>OU785219.1:11338543-12588543 GCA_917051295.2 Erebia ligea
CAGTAAAGAAGAAGCTAAGCTATAATTAATCGAAATAACTTAAAATACTCGCCACAAAAAGAAAAACTAGGCGACTTTGTTACTCGCATAAGAAATGAAATTCCTGGCCGTTTTATTTTAGTTTTATTATTGCATCCCACAACTGAGCACTTCACCATAGTTGATTACATAAAACTACAGCAAAATACACAAAAATATTCACAAAACAGCCGAGCGATCGCGTAACTTCTGCATCAATCATTGATACATCGCAATCACCTCTGATTGGTTAACACTCTTCCACTATTGGACATAATCCATTGACGCAGCAAGAATGCCATAAATTCAGCCAATTACAACAATTGATACTGTAACAATGATTGATGCAGAAGTTACGCGATCGCTCGGCTGGTTTATATTTACAAATTAAACACATCCGAAACACCGGAAGCACAACAGACGCCATTTATATGCAACCAAAAATTGGCTTCAATAGCTAAATCTGGTTTGTATGTCTGTGAGCTAAATGTGATGACGTCATATGACAATTGCGCGACACGTTCACGCAATAACATAATATACCTGTCTCGTTCTAATAACGTAGCTTTCATTAAGTAAGAAAAGTCAAAACATAGTTTTACATGTTTTGTTAACAAAATGCATCGTATAAATCTAATTGAGTATAATGCAACATATCCTCTCCTATATATATATCACAGATATATATATAATGAAAGATAACACCCTAGATTTGATTATCCTCGTAGACAGAGAATATATTTACTCTATGATTATCCTTGTTCTCAGTAGGGCTGGAACCCAGAGCCGTAAAGCCAGTTAACTAAAAAAAGATTAGAAATTACGACTACGCCTAGAGCCTAATACACCTTCCAAATTTATTCGTCCTAATTAGGATTCAGGAAAGGAAAGCAAATTTATGTTTCTGATCACACCTTCCTAAATTTAGTCACTGGATCAGTTTACAGATAGCTCGACGGCGTCGGACGTGTCGTGCTAGTGTCGAGTGCAACCACAGAGTACATTATACATATTGCGACAATGGGCTCCAGTACTGTCCAGACACCAAAAAATTGGCCTTGCCGTAGCTCCTGGTCATTGGCTCAATTAAAATTAATAGATGCCTTTATTTTTTCTTACCAAAAATTAAAAAAAAATTCATTATTTCCCCATTGCCTTCAATCAACAGTCTCATCGGTTTGGTATTGATCGGACGTTGATGACTGTGGAGAGGGGATATGAATGATATGATACAATGTGGATGGTGAAGGATGTGGGGATTGTATTCGGTGTTGGGATGGTAAGTTATGAAGGGGAGAATCCGAAGATTTGATATGTTGCTGTGTAGATGGTGTAAGATGCGCGGATTTTGTTTGGTGTTGGGATATGGATTTTGTTTGGTGTTGGGATATTAAGTTATGAAGGGGAGAATCCGAAGGTTTGATATTGGAATACCGTACTGGAATCTACAAAGTTTTATCAAAAGTTAATAGATGGTTATTTGAATTTGCCGCCATCTTCTCCTATCATGCAGGCTTGGGCCCGGTGATCAGTATTTTACTTACTCTATGGCGGTGACTGAACCAAAGACCTTACTAACTAGATCGTGCACCAAACATTTGTGTTAAGCTAAAATGAGATCTATTAAGTTTTGTTAGGATAGATAGGTGTTGTTGTAGCTATTTCCTTAAAGGCGGTAGCTAGCTAAAAGCAGTCCGAGCGAGAGGGCTTCCGGTGGTAGTGTGTCCTTGTCTGACGTCTTGCCAGTTCAACTAATTATTGGGTTTGGTAGAAATGGCAGAAAATTTTGTATTTTGCTTTTTTATGATTTACCAAAACGAACAATTCATAAACTTTGAAAAATATTTTAATATATCTACAGTTTATATAAATAATTATTATTTCCTTGTATTTAAAAAAATATTCATTATTACAGGTAAAAATAGTACTTAAATGTTTGGGACTGGTAATAGTAATACTAAATGCAAGATGGTGGTTTGTTTACTTGGTTGTTTGGTTGATTCCCGTGCTTCGATATTTTGAGATTGAGTAAATTTTCATAATAAACCTGTTGGTTTTTCATGAAAAATGGTAAATTCATGCTGTGTGACAGAGTGCAAAAATGAGTCATATCCTGTTAGCAGCTTTTCTTTCCACAGGTAAGTAAAAACAACAATCCAAAGAGTATAATATATAGAGTAGGTACCTACTGTACTGTGTACTGTACTCACTAGAAAATGGTTTCTCACGCCCATACGTCTTATTTCGATATTTTTGGCGGCTAATAATAGCGCGACTTTTTTCTCACATCTAAAATACCTAATTGTTGATTACACATCACTTTTTACCACTCATATTATTTAATAATTTATAAGAAAAACTTTTGAAAATAGCGCGCACAGATTCAAGATTTTAATATTTGTTAAGAACTAGCGCTATAGATTAAAGTTAAAAAGGTTATCCCTCTTCTTTATGGTTTAAAATAAAAAATAACAAAGATTATAACAAAAATTGCCGTTTTTTTTTGAAACTCAATAAAATAAACACAGTACATTACAGTACAGTCGGACAGTAGATTTGATGATTTGAAATCACTATTTTACTGTTTTCTGCTGTTTTTTGTTTTCCTGAGGTTGGCAACAGTGCTGGCAGCACTGGCAGAAGATTCTCATTGTCATTTCCATCATTTCCAATTTCCATAGTCTCTGGTCATTTCTCTGCTGGTTGTACCCTTTTGTTTCTGGTCGGTGGTTGTACCGTTCATTGATTCTAATGAAATTTCGGTGTTTCTTTGCATTTTGTTGTTGTTATTGTTTACTGTGATTGTTTGAGTTAGAAAAGCTCATTGTCACGCTCGTAATTAATAATAAAAAGCCGTATAAATGATAAAACTAGTGGACCAAGTTGTTAGAAGTTTTAAGGTGGCTAAAGTTTTTCGAGAAAACACCGACAAAATAAACAGCATAGATTTCTCACCTTCTGGTGAGACACTCATATCTTGCAGTGAAGATGATCAAATTGTTATTTATGATTGTGAGAAAGGTACACAAATGATTACTGTAAACAGTAAAAAGTATGGCGTTGATCTTATACATTTCACACATGCAAAAAATACAGCCATTCACAGCTCTACCAAAGTTGATGATACGATACGATATTTGTCCTTACATGATAACAAATACATAAGATATTTTCCTGGACACACTAAGAAAGTAGTTACATTATGTTTATCACCTGTGGAGGATACATTTCTGTCAGGATCACTTGACAAAACTCTCAGATTGTGGGATTTGCGGTCACCTAACTGTCAAGGCTTGATGCATTTGTCTGGAAGGCCAGTCGCAGCTTATGATCCTGAAGGGCTAATTTTTGCAGCTGGTGTTAATTCAGAGAGTATTAAGCTGTATGACTTAAGATCATTTGATAAAGGACCTTTTGTAACATTTAAACTCAATCAAGAAAAGGAATGTGACTGGACCGGTCTAAAGTTTTCTCGTGATGGTAAAACTATGTTAATAAGTACAAATGGATCTATAATTCGGCTTGTTGATGCTTATCATGGCACACCACTTCAAACATTTACTGGACATCTCAACAATAAGGGAATTCCTATTGAGGCATCATTTAGCCCTGATTCACAATACATATTTAGTGGCTCAACAGATGGAAGAGTACATGTGTGGAATGCAGATACTGGATACAAAGTTTGTGTCCTCAATGGGGATCATCCAGCGCCCATTCAGTGTGTGCAGTTTAATCCTAAGTATATGTTGTTAGCCTCTGCATGTACTAATATGGCATTTTGGCTACCAACAATTGATGATGTTTGAATATTTTATTTGGAAGTATAATATATCTTTTAAGTCATATTTTGTGATTTTATTTCCTATTTACCAAAAAAAAACAAAATCATGGTTTTCTAGGTTATCTATATTATTTAATTCATGTATAATCATAGTGCTAAACTTTAACCTCACTTATTACCTTCAAGCTGACACACCCCGGCTGTACGGTGGTCTTACCTTGTATACCACAGAGTACATTATATATTTGTATACCAAAGCATTTATCTAAATATGTGTTATATAGTATGGAAAGCCTAGCAAAAAGGCTATATTTCATTGTTATTTCACTTTTGGTACTTTCACCTAGCTGAGAGGTTCTGTCTGTCACCCAAGAGGTCACCCATAAAGTACCTACGTCACACGATAAGGGGGAGGTAGGAGGTCGACGAAGTGTGACAAGGGGTGGGAGGCTTCGGCCGTGGCTAGTTACCACCCTACCGGCAAAGACGTGCCGCCAAGTGATTTAGCGTTCCGGTACGATGCCGTGTAGAAACCGAATAGGGTATGGGCTTATTATAACTGCCATACCTCTAACAGGTTAGCCCGCTATTATCCATCACTTACATCAGGTGAGATCGCAGCAAAGGGCTAACTTGTAGTGGATTAAAAAAAAAAAAAAGAGATGCCTTTGAACTAAATAGGTGTACCTATCGAAAAACTTAATATGTTTTGTTTTTTCAAATGTTTGATTTGATGTTAGAATAAATTATAAAATAATTTATATGGAAATAAAACTAATTTCGGAAATGCTGTTTTAATTATTTCTAGATTTCTAGATGTAAAATTAACTAACTATATATTATTATTATTATATTTTTATCTTGCATTGTTATTTATTAAAACTAGTATGGCGCGTGCGTGGGTGCGCGGCCCGCGTAGTGAAGTCTGTGAACATATAATGTACTCTGTGCTGTGAACCGCGCGGTCAGTATATATAATATACTCTGTGCGCGCCATAGAATAATATAACCCGGTCCACTGATACCTACTTACTCGCTGTCCTACTATCCTGGTTCTGAACTGAACAACACACTGCTATGCTAGTGAGCACCGCTAGTGAGCACAGTGGAAGCGTCCGACGTAAAAGAAAATTTTCAAAAAGGAACCCCCCCATATCAAAATCATGCATATTTCCTAACTTCTACTCTCTTCAATGTTCGTAGATTCTGAGATCTTAATTTTTTCTGCTCATCAAGTAGACTTTCAGGCCCTGATAATTTTCTACCCAAAAACCACTCTTCCATCGTTTAGATACTGTCTGAGTTATCCGCTATCTTGAATCCGCCATTTTGGATTTTTTTTCAGCTCACTGTTCGAGTGACATTTGGTCGAGCACCCCCAACTTTCTTCAATACCCTGGCTGGTGCTCTTCATCCGTCTTCGAAATCCTCAATCATCAGCTCCCTCCGTATTTTTCCTCCGAATGAATTTTTGCCATAAATACGAAACGATGAGTGAAAAAAAAAAAAATTTACCCCCCTGCCACACACTGCCCGAGTGACGTGGAAGTAGCGTGGGACGGAGGCAGAGACGTCGTGTGGCAACGATACTCGCCATGCTCACGCCACGCTCCTCGTCCTCGCGCATCGCTCCCTGTTTTGTCGGTTTTTTGGGCGCGAGTCAAAGGACTGGCGATATGAGCGCGAGAGACCTACCACACACTGCCCTTGCCCCTTATAGCCCTTATGCCCAATCGAGGCGAGCGCTCGTAGCAGAAGCACGCGCAATCATGCCGTCGCCGCCGCCGCCAGCCGATGAATGGAATAATGATAAAACGTTTCTACATATGTATAAGTTTTAAATATATTATGTTGGTACCTATACCTACATTATGATGCCCGTGACTTCGTCTGCGTGAATTAAAAAAGTTCCTGCGGGAACTTTTTAATTTGCCGGGATAAAAGTAGCCTAATTATTGTGTTATTTCAGACTATAATCTATTGATGCCCGCGACTTCGTCCGCGTGGATTGAGGTTCTTTGGTTCCCGCGGGAACTCTAATTTGCCGGGACATAAATTAGCCTCTATGTTATTCCATAAGTATATTAGTATAGAGAAGCTTGTTTTTTAAAAATACTAGCTGATACCCGCAACTTCGTCCACTTGGAATAAGTTTTTTTAATTCCCACGGGAACCATTGAAATATTAACTCTGTAATTTTCCGGGATAAAAAGTAGCCTATGTCGATCTCCGGGTCCTAAACTATACCCATGCAAAAAATCACGTCGATCCGTTGCTCTGTTGCGACGTGATTGAAGGACAAACCAACAAACAAACACTTGGTAGAGGGGATGAAAGTCAAAATATGTACTTAGTTGTAATTCATTAACGCGTAGTCTGATTTCATTCATTCTTTTTTGTTCGAAAGTACGTACTTACCTACTTTAAAAATTGATCTGTAAAAATTTCAAGGTCATTGGGTTTGTAGTTTAGAAGCATTGATGTAGAATTTTAGTAGTATGTTTAGAAGTATCGAAACTATCATTATACACAGCAATGAACGTCCAAAATAACTTGAAGCCTATAATGTGTTATTTTTTGCATGGGACCTATACCTAGTTGAGCTTATTCTCTAACTCAGTGGTTATGAGAAAATGAAAGCCACTGACATATATTTTTTATCCATTGAAGGTTTGCTATGAAGTAATAATAAGATTTTCATAGCGAACATTCAATGGATGATAAATATGTCAGTGGCTTTCATTTTCTGATAGCCACTGAGTTAGAGAATAAGCTCAACTAGGTATAGGTCCCATGCAAAAAATAACACATTATAGGCTTCAAGTTATTTTGGACGTTCATTGCTGTGTATAATGATAGTTTCGATACTTCTAAACATACTACTAAAATTCTACATCAATGCTTCTAAACTACAAACCCAATGACCTTGAAATTTTTACAGATCAATTTTTAAAGTAGGTAAGTACGTACTTTCGAACAAAAAAGAATGAATGAAATCAGACTACGCGTTAATGAATTACAACTAAGTACATATTTTGACTTTTATCCCCTCTACCAAGTGTTTGTTTGTTGGTTTGTCCTTCAATCACGTCGCAACAGAGCAACGGATCGACGTGATTTTTGCATGGGTATAGTTTAGGACCCGGAGATCGACATAGGCTACTTTTTATCCCGGAAAATTACTGAGTTAATATTTCAATGGTTCCCGTGGGAATTAAAAAAACTTATTCCAAGTGGACGAAGTCGCGGGTATCAGCTAGTATTTTTAAAAAACAAGCTTCTCTATACTAATATACTTATGGACTAACATAGAGGCTAATTTATATCCCGGCAAATTAGTGTTCCCGCGGGAACCAAAGAACCTCAATCCACGCGGACGAAGTCGCGGGCATCAATAGATTATAGTCTGAAATCGTGCTACGCGGCATCGCGAGGAGCATAGTGTAGCGGAGGCATAGCGGAGGCAATAGAGGTATTGTGAGAGGTATATTATTCACTGTCTGTGATATTATTAAATCATTATATTATACCTCTATGGTCAGCACCAATAATATAACCATAAATATATAATAATAATTTTTCGTGCCCGGTACCTATGGGTGTGTTCCGAAATACACTGCGAGCACTGTTATGTGCTCTTTACTGTGGAGAAATTCGTTCCGTTATGACTGAACATTTTCGAGGTAAGGTGCTCTCAGTGCTTTGATCACGTGATCTACTGCTGGACTGCGTTCCGTTTTAAACAGTAACCAGTATAGCTTACTATAAAGGAACGGCTTCGCAGAATACTAAATTGACGTCACACCTTACAGTGCTCGCAGTGTATTTCGAAACATACCCTTTATGTTACGTCTTGTCTCTCTGCCCTTTACACTGTAGCAGGTAGTTAGTATGGAAGTATGGATCCTTTTTGAAGGCAATGAACAAAACTTATTCCACGCGGACGAAGCCGCGAGCATCAACTTGTTAATAATTAAGTATTGTAGGGTAGTAGTAAAAGAAACGCCAATGACAGTAACTTGTATGTATAATTGTACGGCTATCGATCTCCTAGACCTAGCTTATAATAAGTAACGGAATCTAGCTAAAGCCTAGGTTCTCTAGATTTAGACGTGAGAATCGATTGCAGCGACTTCTGATAGTACGGTCGCTAACAAGCTAATGGAGTTAATATCTTCGTCGCGCTCGGGCTTATATAGGGCTCCGCCGCTTTGTTCTTCGCAGAGACACGTTGGTCAAAGCGCTCCGAGCGAGAAGTTTAGTCGATGTGTAAGCAGGAAAGTATTCGAGACCGAGCCGCGCGTGCAATGCTTGTTACAGTATTAAATAAAATCATCATGATCATCGTTGTCGTCGTCATCCTCATCATCCTCGTCATCCACAGACACTGTCAATCAAGTGGGTAATACGACATATTTTTTAATTACATGTTCTATGCACTCTAGCCATTTGTTTGAGGTGACGTTAGCTCCCTCAACCAAAAGCTCTTTCACTTCAACCATTTTGTTTTTTGCAACATCCAAATTGCAATCCAAGTTTGAGCCCAAATCACAATGGTAAGGGGGCAATTGGAGTACCTACAGTAATCCCTTGTTCTGCTGCCAACTCGTCCACGACATTTCTATTACAATTATGCTTTTCTTTGCTAGTTATGCCCAATAAATTTATCCACTTAAATTTATTTATCCACCTTAGGCTGCATCACCACTTGCAAGCAAGTCAGATTGCAGCCAAGCGCTAGCCTATATATTTAAAAAAAAATTACCTTCAACTACAAATTGACTCAAAACTTAATGAACATAAAAGTGTCGAAAATAATAATTTCTAATTTTCAGTTCAAAAGGTTTGTTACTCATGCGTGGTGTGACCAGTTGTTTTGTTTTTTTCTCCCACATTAATTGTTTCAATATTGATATTTAATAACATTTAACAGATCAGCCTGGCAAACGAAAGAGGGAATAGCTTTTTCACTAAAAACATAATTGTGTTTGTCAGTCCAACGCATGACTGGAGTTTACTCTTTACGAAAGATTATCTATACTAATATTATAAATGCGAAAGTTTGGATGGATGGATGTTTGTTACTCAATCACGCCAGAATGGCTGAACGGATCTGAATGAAATTTGGCACAGAGATAGATTATTGTCTGGAATAACACACTTTTTATCCTGGAAAATTAAAGAGTTCCCGCGGGAACCATAAAACCTCAATCCACGCGCACGAAGTCGCGGGCATCAGCTAGTAAAATATATAAATTAGTAAAGGAGGGTAAATGAACGCATTTTTTATATTACTGAAATCATACTTGATCATTTACTTGATACATTTATTTATATTAATTATATATATTCATCAAAATATATTACATAGTCATGGAAACATAAACAAGTGTTACCATGGAAACATAAAGTCAATAACGTGACGGAGAAAATTTGATTTTACTTCCCATTTTTCATATCCCGGGCTTATATATTATGAAAATTGATTCTAAAGGAGGTAAACTCCAAAAAAAAAAGTTTTTTCTAGGCGTCTGTCGGCCGTCATCCTGATGATCATGTCATTTGACTTTCAGCTTGAATGTTCAAATGTGCTGTTGTTGCTACTTGCTATTCTCACTACGAAAAGTTGAACGAATACCAACAACCGGCTGGAAAAAGAATGATATTCAAGCATGATTAACGTCAAAGAATTTAAATTATGATGAAACTATGTTGAAGGTAAACTTATTGGACATAGTTAGCAAAGAAATGCATAAATATAATAAATATGTTGTGGACTAGATGGCAGCGGAACGAGGGATCACTGTGCTCCGATTACCCCCTTACCATTGAGAGCTCAATCCGATTGAGTTGGCTTGGGCTCAAGCCAAGGGGCATGCGGCAAAAAACAATAAAACTTATAAAATGGTGGAAGTGAAAGAGCTTTTGGTCGAGGGAGTGAACAATGTCACCCCAAACAAATGGCAAGAGTGCATAGCACATGTTATTAAAAAAGAGGACAAACTATGCCGTTTTGACCATTTGATTGACAGTGTCTGTGATACTTTCATTATAAATGTCAGTGACGATGACGAGGATGATGATTATTTTAATAATTCATTATTTACAAAATGTTTACTGTTAATAGTTGTTGGATTTTTCTTTATCCTTTCATAGCAAAATTGTTCTTTCTAATTACTTTAAGACTCTTTCAGTCTTCAGTCGGTACTTAATAAGTGTTTAATTTCTACTAATGCATGTAATTACATGTGTGCACAATATTATGTATGCAAATATAAAAATATATTTGTAACGTTTGTCACTTGAAATTAAAATAGTGCTCTATTGAGTAATTAACAATTTAATGTAAACTAACACTGTTATAGATTTAATCTTTAGAATCCATTAGCATTACTTATATTTTATTAGAATTTGTTACCCTTTTTTTGGGGAAAATGTTTTAACCAAGAAACGTCAAGAAACGTCAGAATTCCACGCAATTAAAAATCCGAGTTTAGCTGTCAATATTTTCATTCTAATCGCCCCCCTGGTACCGGAGTACAGTTCGCAGCCGGACAGTGTGATTCCACCATAAAGCTTTCACAAGCACCCCGCGCACCCCGCACAGGTCAATCGCAAACGGCAAAACGCAATCAAAGGAAAACAAAATGGACGGAGTGTAGTGACTACGTTAAAAACTAACTAAATATTGTCAGATTTTTGTAAATCATTCACTTGGAATCTCAACAGTTAATAAAACAAAGTATTTTTATAATATAATATAATTTGATTATCTAGTACAGAATTTTATTTTGTTTGTCTAATAAATTAGCGTTGAGTTCATTGGAATATGGTATCCATTTTGTGATCAATCGTATTGTGTGGCGCTTACAGTAAGTATAATTTGGAAAATTATAATAATCTTAGTCACTTCTGAGTCTTCTAGTTCGAATTATGCTTGTAATTATTAGCTCCTATGATGATTTATATAAAATAGCGTGTCATTTTATCAACTTACTGTGTTATAACCACATTACATCGCTTTCCGACAGCTTACTATATTACCACATATGACTAAACTAGGTCTATATAGAGGTACATTTTCATGCATCAAGTTACAATAGGTACCTACTAAGTATCTTAACATAAGATTTGTAATACCAGTGTATGTTTCCACACAGTAGTACTTAGTACTTACCTATGTTACTACCTATGTAAACATTTTTAATATATAAGTCTTAGTTATTATCAGTCATTCAGCAGCCAACAGAGAGCTCTGTATAGGGCTAACTTCCAGCAACATGCTACATAACTGAACGGGAGAAGTTGTTACGCTTTATGTAATTTATAATCATAAGCGTATAGCTTTTCCCCTTAGTTGTGTATGCTATTACCAGCAGGAGGAAGATATTGTCAAGAACATGGAAGATTCATAGAAGTTTTTGTTCAAGTTCAATGACATTTTCCATAACAATAAAACAGTGTTGCTAACATCTTGTCAACATATTATTAACTCCATCAATCCACTAGGATCAGATCCACTAATGAAAATGAAAAAATGTTTATTTTCCAAAAAGAACTGTGACAATTTTTCCTTATGTCCTATGGTACCCACACTAGGTAATCCTGTATCGTGGGTACCCATGCCGCATTAAACAAAGAAAGATTTACAAAACGAAATTGTCGCTCGGTATTTTAACATTGAGATTTTTGTTGCATTTTATTGGATTGAATGATAGATGTGGGGAGACCCTCAGACAGCTCATGACAGTTTAGTGATTAAGTTTGTTTTAGAAAAATGTCTGTAGTTCTACGGTTATCTTTGAGTTGATAGAAGTTTCTTTAACTTTACCTGAAAAATATTAGCAAATTATCCGGGATAGTTTTTGTCTACATTTTTGGTTACAAACAAACTTAGTTTTGCAGCCCAAAATAAAAGGGTTTTTTTCAGATATTTTAACTTAATTAATTGTAAAATTGTAGCACCACCTTCATTATTCAGAGGTCTTATTTAAACCAAATCCTTCCAAGGTACTTACTTAACCCTCGGTGCACAAGTCCATATATAGGCACTTGGCCGTTTTTTTTCCTTTTTACCATAAAGCACCATTAAACATGTCAGTTTGATTTCCTGCTATGATATAGCCTATGGGCTAATAATTATTATTAATATTTACTTACTATGTTACTTTACTTAAACTTCTACTTATGAGTAATTTCTACATCTAATTTACAGTACAACTGTCTGTAGTTTGTTCAAATATACTTAGTGTTTAGTATGATGTGTGACCTAGTTAAGTAGTACAAGCACTATTTTACTGATGCTGCACTTATGCACTTGTTACACAAATTCAAACAGTTTCCTTTGTTTTAGTCTCCGTTTATCAACAAGTTGAAAACAAATGACTATGAGGGACTTACATAAGATTTTACAAAACCCAGTGAAATTCAAAAATACCTCCAAAGTCTTAAGCTTAGTAATGACCCTGGTGCAGACGGGGTGAATAAATGATTTATTTATTTCACTCTTTTTGTCAAGACTCTACCACTGGTTCGGAAAGCTGATTCTACTGAGAAGAGCCGGCAAGAAACTCAGCAGTTGCTCTTTTCTTGAAAAAGCAAAAGGTTACCATAAGTTAACAATACAACACATGTATGTTACATGTAAATAATAGTTATCTTCTACTCAGTCTGCCACAAAAAGCTGTACTTTTAACTAAAATCCTATTCTCCTAAGATTTCCTTGATTCTCCTTGATACTATTTCATGCCACAATGACTGAACCAAATTATCTGTGGAATGAAGATAGCTTATAACCTGAATTAACACATAGGCTACATTTTATCCCAGAAAATTGAAGTAAAAAATGTAAAACAACATTGAAACATTGCTCTCGCACTGACGCCCTCACCCTGAGCTCAATTCGCCTGCCACTGCCGGTCGCAACTGCATCATTTTCTGTTATATGTTAAATACTTTCTATCATATCTCATAAAATATTTATCTAAATTAAATAAGGTATGTAAAGGAAAATTTTGATCTAAATTAAATACTTGAGATGACTACATAACATATTTATTTTGATAAGGATTAATACTATGTCGGTAAAACACCTTCGTAAGTAAAGCATTGATTTAGACCAAATTTTAAAATCATAAAAATGGTTATTTTGAGTCAACCAAAGATTCTATATTATTATTATGCTACCACATACTTTTTAAGAACTTTTTGAGAGGAACTATTCAAACATACATTGTGTTCGGGTAACTCTTAACTATTAGTACGGGACTAATAAACATTGACCCTAAAAAAAATGAAAAGCTGATTTTTGACACTAGTGTTACTTGGGGTTTGAAAAGTCTCCACTCCTAGGCCGCGGGCTTACCCCCCTCCCCCCTCAAACGTCTCCCCGAGTTTTTGTAATTTTCTGAAAAAATATTAAGACCTAGAAAAAACTTAGTTCAGTGGGTAGAAAACCGCGCTGTTGACTTCACGGGTTTACCGAGTAGGTAATAGTGGATCAAGTTACACAATTTCCGCATATTGTGATGGGGTAACTACGGACCCCTAGATTGCATGTGGCCCGACACACACTTGGCTGGTTTTATCTTATTGTGGTGTATTTATGGTGTTAAAAATGTGAAATGAAGTTGTTAAGTTCTAAAGGGCTTCTTAGGCTGTTAGAACGTTTTGATCTATTTAAATGTTTTAACGTTAAGTTAAGTAGGTATACTAGGATATAAATTGTGTTACACATATTTTATTGTTCAATATGGGCTCAATATTGTTGTTTTATTTATATGGGCGTAAGACTAACCAAATAGGGATGATGCCTATATTAAAAATAAATTATTTCAAACCAATTGTTTCTTCAAGAAGCCCTCTAGAAAGTGGACATGGCATAGCCCAGATAACGTAACTAAAAATGAGATTGACTTTATCATGACGGATTGTAGGTATATATATTTGAAATTGTCTCAGTGATCAATAGGTTTGATACCGGTATTGATCACGGACTTGTGCAAGGCATCTTAAATATAGATCTGCAATTAGAGAGGCAATGTCTGATGAAGTCAACTCTTCGACCCAAACCATTGCAGAGTATAAGCTCCAAACAATTTGAAATTGAGCTCAAGAACCGGTTCAAACTGTTGGAAACCACCTTAAATATTGACCAGCGATTCACAAATTTCGTTGATGTCGTTCGGGAAGTGGGCCGCAAATACTGTCAAGAATCATAAAAGGGTGTCTAAGATCTCCGAAGATACCCTTAAACTTATGGAGCAGAGACGGGAGACTTCCTCAGCATTGCCTGAGTGGCATACATTGAACAAGCGCGTCAAGATTCGACCTCCGGTGCTCCAGCACCCGCAATATACAAAATGCGATCGAGCAAAATCGGGGTTCGAAAGTATTCGCTAAGCGACTTGAAAGGAGCTACTTAACAAAGTTGAGGAACCCCGTTGGTAAAATCGTTACCGCACAAACAGAGGTACTAGAGGAGATCGAACGATTTTACTCACACCTATACTCCTCTAAAGCTCCAAAAGCAGCCCTGGACACGAGCGACAAACTAGCGACATTGACCCGCCACTACACCGAGGACATCCCAGACATTGACCTTGGCGAGATGCAAATAGCCCTCAAACAACTTAAAAACAACAAGGCCCCTGGCGATGACGGCATTACTTCAGAACTTCTACGTGCAGGAGGTACCCCTCTCCTGCAAGAGTTAAAGGAGATCTTTAATGACGTCATTGCAAACGGAACAGCGCCAAAAGCATGGAGCAAGAGTGTGGTAATCCTTTTCTTTAAGAAGGGAGACAAGGAGCTTCTAAAGAACTATCGCCCGATATCACTCTTGAGCCATGTTAACAAGTTGTTTTCGACTGTGATCACGAATCGCCTCGCCCGAAGACTTGACGATTTTCAACCTCCAGAGCAGGCTGGGTTTCAAAAAGGCTACAGCACCGTAGACCACATCCAAACCTTAAGGCAGATTATACAGAAGACGGAAGAGTTTAGTTTTCTCCCACTCTTCCTTGCTTTTGTGGACTACGAGAAAGCCTTCGACTCTATCGAAACTTGGGCTGTTTTGGAGTCACTGCAGAGATGCCAAGTCGATTGGCGGTATATCGAGGTGCTATATATTTGTATTTACGATACTGCGTCAATGACCGTCCAAGTACAGTCTCAGCAAACGAAACCTATCAACTTGAGAAGGGGGGTTAGACAGGAGGATGTAATATCCCCAAAACTGTTTAATAGTGCACTAGAGGACCTCTTTAAAACGCTGGACTGGAAAGGACGAGGCCTTAATATAAATGGCGAGTACATCTCACACCTACGGTTCGCCGACGACGTGGTCATCTTGGCGGAGACTCCAGAAGATCTGGAGGAGATGCTGAGTAGCCTAAGCCGCTCTTCTAGACGAGTCGGTCTCGGGATAAACATGGACAAACCCAAGGTTATGTTCAATCAACACGTTGTCCCGATACCCATAAACGTCGAAAATGTTGGTATCGAGCTTGTTGCGACAACTACCTTGGACAGATCATTTAACTGGGTAGAAACAATGTCGACAAAGAAGCCAACAGAAGAATACGGCTGGGCTGGGCGGCATTTGGAAAATTAAATCAGGTCTTCTCATCGTCAATACCTCAATGCCTGAAGACGAAGGTCTATAATCAGTGTGTCCTTCCCGTCCTCACTTATGGCGCTGAAACGTGGACACTAACAATAGGCTTGATCCACAAATTTAAAGTCGCTCAGAGAGCTATGGAGAGGGCTATGTTAGGAGTTTCTCTTAAGGACAAGATCCGAAATGAAGAGATCCGTAAGAGAACCGGGGTCACTGACATAGCCCAAACCATTAGCAAGCTGAAGTGGCAGTGGGCAGGCCATACCTGTCGAAGGAGCGATGGCCGCTGGAGCCGCAAAGTCTTAGAGTGGAGACCGCGTACAAGTAAGCGTAGTGTGGGGCGCCCTCCAGCAAGATGGACCGACGACATTAAAAGGGTGGCGGGAAGTGGCTGGATGAGGAAGGCTTAGGACCGGTTGTGGGGGCGTTCTTTGGGAAAGGCCTATGTTCAGCAGTGGACGTCCGCAGGCTGAGATGATGATGATGATGATGAACCAAATTCACATCCTCGGTTAGTTTTAAGTTTGATAACCATTTTAAAATATAGATTGAAGAAAAAAAGTTGAAATTTGATGACATTACTACTGTGAATTTCATACAACTTCCATACTAGAAGTGCGTTTTCAAGTTTGATAAAGAGTTGCTGATTTGATTGAGTTGTCATCATCAGTTGTGTAGGTTCACTGTATTGGAGTCTATAAGATGAGATTATGTCTCAGATTATTTATCTATTTTATCCTATCTATAATATTATGATTTACTAATAAGTTAATTTATTTTTAAGTGCCAGTTTTTCAATAGCCAAAAAACATAATATGTCTTACTTTTGAATACAATAATTGATTGAGTGTTAAAAAGTAAATTAAAAAGTAACATCTATTAAAAGGCAGTTTATTGGATCAGTTGCATATTAAATGATAAAAGTACTTACTTAACTGTTTACTAAGTAGGCAACCACAGTGGACCCATTGCCGTTTTTATATTTTTAGTGTTCTGTACCAAAATGGTAAATAGAAACCCTTGGAACAGCTTTGTAGGTCTTTATAGCTGTCTGGCTGGTCTAGCTGTCTGTTCCACTTGCATATTACAGTAACTTAATAAATTTACTACTTACCGTAATGTAAAGTTTATCTCATGTCATTGGTAACAAGTAACAACCAATAGTAGGTATATTGTGTGCCTAGGGATGAAACAAGACGATTTCAGACGAGGGTGAAGCTGCCTGCCTGGAGCGAAGCGAGATTTGTCATTTTAACCATCAACTAAACTGACAGTTATATCATATTTCTGAAATCAAAATAAATAAGAAATACAAAATAAAACTCGCACTTTTATTGCAGATTATATGAAAAATATAGTGTGTAGACTTCGGGTGATGCCAGCTCTCGCTTTGCTCAGGCAGGCAACTTCACCCTCCGTCTGAAATCGTCTTGTTTCACCCCTAAGCACACATAAATACTATTTATATATACGAACTGGAAAATTAAGCACCATAACATAAGTGTCTATTGTTGCCTACCCCTTGTGATATTGCGTGATTTTTCCGAACCCCCTTTAAAAATTGAAAAGATCCATGATATTATTTTATTTGACAATACTTAATCGTTTAACATAACCTAAATACATGGTAAAATATTTTCAGATTAAGATGGGTCATCCAACTCATTCTTGGAACATACAATACAAACTTATTATAATTCACTCTTAATTGAGTGATGGACTCATATAATTTATTTGGCGATGATGGAAGCGGTATGTTGGAAGGACTTACTGATCTTGGTGGAGGAGACACCTTTGCTAGTAACTCCTCATCTGGAGTAACAGGCGATGCAAAAGATTCAACAGAAAATAGGTAATTATAATGGCTATATATCACACTGCATTTAAGTAATAATATGATGTTTTGTTTCACAATAATTAGTAAAAAAACAACAAGTAATAAAAACTTTTACATTTAAGTTATAGGCAGCCATATAATCCAAATAGTGTGGGCCAGGAAGGATCAATTCAAAAACTGGCATCGTTTGGGAGTGGTGGTGCAAGTGGAATAACTGGTAGCTCACAGTCTGTACCCAATCCTGGCCCTGGTCCCCCAGGGCCAGAGTACCATGACTATGGCAGCTACCCTCCACGCCCACGCCTGCCTCAACCCTCTCACGCTCCCCTCCACCCGACGCATCATGTTCACCCCTCGCATTCCTACGCTAGCTATCATCCTGGACCAGAGCCAATGTATACGTTACCAGAACAAGGTAATTTAATGATCTACTCATTTTATAAATAATTAACTACTTTAAGAATGCAATCTGCTAGAAAGTTTCTTTTTTAAATTATGTTTTATACAAAACTAGCTGATGCCCGCGACTTAGCCCGCGTGGATTGAGGGCTTTTGGTTCCTGCGGGAACTCTTTTAATTTTCCAGGATAAAAAGTATCCTATGCATTATTCCAAAGTATCTTTGTGCCAAATTTCATTCAGATCTGTTCAGCCGATCGGGCGTGTTTCAGTAACAAACATCCATCCTTCCAAACTTTCGCATTTATAGTAGTATAGATATAGATTATGACTAACACATTTTTATATTTTTTTTAATATTTTAGGCATTGGAGATATGGGTGTATGGTCAGGCCCGCCGGGAGCTAATAGATACTCACCCATAACCCCGGGATACAGACATTCATATGAACATCAACAAAAGATACACCAATATCCTCCTCAGCAGGTAATAGACCGGGAGATAGTCGTAGGTGATAGTCTCCCATTTTCTACTGCATGCCTTTTTAAGAGTTGATAACTAACCCTAAAGTATGAAAGATAGAGGGGTTACTAGCCCTTGCGCGCTTGCACGTCATAAACAAAATGGCTTCTCTTTGTGACAGAATTTTAGTTTTTGCCGTGACATTCTACTGCATGCCTTTGTAATATAACGTAGTTGGAACAAATTTAAGCTATAATAATTGATGGCATGCAATTCGCAACGGCCGACGGGGCTCAAACGGTTACGTAGAAATGTAAAAAAAAATAGAACATTTCCGTGTTTACAAATTGCATGCCGTTGTAAAAAATTACTTTTTTTATCTCAAATATACTCTACGAAAATTGGCATGCACCCCTCGTATGACCAAGGGTGGAAAATATTAGGAAAATGTTGTGAAAATTCAATACAGCTTTTCCGTGATTTCAAACTACTTCTAATAAAGATAAACATTAATTTAATGACCAAATAATTCTGAAATACAAATGGCATGCATGTTGCTCATGATCATTATATTATAAATAATAACAAAAGTTGCAAAAATTTAATAAACATTTCCGTGTTTTTTATTTGCATGCCGTTTTGTATTTCATAAAAACGTATTATTTTAAGTATATACCGAAAATGGCATGCGTATTAAATAATACCATCATATTTTAAATAATAATGAAAGTTGCAAAAAATTTAATAAACATTCCGTGTTTTTAATTTGCATGCCGTTTTGTATTTCATAAAAACATATTATTTTAAGTATATACCGAAAATGGCATGCGTATTAAATAACACCGTCATATTTTAAATAATAACAAAAGTTGCAAAAATTTAATAAAAATTTCCGTGTTTTTAATTTGCATGCCGTTTTGCATTTCATAAAAACATATTATCAAATAAATATTATAAATGCGAAAGTTTGGATGTATGGATGTATGTTTGTTACTCAATCACGCTCCAACGGATGAACGGATCTGGATGAAATTTGGCATAGATATAGATTATAGTCTGGAATAACACATAGGCTACTTTTTATCCCGGAAAATTAAGGAGTTCCCGCGGGAACCGAAGAACGGAACCGAAAAACCTCGATCCACGCGGACGAAGTCGCGAGCGTCAGCTAGTTTTAAGTATATATCGAAAATGGCATGCGTATTAAATAACACCATCGTATTTTTAATAATAATGAAAGTTTCATAAAATATGTGAACCATTTCCAGTGTGAAACAGAGATCAGAGATTTGGATTTTGGCGCTAACCCATCACCTACCTAGCCACGTTTCCGCGGGAACTCCTTAATATTCAGGGATAAAAGTAGCCTCTATGCTATTCTATATACTTAGCAGACTATAATCTATATCTGTGCCAAATTTCATGCAGATCCGTTCAGCCGTGATTGAGTAACAAACATCCATCCATCCATCCATACATACATCCATCAAAACTTTCGCATTTATAATATAACTAGCTGATGCCCGCGACTTCGTCCGCGTGGATATACCAAGATTCATCGAAATAACTTGAGAAATGATGGACTTTTATACAAACTTTCAACCCCTATTTCACCCCTTTGGGGGTAGAATTTTGAAAAACTGTGAAACACGTATGTTTTCATTTTTAACCCGCAGCTCATATACCAAGTTTCATGGATATAACTTGAGAAATGAAGGACTTTCATATAAACTTTCAACCCCTATTTCACCCCTTCGGGGGTAAAATTTGCGAGAACTGTGAAACACGTATTTCTTCATTTTTAACCGGTAGCTTGTATACCAAGTTTCATCGATATACCTTGAGAAATGAAGGACTTTCATACAAACTTTCAACCCCTATTTCACCCCTTTGAGGGTAAAATTTTGAAAAACTGTGAAACATTTATTTCTTTATTTTTAACCGGTAGCTTGTATAGCAAGTTTAATCGATATCACTTGAGAAATGACGGACTTCCATACAAACTTTCACCCCCTATTTCACCCCCTTAGGGGTGGAATTTTGAAAAACTGTGACACACGTACTTCTTTATTTTTTACTGTAAGCCAAAATAAAAAGTTTCGTTGATACAACTTGGTAAACATCTTGAGAAACGAAGGACTTTCACACCAACTTTCATCCCCTATTTCACCCTTTTGGGGGTCGAATTTTCAAAAACTGTGAAACACATATGTCTCCATTTTTAACTCGCAGCTCATATATCAAGTTTCATGGCTATAACTTGAGAAATTAAGGACTTTCATACAAACTTTCAACCCCTATTTCACCCCTTCGGGGGTAGAATTTCGGAATAAAAAGTATCCTATGTCCTACCTCGTAGTATGGGCTCAAATGGGCGCAAAAAAAAACAGGGAAATGTTCTTTATTTTTAATTTTCGTTAAAAAACCTTTTTTTAATTTTATTTTTGCACATTTTTTATGTCAGGCTTGTGTAATATGCATGCCATTTTTTTTATCAACTTAAAATAATGTTTTTTAATGAAATATTGAATGGCATGCAAAATAAAGTCACGGAAATTATATCAGCGTTTTTTGCAATTTTCGTCATGCATGCCACTAATTTACAACTTTCTGTTGTGCATGCCAAATTTGCTAACGTCAAGTAATTATAAAAACTAAGTATTGTTCAAATGGCATGCAGTTTGAAATCACGGAAAAGCTGTATTGAATTTTCACAACATTTTCCTAATATTTTCCACCCTTGGTCATACGAGGGGTGCATGCCAATTTTCGTAGAGTATATTTGAGATAAAAAAAGTAATTTTTTACAACGGCATGCAATTTGTAAACACGGAAATGTTCTATTTTTTTTTACATTTCTACGTAACCGTTTGAGCCCCGTCGGCCGTTGCGAATTGCATGCTATCAATTATTATAGCTTAAATTTGTTCCAACTACGTTATATTACAAAGGCATGCAGTAGAATGTCACGGCAAAAACTAAAATTCTGTCACAAAGAGAAGCCATTTTGTTTATGACGTGCAAGCGCGCAAGGGCTAGTAACCCCTCTATCTTTCATACTTTAGGGTTAGTTATCAACTCTTAAAAAGGCATGCAGTAGAAAATGGGAGACTATCACCTACGACCATCTCCCGGTCTATAAGGTATATTCTAATTCTATACAAAAATTGATATTTTTCTGTAAAAGGAATTAAACTCTTGTGAATGTTTTGTTCACTACTATATGGTATAGAATTCTTTATATGGTTAGATTATGTATGTATTTATGTAAATATTACAGTCTGCTGGTATTGGTGGTTTGCAGTCACAAAATGGCACTTATATGCCTCGTCAACCTCACTTTCCTCAGCCAACATCTCAGCAAATATATGGACAACAGCAGGTATGTCTTGAAAATAAGAATAAAAAGTTTTTTTACTGTATGATCCAAATTAGATATACTTATTATTTTGGATTTGGAATGTGTTTAATTATGATTAGAACATACTGTTTTTAGTCTGCTGAAATTATAAACCTGTAGAGCTTCAATCAAACAAGTCCTTGTTTAATTTAAAAAGTGATCATGCGCTTTTATAATTTCTAACGTGACGGTATTACAAAGGGAATTAATTACGTAAATGCTTTTTTTCCATCTACAATAACTTTGTTACAAAGTGCATGTCTACTTCAGGGATGTTATGGAGCTCCGTAACCGTAACCGAAACTATCGGATATCCGAAATAAAACCGTAATCCGTAACCGTAACCGTATCCGTTTCACAAGTTTCGGATAGTTTCGTGTAAGGGCGGAGTCTAAATAAAACGACATGTTTCGACAGGTTTTTGTTTCACCGCTCGTGCGCCACGTGAATCTTGCAGTTTGTTTGTTATTTCTAGTCATAACTTCTTTCATAACTAGTTAGTTTTTTACTTAATTTAAAGAAGTCTTGTGTTAAGTATTAAATTGATTTCTACAGACAAAACCAAACGACCAAAGTCGAGTTTAATTTGAACATTTTTTTATCAAGTTAATATTAGTAGATATCCGTAACCGAAACTATCCGAAAGTAACGGATAATCCGAAATAATTACATATCCGTAACCGTATCCGAAACCGATATAATTTTATTCCTATATCCATATCCGTATCCAGATCCGAAATATCATATCCATAACATCCCTAGTCTACTTTATACATTTTTCATGGACATGCCAACGGTAAAATCGAAGACGTCGACGCCCACGATAACATGACTTGCAGAATGATAAAAGCGCACATCCATACTTAATATTCTGGTTCTCTAATGTTTCACAAAAAAACCTATGACAAATGATCATTTTACAAAAAAGTAAAATGTGCTGAAATTTATTATTTCACCAAATAACTAAGTACTTTGACAAATTCGCGATTTTACAAAATATCGATCTTACATATTTCACAAACTTTGGTGCTTGCTAAACTATTGCACCATTCATAAATCAAATAAATATTATAAATGCGAAAGTTTGGATGGATGTATGGATGTATGGATGTTTGTTACTCAATCACGCTCGAACGACTGAACGGATCTGAATGAAATATGGCACAGAGATAGATTATAGTCTGGAATAGCGCATAGGCTACTCCATTTTATCCCGGAAAATTAAAGAGTTCCCGCGGGAACCGAAAAACCTCAGTCCACGCGAACGAAGTCGCGGGCATCAGCTAGTAATTTATAAGATTGAATGAAGATGGACTACGACAGAACACTTGTTTCGCCTCCCCTTCATTCAGAATCACATACTCGACCATCGTTTCGCTATGGAGTTCGCTTCGCTTGCTTCATTCGGATCAGGAGCTTCTGGCTTTGCGCTTTACAGCGTAGGATTGCGTAGAGTCGGGGTTTGCTGATTCAGTTTTGGTGATAGATTATTGTATGATAGTTGTGTAAATAAAGTACTTGCCATATAAAATCAAACTAATAATAAATGTTTTTTTTTGTCAAATATTGTTATGCGAAATAAAAAAATTCTGCTAAAGACTATATTAGTCACATTAATAATTAATTTAAAGAACCAGTTGTTTGTGTAAAGATACATTTTTAGATTCATGTTTTGCCCAACGTTGGTTGTTAAATGACAATTTGTGATATGTTTTTGTGAAATGATAGGTCGCCTAATATTATGAACGCGAAAGTGTGTTTGTCTGTCTAGTACGCTTTCACGGCCCACCTTTTCAACCAATTTTGCCGAAATTTTGGTAGAGTCGCAGAAATAGGTTGCATCCCGGGAAAGGTATTAGGGTGCTTTTTATCACGGGAAATTAAATAATTCCCACGGAAATCGAAAAACAATCTACGCGGATGAAGTCGCAGGCATCATCTAGTTTACAATTTTTCTGCTCCTTTTCGTTATTCTAAATACTTACTAAGTTCAATTTTTTGTGTATTTGAATCTGTTGACTAATCTTCTTTAATTTCAGAACTATCCCAATTACACACAAATGCACCCTCCAGCTGCTACAAGAATTTCTCAACATCCTGCATATCATCAACAAATGGACGTAAATGCTCACCAGTATGGTTTATCGCATAATCAGCAAAGTCATGCTGCAATTCAACAACACCAACCTCACCAAAGTATGCCAAGTCATGCAGGTGGCATTGGCCCTGGAATTCAAAGCCATCCTAACCCACATCTTCATCATGCAGGAGCTCCTCCTTTACATCATGTTCCACGGCAGCCACAAGTGCCTCCTTCTTCAGTCGGGCCATCACATGCCGCTCCATCTCAGATGCCTTACGGGTCTCCACATCATTCTGTTCCCATGTCTTATCAGCCTCATCAGGTTCAACATCCTTTGGATGTGAATGTTACAAATCAATATGCTTCTCTAAAATCCAGTGGAATTGAAAGTGGCAGTCCTCAGTATCGGCCGCCTTTTCCCCAGCTATCACCACAAATGTCCCCAAGAGCGCAGGTTTCGCCCAGACAACAACCACAGTCGCAACCGCAGCTCTCGCCGCGTCCTATAATGTCTCCTGTTAAAGGACCCAGTGCTTCACCTCTCAGCTCACGTAATGTTGTACAGTCACCAGCTACACCAGGACCTCCCCCTGTGTCTGGTTCATTTTCATCTCAAAATACTCTTCAAGCTTTAGAACAAATGGTTTTGCCAGCAAGTGGAGAATATCCATTTCAACGTAATCCCGCATCCCCAGCAGTCACTCATAATATTGTAGCTTCTCCTACACAGTGGAATCAAAATAAAATTCCATCTTCAATAAGTACTCTACAGTTAGAAAGCACAGAACAAGTTACAAAATCGTTGGATGTATCATCAGTGCCAATACTGAAACAGGATCTAGTAAAAACAAGTCCTATTGCAATTGCAAATCCTGAAACTAAAATTGATAAAAATCAAGGTGATACTGAAAGGTCTTCAGAAAATAGTAGTCCCTCAAGGTTTTTGACAAACACATCTAAAGAAGGTATTTTAATGAGTTCGAATAACTCAACAATAACAACAACTCCGACAAACTGTGTTACGGTTTCTGTTGCAAATATTGACCAGAAAGAAAAAGTAGCTAACATACAACATTCTAATGAAATGTATGAGAATTTAGAAAAGTGTAAAGAAGTAAACAAAGTTGATACTGTACTGAATGATGATAATAAGGTGGATACTAAACAGAGTGAAAGTATGGTAAACCAAAGCGAGTCGCGCAATCAAAATCCTCATTTATCTTCTTCAGTAGATGTTGATACTACTAGCGAACACGCTACGAATAATGTATTACAACAAACAACTACAAAGAGCTCGATTAGCCAAACACCAAGTATAAATGCAGGAGCAAACAAGTATGATAACAATTCAACTTTAAATGTTTCAAGAAATCAAGGATACCAAAGTAGTTCTTTCCAAAATGTACAAAATATGATGTCACAAGGAATAGTATCTCCTAGTACAGTGTCAAGTATTCCATCTAGTATGCAAAGCAACCAAAATCCTAACGCTACTCCAGCATTCCAAACTGCTCCGCAATTGGCTTCAACGACGTTACCAAATATTCAAGGCAGTATTCAGTCACCACATACAATACCACATACAAGTCTTACGAATACTGTTTCGTCGAGTGTGCCCGGTCACAATCCTCAAGGTAATATGACTTGCATTCCTCCTGCTGTACCAAATATTTTAGGAAATATACAGCAATCTCTGCATAGTAATTCAAATAATATGACTAGCGTACAAGGCACTGTCCCTTCAACTATACAGAGTATGCAAGTTGGAATGCCAATGAATCCTCAAAATATTCATGGCTCCTTAGGTCCTAATATGCCATCAAACCAACCTCCTGTAGTACCAAACGTTCCCCATAATATCAACCAAAATATGATTATGATGGGATCGAATAACATGCCTCATTCAAGTCTATATACAGCATCCCACCATCAAGAAATAACATCATTGCAACAACAAATACAAGAAATATACTGCCTACCGCCGTCAAATGAAAATCGAGAAAAAGTTAGATGTTTTCAGGAAAGGCTATCGATGCTTCAACACCATGAAACTAATGATAAATGCAGTGGCGGTCCAAACTGTATACTGCAAAATCCGATTTATGGATCAAAAATGGTTGAAAGTCCTCAGGTTACCAGTACAACTGGTCGTGGACGAGGTAAAGGACCTGCAAAACCTAGAAAACCGCGAGCTAAAAAAGATAAGTTGACGGTCATGTCACAATCACTTGATCTATTACCTGTGTCAGAAGACTGCGTTACTGCAGGCACAGGATTACAAAGTCACTCTGAGATAGACACCGAACCTACTGATGAAATTGTTAATTTAGATAGTAGTGCGATATCGATCGACGATATGAACATCGAAAAAGTAAGAAACAAAAGAGGACCTCGTAAAGGTAAAGAAAGAAAACCTCGTACGCCTAAAGAACCCAAAGCTGGAAAAGATATAGGTGACAAACCTGTTAAAGAGAGAAAAAAACGCGAACCTAAAGATCCTAACGCACCAAAGAGAAAAAGAAATGTGAAAAAAGGTTTACCAGAAGTGTATGCTGATACGACTTGTAACGAACTTTTAGAGACAGATAACTTAGACACTAGCATAAAAGGTAACACTTTGAGTAAAAGTATATTAGCCATGGATATTACCAAAATGAATAATTCTAATCAAGAGGTCTCATTAGATGACACAAACGTTACCGATTTTGATGATATTCCAGTATCTAAAATAGCTATTAAAGAATTATTAGAGGAAGCTGAAGCTAAGAAAGAGCAGACCGATAAAGAAGATGATTTTGATAGTTTCTGCCATAAAAAGAGATCCAAGAAAAGATCCAGTGGTGCAACTGGGTGTAAAAAGCTAGTAACGAAAAGAACACCTAGTGGTAAACGAAAAAAAAGAGGAGGTATACCTGATTCTGACGGGGAACCTGACGATTTGGTATCAACGCCACCTCCATCGCCACCTGCAGAAGGTGATGATAGCTTAAAACGCCGTTCAGCTAGAAATACTCAACGAAAAAAATATACAGATGACGTACTGCTTCGAATATCCGATGATGAATTTACAATGGCTGCCCCTAAACAGGAAAAAGATTTGGAAGATTTAAGCCATGAAACCAAGGATTCTCTTAATAAACCTGAAGGTACACCCAAACCAAACTATATATATGTAAATACAACTGAAGAGGATTCCATGATTGTTCAGCATGTGTTAGCGTGTCGGATGGGAAAGAGAGAAATAAAGGTTGAAGTAAATCTAAGTGAAATCACATTGAAGACTGATGAGGATAAAAAGCTTTTAGATCCAAATGAAATTGATGAAAATATAGAATCTCAAAAAGTTAACGAAGACACTTCGAAAGCTCAAATCTCTGAAGGCAATGATAATGTAGATTTAATTAAAAGCGAGCCAAAAGATGAAGAAGGGCCAAAAAAAGAGGTACTTAAAAATGATTTGGAAAATGATGATAAAAATTTAAAACCTATAATGGTAGACGTCGAAGAATATTACGTTAAGTACAGAAATTTTTCATATTTGCATTGTGAATGGAAAACTGAAGAAGAACTTTATAAGGGTGATAAACGAATATACTCTAAGATAAAGCGGTTCAAACAAAAACAGGCACAGCAGTTAAACATATTTGATCTGCTCGACGATGAGCCTTTTAATCCAGATTACATTGAAGTTGAAAGAATTTTAGATATGTCTGAAAATCAAGATCCAGCTAACAATACTGTTGTCAAACATTATTTAGTTAAATGGAAAAGCTTACAATATGAGGACAGTACGTGGGAGCTCGAGGAAGATATTGACATAGATAAAATAAGACAATATAAGATTTTCAGTGAAAATCCGCCTAAAGAAAAATGGAAATTTAAGAAACGACCATCAGCTGATCAGTGGACCCAATTAAAGGAATCTCCTCTATATAAAGGGGGGAATACATTAAGGCCATATCAGTTAGAAGGATTGAATTGGTTACTATTTTCTTGGCATAATAATCGTAATTGTATTCTAGCTGATGAAATGGGATTAGGAAAAACTATTCAAAGTTTGACGTTTGTCAACTCTGTTTGGGAATATGGTATAAGAGGACCATTTCTCATTATTGCTCCACTCTCAACTATTCCTAATTGGCAAAGAGAATTTGAAGGCTGGACTGAAATGAACGTGATAGTCTATCATGGATCTCAACAAAGTAAAAGTATGATACAAGAATATGAATTTTATTATAAAAATGAGAAAGGAGAGCCAATTAAAGAAATAACAAAGTTTAATGTTTTAATCACCACTTTTGAAATAATTGTGACCGATTTTCAAGAATTAAAATTATTTAATTGGCGATTATGTGTAATAGATGAAGCTCATAGGCTGAAAAACCGAAATTGTAAATTACTGGAAGGGTTAAGACAATTACATTTAGAACATCGAGTTCTTCTGTCTGGAACGCCATTACAAAATAATGTAAATGAGTTATTTTCATTGCTAAATTTTTTAGAACCATCACAATTTTCTAGCAATGAAGCCTTTTTAACTGAGTTTGGTCAACTTAAAACTGAATCAGAAGTTATAAAATTACAAGCCCTTCTTAAACCAATGATGTTAAGACGTTTAAAAGAAGATGTCGAAAAAACTTTAGCCCCAAAGGAAGAAACCATCATAGAGGTTGAATTAACAAATATACAGAAAAAATATTACAGAGCAATATTGGAGAGAAACTTTAGCTTCCTACAAAAAGGTACAGCATCAGCAGCAAATATCCCTAATCTAATGAACACAATGATGGAATTAAGAAAGTGTTGCATTCATCCGTATCTTTTAAACGGTGCGGAAGACCAAATACAATTTGATTATAAACAAGCCAATGGAGAAGACAAGCAAGCCTATTACAAAGCTCTCATTCAATCGTCTGGAAAAATGGTTCTGGTTGACAAATTATTACCTAAGCTTAAAGCAGGAGGACACCGGGTCCTAATATTTAGTCAAATGGTGAGATGCCTTGACATATTAGAAGATTATCTTGTATTTAAAAAATATCCGTATGAACGCATTGATGGACGAATAAGAGGAAACTTAAGGCAAGAAGCTATTGATAGATTTTCAAAACCAGATTCCGATAGGTTTGTTTTTTTATTATGTACGAAAGCTGGTGGTCTGGGAATTAATTTAACTGCTGCCGATACTGTTATTATATATGACAGCGATTGGAATCCACAAAATGATTTACAAGCACAAGCCCGATGTCACCGTATAGGGCAACAAAAAATGGTAAAAATATACAGATTAATCTGTAGGAATTCTTATGAGAGAGAAATGTTTGATAAAGCATCTTTAAAGCTTGGATTAGACAAGGCCATTTTACAAAGTATGAATACTTCTCAGGGAAAAGAAACTGGCTTGAAACAGTTGTCAAAAAAGGAAATTGAAGATCTTTTAAAAAAAGGGGCTTATGGTGCTGTGATGGATGAGGATGCTGGTGACAAGTTTTGCGAAGAAGATATTGAAATGATTTTAGCTCGTCGTACCCAAGTCATTCAAATGGAATCAGAAAAAGGATCTACATTTTCGAAAGCTAGTTTTGCTGCTAATGATCAGAGATCAGACATCGATATTAGAGATCCTGATTTTTGGAACAAATGGGCTAAAAAAGCAGAGATTGACACTACAGAAAAGAAAGAAGATGAAGATTTAATAGTGACTGAACCAAGAAAGAGAACGATTATCAAAAGATATGGTCATGATGATGGTCCAATGGAAATGTCTGATATGGAAGTGACGCCAGATTCTGATGAAGATGAAGAAGGTAAATAGACCCTTTTGATTGATTTTTGTAAAAATATAATTGAAAAGAAACAATTTAACATGAGTCCTGAGTTTTCAAAATTAACTCCTCTTAATGTGGGTTTGGTTCACCATCTTTTAAACGGATAAAACAATTAATTACTGTCTGGCATGCAATCTCTGAATGGTGGCAAGGCTTGCTTGTATTAAGATTTTTTTATAATAACATAACTGGCGTTCTCTAGCTAACTCGGTTGTTTAGTTAAGGTCATGTAATTTTTTTGTCTCTAAATTTATTCCCATGTATTTAGCCAAGTAAACGCAAATCTTAAAAAATGATCTACTTGATTGACTGACTGACAGATATTCAGTTGGTTTTCGTCCTGGGAAATATAAGAGGTTACAGTCTGTATCCTTTCTCTGAGTATGTAAAAGTTTGCTTGGAAAAATCTATGTATAACCCAATCCAGATGCTATTAGGATTATTAAAAGTAGGTTTATCTCGTCCTCTTATTAATACAGTCACTTTAGAGAAAATAATAAAATGCTGACTGTAATCCTAATAGCATGTGGATATGGACACTTTTGTTGATATTTACTGCATTGAAAATAATGATTAGTTAACATATATTATGGACCGAGTGATTGTTCATTAAATTTTACATCAATCAATTTAATAATATTCGTGTTTTAACCTATTCCACTTCAATAATGTCCACTATGTTCGCGCAACAACTTTGTTTGGTAATACTGCCCTTATGGATAAGAAACTCATCTAATTAGTGTGCAGTATTCTTAATTTTAAATATTAATGCTGCGATTTAATTTTTGATTTCCACATTATCAGGAATCAGCCTCAGGAGTAAAAGAAAGAAGGATAAACTTGGTAGAAAAGGTAGAAGATACGCTAGCGACGATTATGTGCCACGACATGAAGGACTTCCAATAGATGAGGAAGTGGTTTATGGATCTTGGACTAGGTCAGAGTGTTTCAAGATAGAACGTGGTCTCCTTACGTTTGGGTAAGTAACAACCTGAACCATCTACAGTCCTAATTTTATTTACCTGTCCTATGCAGTAAACAATTTTGGAGGACTAGTAACTAAAGATAATAAGGTTGAGAAGTTATCACTTGAATGATTGAAATATTAATTTATCATCATAAAAGAAGCACATCAGCTATTTATTGGTTATATCGGTTGGTACTCATGAATTGTTTGACCACATGTTTCACAGTGTCGACTGCTCCTTTAAACTGTATCAATTAAATAAACACTTTTAGAGTAAGTAATCATAAATAGTTAATAATACAAAACAATTAATTCAGTTTAATAATAAAATTTATGATGCCAGTGACTTTGTCTGCGTTCGTTAAGGTTTTTTGATTCCCATGGGAACTCTTTAATTTTCCAGTATAAAAAAGAGCTTATGTCCTTGGGATACAACCTGTCCCTGTACTAAATTTCATCGAAATCGGTTGAACAGATGGGCCGTGAAGCGTAACAAACAGACACACTTTGGCATTTATAATACTAGTAAGTATGGATATTACAAAACTACAAATCTTTCGTCAGATGACGATTGTACAATATGTCCAAATCTTATAAGCTTACGTCCATAATATTCAGTGCATGTGGAAGATTAATTTGACTATTTAGTAAAGCACTAAAGCGGGCGGGGTTGCGGACAGCAGGAACTAGCCGAACCAGCAAAAGCGCTTAGTGCCCCGTAGTCTATTAGATGAATGGTTACTGATCTAGGGTTAATTTAAAACATAAAATATTGCTTAGTTAAGTTGATATTTTTATACTTCAGATGGGCGCGATGGGAAGAGATACTAGATAAAAATCAATTTAGAAAAGGTTGGACTTTGCCAGTGATCGAAGATTGCGCACGTATAATCGTAAGTTTAATAGTAAAAATTTAACAAAAATGCTTAACGAATTGTCTAGTAATCAATAATAATTGTAATAAAGCGTCATTTGTATATTATATGTATACCAAATGTAGTAAAAATATTTAAACATAAATGGGAAGCCGTTGGACACTAAAAACGTATTTACAAACTTTAAAAAAAAGCCCTTGTACGAAATACTTTGTCATAAAATAAAAAATATTTTATCTACACTCATATCTTACATTTTTTATTATGACACAGATTATTCACGCACATCTCTAATATATAAAAAAAATTATATGTTTTGTATATATATATATTTGAATAGTAAAAGTGAAAACTGTACAGTGAAAATGAAATTGAGAAAAGTGAATAGACAATGGTATAGTGCAGATTCTGGTAGGACAGGAAAGTAATTAGTGATTATTCAGTAGTATAAAGTATTGTCCAGACGCAACAGTGCTATGCAAATACAAACGTTGAATGCAAAAATAAATGAATCTGAATCTACAAATACTGCTTGCCGTGATAGTTTATGTACTACTAGCTGATGCCCGCGACTTCGTCCGCGTGAATTGAGGTTTTTTTTGGCTCCCGCGGGAACTCTTTAATTTTCGGGGATAACAAGTTTCTATCTATTATTTTTTATTATTTATTTTTGGATCTATCTCTGTGCGAATTTCATCAAGATCCGTTCAGTCGTTCGTGCGTGATTGAGTAACAAACATCCATCCATACATCTATCCATCCAAAATTTCTCAATCCAAACAAATCAAGAAAAGCTGACAACAAAATATGTATGCAAAGAATATTTTATAGATTAGAGTATGATGATTTTAACATATTATGAGTTTAGATAAAATAATGTATGAAACTCTACATAACCTAGGTATTATGCCACCGCGTTTCAGAAACTAAAATTAATGGATAGTGATGAACTGCCATGCTAATACTGAGAAAGTTAGAGACTTTCACTGAGTTGAATGTTTCAAGGATTGCCTGATTTAATAAAGATAAATCAATTAATTAATAGAAAATCAGACATAAACAATAATAATACATTCCTTGCTGTTGCAGGTATTGTATTGCTTACGACATTATAAAGGCGATGAAAAAATTAGAAATTTTATTTGGGATCTTATTGAGCCCTGTGAAAATGGCGAGGTGACAATCGCGAGAAATCATAGTGGATTACACAACCCTGTACCGCGTGGCAGAAATGCAAAAAAAAAGAATAGACTCAAAGATGTGCCAAGGGTAAACGATACGCAAAAATGGGAAGATCCTAATCACTGGAGTTCAATTGATAAATATGACTGTGAAGCTTACTTAGAAAGCAGTTATAAGAAACACCTGTTCAGACATGCCAACAAGTCAGTGTATGATAATATTTTCTATACAGACAAGATTTTCATTTTTATTATTTATGTCCTTAACAAAAAATTCTTAAATTTTTTTTTGTTTTCAGAGTTTTGTTGCGAGTTCGTATGATGTATTATATAAAACATGAAGTAATTGGTGATTATGCTTCACAGATCGACAGTGGCTGCCATGCCAGGTAATTTGGAACAATGTTACTTTTGGTAAAACTTTGTAAAAAATATCAATTGGATTCTGAAGTATCATACTGTAAACCCCCTTCCCCACGTCGTTAGACTACCAGTGCTAAAACCATCAATGTATATGTAGATACTAGATGGGCCCTTTCATAGAAGTTGGGCGTCAGACTTGTATGGCGTGCCCCTCACCGGTATAACCCTGTCCTTGTCCCCACCATAGCGCTGTCCCGCTTTTCAGACTAGATGGCGTTTCGTTGGCTAAAACATAGTGTTTCCGCAGCACGCTGGGCATGCGAGTGCCGCGCGGCGTGGACAGCGCCCCACCGCGCCTCTGGTGGGACGCGGAGTGCGACGTGTCGCTGCTGGTGGGCACGTACAAGCACGGCTACGAGAACTACCTGGCCATGCGCTCCGACCCGCAGCTGTGCTTCGTGGACAAGCTCGGCCCGCCCGACGACGCCGAGTGCACCGACATCAAGTGAGCGCTCGCTACTTGCCTCTATTTGCCTTTTTCAAGAAGTAATATTTTTCAATAGCAGACATTGTTTTAACGGAAAAAAACAAGCAGTGGTGTTTTAAATTTATTTTAGAATGTTTTTATAAATAAATTTTAGGATTATCTACAGAACTTGCCACCCATAAAGATATCAATACTTTTGACAGCAATTTCACATTTACGTTTTTGATGAGATTTACATTTTCCTCTAAATGTATTGTAATTATAAATCATTGAAATATGCTAAAAGGATAACTTTCGAAAAATAATTTGCTTTTTTTAAGGTTACCACTGACCTAACCTTCATACGATTTTTCATATTTTTCTTTCGATTTTACTGGTAACAGGTTTCAGACACTATTTTTTTTTTAAATCCTTTAAATCTGGCGGCGTTAAATAATTTTTTTCTTTTCCGCACTGTCCATTTTTATTTACTTTTTTATTTAGTGTAAATAATATTATGTAAAACGGGGTTCACAAGTAGCTAAAAATTTTATATAAATCTAGAAGGCCGAGAGCACAACCTTCTACTTTTTTTTAATTTATTAAAATAATATCTCAACCATAGATTAATAATGTCTCATCGAAAGAAATTTAAAACACCTTTTGACATTAAGTGGTGTATTTATTAAGGGGACGTGAATTGTAACTGATCATAACGTCACAGGAGTGAGGAGAGAAAGATTCGGGACAGCGTAGCGGGCGACGAGGAATGCACGGACGACGTATCGAGCGGAGCCGGCGCCGCGTCTCCCGCCGCTTCGCCCGCGTCGCGCCCGGACGAGGACGCGCCCACGCACCTATGGCCCTCTATGCAGGACCTCAACACGCGCCTGCGCCGCCTCATCACCGCCTACCAGCGCAACTACAAGCGCGAGGAGCTCAAGCTGCAACAGCGAGCCAAGGTTCGTGGCTACTATTATTACGTAAAGAAGCGACTCATTGCGCCCGCCAAATTCGCTCGGCCAGCCACGTAACGGCGCGGGCGCGGTTACTGGCGCAGCCGGGCTGCTGTCAGGTCTTGGTTGTTATAGTAGTTTGTGATATAAGGGCGGTAAATAGGTTTTTACATACGAGTTGACTAATGTCAGCCCGATGACGCCAGTCGAGGGCTGACCATCGTCACGAGTTAGTTAAAACCTTAACACCCGTGTATCACACAATATTTTTCAATACATTTGTGAGAAAACTTGAAAATAAAACTCGGGTAGGTAGGTACAAGGTACTCACTAGAAAATGGTTTCTCACGCCCGTACTTATTTCGAGATTTTTGGCGGTTATTAATAGCGCGATTTTTTTTATTTCTTTCCTAAAATACCTAATTGTTGATTTAATTTTATTATTCCACATCACATAAATAAACCACTATTTAATATTTTTTATGAAAAACTCAATGAAACTTTTAAAAATAGCGCGCACAGATTAAAGATTAGTATCTACGGCGCGTTGTTGTAATTGCGTTTTTTTTAATTGGCTTCATGGTTCCAGGTTCTAGCTCTTAACTCCCAGCCCTGTACTATTCAGCCTTTAATTTTTTGATTTAAAAAACTTTGAACAATCTTAATTAAGACAATTTTTTATTTCATGAATTAATTTCATCGATTCACATCTAAATGTCATTATTTTTTAGGTTTTCTACATACAAAGTCAATATCATTATGAACCTTCTTGCGAGAAAACTTTTTATTTAGAAGTAACTTTGGTCTTAGAAAAATTAAAAAAAAAACTGCAAATTTACTGCACGAGGGCAGTAAATTTAACTTACAAGCCCTGTTTACTGCCTCTGTAAGTGCATTTTTCGAGCAAGTGTATTGAAATAGTAGTTTGTGATATAAGGGCGGTAAATAGGTTTTTACATACGAGTTGACTAATGTCAGCCCGATGACGCCAGTCGAGGGCTGACCATCGTCACGAGTTTGTTAAAACCTTAACGCCCGTGTATCACACGATATCTTTCAATACATTTGTGAGAAAACTTGAAATTAAAAGTCGAGTAGGTCGTAGGTACTCACTAGAAAATGGCTTCTCACGCCCATACTTAGTCGAGATTTTCGGCGGCTATTACAAGCGCGACTTTTTTCTTACAGCTAAAATACCTTATTGTTGATTTAATTTTATTATTACACATCACATAAACCACTCATATTATTATTTAATAATTTATAAGAAAAACTCAATGAAACTTTTAAAAATAGCGCGCACAGATTCAAGATTTTAGTAGTAGGTACCTATCTATAGCGCGTTGTTGTAATTGCGTTTTTTTTAATTGGCTTCATGGCTCTAGGTTCTAGCTCTTAACTATCAACCTGGACTATTCAGCCTTTACTTTTTTGATTTATAAAACTTAAAACAATTTTAATTAACTAAATTAAATACAATTTTTAATTTCATGAATTAATTTCATCAATCCACATCTAAATGTTATTATTTTTTAAGTTTTCTACATACAAAGTCAATATCATTATAAACCTTCTTTCAAGAAAACTTTTTATTTAGAAGTAAAGTGGCCTTACGAAAATTAAAAAAAAACTGCAAAAAAATAGCACGAGGGCAGTAAATTCTGCAAAAAAAAAGCACGAGGGCAGTAAATTTAACTTACAAGCCCTGTTTACTGCCTCTGTAAGTGCATTTTTCGAGCAAGTGTATTGAAAATTTTGTTACAGTCTGATTTAAACTTTATGACGGCTCGGAAGCTAGCCGCGATTTTAGATTCGTGCAGGTCAAGTCAACTGAAACCATCCTGCTGCCCCCCAATTGTGTAAGGAAATCGTAATTGTTTGTCAAACGCATAATTCGACCTGTTTAGGGAGTTCATAGATGCCTGCACATCAAAAAACATGTTTGAACTCCTTAAAAAGTTCGATTTATATACGTTATGAGCTGTCAAATGATTACGATTGGCTTAGACAATTGGGCCTCTGATACCTATTGTATTCTGCACATCGAACCGCACGATGCAGTTCCGAGAAGTCATTAATTATGTTAAAATTGACGTGTACCTCTTGGCTTTTAGGGGGCGCGCACGAAACTAGCGACGGCCGAGCGACGTCGACAGCGGCATAGACAGCGGGGCGATGGAATTCGAGAGCTGGCGACGAATTTCGGGAAGGTGTTTTTAGGCAATCTGAAATTGTGGAAAAATATAATTTCGTTCATTGGCGAATCCAGTTCTGCCAGTCTAGTAAAGCGTTTGCGGTTATTTCGCTACTGCGCAGCATATAACATTTGCAAAAAAAATCCTTAAAAACATTTTTTTGGCAACTTGATTTTTTTATCTTTAAATTTTATACTTACAGAATTCGAAAAAATAAATCCCAGACGTTTTTGTCGGTTATAAAGTATTACCAGACCTCTTTCAAATTGTTCCCGAAATTCGTCGCCAGCTCTCCGACTAGTCGCATCGCCCCGCTACCGCCGTCGCCCCGCTACCGCTAGTTTCGTGCCCGTCCACTTACTGCGACTACATTAATTGATTCACATGTTTATTCTATTTGTGTGATCTACTGATGATTTTCGAGATTATGTAGTGAACTCTTAAACCAATATCAATAATAGTAAAATATAATAAGCCCATTAGGTATTAGATATTATGTCGTGAACAGGGTACCAATCATGTAAGAATGTCCGATCAAAACGTTAAAGTTCGTCGTCAAAGTTTATAAACCATAACGGCATTAAATTAAGAGCTCAATTTCGTGTATCCATTCTTAAACGTTCGAGTATCGTTCATACCTAAACGTATAAGAATGGGCAGACGAAATTGAGCTCTAATTCAATGCAGTTACGGTTTATTTTACTTTGACAAAAATCTTAAACGTTTGATGAACAATTCTTACGTAATAGGGGGGCAGATAGCAGTTTCATGATATAATAGTCAACTACAATCATTCAATGGTTTACTTTTGATGACATATCTTTTCGTGACAAATGTACATAAATGAATGTAAAATGACATGTACATAAATGAATGTAAAATGAGTATGTTATTTTTATTTGAAGACTTGTCAGGTATCTGTTTTAATGCTATCTTTTATATTCCACAGATGGAACGTCGAGAGAGAATGGACCAGCTTGCTAGAGATGAGATCTCGCAGTGGCGTTGGACGCGCGCCGACGAGGAAGCCTTCCGACGAACTGTCGCTTCCTATGGAGTAGAGTTCGATCCTGCAACAAAGAGTTTACGTTGGAGCCGATTTAGATCGCTGGCTCGGCTGGACTCTAAAAGTGATGACGCTCTAACAGACTATCTTAAGGCGTTTATGGCTATGTGTAAACGACAATGCGGTCTCTCGGTCGGGGAGGCGGAATTGCCGACGCGAGCGGACCTGAAAGCGGAACCTATTGGCGAGGAACGAGCGATCGCTACCCTGGAGAGGTAAATAATATAATATTATAAAATATATATATGGTTAATTAAAAAATACATATTATATTAATAATACTGAAAAACTTTTGTTCTACAAAAAAAAATTTAATAAATTCACTAAAATATCATCCTCATCACCTGTATGTATCACCTGTCTTAACACCAGGGTTCTCTCCACCTCTCGTTATTCCAGGTCTTTTCTGCCACATACCTGCAAATTATGGAACCAGCTCCCATCATCTGTGTTCCCTCATGAATACAATATATTGGCTCTTCAAAGGGCGCATAAACAAATTTCTCAAAAGCCGGCAACCCAAGAGCGGTTCCTCTGGTGCTGCAGTCCATAGTATCTTTATTAGAGTTTAAACAACCAAGATAGATTCAACATTGTTAATTGTAATTTTCATTGATCCATAAGAACGTGTAAAATTAAACGTATTTTATAGTGCATGCCTATGAAATACGTTTGACTTTACACGTCACTACTGATCCCAGTGCTGTCGGCAGGTCATGCTGCCGTAGGTATGTATAAGTCGTGGGTCACGTGACCAAGTGAGCCCAGGCTTGGTTTAGCTAGCTAACGCAAGCTAAAATATAGTCCGTGTGTGCCCAGGATCGACCTGCTGCGCGTGCTGCGCGAGGAGGTGGCGCCTCACGCCGCGCTGGAGGCGCGCCTGGCGCTGTGCGAGCGCTCGCTGGACGCGCCGCCGTGGTGGCAGCCGGCGCGCCACGACAAGCTGCTGGTGCTCGGCGTGTGCAAGTGAGTGTTTCATGTAAACTTTATTATATTTGTCCAACCATTTGTTTTACTTTTGGCAGCTCGATTCAATGATGTTCTAATGCGTTACTGATTCGATTTTTGATAACAATCGAATTTTCTTTATGAAGAAGTTTGAATTCATTTGACACATTGATATTTAAGCGTTCAAATGACCAAGAATATTAATGTATGTATTAAAAATTTAAAATACATCATTTATATACAACAGTACAGTAAATCATAAATGTACATGAATCCATCAGGTCATAGAAACCATCCATAGCCTAAGCCTAAGGTTGTTGTGTACCAACACCAAGACATTTATATAATAAAATTTTGAATATTCAGTCCTGAGGGTTATATACGGGATTAAAACTTGTAAATATATAAAAATGTACTTAAACACCGACTTCTCTCCCAACTATCTACTTCCTCTACTCTACTGGCTTAATTTAATTTTAATGCCGATTCAGATTTTGACAATGTGGATTTTATTCTGTTTTTCTACTTTTTTTGCATAAAATATTTATTTAAAAGTACAATATAATATACTTATGTACCCAATTATATTATGTGTATTTATGTAACTACGTAAATATGTGTATTTCCAGTAATATCCATTTTATCAAAATGAATTCGAACATATAATATATCATGTATTTTTGACCGAGCGAAGCGAAGGTCTTTGAGTCTACTTGAGTGAATTGGCACTTGTCCGTCCGTCCGTCCGTCTGTCAGAGCCTTATAACTTCTGAATTACTAAACGTAATTACTTCAAATTTAAATATAATATGTAATCCGATGGCCTCCCGCCGAATATGGCTTAAAAAGTTATAAAAATCTTTATTTCAGGGGGGCTCTCATAGAAGCGAATGCGAAGTAAAATATTTTTTATAGCGATACATAGGGTTGCGGTATATCATTTTAAAGATAAGTAGGAATAGAGTCCAAAAATATTTTTTTTTAAATTTATCCCCTAAAATTGACGAAATGGAGGGCTTTCAAATTGGAGATTTTCTAACGTCCAAAGTTGACCTCAGAACTCTCAATTTTCTGAAAGGCTGAGGCTGAAACTAATCAATTATTTGAATTATATCCTGTACTTGAACAACAAATACTAAAATAAGATAAATATTATGAGGAATCGAAATTATTTATTTTTAATTAGCTTCCGTATTTTTAACAGAACTTCACAATGATGTCAATAGATGGCGCTCTGTACAAGTTGATGGATACCGCGAGGTCTCAGTTCGGGGCGAACCACTAGTATAGATGGCTTGAACTACTCTATTTCTCTTTCTTTCGCGACAGTGGATATCCATTCTGCACAACGAAATAGATTGCCAGGGAATCTACAAACAACAAAACTTTTAAAACACCAATGCTACTCCATGCATCCCCATGTAATAAGAGCACTTTCGTATTTTTGCTGTAATTTTTCGGGGACACTTTTTAAGCGCTAATCGGACATCTAGTATAGGTACTAAAATTCTACATCAATGATGGATGCCTGTGAATAATTATGACACTTCATAGGTGTGCTTATGTCAAAAATAAAATAAATGGTTGGACAGATATATAAATAGTAATTTATTGTAATATAGGTTTTAAAAATAGTTTCTATCGCATTCGATCTCCTTTAGCGCATCTTAAAGCATTTCATCTTTTTACAGGCATGGATTGGGAGATACATACAATAAATTATTCTGCGATCCAAAACTTCCTTTCGCCGATTGCGCTCGAAAATGGAACGCGAAATATAAGAGTGAGATGGCTAGTGATTCACAGAAAGTTGCCTCTGACGATGAAGACAAGGATGCGTCAGAAACAGCTGCAGAGCCCAGAATGTCATTGCGACGTAGCAAACGTACGTCGAACGTCCACGATCGAGACGCCGAAGAGGACACGGATGCCCTTTCTGAACTGGAGACGTTGGCGAAACTGGGCAGAATTGATGAAACTCTCACGCCAGAACACTGGTTTTCAGAAAGAGCTCTTGAAACGAGGCTCCACCACATCGCTCATGCCGTTCAGAACTGCGAATGGCCTTCCACCTCGGCGGCGATAGTACCCTCGAAGGGAGCAGACGGGACAGCTGCCCAGATGGAAACTTCGGACGATCGGAAACAGAATCAAAAACGCCACATTGCAATCGATGTAGAAACGGAACGCGCCAAATTACACGCTTTATTATCATCGCCTCAGGCTGCCCATTCATCATCTCGGGAGACGCATAGATCGATCGTGGAGCGGGACGACGCGTCGAGCGACTCGGGCTCGCGACGCTCCACGCCCGCGCCGCCGCCGGCGCACCAACGTGTGGCGCCGTCGCCCGCACCCGCCGCGCCGCCCACGTCGGCCGCCGCGCCTGCACCCGCGCCCGCCGCGCCCGCGCCCGTCGACCTGTCCGCGCCGCTCGACCTGAGCGAAGCGCAAGACTTCTCCATGGGGCGCCGCACGCCGCAGGCAGACGCGCAGCCGCCTGCCGTGAGGAGCAGGTTGGATGACACGCTCTCGAGGTTGATGAAGAGAAAGAATGTGGTATGTGTTATAAACGTTTTTGTTTAACTTGCATCGTATTATAATAATTTTATATTTAAAACTTCTAATAAACGTAATTATTTTTACAGCCTGCGCCAGAACAGATAACCACCAAAGAAAAGAAAAGAAAAAAGTTGGATGAAATTGTTCTCGGGCTATCTGCTGCAAAAGGACAAAGCCCTACTACTACGGTTTCGTACGACGCTCCGAGAAATAAAAGTTCCTCAGTGTTGCCCGAAGTGACAGTTACGCCGGCGGCTCCTCCAAGTAGCACCGGAGTGACTCCTCCAACTCAAAAACCCTTTTCTGTGACTGTCACAAATGTACCTTCACCGCACGCCTCATCCAAAGAATTATCATCCTTTTTACAGCAATCTTTAGAGCAGAGCAACAAACCACAAAAGTCTGCATCGTCTACAACACCCAAACCCTACTCCCACGAAGCCAAAGTGAACAAATGGCTAGCTGAGCAAGCCAACGTGGACACGCGCAGACGTGCCTTGCCCCCGAGGCTCGCGCCTGACGAACACGTGCCTGTTGTCCACCGTGTCACGGGAAAACGACTAATGGGTCACAAAGCACCTCAGTTGAAACACTTAGCACAATGGATTGCGGAGAATCCGATGTATGATATTGACTCTAAATGGACAGAAGGTATAAAAGAACATGTAAAGTTGCCTCAAGATGTGCGCAATCCGAGACATTCTCCAATGCAGCCAACCAGTTCTATGCCAGAACGTAAGAAGGGCAGGCCTCCTACTCTCGATTCAACATCAACTAATGTTTTATCTTCAAATACACACTTAAATCAAAATATATCTGGCTTGAATCCAGCACTTCTTGCTAGCCTTTCAAGTTTGAGTGCATTTGACCCGAAAACTTTAGCTGCAACTTTATCTAATCTAACTGGATTCGATCCTAAATTACTATCAAGTTTAAGTAGTTTTGACCCTAAAAATAACCCACTGTTAAATTCTTTTAATAGTATGCCTAATTTGCTAGGAAACATGACCGGTGGGAATATATTCGCAAATTTAGCAGGTTTAGGATTGCCTGGATTTCCTTCTCTAGACATGAATACACTGAGTTCAACAAGCGCTTCCACAGACAATAAATCTAAAACAAGGAAACCAGCTGAATCCTCAAGCGCGTCTACTTCAAAATCAACAAATTCTCAATTTCCATTTGTTTTTCCAAATCCAAATATGTTGTATCCTCAACTAGGCTTGAGTGGCTTATCGCCATTTGGTGTTCATTCAGGAATGTCCTCTGCATATGATGCATTAGGATTGCTAAGTGGCAATTTAGCATCAAGCTCGAGTGCAACATCATTACATAGTTCTAGCCATAATTCTCGTAGTAGCTCAAAAACAACAGCTGCTAGATCTTCAACAGTTACAACAACTTCCTCTGCATCTCGTCAGCAAAAAGTTTCTGACCGTTCTCAGACAAGTCATCTACCGCAAATATTACTGCCGCCGGATCCTTATTTATTAGAATCTTTGTCCAAACAAACGTTAAATTACGAGGCTGCCTTGAAAGCAGAAAAGAGATCTCGTGATAGTGACAGCCTAGAAACAGCACCAACTGATTTATCCAATTTATCTAAGGCAGATAAAAAGAAACTTACTTTCGATCCATTGCGGTCCCAGATGCCACCAGAATTTGCTGCTGTTCAAGAAAAACTGTTAAAAGGGGACAAAAAAGATATAGATATTAGTAAAATGCTATTGGAACAAATGGCTTCTGGGGCATTGAGTGCAAGTCTTGTAAGTTCTACTGAAGCTAAAAAATCTAAAGATTTAGAAAAAGAATCATATGAAAAGCTAGGAAAACCTCCTGAATATTTATCGCGCATGACTACAGATGATACTGGTTCTACCATTTCTGTCGCTCATAAACGAACCTTGGATGAAATAAGTAATGAGCCAGAAAATTTGGCTATGCAATCCATTTCAAAAAAAATTAAAGATAATTCACCTGAGTTAATAAGAAATATGGATAAACGCTCAGATACGACAAACACGAGCGAAATGGATCTGGAAGATCTAATTGCACCCTCGACTGTTATAAAAACTGGCATGAAAGCTAGTGATTTCGAAATGAATCGGCCGGCTGAATCAGGAACATCTTTAATTGTTCCTAATCCTGATAGGGAAGATAAAGTACATCAAAGAATTTCAAGTCCTCGCGACAAAGAAACTAATATTGAAAATGAAAATTTAAAAAAAAACGAAACCTCTAACAACATTGACAGTCAAAGTAAAGAAGACAACATGGATGACAATAATGTATGCGACATATCTACTGATGGTGGACGTAAAGGAATTCGAAAGAAAGGACGGAAGTCTTCAGAAGAATCTTCATTAGGACCGCGACGTGAGCTAAGATCAAGTGCTGGACGACAATCAACTGAATCGATAAATCATTAAATTACGTATTATTGATTTTTTTTTAATTATATTTATTCATAGTATTAATACGGGTTATACAGCGTGTTATTTTGGGATCGGACAGTGTGGCGAAAAGGAAATTCCTCATACAAAGTTCGCCTACTTTGAAATTTTGGGATCAAAGCTAATAAAAGCCCTTGCTTGTCTACAAATTAAAATGCCTGTCACTTGTGCGGGACCAGAGAATAGGCAATACTGCACAGTGCACACTCCCCAAAACGTTTTCTGACATTATGAGCTCAGACAAATTTAAAGAATAATAATTCAAATCTAATAAAAAACCAATAGAAAGATTTTTCATTATTTACCAATACCAGGTAAATTTGATTATTACATTATTGCAAGAAATACGATAAGATGTAGTATGAAAATGTACTAGTTGACACTCGCATTTTTGCCCACTTGGTGCAATACAACAAAGATCATGAATCATGGTGATTATTATGTTTGTTAAACCTAATGTTTTTACTACGGGAACTTATGAGAACGTTTTGACGAATAAGACGTCTTGAACGGTTCAAAAAATCTGCGACGAATCCTGCATTTTATACCTTGCGGTTACGTTACTATTTATAGGTTTTTGTGTTAAACTTATATGTATCATCTACACTTTCTGGTAAAATTTTATAATAACAATATCGGAAGACTGGTAAATTGGTTATATTTTTTATGAATTATATCTTGGCAACTCAAGCTACGAGTAGCTAATAAGGTGAAGTCGTGATTCGTTTTACTAATTGATTTTGTGCTCTGTCTATAGAGCTATTGTTGTTTGTTTGCACATCATTATTCATTACACCACCTGTGGCTTGTGGTGCGGAAAATATAGTTATTGTGGAGCACTAAAAACGATATTTTATTAAACATAATAATTGTGGTAGGGCAGTAGTTTTCTATTCATTTGCTACCACATGTTTATTTATAACAAAAAATGTTTACGACCATACGTAAATAATGTATTAATTTCCTTCTATCAAAAACAAAGACGAGTATTTACTTTTGAGATCTCGAGATTTTTAGTAATTTAGCCGCAAGCGATAGTAAGAATTTTACTCTTAAGTACTCTGTTAAGTTAGTGTAATGTTAAGAATATTTTAGAAATAATGCTTTTTAATGAATAAAATAAATAAATTGAAAAGTTAGTATGTATCTAACTGATTAATTCGATTTTTATATACTTTTAATAAGTTGATCGCTGAATGTGATGAAATTATTTATTACATGTATTCTTATAATTCTTATTAATTTGCATAGTTGTATTGTATTGATGATGAATTGTATGTAGATAAGATGACAAGTCGTAAAAATAAATACTGAAAATTTTACTTCTTCTTTTAATTCAACCAAAGGGCTCTTGCTTGTTCGTCTGGTTTATATAGTCTAGTCAACAAGTGCTTTTTGGGTCAAACTTTTTTCTCCGCCTCCGAAAAATATGAACGAGGTATCGCTCGATTCGGAATATAGTCCATTCATTCTAGATTTCAATGTATGGGCAAAACATACATTTTGGGGGTTCCCCATACTTGGGTAACCCCCAAAATTTATTGTTATTTTTTCTATTTTTGTGTAAAAATCTTAATGCGGTTCACAGAATAGATACATCTAGGGTAGTGGAACCAAAAGATGAACGACACCCAATAGATGAACGGCCGAGCGAAAATTCAAAAAAAATAAAACATCCCGCTATTTATTTATGTGCATTATTTTTTTCCGCACGTGGCAACATTATTTCTTCCCGATTCCCTAACAAAATCATCAGTCACAGCCATAGATAAGTATTGTATAACCTGGTCACAGCTTCGACGCGCTCGTAGTTCGACGCTTTGTGAGAGTTTCCCGCCAAAAAATTGTTTTTTATGGAAACCTTTATGGTAAGTGTTTTTCAAACTTAAGGATTTCGGCAATTTAAAGCAATTATATACGATAGAATTGTAGTAGAAGATCCGAATCTAAATCGAGACGTACCGGTTTGATAAGAGAATCAAATTTATTTTATAATGAATTTCATATATTAGAAAATAATTTAAAAATGGGTAGACAACAGAAATCCTGGACAGAATATTTTTAATTACTTACTTTTCGAAAAATGATTTTTCATAAAATGTTGCAAAATGAAGATAATAATAAAATTTTATACTGGACTTAAAGTATAGAGCATATAGAATGTGCAATCGTAGGGTAGACTATTATTTCCATTATTTATCCAGGTAAATAATAGGGTAGACTATTATTTCCATTATTTATCCAGGTAAATAATGTTATGTTAGCTAGACATAGGTACACACGGTATACCTAATAAAATATACCTTTTTAGGTAAATTGTCAATAGAATGTCTTAAATTAAATAACATTTTGAAGCCATTCCAATATAGCATACCTACTTGCTTGAAATAATAGTATTTTCTATTTTAACCTAACAAACAATCTATTCGACCTTTTTAATCCATATATTATATTTATTTTAGATAATAAAGAGTCGTAAAACGATTAATGGACACCATATGTCACCGCTAAGAACACCTCCCACCCATGTATCAATGAAAGCCTAGTTTGACGTCACGTTTGTCATGGTCCATAAACGACATCTTACTTCAAAAGTCTTACGTGATACCAATTTTCAGCAATTATTTCTATCGATAGTCACTGCATCAATGTCAAAACATTTTTTGTCCTCAACGATCCATTACGGACAGTCTCAGTGATACGTGAAGCCAAAACCATGTTTTGACATTGATGCAGTCCTTAAATGATTGCGACAATTTATAGCCGATCGCTCTGCTGAGCTGTTCAAAGTTGCCAAAATCGCATAAGCGTTTATTTATTGGTTCCACTACCCTACTTACCAAGTTTCAAATTATGTGTGTGTTCCGTTATAAGCACTGCGAGCACTGGCAGTGCTCTTTACTGGGGACTTCCAGTGCTCTCAGTGTATTTCGGAACGCACCCATAGTTCTTATAATTTCGGAAAAAAGTGGCTGTGACATACAGGACGGACAGACAGGACGAATCCGGGTTCCGTTTTTTGCCATTTGGCTACGGAACCCTAAAAAGCTCTTTTTTCGCCCTGGATACATATTATAAGTCACCAGCTCCAGCATCGAGCTGATCTGATGATGGAACCAGGTCAACCAGGAGGTGGATAGTGGAACTCTTCAATGATTATCAGTAAGCCCCTCGAGTATGGACTCAATAATTGGTTTGTTTTAAAGATCCCAAGCGTGTTTTTGAATTAATTTAAGGCTTATTTTACTGAGCTGCGATTTTTAGTCAACTTTAACGCACCATAGCTTGTAAACTATAACTCCTACTTTATTTGTAGGTAATTTACTAAGGAACAATGTTTTCTCTGACAGTTTTGTCCTAGATTGTATAGTTTCTTGAAAATGGGGGGGGGGGGGGGGGGAGTTGTGTTTTTAAATCTACTACTGAAAACCGGTACAAGTTAGCCCTTGACTGCAATCTCACCTGATGGCAAGTGATGATGCAGTCTAAAGATGGTAGCGGACTAAACGAAAATACTAAACCCATGCCCCTAGTCGGTTTCTACACGGCATCGTACCAAACTCTAAATCGCTTGGCGGTACGTCTTTGCCGGTAGGGTGGTAACTAGCCACGGCCGAACCAGACCAGACCAGAGAAAATTCAGAAATTATAAATGCCCAAATTGACCCTGCCGGGAATCGAACCCAGGACCTCCCACGTTAAGGCAACAGCGCTCAACACTGCGCCAGGGAGGTCGTCAAAAGGTGTAAAGCTGGTAAGTTCCGGACGCTCACTAATACTAATGCTCACATCCAGAATTCCGAGAGCTTTCAACTCGAATTGCAAAACCGCTTCGCTGGTCTAGTGGTTGCCATATTATCGGGTGGACGAATTGACCAATAAGGCTGGTGGAATCTGTCCATCCGGTCGGGTAAAAATTCTTCAAGACCCACCGTACGAATAGACCGAAAAAGATCTCAGACCTGAAGGTGGTGTCACGTTTTACGTGAAAACAAACTTGGCTCTGATTATATGATTTATTTATTAGTACATACCTGTAATATATTATAATATAATGAAAATAATCAAATGTCAATAACTTGACCAGAGCAACAGCTACAAGGGTAAAATATGTTTAAATCTAGATTTTTAAATTTTGGATTGATTAAAGAACAGTTTTGTAACTCGTCCAGTAGTTCTTTAACTCTCGTTAAATCGTTTAGCCTATGGTCTTCTTTGAAATATGATTCCATTTCATGATCACCAGCAAATTTCAGAAGCAAATCACGAAGTTCCTCTAAATGTCGCTTCAATTTGTTACATTCTGTTTGATAAATTTTTAGTTGATTACTTCTTTCTTCTTCCCGTTTCTTCAACAAAGAACGTTGTTGTTGATAAAGGGCCACATATTCGCAAATAGTATCCGTTTCGTTTTGTAATTGTAGTATAATATGTTCTAGTCTGTGTTTTTCATCAGATAGATTAGCAACTTGGTCCATTATATTAAGAAAACGTTCTTGAAGTTTAATCATAGCATCTTTTTTTGGAATATTTTCACTGTGTATATCCAACTTTGTGATTGGGTTTTTAAATTCTACAAGAGATGTAACTTTGGGTGTAATTTCTTCTTCATAATAATTATGATTATGACCTGCATTGTCATCGTGATTGTGATTTTTATCTTTATCTTCATTTTGGTGTGACTGGTTCATCTGTTCCATGACACTTTCATACTTTCGTTCTAGTTCCCGGTTTTCATTTTGTAATCTTATCATTTCTTCATCTTTAGCTTTTAACAGTTTCAGCATATTTCTTATATTTTCTTCAATTTCAGCTAATTTAAGTGCTAATCCCTTATTTAATTGCTTTTCGTGGGTCCACATTTCTGTAAGTTCTAATTTGTCTTTGCCCTGAAATTTACACAAATTATTAGTAAATTTTTGAATAAAATTGTAAGTATTACACACACATATATATATATATATTTATATACATATATATAAATTTAAACCACGCGGACGAACTCGCGGTCATCAGCTCGTATTATAATCAATGCTTGTTTGCTAGTAGCAGTGATTGATTGATTGATTGTTGTGATATGAGCTAGTATAAATAATTTACTTACCATTTTTATAATAACTTGTTCGAGGTTTTCAACATCAGATTTTAACTTTTTATTTTGTTCTGTTGCTCTTTGTGCTGCAATTTTATCACTTGTTATATCAGCATTCAATTTGTTAATGCTTATTTTATCATGATTGCATTCTGCTTCTTTGACTTGGTTAAACTCATTAATCTTTGCAAGACTCTCCAGATACTGCTTCTGAAGTTCTTCATATTTACTGTTTAATTCCGCAAGTTGTGCCTGAGAATATGTGCAATTTTAGTAGGTACTTATTGGTCATATGAAATTAACAATTATTTAAATTGTACAACTGTGAGATGAAGGGCTATACAGGACATAGGGATAACAAAGACATACCTAGAGTGGAAAAAGAGGAGTCTTTTTAAGTGCAATTAATAAATCAACATCTATTTTTTTACAATAAAATGGCGCGCGAATCCACTACCGTGCCGTGCCCGTGTCCGTGTGAACGGTTTCGTACAAGTACAACGCAATAGACACGCGGCAGCCGTGGCGTTGCTCGGCTTTAATAGTTCTAATTAGTTTTCAATAAGGCAGTAAATGTATTTTATGCGATAGCTGTACTTTTGGTAACTATCGCTAGGAAGGCTGATTCAGTATTTAGCGGGTGTGGCGCTCTCCACAGATCGCAAAACTGCCAGTCTGCCCGCAAGTGACTGGGGACCTAACTACTTATCGCCGCTCAAAGACGAGTTATTGTTTCCAAAAATGAACAATAACTGGGAAGGCTGATTCTTGTATAGTATTAAAGTATGTGCAGTACCTATGTAAACAGTATGAAAACTGACGCTGTTCAACGAGGCGTTCACGAGATATCGCCTCTCAAAGACGTGATAAATTTCCAACTTATAAAAACTTACAAGCTTAAATGTCGTGGCGTTGATTGCTAATATACAAGAATCAGCCTTCATAATTATTGTTCATTTTTGGTAACAATAACTCATGTTTGAGCGGCGATTTTGAGGGGCGGTCCCTAGTCGCTTGCGGGCAGACTGACAGTTTTGCGATCAGTGGAGAGCCCCACACTCACTAAATACTGAATCAGCCTTGCTAGCGATAGTTACCAAAAGAACAGCTATCTCTTAGTCTAATGGGGCTTGAAAGCCCTAAGGACCATACCGATACACAGGAATCAACATGCCTACAGTACCGGCAAGTCAACAGAGACGGCTCTCCACAACGTGGTAACGAAGATAGAGCACGACCTAGATAACAAACTATCAACACTAGGAGTCTTCATAGACATCGAAGGAGCCTTCGATAAAACCACCTTTAAGAGCATTGACAATGCTTTACAACGATATGAAGTACCCAAAACCCTAAGGCAATGGATAGGAGCCTTACTTGAAAAAAGGGTTATCCAACTTGACATAAACGGTACAACAAAGGGCGTAGTAGCCAAAGGGTGTCCACAAGGAGGAGTGCTATCTCCAATCCTGTGGAACCTAGTCGTTGACAACTTGATAACAAAAATGAACAACAACGGATTCTACACCATAGGTTATGCAGATGACATAACGATTCTGATAGGTGGCAAACACGAAAACACGCTCTGCGCAATAATGCAAGATGCACTGAGACTCATAGAGAAATGGTGCATAGACAACGAACTAACAGTGAATCCAAAAAAGACTGAACTAGTACTGTTCACAAACAAAAGGAAACCAGATGTACCAAAGATGCCAACACTCTTCGGTACAAATCTAACACTATCAACAGAAGTCAAATATCTGGGGGTAACACTAGACAACAAGCTGAACTGGAAGAAACATATAGACACGAAAATACAAAAAACAACAATAATCCTAAATCAATGCAAACGCATGATCGGGAAAACCTGGGGTCTAAAACCAAAACTAATGCTTTGGCTGTATCTTACAGTGGTAAGAAGCTCATTAACATACGCGTCACTAGTATGGTGGCCCAGAACGCTTCAGACGACAACCCAACAGACACTACAAAAATTCCAAAGACAAGCATGCCTAGCGATCACTAGCTGCATGAGCACCACCCCAACAGATGCTTTAGAGGTAATACTGGGAATTCCACCCCTACATCTCTACATAAGAGAAGAAGCTACCCTCGCAGCGCTAAGGATTAAAACTTATGGGCTGTGGAAAGACACAAATACAGCGCACACCCGGATACTGTCAGGTGAGAACAAGATGTGTCCAATGCTAGGATGGCTCTGTGACAAAACACAGAAGGAACACATAATCGAGAAAGATTATAAGATCAACATCTCAGAGACCGGAATACACAAAACTACTGTGGATACGATAGACGTTTACACAGATGGGTCAAAATCCAGCCAGGGAACTGGTGCAGGAGTGTACTGTCCCGAGCTTAACATACATATCGCTCGCGCGCTCGGTAAGAATAACTCTGTTTTTCAAGCGGAGTGCGTCGGCATTACTGCGGCGGCCATGGCTATGGCCGACAGACAGGTAACAAACTTTCATATTAACATTCATAGTGATAGTCAGGCAGTCCTGCGAGCATTAGCCAAAAACACAAGCACATCTAAGCTCGTATTGGATTGCCACAACGCATTACAAACACTAACAAAATCAAACCTGGTATCACTTGGCTGGGTTAAAGGTCACAGCGGCAACATAGGTAACGACGCAGCCGATGAACTAGCTCGACGAGCCTCAAACCTGAAGGTAATGGGACCTGAACCTATCGTTCCAATACCATTCAGTGAGTACAAGACTTGGTTAAAACAACAAACAGTAGGTACACATGCCAAATTATGGGCAAACACCACCGTTTGCAGACAAACAAAAGAGGCTATACCCAGCCTGAACCAACGCTTAACTAAGAAACTACTGCAACTAAACAGAGCTAAACTCAGGACGGCTGTAGGCATGATAACAGGACACTGTCCACTTAACAAACACTTATATGTTCTAGGTATAACCGACAGCCCTCTATGCAGAGCCTGCATGGAGAGCGAGGAGACACCAAGACACGTACTACTTGAATGTAGTGCTGTAACCACTCAACGAGAAACCTACATTGGCTTCCCAGCAACACTCCCGGAAGTCCTCGCCGACCTGGGCGGCCTGCTTGGATTCTGGAGTGAGCTCGGCTGGCTGGAGTGATCCAGAGGGGAGTCTCACCAAAGGTCTCACGCACAACGGGCAGCGGTGCTTAAGTGCGGAAAAGCCCAGAGAAAGAAAAGAAAAGAAAAGAAGGGGCTTGTAAGTAAAATTGACTGGCCTAGTGTAATGTTTTTGCGGAATTTACTGCCATCATGCTATTTTTTTTGCAGTTTTTATTTTATTTTTGTAAGTCTACTTTACTTGTAAATAAAAAGTTTTAAAATTAAACTTTGTGTGGTTGGTAGTAAATGGTTATGTTTTAAGAAGCGGTTCTCCTTCCCCCTACCCCCGTACACTATCTACATATTGATATGTATTGAAATAAAGAGTCAATTCAATTCAATTGCATTTAAAAATCAGACTTTAGGGGTTATAAAAAATATCAATAACAACTTACTTTGGTTTCTTTGTATTGATTCTGCATGTCTGTATCAATGTCTTGACTATGCATCTTGTTTTCTTTTATAACGTTATAGTTCTGTAGACGTATTTCCATATCACTAATCTGTTCAATGAGGCTATTTTCTCTATTAAACAAGTTTTCTATTTCTTGGGCGAGTTTTTCAGTTTTTTCTACTTCTGACTTATACTGCTTATTTAATTCTCTTGCATAGTGCTCATAGTGGGTATTCATTTGGTCTCTTTCTTTTTGTAAGGCTTCAATAGTTTTCTCCAAATTGGATATTTTTTTAACAAAGGCTTGCGTCTCTTCAGAAGCCTGTTGGCTTTGATCTGTTTGAGCAGAAGTGTTGTTTGTCAACTGTTGTATCTGCAGCTGTAGTACATCCAGTTGATTTTGGCAACAGCTTATCTTATGGTGAAGTTGTGTGTTTTCAATTTCTTTTGTTGTCAACATAGACTTTGTAAACTCTAATTGTTCTACTAAGTTGTTGTTTTCATCTTTCATATTACTAATTAAACTCTTTAGCTCTGCTAAATTTACATCCTTATGAGATACATCTTGCACAGCAATTTCATATTTATTTGATAAGATGCTCAGCTCATGTTCTAAAACAGCAACTTTATGTTGAGCAATTTCGTGATTACTACTTTCAGTTCTGTGAAGGGTTTCCAAATATGTTAATTTTTCTGTTAAATTTCTGATTTGTGTTTCAAGATTTGTTTTAGTTGAAATCAAAATTTCAGTTATGTTGATATCAGGTTTTTTCTCAGTGCTATTAACACTAATTTCTTTTGAACATTCTGTTTTGTTTAGTCCAAAGCAAGATGGATTCACTTCTTTATCTTTATCAGCTGTAACAGACACAGTGTTATTTATTGTTTCCTGAATTGTTCCTGAAACTGGTGATTTATTCTGGCAAGATTCCTTTTGTACATCAATAATCTTCTTTTCCTGGTGGTCTTTGAGCTATAGAAAAAATAATGATTTAAATAGGTACCTATACTCGGACTTATAATTAGAAGCAGTCTTGTTATAGCTAGGTATATAGGTGATCTGTGGATGCAGTAAACTGATGTTTCTTAATGTCATTACACCAAAAAAAGGTTTCAAAGTGGCAACCGATAAAGTCAGTTTACGGCATTCCGCCCCCAACAGACAATCCGTGACTGATTATTGTCTGCAAAAATGAGGCCTACAGATTGCAATATTCAAACGCCCACTTCTTATAAAGTCAGTCAACAACGAAATTGGCCCATCCTGGCCAATCTAATTAACAGTTGACATGAAAGGTTGGGACATTGAGTTAGTCATAAAATTGCTGATAAAAGTCCGCAAACTTATCGGACTTATTATAAACCAGCTATTATGAATAATATCTTCCAAATCATATTCATTTGGGTTAATAATTATTCAAAGAAATAATTAATTAATGCCCTCCTGATTGCAATTTCAGTCACTGCGGCCAATCTCCAGAGAGATTTAAGCCATCTGTGTGGGAGATATTAAAGTGCACAAGTGTGTGCTCAAACACAGGCATACTCTCTGTTTCTTTACTCTCATAGCCCAATGGGACCAAATATCCAACACGACCGGAGAGAGATCAGGCGCAGGACCGACTCAAGTCTTTATTTGATAATAAACATTATCAATCTCTCGAGTCAAAAACAAAGAAAAGTTTCTTGAACGAAACCTATTTTTATTATCCTAATAGCATCTAGATTGGGATATAGGTGTAAAATAAAGTCAGTCAGTATGTGCAAGGTTTACCTATTGTTAATAACAGCAGGATATAACAATAGGTCTCTATTGTAAGAAGGCTTGCAAGAACTGGTGTTTGAAGGTTTAAGGGGACCCACAACTACAGTTAACAACCCATGTGAATTTGGATCAGGATCATCATGATGTAGATGTTTTCCATTTTGATATTATGTTTACATACCTTTTGCCGAGCTTTTGCAATTTTTTCAGCTCTTAGATCCATGTCAAACCAAATAGGTACTATAGAATAGGTTAAACCACAAAACACTTACTGTACCACAACTTACACGAATACATAAATTAATAAAGTATGTAAGTAAACTTCTAAATTCAATTAATTAAATAAATTTTCATTAACACAGGCTCAATAGAAATATCAGTCAAGGTTGAAATATTATCATAAACCTCCCTATCGTAGTAGGTAGCTGGTGATTTTGTTTTTGGCCTAATATAATTTACTCTATTTATTTCTTCGTAATTTGAACGCCTTTGCCAATTTTCTATTTTTAGTTTGTACTTCGACACTTGTTTGACAGTTGACACCTTAAGTGTGCCATTTTGATTGCGTTGGCAAGTTGGCCGTTGGCAGCGAGGCTTTTAAGCCTGTAGAAGCCAAAGACCTTGTAGAAGCAGAGTACATACGATTTAGTCAGAGATAGAATAAATAATTAATATAATATAATATAATAAATTAATTATGGGTGTGTTCCGAAATACACTGCGAGCACTGTAAGTCCCCAGTGGTGTCGCGTGTTCGAAAATTACAGTGTCTATTTAAGTGGTTTTGGTCCCTTCATGCAATTATTGTGTATCATTTTAACTAATGTTTTACGATTCCCAAAAAATCATGAATTAAGGCTAAGATGAAAACGGTTTGGCCATAGTCCACCAAGCTGGCAAACACGGGGGCGTTGCATCATGATTATATATTTACTCAACATTTCACCCGGCCAGCGTCCACTACTGAGTAGGAGCCTCCCCTTGGAATGAGAAGGGTTCAGCCATAGTCCACTACGCTGGTCAACAAGAGGGCCTCCGATCGTGATTACCATTTTTCTGAAAAACTTCTGGTCTGAAAGAGATGCTGTTTTTGGTTTTAAATATGCATACTACTGAGAAGTTCTAATTAATGTTTCAAATTTATGGGCACAAAGGAGCGTCGCGGGTATTTTAATTTTATTACCTACTTGTTTAATAAGATCAATCTGAAAACGCAAGTAGTTTTATATCTATTTTAATAGGTACTAGTGGTTCGCCCCGAACTGAGACCTCGCGGTATCCACAAACTTACAGAGCGCCATCTTTGTGAAGTTCTGTTAAAAATAGTGAAGCTCATTAAAAATTAAATAATTTCGTTTCCTTAGAATATTTATCTAATTTTAGTATTTGTTGTTCAAGTACAGGATATAATTCAAATAAGTGATCAAGTTTCAGGCTCAGCCTTTTCTTTTTAAGCACAAACGAATAAACTTGTACAGAGCGCCATCTGTTGACATAATTGTAAAGTTTGTTAAAAATAATGAAGCTCATTAAAAATTAAATAATTTCGTTTCCTTATAATATTGATCTAATTTTAGTATTTGTTGTTCAAGTACAGGATATAATTCAAATAATTAATCAAGTTTCAGGCTCAGCCTTTCAGAAAATTGGGAGTTCTGAGGTCATCTTTGGACGTCAGAAAATCTCCACTTTGAAAGCCTCCCATTTCGTCAATTTTAGGGGAAAAATTAAAAAAAAAATATTTTTGGACTCTGTTCCTCATTATCTTTAAAATGATATACCGCAACCCTATGTAACGGTTAAAAAAATATTTTACTCCGCATTCGCTTCTATGAGAGCCCCCCTGAAATATAGATTTTTATAACTTTTTAAGCCATATTCGGCGGGAGGCCATTGGTTTACATATTATATTTAAATTTGAAGTAATTACATTCAGTAATTCAGGAGTTATAAGGCTCTGACAGACGGACAGACGGACGGACGGACGGACGGACGGACGGACGGACAAGTGCCAATTCACTCAAGTAGACTCAGAGACCTTCGCTTCGCTCGGTCAATAATGTGGTTTTATATCAATTGCTTTTGTTTATCTATAAATTTTAGAAATAAACCATTTTTAAAATCAGTCTACTTTTATTATTCATATTATCACATTCAGTAACATTTTTTCTTTTATATCTCGGTATTCCAATATATATATAAATATAGGTATATTATTAGGTAGGTATATTATAAGTTCATGTGAAACTTACAAACAAAACTGTATAAATAAGAAACAGTTTTGTTTGTATGAACTAATAATATAAATGCGAAAGTTTGGATGTATGGATGTTACTCAATCACACCTGAACTGATCTGTATAAAATTTGGAACACAGATAGATTATAGTCTAGAATAACACATAGGCTAGCTGTTTTTATGGCGGGAAATTCAAGAGGTACCGCGGGAACTAAAAAACCTCCACGCGGACTGAGTCGCGGGCATCAGCTAGTTCATTATAAAATACAAGCTAGTTTTTCTGAATATTATGTTTGAGTAAGTAGGTAATTATTTTTGTGTTGTAATTTTATATTATCGATTATTTAAGTACCTATCGATACTCCAGCCCTAGGGCTCGCTTAGGCTCCGCCCATGCGCCATTTTTTTGTGACAGGAAGCTTCAAAAGGACATGTCCCAGTTCAGTATGGAGGGTGGTTTTTTATTCTGAGTGTCAATGAACCAGAACCAAACTGCCATCACGTGGAAGAGAAAAAAATATAACATTAAACGCCATTTAAATAATAATTTTAGAAAACCCCGTTTTTTTAAAAATTAATTATGAAAAATATCGTTTGTAGAAAATATTTTTCGATGGATGGCAACACTAAAACTTGGGTAATGCGCATTAATTGTGATTATTATTATTCCATTTCGATAAACTACCAATTTTACACTACATAGGTAGTACATACAACATTATAAGATTAATAAATAATAATTGAGTATTTGAGACATTCGTAAAATAATTATTATACAACAATAAATCACCAATAAACTAAGATAAACTAAACTGACAGTGATTTGACAATCACCCAATGACATACGTGACAAAAAAAATCAAGTTTTTTTTTTACTGTTGATAAAATTCAGACAAAGATCTAAAAAAGCCACAAAATAAAAATATATTTTTCTCCAAATTGGGGTCCTTTAAAAATGTGTAAATAATTCTAAAAGCCATATTTTAGGATCTCTATTCACGTGTATTAAAATCATCTTGGTTCATGTTCAAGGCCCAATCGTGTCGCGACGTTCGATCGCGAAAGAAGGTAAAATAAACTACAAATATAATACTAAATACATTATTAGATGTACTCTTAATTATTATACTTGTCAAATATTCACTGGTCAAAATGATTAGAGTCTAGAGCCGTAAAAATTTAAATCTGTGTCTGTTTCAAAGACACAAGTATACCTAGTCTATGGTCTTTATGCGAATAATATTCTTGTATAACATCAGGCGGCCATTTTCCCAACCACTGCCGCCGGTGAACATCTTGGAACGCTGCCTCTTTGCTTCACGTGCTAAACCCATTGGTGAGTGCTTGATATATAGTTATTTACGCCAATTATTGACTATTCACTAATAATTACATGTGGATAAACTGTATTACGTGTCTAATGAAATTACTAGATAATCATTTAAATGTAGTTTGCTTGAGGGTACTATTGTGTACTCTATAGGAAGCAAACTCGTGGCCACGCGTTTGTTAGATAGAAATGATGATGGGTGCGGCGGGAGTCTCATAAAGCACTAAAGACAGCAGATATGCTGAGACGCAACCCTGCCCCGGCATGGGACGCCATGCCGCAAAATTGCGCGGCGTGGGTCCCAATAAACATTAAACGACAGCAGAGAGCTGAGGGTTGCGTCTACCCGGCCTGAGACGTGACTCTCATGGAATTAATTAGCAGATATGCTAAGACGTAGCCCTGCCCCGGTGTGGGACGCCATGCCGCAAAATCGCGCGGCGTGGGTCCCAGGATCGCTGAGGGTTACGTCTACCTGGCTGGAGACTTTGCGCCGCGTAATACCAAAGTTTAATGATAGGTTAAACCGCACCACCTCCGTGCCAGTATCACGGTGCTGGCAGCGGGGGTACCGCAGTTTAACATATTCCCTTTCGGACTGAGAATACCGAAAGGTGGTGACTTCCCGTGTGTTGTCATCAGGGCACTTAGAGATGATAGGTTTAGACGTAGTACCTCCGTTGCCAACTCTGTAACGCTGGCAGCGGGGGTATGAATAGGGCTGGCCGGGCGGACGTTGTCACGTCGACAACGTCTGCCCGGTTCAACTTTTGGGTTACAGAAAGCACGGGTCAATTAGGAGGTATGAGACCAGTCTAACAGATATACTAAAGCGAAGCAGATAGACGGATCAGATCAGAGCGATGATACTCTACAAGCAGCTAGACATTCAGGATTCATGTGAGTACATAAACAATTATTCACAGTTATATACACTTGACGACTCGTCCATTGACCCCACATGAGTACACATAATATGGGACGTTTCGCCACATGGTGGAGATACATGCTGGGATATGAGATCCACTTGGTGATACACAGCTTTCAGTAAGATTCTATCTATTTATCTAATTGTTCAATAAGGAACAAAGTCAGGGGACAATATTATAATAATAGAAACTAACTGTGAATTCTTGTTTTTGTACAAACATGTTCTGATAATTACATTGCTTGTTAACATTTAGGTTAAAGGAATTGCTTTAACCGCTAAACGATACAGATGCAAAGTTATTTTGAGTTTATCCATTTATGAGTTCAATATTGCAGTGATTGGCTATACTATAATCGCATGAAGACACATTGGTTATTATTGTGTTTTAAGAACTTGTGTATTGTTGTATGCAGAGTTTAACGATCATAGTATGTTCACTGTGTATAGGCACTTACCGCTTTGACTGGGCACATAGTACCTACCTATTATTTTGAAAGGGTACACATACAGCTATGCTTATGAATTTGAAATTTATGATTGATACATGCTGGGTATGTGTTTTATGACGGCTAAAGGCGCTTTGAATATTTGGCATTATATTTATACTCTAGAACAGACCATGAAAGAAAACAACATTACTGTGGATCGCAGTGAAGATAGGTAACTTTGTACATGTGGTATGACAAGTGTAGTGCGTCCAATAATAAAGTGATCAATTATTAAAATAACAAGTTCAACCGACTTATGATAACAGTGAATAACAAATTAAAAGTTAAATTAAATAAATTAAAGCTGGGAAGTGATTAAATTCCTTGAATTGAATATTCTAACGTTGGGTTATGTACAGATAGATACCTACAAATAGTTTTCTGTTTGTGAACATAGTGAGTGATACTATCAATGTAGGTACTTAAGATTCTATTGCTTTCCGAACCGGTGGTGAAGTTAAGACATTATATGTTATTTGTGTTGTTATTGTTGTCTGAAGACACCTGTGTTGTGCGTAATAGACAGAACGAGATTAATGGAACTTATAGTAAAGTGACTTGTTATTTTATAAAAGAAATATACATTTAATGTGATAATTAATTCATTATTCAGAAGTTTATTACAGTATTGTTTATTTGCAAGACTTTAATTTTAAATTGATTAAATATTTATATAAAAAAAAAAAAAAAAAAAAAATTTTTGGTTTCTATTTCTTCACAATAACGATCGTGATACGAACACGCTAGTTACACTACATCTGAGTTTTGAGATTGAACGTTAAGTTAGGAAATTTTATTATTGATATACCGCTGATGATTTAATTAAAGCAATTACTTTTATTTAATTGAATTTATACTTCAATTACAATGACATAAATTCCTAGAGATGTATAATTTGCATCCTTATTTTACAACTAATATATTTAGTTTAGTTAAATTCTTAATGTTTTTACTCAACTTAAGGCGAAGTAATAATATAACTATGGCACATACTTTAGGTATGCGAATCAGCAAATATAATTCAATATTAAAATTGCTAGCTACTGATGATAACAGATGATGTCGAGTGAATCACTGACATTACTATGAAGATTTTAAAATCTTTACTAAGCAGTGCATAATTTATTCATAGAAAATTCCTGACAACACATTGCATGTGGACCAGACGTCTATTTGAGGGCTCTCGTTGAATGTTGAGATATTAGTAGAAATATCGGGTACCTGCGAGCAAAATGGATCAAAGTTTATTATCCATGTTACATCTGATGAAATCCAAATTACAAACTTTGATAACCGATGCGTCTCGAATGAAGAAAACTCTTGATGATACTACTGATGAGTCTCTAACGGTTTTGCAAGAAGCAGAAATTATTTCTTCGAAACTACAAGCTTTATTGAATAGATTGAGTTCGGAACTAACAAACTACTTTCGTTTAAGTAACGATCCTGCACCAGATGATATATCCGAAATTTCTACGATACAATTAGAAGCCGAAGATATACTATGCGAACTGAACGTTAGAATTAAAAGAAGAACAACAGTAGTAGAGTACAGAACTCAAGACAGCAGAGCTACGAGTACTAATCAAAATTTAAGCAGCAGATTACCTAAGCTAGATCTACCTGAATTCGATGGAGATATTCTCAATTGGTCAACCTTCTGGGACCAGTTCAGTTCGAACATAGATAAACGAAATTTAACTGAAGTTGATAAATTATTATATCTAAAGGCCTCATTAAAAGGAGAGGCAAAGAAAGTTATCGAAGGTCTGGAAACAACAAATAAAAATTACAGCATTGCTTTAGCAACATTGAAAAACCGATATGGGAAAGAAAATCATATCATTGATGCACATTATGCCGCTTTATATCGAATTAAAGCCTCAACCGAAATGAATATTCAGGATGTAAGACACACGCTCAACGAAATAGAAAGACATCTTAGAGTGCTCAAGTCTCTTGGTGAAGACATTAATCACAACCACCTACGTTTTCTTATCATGGAGAAATTTCCGAAAGAAATTATTTATGAATTAAAAATGAAAATAAGTACCGAATCTATCGAAGAGATAAGAAAATATCTGGAAGCTATTATTTCCGCTAGAGAAGATGCGGATAGAGTCGTTCAAGGATATCCAAAGGAAAACTACACCACTCAGACTCTTTATACATCTGATAATCACTATGAAAGAAAACCTCAAAGGACGACACAGAACTACAAAAGGAAGAATATAAAGAAACCAGCACATAACTTCCAGAATAAAAGACAAAAATTAATTGCCGATCGTAATGTAGAACTAAAGAAACAATCAAAGAGAGAAACATGGAGTCAAAAGAAGAACGATGAAGTGCGTCGTAACAATTACAAGAATAGACCATGTATTTTCTGCGGTGGAAATCACTTTAATGATGTGTGCAAAACTTATCGAACCCTAGATGAGAGGAAAAGAAGATTAAAAGGACGTTGCTACAAATGCCTCTCTGAAGATCATTTTTCTACGAAGTGTGATAGAATGGTATATTGCACACATTGTAATGGAGAAAACCAACACAATCGAGCACTTTGTCCAACAACGTCCACCAACACAGCTAAACCAACTAACACCTTATGACTATCAAATCATAAAGGCACTACTATACTTCAAACAGCAGTGGTTAACGTTAGAAACGAGGAAAATGATCATGTGGATATGAAATGCCGTATATTGATGGACTCTGGTAGTCAGCGCACTTATATAACACAAGTAGTCGCAAAGAAATTAAACCTTCCAATGGAAGAAGAGATCACGCTTTCAGTATTCACTTTTGGATCAAAGACTCCTCGAATAATAGATAGTCCTATAGTAAAAATAAAACTTTTGACAAAAAATAAAGAAACTTTATTACTTCATGCTAACGTTGTACCATATATATCAAAAAATGTACCATATCCTGATATTGAACTAGGACGCTGGAAAAATAAAGCTATTCTGGCCGACGATGGATCTCTGTCGTCCAGGGTAGATATTTTGATTGGAAATGATTACTATTATAGTATTATGACTTCTGAGAAAATGAAGATTAAAGAAAACTTGTATTTGGTGAATTCGAGTTTAGGATGGATCTTATCGATATGGATTTAGAGCCTGTTGATGAATTATCCGTAATCACTTACTTTACATCTTGCGCAGAGTCGAAACTTATTAAACCAGATTAACCTTTGGACAACGGAGATATTAAAGCATTATGGGATATAGAATCTATAGGAATTACCGATTCACCTAAAATTAGTGCTGATGAGGAAGCAATTAAAAATTTCAACGAAAACACAAAGATTATTGATAATAGATATACGGTATCTTGGCCGTGGATAGAATATCCTCCATCTCTGCCAACGAACTATGGATTAGCATTTGGTCGATTAACTTCATTATTAAAACGCTTAGATTCAAACGCTCTATTGGAATACGATAAAACTTTAAAGGAACAAATTGATAAAGGTATTATAGAAATTGTATCGAAGCATACTAATACAGAAGAGCATCCAGTTCATTACCTACCACATCACGGTGTTTATCAAAAGGGAAAATCTACAAGAATCGTTTACGATGCTTCAGCTAAGATAAAGGATAACAAAAGTCTGAATGAATGTTTATATTGTGGACCAATGATGTTAGAGGATCTAACTGGATTATAATTACGATTTAGATTCTACCAAATAGGAATATCAGCAGATGTAGAAAAGGCTTTTCTACAGATCGCACTTCACGATAAAGATAGAGACGTGACTAGATTCCTATGGATAAAGGACCCGACAAAACCACCATCAGAAGATAACGTCATTCATATGAGATTTTGTCGCGTACCATTTGGAGTGATAAGCAGTCCATTTTTATTAAATGCCACAATAAAACTTCACTTAACTAACAATGATAAACCAAAAGTCAGAGATACTGCCAACAGTATTTACGTTGATAACTTAGTAACTGGTACTTCATCTATCAGAGAAGCTTTAGAATTATACAAGGATTCTAAGGAGGCATTCCAACAGATATCTATGAATCTGAGAGAATGGAATTCAAATTCCAGCGAATTCATGGCACAGATTCCAGATGCGACGAACGATAAATGTGTCAAAGTACTAGGTTTAGATTGGAATTTAAAGGAAGATTCACTTCAATTAAGATTTAATATTGATTCTAACGCAAACAATAAACGAGAAGTATTAAAAGTCATTGCTTCTATTTACGATCCATGTGGATTCGTCACACCGTACGTTTTACCCGCTAAACTATTTCTCCAAGAACTTTGGAAAACCAAAACCAAATGGGATACAGTTTTTTCGGCACAAATGGCCGAAGAATGGCTAATAATACGTAAACAACTAGATGAAATTAGAGAAATATCAATACCTAGATGCTACATAACAAATGCACAAGATGCTAATTACCAATTACACTGTTTTACGGACGCATCTCTTAAAGCTTATGCTGCAGTAGTATACATTGTGAATGGCAATAAGTCAAGCTTGGTTATTGGTAAATCACGTCTTGTACCTGTAAAGGATCAAGAGAATTTAAAGATTCCGCGACTAGAATTACTAGGAGTACTTATTGGAAGTCGTCTCATGAAGTTCGCACTAGATTTTCTTCCTGTGAAAATTAAACAACAAATTCTTTGGACTGATAGTCAAATCGTAATTGAATGGTGCAAATCTTCTAAACTACTACCACCATTCGTGTCTAGAAGAATACAAGAGATTAGACGTAACAAAGAATTAATCATAAGATATGTTCCATCTCAACTAAACTCAGCAGACGTAGCGACAAGATCATCTAACTCGTCCGAAGATAAAGAGAAGTGGTTACTCGGACCACAATTCTTGTCGCAAAAATCTGAGACATGGCCTAGAGTAGGAGAAAATTCTTGTACTTCATCTCTGTTGTTGCGGGAGGATCTTCCGAACGAAGCAGAAGATAATGAAGCGGAAGAAATGGATACGACGACTCCTATAAACAGCGATAAAGAAAAGGATAAAATTAATAACGTAGATCAAATAAACGAAAATATAAATTTAGAAACTAATTTAGAAGAAATAAAGAAAGTACAAAATGAATACTTCAAAGATGAAATTGAAGGAAAAGAGACACACTTGAGTAGGAACTTAGGACTATTTCGTGACATTGACGGCATACTAAGATGTAAAGGAAGAATGAAAAACACAAATTGGTCTTTTGACAAGAGATATCCTATTTTACTACCCAAGGACTCTGAATTAACTAATAAGATAATTACAGATATACATAACAAAAACTACCACGTCGGTGTTAATCATACACTTAGTATCATCCGCGAATTATATTGGATTCCACAAGGCAAAAGACAAATACAGAAATTGCTGAAGAAATGTTCAACATGTGTCAAACATGGAGGAGGACCTTACAAGTTACCACCGACACCGGCATTACCTCCAGAAAGAGTCAATTACAGTTCACCGTTTACCTTCACGGGTGTAGATTACCTCGGACCAGTTTTGGTAAACAGTGGAAGGGGTACAGAAAAAAGATGGATTTGTTTATATACTTGCTTAGCAGTTCGAGCTATACATTTGGAAGTTGTCCAAGATCTATCAGCGGAAGAAGGCCTTAGAGCTTTGAGAAGAATGATAGCTACAAGAGGAACTCCAACGCTGATGACCTCAGACAATGCGTTACACTTCAAACTGATGTCAGAAATCTTAGCACAACCCTACTGCATAGAGAATAAAATTCGCTGGAGGTTCATACCAGCCTTAGCACCGTGGTCAGGCGGTTTCTATGAAAGACTAATGGGAATAGTAAAGCATTGTATGAAAAGAACATTACAGAAACATTTTCTTAAAGATTGCGAATTGTCAACGGTAATAAAGGAAATTGAAGCCGTGATAAATACACGACCTCTAACTTGCGTAGATACCGAGTTGGATCATGTACTAAAACCAGCGGATTTCTTGACTGTAGGAAAATGCATAACTGTCGAACCTGCTCGCGAACAAAATTTAGTACAGGGAACGACTACGAAGAAGGAGCTTGTTAAGGGTTGGAGAAGAGCTCTTAAAATTCAAGAAGAATTCAAGGAAATGTTTTCCAACCGTTACCTTCTCAGTCTTCGCGAAAGGTATTGGAATTCACATAAAGAACCAAGAGTAACTTCAAGACTTGAACCTCAAGAAGGACAAGTAGTCCAAATTAAAGGAGACCATCCTAACCGAGAGGGTTGGCGTGTTGGCAAGATAGTAAAACTTATACGAGGAAAAGATGGACTCTGCAGAGTTGCTAAAATTAAAATAGGGAACGCTGAGTTCACTAGATCGATTTCTCATCTATACCCACTCGAAATGGAAGAAGATGGATTTAGTGCAACAGTGGAAAAACCTAAACCAAACTATAGTTATATACCTTCTACACCAACAATTGCAGATTCTCAAGAAGAAGAAATAAATAATACCAGTAATGAGATACCTAGTATTGAAAGTAATATAACCGATAGAGAACTCAATGAAACGGTACAAATAGAAAATGATGAGTCGAGACAAGAAACTATCCCGATGGAAGATGAGCCTACTTTAGAAATTGAGAACAACATTCCGCCTGAAGAGTCAAGACCCCAAAGGAAAGCAGCCGTCAGGGCTCTCGAGAAAATCAAGGAATGGACTCAAAATTTGACCACATTATTGTAATCCCTGTTGTTGGGGAGTGTCGCGACGTTCGATCGCGAAAGAAGGTAAAATAAACTACAAATATAATACTAAATACATTATTAGATGTACTCTTAATTATTATACTTGTCAAATATTCACTGGTCAAAATGATTAGAGTCTAGAGCCGTAAAAATTTAAATCTGTGTCTGTTTCAAAGACACAAGTATACCTAGTCTATGGTCTTTATGCGAATAATATTCTTGTATAACATCAGGCGGCCATTTTCCCAACCACTGCCGCCGGTGAACATCTTGGAACGCTGCCTCTTTGCTTCACGTGCTAAACCCATTGGTGAGTGCTTGATATATAGTTATTTACGCCAATTATTGACTATTCACTAATAATTACATGTGGATAAACTGTATTACGTGTCTAATGAAATTACTAGATAATCATTTAAATGTAGTTTGCTTGAGGGTACTATTGTGTACTCTATAGGAAGCAAACTCGTGGCCACGCGTTTGTTAGATAGAAATGATGATGGGTGCGGCGGGAGTCTCATAAAGCACTAAAGACAGCAGATATGCTGAGACGCAACCCTGCCCCGGCATGGGACGCCATGCCGCAAAATTGCGCGGCGTGGGTCCCAATAAACATTAAACGACAGCAGAGAGCTGAGGGTTGCGTCTACCCGGCCTGAGACGTGACTCTCATGGAATTAATTAGCAGATATGCTAAGACGTAGCCCTGCCCCGGTGTGGGACGCCATGCCGCAAAATCGCGCGGCGTGGGTCCCAGGATCGCTGAGGGTTACGTCTACCTGGCTGGAGACTTTGCGCCGCGTAATACCAAAGTTTAATGATAGGTTAAACCGCACCACCTCCGTGCCAGTATCACGGTGCTGGCAGCGGGGGTACCGCAGTTTAACATATTCCCTTTCGGACTGAGAATACCGAAAGGTGGTGACTTCCCGTGTGTTGTCATCAGGGCACTTAGAGATGATAGGTTTAGACGTAGTACCTCCGTTGCCAACTCTGTAACGCTGGCAGCGGGGGTATGAATAGGGCTGGCCGGGCGGACGTTGTCACGTCGACAACGTCTGCCCGGTTCAACTTTTGGGTTACAGAAAGCACGGGTCAATTAGGAGGTATGAGACCAGTCTAACAGATATACTAAAGCGAAGCAGATAGACGGATCAGATCAGAGCGATGATACTCTACAAGCAGCTAGACATTCAGGATTCATGTGAGTACATAAACAATTATTCACAGTTATATACACTTGACGACTCGTCCATTGACCCCACATGAGTACACATAATATGGGACGTTTCGCCACAAATCGTGGACAAGTCCTTTCAAAGACATAATCAAAGACCAAACCAAGTACCACAGACATAACTCTGTGCCAACTGCCAAGTACCAACCTACCAACCCTACCCTTCACACTTCAAGTTCACAGTCACAAATACACAGAGTACATTATATATACTGGTACACAAATACCAGTATATATAATGTACTCTGTGGTCACAAAGTTCACAGTTCACAAATCACACGATGTGAACGTGGTGAACACCAACACCTGCAAAAATAAAAATATCTCTGACAAATATTTCTTGCTCTACAAATAACAATAAAACAATTTCAATAAATTTTGTAACCAAGTTATAAGAAGTCATTTTAAAACCTCGCACTTCGCAGTCATTCAGAAATTAATTATGACTTTACCGCTACCTATTCCACTGTGTGCGAAAAGAGACGGAATAGGCGGGCTAAGTTGTGAACGATATGAGTACGCTAGTACAATGGCTACAAATTTATTAGCTCCGGTTAAAACTGAACGAGAGATCCTTGAACACTCAATGTCGGAAGATGATCCCAACGCTAATACTCAGCTACCGAGTGAAGTAGGAGAGCAGCCCCGATGGGGCCCGCGGCATCGAGGCGCTCAAGAACTTGCAGAACTTTATAGTCCAGGTGACAGCTTTCCCATAACCTTCTAGAAATAATTAAATGTTATTTGTAAATTAATAAGTAACAGGCTAGCCTGTCACATGCTACTTTCTTGAATACTTGATTGTTTACAAATTTACAGTATAATCCTTGCTAGGTAGATACACTTATATTTTATAATAAATAACAATATTAAGTACTTACTTCTATTAAAAGTAATTGTAATAAATATATAAAAGGAAAAGGTTGACTGACTATCTGATCTACGAATGTACAGTTCAAACCAAAAGACGAATCCGCTGAAATTTGGTGTCAAGATAGCTATTATGATTTAGGCATCTGCTAAGAAAGGATTTTTGATAATTTAACCCTTTAGTAAAATAGGGTTTTGAAATTTGTATGAGAATCGAACCTAACATGAGCGAAGCCATGGGCAAAAGCTAATCTAAATATATAAAAGACCATAAATCTGAAAGGGATAGTTTTCAAGAACTCCTGGGTTACTCTGGTAAATTTTTCACATTTGCGATGTTGTATTATAGTTCATGAGTTCTATGCAAACCTGTTGTGAAAGCAAAAAAGTTCCATAGGTACAAAAATGTTCTGAAAAGCCTCAATTAGACAAAGTAAAGTCAAGTAGCTTTATGTTAATAATATTAACTGTTCAACCATCTGTCAAGACTTGCTGAGTGAGTAGATATGAGACTAGTTCCCACTTACCACATTTTCGGTATTTGTTGATCACTACTTTGTCATCTGTGGACTGATGGATATGTCAAGGAGGATCATGTATACTTTAACTAACTAAACAGCTTTTGCTTATGCATCTATATCATTAGTGCTGAGAGTTCTTTATGCAATTACTAGCTGAACTATACCCATGCACAAATCACGACGATCCATGTCTCTGTTGCGGCATGATTGAAGGACAAACCAACAAACAAACACACATTTGCATTTATATGATTTAATCTATTGATCCAGCTTGACATCATTTTACCCTTGGGTAATTTGTTCCAAACATATTGTGTTCTCTAAACTATAGTTGATGTGAATTGATGTTATAGCTTGGGAAATATGTGTAGCAAAAGGTCTGCAAAGAGGTGTGGAGTGGGTTAAACTGGTTTGTGTTAAGTGCAATTTACTATTGTAATAGACAAATTTTTCCTTTAATAGGAAAACGGCTGCAGGAGTGGGTATGTGTTGTAGTCTGTTGCACATTATGTGCATATGCAGGCTTTCTCATGGCCAGATATATCCATGCAGATGCTTCTTTAATACTGGCTGCCATAGCTGGTGTATTGACAGCAGATTTTGCTTCAGGGGTTGTCCACTGGGCTGCTGACACTTGGGGAGCTGTTGATCTTCCTATTGTAGGCAAGGTATTGAACTAATACATTAAGCATTTACAACTTACTTTAGAATTCTGTGGTTTAAGTAAGGAAAGTAAATCTTGTAGTTCTAAGGTCCTTTGCTCAATTATTATTTGCACTATAGGCTATAGGCCCTTAGCACAAATACAGTTCCACAACAGTTCATGTTATGTAGGTATAATTAGAGTTGCAACGAATATTTCGTTACTATTCAGCCTATTTCCCACTGTTCCAGACTCAAACCTTTTTAAAAAATGTTCTGCAAATAAAACAACTAAACTAGCCGTATAGGTTGGATACCCAGTAAGATAAAAGTTACTTTCACTATTCTATTTAAAAAAAATTAATACCTGCTTACCTTGTAAACATTTTTTTTTTTTTTTAATCTTTATTTTTACTGATTTAATGAACTGACTACCTACTGAAGGATGGGTGAAAAAAATGTTCAACACTAACAACAACAATCATTTTTAGGGTTCCGTACCAAAATGGTAAAAATGGAACCCTTATGGTGCGACTTTCTCCGTCTGTCTGTCTGTCTGTCTGTCTGTCCGTCCGTCACACTCGATTATTTCAGTAACTACCGAAGCTATCGACATGAAATTTGGAATAGTTGTGTATATTAGTGGCCCAAAGACACTGGAATTAAAAAAAATTGGAAATTATTTTTGTTCTTATTTAAAAAGGGGGGAAAATCGGAGGGTTGAAATTTAAAAGTGAGATAACTGTACTGTGTGGGGTATCATATGAAAGGGTTTACTTTGTACATTCTAAAACAGATTTTTAATTATTTTTAGTCATGATAGTTTTTGATTTATCGGGGAAAAAGTAAAAAAAAATACCGTTCCCCCCCCCCCTTATCTCCGGAGTTTACCAATCGAAAAATCTGAAATAATTATGGTCAATAGGAATTTATGTATATTTTACAGGAAAACTATAGCCAATGCTCTAACTAGCATAGTTTTTTTGATATTAACAGAAAACCTCTACAAACAAAGTTAGTTTTGCGGTTCATTAAATTCATTAATCGTAAAACTTGCTACAGGTTTGTACGGAACCCTCGGTGCGCGAGTCCGACTCGCACTTGGCCGGTTTTTATTTTACTTTTGGCAGCTGTAATCAATGTTGTTTTAATGCGTTACTGATTCGATTTTGATAACAATCGACTTTCTCTAGGAAGAAGTTCTAATCGATTTCACACATTGATATTTAATTTTACTCAACATATTTTAACAATTTTTTATACATATCCAAGCGTTTAAATGACAAGTATATTAATGTACAGTAATAAAATAAATCATTGTAAATAGTACAGTAAATGTAATATGAATCAGGCAGGTCATAGAAACCATCCATCGCCAAAGATGTGTACCTACCAAAGACAATCAAGAGAGCTTGTGTTGCAACTTCGTGACTATTTTGAAAAGGAAGAGTATACGATTTACGAAATATCTGCTAAAAGGGAAGGGGATAAAGGGATCGCTTCACTATTGTAAAAAAATCTGCGTCTATGAAGTAAGTATTGCCTCTTTTTGTCGATGGTTGCCTGGCAATAATTATGAAACTACGTAGGCGTGCTAAAATAATGACATACAGGAACTCTATCTCTCTCCATCTTTACCAGAGGGAGAGAGGCGCTTTAAACTCTAGGCTCGGCGCAAATGGGCCACCGACCACAGCCACCAGTGGATAGGAGACAAGCAGTTAACATTATTTTTCATACTTTTTGTATAGACTCGCCGCAAACGTGTGGTCGGTGGCAGCCACGCGCAGTAGTGTAAGTAGCGCGACTGGCGACAGTCAACGGTGGCTGGTGGTCGGTGGCCCGTTTGCGCAGAGCCTTACGCTTTCTTTTTTTCCAGGCTAGATCTTCACGTTTTATCGTCCTAAAAAGAACTATTAGAGGTAATATTATATGAACTGTTTGTTTACGTCGCTTAATTTAGCATATTATATTACCTTACTCTACGTTCTGGCATATTGTAACTTGCCCCTAAGTCCATATCAAACACTGTCAAGAATAAAAGCGATTGACGAAGCGTATATTGACAGCGGGTCAATCAGAAATCAGGGTGACCGCATTCCGCAGTATGGGGGTTTGGGCGCCAATTTTCGAACACGCGTTAATCACGCCGAATAGTTTAGCTGAATATTCGGTATTCAGCATAATGCCGAATATACTATTCGTTGCAACTCTAATAATAATATGATTATGTTGCTATGAAATAGGAGAAGTAGCACTCAATAGAAATAGAATAAAATAATATTACGGTAGTTATTATTAGTATAATTATCCAGCCAACGTAAGCCTAATGCACATTTTTAAAGTGGTAAAATTTGTGTAATGCTACTTTTGCATGAACCGTACTGAAAGCATACCACCGTCGCTTAAAACCGTATTGTTTTAATATCGTTTACGTTCGTCTTTTAGAATTATTATTATAATACTAGCTGATGCCCGCCACTTCGTCCGCGTGGATTGAGGTTTTTTGGTTCCCGCAGGAACTCTGGGATAAAAAGTAGTATGTGTTATTCCAGGCTATAATCTATATCTCTGTGCCAAATTTCATACAGATCCGTTCAGCCGTTCTAGCGTGATGGAGTAAAAACATCCATCCATCCACCCATCCATCCAACCTTTCGCATTTATATAAATAAAAATAAATTGCCGAATATATGTAACCGCATCCCTTCCGAACGGCTGGACCGATTCTGGTGGATTTTATTGTCTGTTTTTGAGTAGGTCCCGGGGTGGTTTATATTCACAATTAGATGGCGCTGCTATCTGATTCTATTTTCAGGGCAGGACAACGTCGGCCGAGCCCGCTAGTTTATGTTATAGTAATAGTAATAGACAATCTTTATTCCAGGGACGTCAAGGTACGTGACATAAAATTGTCATTTCGAATAATACTGATTTAAGCGATGGTAGCAAGAATCTTAAAACTGCATGGTAGTAACCCCCCTGTCCATGCGATGGGCGACGTATTCGCCTATAATGACCTACCATGTAACTACTTTCTCTTTTTTCGCCAGCTTTCAATATCAGACGGTGATTTTGAAAGGTCTCGTACCCGAAAGGGTGCCAATGGGACCATATTACTGAGTTGCGCTAGCAGACAAACGGACAGCGGTCTGTAGTTCATAAACAGTTCCTAATAGCTAGGAAGCTAGCTACAAACTAGCTGTTCAGTGTATTACTATTGTCGCTATAAAAAATATTAATAATTACATCCATACTAATATTATAAATGCGAAAGTGTGTGTGTCTGTCTGTCTGCTACGCTTTCACGGCTCATCCGTTCAACCGATTTTGATGAAATTTGGTACAGGAGTAGTTTGTTGTATCCCGGGGAAGGACATACATAGGCTACTTTTTATCCCGGAAAATTAAAGAGGTCCCGCGGGAATCAAAAAATCCTAATCCACGCGGACCAAGTCGCGGGAATCATCTATTTAAAAAATAAAGGGGACTCCCATACAAGAAACGTGATTTTTGGCTCGACCCACTATCTCTTGAACAATAATAGGTAGGTTGACATAATTATTATGAAACTCATGAAATTTTCAGAGAAAGAGTAATACTTCATATACCCACCCATTGAGTTGATTTTATTTGTTAGTGTAGTAGCGGCAATAGAAACATGGTGCCCCACTATGTTTCTAGCTATTACAGTTTATGAAATTGTAGCCCGCTGGCAGATAGACGGACAGCGGAGGCTTAAAAGTAGGGTCCCATTGGCACCCTTCGGAACCTTCTACGGCGCCCTAAAAAATAAGAAAACTAATTTCGAAATGATTGATCAAATCAAAATCAATTTCGAAATGTATGTTGTAGGTATGCATGGTTATTTCATCGAATGGTTGTATGAATATGTCACTGTCCATTATGATAAATAATAAATTGTACAGTGATCGCGAGTGATGTACTCTTATTTTTTGAGGAGTGCTGTCTTCCATCACTAAGGGCTAATTTTTCAATCGTCAGATAAATTTTATCGGAGGAATAAATTTGACGTTTTGGCAGATTTTCAATACAAAACCTGTCAAAACGTCAAATTTATTCCTCCGATAAACTTTATCTGACGATTGAAAAATCAGCCCTAAATATTTTTATTTGTAAGTTAAGTTAATTTAGACAACCTCCCTGTGTCTGGCTCAGTGATACAAGTGACAGCAAGAGGTCCATAGTTAATAAGGAAACAATTATTCCTAAATTAACTCACTTGCGGTCTGATCTTAAAAAAGTGAGGTGTTTTTTGTTTTGACTACAATATTTACGTTTTTTATGGGAATGAAAAATTTTTAATCAGCCTTATTGTCTGCAGAATTTTATACGGCCTTTTCGTGAACATCACATTGATCCGACATCAATAACAAGGCATGATTTCGTTGAAACAAATGGTGATAATTTTGCTATAACCATACCAGTACTGGGGAGGATTGTTTGGCAGCTGCTTACATATGATGCTATCACAATACGAGAGCAATTCCATTGGATTGCATATTGGTATTTGTGCTGTATTTTTGTGGCGATGACAAATCAGGTAAGTCTTTGATGGGTGCCTCTTCCTACTTGTTACACTTCCTTCTCGTTGTCTACACTTCTTCTTTTATGACCTTTGGAAGTTGTTTTTTGATTTTGTAGCTATCAAATGACCTTTTACAAGATAGAAGTATTACGTTTGCTGGCTCGCTCGCGGATAGTAAGTATATCAGAGCTAATGAATATTGCAGCAAGGAAGTGGGAGTGACTCGCACCATCTGCAATTTTGACATGTTCACGGATGCTCGCATTTTGAGCAACTTTTGTTGAAACACAACGGTCAGCAAAACTTGCCTACTACACACGTGATCTGTTAATTTAACTTCCAAAACGTGGAGACGTGGAGTGAACGCATTTAGTTTATAAATTTTCGGCGTGACCTGTCGCCTTTCCCATGAATACTTGCTCCTGGCCCCAGTCTTGGCTGTGTCCAGTGCCCACTCAATACGGTCAGCTTCATTTGCAGTTTAAGAGCTGACGCTGTAAAAGCTGACGTCCAATAGGCTCGCCGAGCCGTGTCGAATCGAATCTGTTTTAGTTGGTTTAAACACTTGTTTATTGAATAATTAAACTTATTTTCTACAACCATTTCGTAATTTGCCAAAACACAGACAGGCTTCTCCTCAGTTGACACATACCATAGACACATTATAAAGGATAGAGTGAGGAACAATGTTTGTTAAAAAGTTACACATAATAAAGTTGCGTTTCCTTCTTACAACAGAATCGCAATAACTCGCCACCTATAGTCTACGCATACAGAAAAAATGCGACACGATTCGATTCGACGCGATTTGGCTGTAGTCGAGTTCGGGCTTAATAACGTTCGTGAGTGATTTTCGCGTGGTTGCAGATCCACAAGTGGTCGCACACGTACTTCGGGCTGCCCGCGTGGGTGGTGTGGCTGCAAGAGTGGCACGTGGTGTTGCCGCGCCGCCACCACCGCATTCACCACGTTGCGCCGCACGAGACTTACTTTTGCATAACCACAGGTTGGTTAAATTGGCCCCTAGAAAAATTGCATTTCTGGTCCTCGCTTGAGATTGTTATAGAAGCAATAATCGGCTGCAAGCCGCGCGCCGACGATATGAAATGGGCTCAAAAGCGTTCCTAGAACCGAGAGTTAAATATTTTTATACTACTTATTGCAACTAGACAATAGTACCTAATTTGCTAAGAAAAAAATGTCTTGCTACTACAGGTAAGTGGATGATAGACATACGAATAAGTACGCGTAGTTACTTATGTGCCCCGGAAACCTTTTGCAACGTCGAACGTACGAACGTATGCAACGTCGTTTCAGCTTAAAGTGGGTGATAGACTAAGTACATGCCAGGGATGTTAAGGAGATCCGTAACCATAACTATCGGATACCCAGCCAGCGAACGGCGGTTTATAAAACGTTGGGAAAAGGTTCCAGAGTAATAAGCACGCGAACCTATTGTTTGCCTATCATCCCTTTTATGTTTATATTAATGCTTATGGAAAAGTGTGATTAAAACATTTATTGAATTTAAAATATTTATGTAAGTATCAAATACTTAGACAAACTTTACCGGTACCTATAGGTATCTTGCATTTGTAATAAAAAAGTAAGACTTGTAATTTTGGTGGATACTAAATAGAATAAGTATAAATTTTGCATCATCTTCTCTATTCCGTCATATAATTCCGCCTGAAAAGTGAGTACCTAGTTTAATATTTAATTTGTAAACAGCTATCAAGAAATGAATGCCTGCCAATTTTTAGAATTTAAAAATATATACATTGCACAAAGAAGATATTTTTTATGTTTAATATGTAGGTATAATGTTAATGCATAACAATATTACTCCGAGTTAAGTTTAACCAACGTTTAACAGGTGCGGCGAATGTTGTTTTGACAGCCATTGTAACAATAGGAATTCTGAAAAATTTCAAAATTCATCGGATAAGCATAAGTGCTTTAATAACCCACTAGCGCGACAAGTCACGCGCGACCTGTCGTGAGGCGAATGTAAATGATTCTTGAAGCAAACCCCATTACAGCAACAGGGTCGCACCGCGCAATGGGAAAACGCGAATAGAAAAGATGTATCCTAATATCTATATACATAATTGTCTCGTCTCATATAGACGCACGTGGCCCTTAGCACGGTACGCGACGTGCCGCGCTAGTGGGTTATTAATTCCCTAAGGCTGGCTCTTACTCATAGACTAATTACCTATATTTAATTATATTATTTAATAATTATACGGCTTACTTGGCGACCTTGGCGACCTTGGCTTAAGGCTAGGGACCGTTTCACGCTTATACCTAAGTTTCTTCTGTCACATGGTGTATAATTGTGACGAACTGCCGCTTGAACCGTCCTTATTCTTCGTAGGTATAAAACGATTATGTAAGTAAGTAAGTACGTACTTGACATTTTAGGATTCATAAAGTAAATGTACGGGCGAAGTGATAATTATAGAAATGTGCTAAGCAAATATGTTTCCAAAGTCAAAACTTCAGGCCTGGCGAATTCTGGGTCCATTAGCAGAATGCCTAATTTTTTAGTCGAAAGCCACAGCTTAGTTTTATCGATATCGCTACGGTTGGGATTTACCAGAAGTTTTGGAATTATTCTTAGCGGTTTACTAGGCTGCACAGAGAAGATATAAACGAAGAGAATAAACGAGAGAATACAATCTCAACTTTCTAGATGCAGCAGTTCAGCTGATCTAAACGTAGATACATCAATATGCATAATAATATCTCTATGTCAATATGTTATCAGTCGGTTTCTCCTTTTATGTTTTTAGTAATAAAAATAGGAATGACAGCTTAGTACCTACTAAGTACTAACGATGTGAATTTGTTATGAAAGCTATAGATATTATTGAATAAAAATTGTGAAATATAAAAATTTCAAAAAAAAAAAAAAAAACCACAAACACTAAAAAGTTTAAAATAATTTCATTTATTATGTATACAAGAGTTTATGTAGTTCTATAATAACATTTTTTGGAACCAATTATTAGCCGCATGAACCTACTCCTACCTACTCTTCATTATTGTTGACGTGACTCCACATTGGCATTTGGCACCGACTCCAAAAAATGTTATTATAGAACTACATTAACTCTTGTATACATAATAAATTAAATTATTTTTTACTTTTTAGTGTTTGTGGTTTTTTTATTATTTTTTTTGAAATTTTTATATTTCACAATTTTTAGTGGCCCCACTGTTTTAAAATACAGGGTGTAACCAGAACGAGATATGCTATGCATGGTTAAAACATACTGTTTACAAAACTATCACACTGATCGCGAGCAATTTACTCTTATCCATTGAGGAGTTCCGTTCTCCATCTCCGGAGATATTCATCAGATCTTCACCAAATTAAAATGGGACCACCTCTGAAGTATGACCTACCAAACAAAAAAAGAATTATCAAAATCGGTTCATAATTGGCGGAGAAATCGCGTAACAAACATACAAAAAAAAAAACATTTAGTCGAATTGAGAACCTCCTCCTTTTTTTGAAGTCGGTTAAAAATACCTATAGGCGTAGTAGTAGGTATACCTAACTAGTAAGTTGAAATAGATTTTTATTTTTAGCAATGAAGTTACCTATTTAGATTGATAATAATATTTATCTACACTAATGTTATAAAATTCTACTTATGTTTCCAATACTTGACTTATAATTACTACTGTTATAGCGCAGATAACAAAACACTCAATTTAAGCAATTTCACATGATGGTATAATATCCACATCGATATCGTAAAATCTCATTATAACATCAATAAAACGCGACCAATTAACCTGGCGAGCCTTATGTCAAAATCCTCATATTTATAATATGTCATATCCTCATGTCATATCCTCAGTTGTATAAAATTTTGATATTAGGCTGACTTTTGAAAACAGTTGGGTTATACGTGAAAACTTCGTCGAAACTACTAAACTTACATACACAAAACTCTTTGGTAAGATCTTGTGCCAATTAAATAAAAAACGAACAGCGCGCGCTCGCTCCTGATTGGCCCTGCGCGCGCAGCTGCGCTCTCATTGGTTAGATTTTAATGGCGGCAAGTTCACTGTGACAATACACGTACGCGTGAATTATTTTATATAAACTATTGTCAGCTTTTACTCTTGTTGTTTGATAAATTGCATTAGTGAAGATAAAGTAGTGTATGCAACTGCATATAACACGGGTATTAAAACACTCGTTACTATTATGAAACTCGCTGCGCTCGTTTCATAAACTCACACTCGTGTTTTAATACCCTTCATTATATGACAGTTGCATAAACTACTATTATTTTATTTTCTTCTATTCATGATAGGTAACTAGGTAATAATTATAGTGTACAAGACTACACCTAAAATGAGTTTTCTCTATTGAATTGAAGCAGGCGTTACTTTGCGGAAGTCCATGATAATGAATGAACGAGAAGTTTAATTCGCTATAATCCGCCACAGTAGACAAATCTATGTGGTACAGTGCGTGTCCTTCACCAATAGCATGCGAACACCCACCACCCAGCAATTCGCACCGGCACAGCTCCACATGAACTTCTCGTTCATTCATGAACTTTCTTTTTTGACCCTTTCTTTCTTCCCCTTTCTTTTTAAATGTTTTTAAAAACAAAACTACCTGAGCAGGAGCCTTATTATATAAAAATGGCACCTAAATTGTAACGATCGCAATCACCTCGAATTGGTTTACACTCTTCCGCTATTGGCCAAAATCCATTGACGCAGCAAGAATACCATAAATTCAGCCAATCCAAGGTTTAGGCTTATGGCATAGTAATTAGGCAACAGGAGACGACGAATAAAATTATTTGTATAGTGTGGGTCAAAACACGCACTCTTTACTGTGATCCACCAGAGGAGCGAATAGCACTCTGGAAGTTCACTGCGGTACACCTCTGTTCGCACTGGAGCCTGTAGCACTTCCATTTCCATTTTGATCCTTACAGACACAGCTTACAGATCTGACATATTTTTAACGAATACTAAAGTAAACGCAAATTACAACTGACGGTGATTACTTCGAACACAGCGACGATACGCAGAAACGTTGCATAACATGGAAATACTCGAGAAAATGCTCTAGTTTACACAACCATATAATCAATTTTCAACGAATGAATTTTAATAGCTGAGAGATTCTTTCGTGGCTAAAGATTTAACTTTAAATATAACGGCCTTATGAGGGTTGAAATGGACATTAAAGTGCTACACTTACAGGCTCCACCGAGAACAGTGGTATATGACAGTGAACTTCCAGAGTGCTATTCGGGCCACTGGTGGTTCCTAACGCAGTCGCAAAGTGTTACAGGTTGTGGATCCAGAGTCCAGACGAATGGTGTTCGGTGGATCACAGTGAACTCCAAAGTGCTATTCTACCCACTGATGGATCAAGGCAATGGAGACTAGTGAATCGAGGGGAAATATTATAGGACAAAATCGCGTTTGCATTCAACACTTCGCCCGATACTAAACTACCAGCTCTCAGATATTATATACTTACCTACCAGCTAACTATATACCTACAGGCTACATGAAATATTTCCTTGGCCTTATACCATTGGTACCATGCCTGTTCTAGACTCTAGGCTAAGATTATTGTTATTAATGAATTATTGATATTATTCAAAGACAGACGACGCCTTTGCTATGCCTTGATATGATAATAAGACTGGCCGACTTTGTACCTAATTGGTTGGTATTTTGTGATCTCTATTTCGAGGTGCTAGCGGAATCAAAAACAGGCGTGCCCTTTCTGTTAATGGCAGAAATGTTTCTTTTAATATCTTATGTACCTAAGTAGTTACCTAATTAGTATTTAGTAGGTTGCTGCCAGCATTTGGAATGCTTTTCCTAACTAAAGCAAACTCATTGGAGTTCGCTTTAGTTAGGAAAAGCACTTTTAAAATCATAGGCCCATTCAATTGACGAATTGAGAACAACTGATTTGATGTATAGGTAAGTATTAGTACCTAGTAGCCTAGTAGGTTACACTGTATATCTAGTATTCGGTGGTAGATTCTTACGACTTAACATATGTGGCACAAGTTGTCCTACATGAAATAAATCATTTCTATTTCTATTATGTACCTAGTATTTGTTTTTTTTTAATTTTTGATGGTTTTTTTAAAAAAAAATCTATGTATGTGTTTATGTTTCACATAAACAGAAATAGGTAGTCTGTTTTTGTTCGCCAGCTCCTCGTTTAATACCTGACTGCGCAACGGGAAGGGTTAACATAATATTGTAGGTTAACTTATTAATAAAGTTCAATAATGTACCACGAGCAATTATTATACCTACGGCTTTAATTTTCTTTTCTAAAATATTATATTTTTTAATCTTGAAAATAGTTTTATTTCACTATTTTAATCACTAATAATAATTTATACTAATACTTTATAAGTTGACCCATCGAAATAAGATAAAAATGATGTTATACATGAATGAGTTGTCAGTTGCCCCATCTCGGCTTCGGACGGGTTACCTTTTTTATACTATGTCTCCTATAAGGGTGATTCTTTGAAAGCGAGGGTAAATGACTAATTCGTCTGGCTTAATTTTTTTTTAGTATTAGATATTATATGTTTAAATATTAGTTTGTCTAGGTCATTAAATGTATTTAAATTATTTAAAACGCACTGCTTTGCTCTCGGTAACTTATGATTTAGAGTGAGCTGATGAATTATCAGCCAGATGAATGATGAAAATGGCAGAAGAATGAGATTTTGCAGACTTTTTAACTAGATAAAGTGTAAATGGGATTCTTTTATATTGTTTCAATCAACTTTATTGCATGCAGAAAAAGCACTTGCAGGCAATACGCACCACCACAACACCACACCACACAAATCTTCTATCAGCACTGTCAACGTATGATGCGTATTGCCTGCTTGGTTGCTTGCTTATCCTGTATGTTTAGAAGCGGGAGGGTATAGGCGGTGCATATCGCATGCAGGCACGATGTACCTAATTCTAATTTTAATTGATGTGTTTTGAATTCATCTGGTCATATGAATATTATGTGCCAGATAAATCCAGACTAATGAGGACCAGATTAATGAAGAATTTGAAGATAATCGAATCCTGACCAGTTATTTATCAACTTATAAAGTCATAGGAGTAATTAACAGTAATATACAACCTTATAAGGGAAACTGGTTCTTACAAAACATTAAAATACACTTGAATATTATTCATAAACAAAGCCAGATTAATTATTCTAGTTACCTTACAAATGCCAGATTAAGCAGGTTGATATCGTAAATTTCGCCAAAATACGCGTCGTGAACGTGCGCTCCGTATGATAGACTGGCATTTCACTGGCGCTAAACTTCAAACTGTAGGTTTACAAGGGAAAAATTTAGAATTAACGTTGAATTCCCTTGTTGACTTATTGGGCCAGATGAATGATTACTTTAGTCGCGGACAATTTTTAAAGTACTTACTATAATTTCAAGATTATTTAGGTAATTTGGTTTTTTAATTTAGAAATATTAACTAATATATATTGGAATATCGATATAACTTGCTAATTTTATTATATTGCGACAATTTATTGCACAAAATAGTATAATTGAACACCAAAGCGTCATTCGGACGCGCCAGATTAATTAGTTTTAACTATTTTCTGAAGGCTTAAATTTTTTATTTATTTAGAACTGGCAACTGCAATTAGTTACATCATGCCTAGATAGATATTTACCTTTAACATAAAATCTGAAAAGTATGTCCAAAAAGAAGATTATTTTAATGAGTTCTTCAGCGAAAATCATGCCAAAACTGTGTTTCGAAGAATCACCTGCAAGCATTTTGTAATATTATTGACCGCGCGAAGCGAGATCTCTGGGTCTTATAAGTAACTTCTAAATTATTGAACTATAACTATAGGTGATGCCCGCAACATCGTCCGAGCGGATTAACTTTTTATATTCCCGCGGGAACTACCTACCTAATTTTCAGGGATAAAAAGTAGGTACCTACAGGGAGTAGAAATTAAATGATGGCGCTACAGTCGTTCATATGGTATGGTATATCACCGTGTACTGCAACCAAAAGGATCATTGGTAGATAAGGTACTGATGGTAAATAACGCCTGGCGTCAATTAACGCCTATACTCCAAAAACTCTATTAAAAACGATTCATAAAATCGCCCTAATTACGTATGAGCTAAAGCCTGTCGCCGCAATTTTAACGCCGGGTACCGCGAGCTCCACTCCCGATCCCGTCGCTAGTAGTCGCACCCACAGAACACTTACTTATTAAGTGTTCTGTGGTCGCACCTCATTCATTTTGACGACCTCCGTGGCGTAGTGTTGAGGGCTGTTGCCTTAACGTGCGGAGGTCCCGGGTTCGATCCCCGGCAGGGTTTGGAAATTTATAATTTCTGAAATTTCCCTGGTCTGGCCTGGTGGGAGGCTTCGGCCGTGGCTAGTTACCACCCTACCGGCAAAGACGTGCCGCCAAGCGATTTAGCGTTCCGGTACGATGCCGTGTAGAAACCAAATAGGGGTATGGGTTTAATTAACTGCCATGCCTCTAACAGGTTAGCCCGCTACCATCTTAGACTGCATCATCACTTACCATCAGGTGAGATCGCAGTCAAGGGCTAACTTGTAGTGGATTAAAAAAAAAAAAAAGGTGGTCCTCACCGTGTTTTGTAAAAATTGTGGTAAGTTCTGGGTCCGTAAAACCGATATTTGCAGATATTTTTGGTTTCTAAAGTCTAACATAGCTATTTCGCCTGTCTTATTGCATAAATACGATATTTTTTTTGTAAATAAGTGATATAGTTATTTTTAATATTTATTTAAATTTGATTGGTCGTTGACAACTAATAACGCCTAGGCGTTAAAACCCAACCTAGACCTAGGCGTAGTTAGCCGCGCTGTAGGCGTTATTAATATTATGACCATTTTCATTCCATTCGGCTGTGTGGACTAGAATTCACTTGATTCAATTGGACTTTGTAGGATAATATTACGTAGGTATAACAATGTCTAGTAGGTATAAGTCGACTAATGCTATTTTAAGGTGCCTTATACGGATTTCATGATGTGTCATCCTTTTCCAGGTACACTTTAAAGAATCGGGAGTCACAGCTGTGGGGATGTCATGGTATCAAATTAAAGGTCATTTCTTCATCTCTCGTTTGACCTTATAAAAATGCACACTCCAATACAAATTTTCTGCATAAATACGTTTCTCCGAACGCAAGATCTGCTGAAAATGACGAAAAATGGGGTCCGGATAGGTACCCATAAAGCTAGATCCGCTGCATATTTTAACTTGAATATTAACAATAAAGTGGGGCTTATATAGTCCTCTATCCATGGTGCAAAGCATTAAGCATACAAATAAATATGTTTATAGTTTATGTGGCAAAAAAAAAATGTTTCATACATTTTTCTATGAAAAGAAGCCGAGCGCTAGGCGTTTGGCGCTCAGTACGCGCTGAGACGCGCTCGTGGACGGGTGGGTGTATCGCTTTTTTGCACGAAATTTATTACGACAAAATGAACACCGTGTTGTGTACTGCCATAGAGATATAATATTCTCTATGTGTACTGCGCTTAGAAAAACTTGATACCGACATCCACAAAGAAGGAAGTTCTCAAGTGTAGGCGTATTTTTTTTACCCGATTACGGCAAAGCCACAAGGAAAGGGTATGTTAGGAATATATATGTATGTATGCATGTATGTATGTATGTATTAAAAAAAAGTGAGCGCCATTTTGAAATTCTTTGTTATCGTACCGATTTCGTTCAAAATCGATATCTGGGGTTCCCTGGGATCACAAAACAGGAAACTGTTACCAAAATTTTAAAAAAGTCAGCGCCATTTTGAATTTTTTTGTTATCGTACCGATTTCGTTCAAAATCGATATCCGGGGTTCCCTGGGATCACAAAATAGGAAACTGTTACCAAAATTTTAAAAAAGTCAGCGCCATTTTGTAATTTTTTGTTATCGTACCGATTTCGTTCAAAATCGATATCTGGGGTTCCCTGGGATCACAAAACAGGAAACTGTTGCCAAAATTTTAAAAAAGTCAGCGCCATTTTGAAATTTTTTGTTATCGTCCCGATTTCGTTCAAAATCGATTTTTGGGGTTCCCTGGGATCACAAAACAGGAAACTGTTACCAAAATTTTAAAAAAGTCAGCGCCATTTTGAAATTTTTTGTTATCGTCCCGATTTCGTTCAAAATCGATATCTGGGGTTCCCTGGGATCACAAAACAGGAAACTGTTACCAAAATTTTAAAAAAGTCAGCGCCATTTTGAATTTTTTTGTTATCGTACCGATTTCGTTCAAAATCGATATCCTGGGTTCCCTGGGATCACAAAACAGGAAACTGTTACCAAAATTTTAAAAACGTCAGCGCCATTTTGAATTTTTTTGTTATCGTACCGATTTCGTTCAAAATCGATATCTGGGGTTCCCTGGGATCACAAAACAGGAAACTGTTACCAAAATTTTAAAAAAGTCAGCGCCATTTTGAAATTTTTTGTTATCGTCCCGATTTCGTTCAAAATCGATATCTGGGGTTCCCTGGGATCACAAAACAGGAAACTGTTACCAAAATTTTAAAAAAGTCAGCGCCATTTTGAAATTTTTTGTTATCGTCCCGATTTCGTTCAAAATCGAAATCTGGGGTTCCCTGGGATCACAAAACAGGAAACTGTTACCAAAATTTTAAAAAAGTCAGCGCCATTTTGAATTTTTTTGTTATCGTACCGATTTCGTTCAAAATCGATATCTGGGGTTCCCTGGGATCACAAAACAGGAAACTGTTACCAAAATTTTAAAAAAGTCAGCGCCATTTTGAATTTTTTTGTTATCGTACCGATTTCGTTCAAAATCGATATCCGGGGTTCCCTGGGATCACAAAACAGGAAACTGTTACCAAAATTTTAAAAAAGTCAGCGCCATTTTGAAATTTTTTGTTATCGTACCGATTTCGTTCAAAATCGATATCTGGGGTTCCCTGGGATCACAAAACAGGAAACTGTTACCAAAATTTTAAAAAAGTCAGCGCCATTTTGAATTTTTTTGTTATCGTACCGATTTCGTTCAAAATCGATATCCGGGGTTCCCTGGGATCACAAAACAGGAAACTGTTACCAAAATTTTAAAAAAGTCAGCGCCATTTTGAAATTTTTTGTTATCGTCCCGATTTCGTTCAAAATCGATATCTGGGGTTCCCTGGGATCACAAAACAGGAAACTGTTACCAAAATTTTAAAAAAGTCAGCGCCATTTTGAAATTTTTTGTTATCGTCCCGATTTCGTTCAAAATCGAAATCTGGGGTTCCCTGGGATCACAAAACAGGAAACTGTTACCAAAATTTTAAAAAAGTCAGCGCCATTTTGAATTTTTTTGTTATCGTACCGATTTCGTTCAAAATCGATATCTGGGGTTCCCTGGGATCACAAAACAGGAAACTGTTACCAAAATTTTAAAAAAGTCAGCGCCATTTTGAATTTTTTTGTTATCGTACCGATTTCGTTCAAAATCGATATCCTGGGTTCCCTGGGATCACAAAACAGGAAACTGTTACCAAAATTTTAAAAAAGTCAGCGCCATTTTGAAATTTTTTGTTATCGTACCGATTTCGTTCAAAATCGATATCTGGGGTTCCCTGGGATCACAAAACAGGAAACTGTTACCAAAATTTTAAAAAAGTCAGCGCCATTTTGAATTTTTTTGTTATCGTACCGATTTCGTTCAAAATCGATATCCGGGGTTCCCTGGGATCACAAAACAGGAAACTGTTACCAAAATTTTAAAAAAGTCAGCGCCATTTTGATTTTTTTTGTTATCGTACCGATTTCGTTCAAAATCGATATCCGGGGTTCCCTGGGATCACAAAACAGGAAACTGTTACCAAAATTTTAAAAAAGTCAGCGCCATTTTGAAATTTTTTGTTATCGTACCGATTTCGTTCAAAATCGATATCTGGGGTTCCCTGGGATCACAAAACAGGAAACTGTTACCAAAATTTTAAAAAAGTCAGCGCCATTTTGATTTTTTTTGTTATCGTACCGATTTCGTTAAAAATCGATATCTGGGGTTCCCTGGGATCACAAAACAGGAAACGGTTACCAAAATTTTAAAAAAGTCAGCGCCATTTTGAAATTCTTTGTTATCGTACCGATTTCGTTCAAAATCGATATCTGGGGTTCCCTGGGATCACAAAACAGGAAACTGTTACCAAAATTTTAAAAAAGTCAGCGCCATTTTGTAATTTTTCGTTATCGTACCGATTTCGTTCAAAATCGATATCTGGGGTTCCCTGGGATCACATTTCAAAATGGCGCTGACTTTTTTAAAATTTTGGTAACAGTTTCCTGTTTTGTGATCCCAGGGAACCCCAGATATCGATTTTGAACGAAATCGGTACGATAACAAAAAAATTCAAAATGGCGCTGACTTTTTTAAAATTTTGGTAACAGTTTCCTGTTTTGTGATCCCAGGGAACCCCAGATTTCGATTTTGAACGAAATCGGGACGATAACAAAAAATTTCAAAATGGCGCTGACTTTTTTAAAATTTTGGTAACAGTTTCCTGTTTTGTGATCCCAGGGAACCCCAGATATCGATTTTGAACGAAATCGGTACGATAACAAAGAAATTCAAAATGGCGCTGACTTTTTTAAAATTTTGGTAACAGTTTCCCATTTTGTGATCCTACGGAACCCCAGATATCGATTTTGAACGAAATCGGTAAGATAATCTTTTATACATTATTTTACAATCTCAAAAACTGAGTATTATTGTAGCCGCGAGTATTGTTTCGGCGCATAAATAGGTACATAATATTTACCGCGGCCAACAGCGTAAACAAGTACCTAGTAAATAAATAATCGTCTAATATTTTCAAGTAACAAAATTGGTTAGTTGGCTATAAAATCGAGCGTCTCTACGCTCTATAGCTCTACGCTGTCGTAAAGCGTGCATATATATGCTGTAGTGTGACGAGTTGTATACCTATAGTTGAGTTTTTTACCTATAGTTGGTCGCGGGGTAAATGTTTAAAGGGCCTTAATATGTTTGATATTATTATCTTTTGTAAGATACGTAGGCGTTAATTAACCGTCGAGGTTTAATAACACCTAATGTAGGTAGGTACTTAATTTGTTTGTTGGGATTTTAGTTTGAAATTTGGTGAAAAGAATAAAAAGGGGATAGAACCGATCTGGCATAGCGACCTGCCGCCATTTTGATTTTTTTTCGAAATTGTGGCGCACAATGAAAGTGGTATGTATGGGTAGAGGACACATAGACTAACAAATAATGTCAAGTAACATAATACCCCAAAGTGTCACGTTACCGAGATATTTGGAGGTAAAGATAGACATATGAGAACAACGACAATCATTAAAAATATACTTATTACGTGTCTACAGGCGTCAGATTGTATCCAAATAATCGTTTCTAGGTTGATTATTATTATTACTATTTATTAGAAGAGAGCAGGTACATTACATACTACTAGGAGCACGAGAAAACTACTACATACTATTATTAATTATTTATCTACTAAAACGCATCGCAATGAAACGCAGTCGACATGTCACGTTGGTCGCATGTCACTTAGCTTAAAAACATTTTTTTAAGTAGGTAAGTATTGCAGCGAGTTAGATATGTAGACAAGCCAACACGCGCGCGCGAGAAACTTTGACATAATATAGCGTTTCATTGCGATGCGATGCGATTTAGTAGGCAAATAATTAATTATTATACCTAGTAGTAGTTTTCTCGTGCTCCGAGTAGTATGTAATGTACCTACTCTCTTCTAATAAACAGTAATAATAATAATCAACCTGGGAACGATTATTTGGATACAATCTGACGCCTGTAGACACGTAATAAGTCTATTTTTAATGATTGTCGTTGTCCTCATATGTCTATCTTTACCTCCAAATATCTCGGTAACGTGACACTTTGGGATACTACGTTACTTGACATTATTTGTTCGTCTATATGTCCTCTATCCATACATACCACTTCCATCGTGCGCCGCGATTTAGAAAAAAAATCAAAATGGCGGCGGGTCGCTATGCCAGCTTCCATACAAAAAGGTTCGAACCCCTTTATATTTCTCTCATGTGCCATATATAAAATTGCTTTGAATGGGGACTATCGTTTCTTTGCTCACCAGTTGGCGCCACTGTTGACTAAGGTCCAGAGGTATAGCTGTCAAAGGCGACTTTATAAGATCGGCGCCGAAACAAAGTTTTAAATCTTGAATCCCATTAAGTTTATTAATTTATAACTATCATCATATTATCGAGTAGCTATGCCGCAATGTTGTGCAGTTCCGTTTTGTTCGGAAAAGTTCTCCAGAAGGATTAATTGGAGAACTAACCGTATTGGAAGTGAAATATCCTTTCTCTATAAAATATGAGTTTATCAGTGTGGATAATTATAAGCACATAGAAATGATCAATAATGAATATTGCTTGAAAGAAAGTAGCCTCTACTATTTTCAAAATCAAACACAGTTGCTTGTTAAGTACTAAAAGAAAGTACCTACATAACTATTGTGATTTTTTTGTTTGGACAAATAAAGATGAAAAGAGAATTTATGTAAATAGAAATGATAAGCTTATTTCAGAAGTTATTATACCTAAAATAACTGCTTTTTATCATACATAATTAATAATATCTGTTATTGCTAGAAAATTTGATGTAGAATTTTAGTATGCTTAATCTAGTATCTACCGAGTTTAGTGTTTCAACTAACAACTCAACCATCTTTCAGTATCATATCCATTGTATGGATTTACTATATTTAATATTTATTTGTATAGCAGTGTGTTTTAAAGGGAAAGGGAAGGATAAATAGGTATACACATAGGAGAGTGGGAACTATAGCTTAGACCCACCACGCTGCTCCAATGCGGGTTGGCGGGCTTTAACGACTATTATCATGTTAGTGTTATAATAACCGGGACCGACGGCTTAACGTGCTCTCCGAGGAACGGGGGTGGAACACCGCCAACTTCCTAACTCCGGGCTAGTACTGAGAATTTCTAGACAGAAAAACCCAATACTTAATTATGGCCCGACCCGGGACTCGAACCCGGGACCTCGTCGGCCGCAGTTGAACATGATAACCACTAGACCAACGAGGCAAACAAGCATACTTTTGGCAAAAAATAAGTTTGTAAACATTAAACAAACTAACTCTGAATTAGCTACTCTTTGAGGCCACTTATTTTAACGCCTCTTTTTCTTAATTCCGCTTTAAAAGCGTTCACATTCATCGCCAAATAATCCATATTTGCGATAATTTCACGAAGGAGATCACTTTTCAACAGTTAAAATAAAGAAATTATATTTTATGTCACGAAACCCGCCAAAACCAGTGAAAAGTGAATGTTATTGGACCTCACGCGACACCAGCGCCTCTAGCGGCAAATTCACGCGCGATAGCCCCCATTAAAACATGGGTTAAAAAATTAGGATTATCTTTAACTAACTTTATAAACACCAAATATTACTCTTAAAATTATAGAAATAATTGATTAGATTGTACTTTAAAGACTGATTCTGTTCCTATAAAAATAAATGTAACAAAGTTATTAATTACGTAGAAACTGTACGAAAACACTGACAGGCGACCATTGGCGTATCTAGGGTTATTTTCCAGGGGGGGCCTGGGCCCCACTACTACTACAAAAAAAATCTAACTATGACAGACTCGAAGTTCTAGTTTCGTATTTTAACATTTATCCTTCAACTATTCTTCAGAGGTTATGTCAAAAGTTCAAAATATGGAATGAGTAGATAAACGGAATTATCTACTCATGTGCAAATGGTGCAGAATTAGGGCTTCCTATACCGGGATCCCGGACTTTTTTCGCCGGTTTTCAATACCGGTATTGAAATGTCTAATACCGGGATACCGGTATTAGTGACACTATAAACGAAACAGTGGCTATTGCATATATTTCTTGGTAAATGTTACTGTTTTTTATTCGGCTAATTTTAAAACTTGTGTCTGAAGCACATTAGCTCAAAAAGAGCGCCTTCATTGCTTAAAACCAGTGAAGAAAAGTAGTTTTTGTTCACTCGGAGGGAAAAATTAGTGTTTGAATTTAGATCCCTGTGGCTTGGCATTTCTATTTCATTGTCTCTCAAACGTTCAGAAATCTGTAATAATAACTAATGCATATTTTATTAAGGGACCGGCGACCACCGCTCGCAACTTCTACTCGAACCGCAAATATAAATTTGCCGGTATATTGCTATCCCTATTTGGCTGATCAGACACATGATCGCGTGCAAGCGCGATAGCAATATGAGCGTACAGAGTTTGTTATACATTTAGTCTTGTTCCGTGAATACCAAAAATAATGAATGAAAAATTGTTGTGTTTTTAACTTCGTGTTGTTATTCTGTAACTTGACAATATAGGCTATGTTCCTGATCAATTAGTACGTGAGATATCGTTGGTTTTAATATGAAACAAATAAGGAGAAAACATGTCGTTTATGTCGCAAAAACATGCAAAACGCAATGTGCTTACATTTAATTTTGGGAAAGTATTTTGGAAAAATAATTATCCAGGGACCTAGATAAATACAAGTTCAATCTTAATAATCGCATAATATGGAGGAAATATGCTCGAATTACTAATTATTTTGGTATTACGTTTGTATGAGCAATTCACCCTCCGCTGGCGCCTTAAGATTTGATGATGATGAATTTTAGATGAATTTGTGTTTTAACTAAATTATCGTTTTCTTCGACTTCAATCGACTTCTTACAAAAATATAGTTTTTTACTCATTTAGTAGTCACAATACATTTTACTAACTTACTAAACTAGGTTTAACGCTCAACGACCTCAGCAGAGTTTCTCAACACGTGAGCCTAAAAATTATTAAGAGCAAGACGAAGATCATGTCTAATGAACACGTTCAGCCCCACCCAGTGTTAGTTGCGAGCTCTGCACTCGAAATTGTTGATGAGTGCATATACCTGGGACATACAGTCCAGTTGCGTAGGTCCAATTTCGAGAAAGAGGTCAACCGCCGAATTCAACTCGGCTGGCAGCGTTCGGGAAAATCCGCGACATCTTCTCGTTCAAAATTCTTCAGTGCCTGAAGACGAAAGTTTTCGAACAGTCCGTGTTGCCAGTGATGACTTACGGCTCCGAAACATGGTCGCTAACTATGGGCCTGATAATAAGGCTCAGGGTCACTCAGCGGGCGATGGAGAGATCTATGCTTGGAGTATCTCTGCGTGATCAAATCAGAAATGAAGCGATCCGAAGGCGAACCAGAGTAATCGACATAGCACGAAGAGTCGCCAAGCTTAAGTGGCAATGGGTGGGGCACATAGTTCGTAGAACCGATAGGCACTGGGGTCCCAAAGTGCTTGAATGGGGGCCTCGCACCGGGAAGCGCAGTGTAGGTCGACCCCCCACTAGGTGTACGGACGATCTCAAGCGTGTAGCTGGGAGCCGCTGGAAACAAGAGGCACAAGACCGTGCTCTGTGGCGATATATGCAGGAGACCTTCGTCCAGCTTCGTCCAGTGGACGTCTATAGGTTAAGACGACGACGACGATAGTGGTTTAGATTACAATCTTCGACACTAATTGCACTCATTATTTAAAACTAGCTGATGCCCGCGACTTCGTCCGCGTGGTTTAAGTTTTTTTGATTCCCGAAATTCCCTCCTCCTTAATTTTCTTTTAATAAAAAGTAGCCTATGTCACTATCCAGGTCCTCAACTATACCCATGCCAAAAGTCGATCCATTGCTCCGTTGCGGCGTGATTGAAGGACAACCCAATAAACAAACAAACACACTTTCGTATTTATAATATTAGTATGATTTCCAGCCATATTTATTTAATTTTGTGGATACGTTGAGAAAGTGCGTCACAAATATACTTTATATTGAAAGTTCAAAATTCAATGAAGGTTAAATAAGTATATATTTTTGTAAGAATTCATCCAAAAATAATTCTATTTTAAAAATCATAGTGAAATACTGATTTACCTATATTAATAAGAGATTGATTATTTGATAATAATAATATAAGTATTAATGAGATAGTATTTAAAAAAATGATGTGATAGAGTTTCAGAACGTTACGTGGTCCGTAATTTTCAAACGATATTTTCGTAAGAAATAGGTCAACGCATAAATAACTATCTCAATACTCAAAATACAAATAAATCTGAAAATCAATACTTGGGGATTTTTAAAGAAAATACAATTTCATAAAATATTGCTTATAATAAAATAGAGTGAAGGGAGTTATTGACATAACTACCAATCCACAGCATTCTAAATCCGAAATATTTTTTCCCATTTTGAGTTAATTTGGTGAATTTTTTTTTATGAAAAAACTGTTTTATAAGCTTCCATTTGCTTCAGAAAATACTAGTTTTAAATTTTAAAAAAAATTAAGTTTTTTCCAATACCGGGATCCCGGTATTGAGAAAAATCTTTCCGGTATTAATACCGGTATTGAAAAAACCGGTATTCGAAAGCCCTAGTGCAGATTCGTCATCTTGCCGTAAGGCCCTGGTTCCTCAGATTCCATGGTCGATGATCGCTAGGCAGAGTCGCAAGAGAGAGTTATTTAACTATGAAGCCTACTGAACCTAAGATTTTGAAAACATCCAAAAAATGATTTCTTAAAGATTGCAGGAAAAGGACATATCCCAGTTCAGTATGGAGGGTGGTTTTTTATTCTGAGTGTCAATGAACCAGAACCAAACTGCCATCACGTGAAAGAGAAAAAAATATAACAATAAACGCCATTTAAATAATAATTTTAGAAAACCCCGTTTTTTTTAAATTAATTAAGAAAAATATCGTTTGTAGAAAATATTTTTCGATGGATGGCAACACTAAAACTTGGGTAATGCGCAATAATTGTGATTATTAATATTCTATTTCGATAAACTACCCATTTTCCACTACATAGGTAGTACATACAACATTATAAGATTAGTAAATAATAATTGAGTACTTGAGACATTCGTAAAATAATTAATAGACAACAATAAATCACCAATAAACTATGTTAAACAAAACTGACAGTGACATTTGACAATCACCCAATGACATACGTGACAAAAAAAATCAAGTTTTTTTTTTTACTGTTGATAAAGTGTGTGTTCCGTTATAAGCACTGCGAGCACTGGCAGTGCTCTTTACTGGGGACTTTCAGTGCTCTCAGTGTATTTCGGAACGCACCCAAAATTCAGACAAAGATCTAAAAAAGCCCCAAAATAAAAATATATTTTTCTCCAAATTGGGGTCCTTTAAAAATGTGTAAATAATTCTAAAAGCCATATTTTAGGATCCCTATTCACGTGTATTAAAATCATCTTGGTTCATGTTCAAGGCCCAATCTTGGACAAGTCCTTTATAACTCAAAAGTCTATGGTCTTAGTGTCCAGCCTAGAATTTAGAATCGGTAACCCAACATCCTGGGATTCCTGGGGTGGGCACTAGACCATTCTGGGGTGGGCACGGCCCACCCGGCCCCCCCCCTATATACGCCACTGCAGGCGACATTAAACCCCTATAGTATAATATTGCCCAAAGCACTGTTTTCAGATTTTGGTCTTATTATCTAAAATTTAAATAAAATTGTCGTACCTACTTTCAAAGATTTATTTCTTCATAATAAAATAATGAATCCATGCAGCTTGTCTTTTCTTTAATTACATTTTAATTTCCAGACATATTACGGTTCAAAGTTAGGTAGGCGTTATTTACCATCAGTACCTTACTTTGTATTTATCTAATATTAATTGAAGGTATACTCCCTACCCTACCCCAACTCCCTACTAACCTATTATTTACCTTCGCTAACTTTTAATAAAATTAATCGTTTGCCATTGTGCTTCTCCAGACTATACCTAATCTATCTGTGTGCCAAATTTCATCCAGATCCGTTCAGCCGTTCTGGGGTGATTGAGTAACAAACATCCATCCATCCAAACTTTCGCATAATTATACTTTTACTAGCTGATGCTCGCGACTTCGTCCGCGTGGATTGAGGTTTTTTGATTCCCGCGGGAACTCTTTAATTTTCCGGGATAAAAAGTAGCCGGGCGTTTCCTCGTGCTCCTGTTCTATTCCAGACTATACTATTTATCTCTGTGCCAAATTTCATCCAGATCCGTTCAGCCGTTGTGGCGTGATTGAGTAACAAACATCCATCCATACATACTTTCTCATTTGTAATATTTTATATTAGTAAGTAAGTAAGTAAAAAAAATATTATAACAAATCTATAGATTTATGTTATAATATTTTTTTCCCGAAAATAATGCGGACTAAGCGGTGATAGGCTGATAGCCTAGATGCCCGGCCTTCTATTCAGGTGTTAGGGTTTCGATTCCCGGGCACGTAACTACTCACAGCGATGTGCGTTTAAAAAAATTAAAATTTTGCTTTATCGGTGAAGGAAAACGTAACGAAACCTGCCCGAGAGTTCTTCACTATGTATTCAAAGATGTGTAAAGTCTGCCAATTCGCACTTGGCCAGCATGGTGGACTATGGCCAAACCCTTTTCAAATTTATTTTTGTGACTTTTTTTTCAATTGAAAGCCAAAATGTCAAGTTTCATGGCAAATAACTTTAAAATCGGAATGTTATTACAAATTTTCATCCCCTAAGTATGTGATGCCTTTCGGGGTGGAATTTCTAAAATTTGTGAAACACGTATTTCTTTATTTTTAATCGAAAGCCCAAAATCAAAGTTTCATGGATATAACTTGATAAATGACGAACTGTTATGCAAACTTTCGACCCCCATTTAACCCTTTTGGGGTTGGAATTTTCAAAAATCCTTTCTTAGCGGATGCCTACGTTATAACTTATAATAGGCTAATAGCTACTGAGTGCAAAACAGCCCGATCACCAGTGGTTAGAGCTGTGCGTTGATAGATCAGTCAGTCAGTCACCTTTGCCTTTTATATATCTACCTATTTAGATAATATCAAAGTAAGCTATTTAGTTACTTCAAAGGGGTTGTTTCAAAGGAGAAGGTTTACCTTTGGAGCACTCTTTGTACACTCTACCATGAATAGAGGAAAATACATAGATTGTATTAAAAATATAATAATTTAGAATATTAAAGTAATTAACGCGAAATAAAATAAAATGTATTTCAAGTTTTCGATACGTTTCCAAGATGGCAACCTTTAGCCATAGAGATGGCAGTAGGCGCGAAATGTATCAAATGTCATTTCTGACAGTCACTGTCAAAATAACGTGTTTTCCCTACGGTTTTTCCGGTGTTGTGTTGACACTTGACAGAAAACGTCAAAAAATATGAATCCGCCATTGTTACCCGCTCGTGTTTAGTGTTGCTTATCGTGGAAAGATTAAATAATTACACCGCTGAAATTACGATGAATTCGTAGATTTGAATGATCAAAACTGGTTTAGTACTTTTTTTTCTTTCATTTCTCTACTTGTAAAAGGACTGGACCAACGCTCCATACAAATCTGGACCGTCTCCTTTATATGGACCCTGGGCCAGGTATTTGTACGGTATTTCAAAATGTTCGGGGTCATAAAATAGTCACATTTTTTTCTTTATTTCTTACGAAAAAGTTCAATTTACGAGGTACAATGCGAAATTATTTTGCAAAATAAAAGCTCAACAACATGCGTTCATTTTGACATTGACGTATATTACACGTGTCATGATGACATTTGACATAAAATTACCTGGGAAATGTGAATTATCCTTAAAATATCCAACAGCAGTCAGATTGATGGATGGATGCGCTGCGAGAGTTGCTATTCTACAAATGTACCTAATTAAACATTTTATTTTTGTACCTCTTAATCACTGTAAAACTGCCAAAAAGCATATTTTATTTTGTTTTCTATGATTTTATACTATTTTTTGGAATACTGTACAAGTACCTGGCCCAAGATGAAACAACCCCTTTAAATATAACATAGGTATCATGCAATGATGCACAAGTAGATATAGCAAAACAAATCCGAAAATCGATAAGGAACTAGGTTTACTTACTAATAGCACAGAATAGGTAATAGTAGTAACAGAAAAGTTACTCCGCGAAGACCTTTTAACCATCAGTGACTCAGGTTACGTCGTAATAAAGTGCAATTCAGCTCGCACAGCACTGCGAGTACCTACCTCTATATATCTCTTTCTATCGCGTAACTCTTATGTATACTTTTTACCTTTTTCATTAAAATTCTTTTTTCTACCTAACTTGTGTTTATTGACCGAGCGAAGCGAAGGTCTCTGAGTCTACTTGGGTGAATTGGCACTTGTCCGTCCGTCTGTCAGAGCCTTATAACTTCTGAATTACTGAACGTAATTACTTCAAATTTAAATATACTATGTAAACCGATGGCCTCCCGCCGAATATGGCTTAAAAAGTAATAAAAAATTTTATTTCAGGGGGGCTCTCATAGAAGCGAATGCGAAGTAAAATATTTTTTATAGCATTACATAGGGTTGCGGTATATCATTTTAAAGATAATGAGGAACGGAGTCCAAAAATATTTTTTTTTAATTTTTCCCCTAAAATTGACGAAATGGGGGGCTTTCAAAGTGGTGATTTTCGGACGTCCAAAGATGACCTCAGAACTCCCAATTTTCTGAAAGGCTGAGCCTGAAACTTGATTAATTATTTGAATTATATCCTGTACTTGAACAACAAATACTAAAATTAGATAAATATTATAAGGAAACGAAATTATTTAATTTTTAATGAGCATACGTATTTTTAACAAACTTCACAATGTTGTCAATAGATGGCGCTCTGTACAAATTTATTCGTTTGTGCTTAAAAAGAAAAGGCTGAGCCTGAAACTTGATCACTTATTTGAATTATATCCTGTACTTGAACAACAAATACTAAAATTAGATAAATATTCTAAGGAAACGAAATTATTTAATTTTTAATGAGCTTCACTATTTTTAACAGAACTTCACATAGATGGCGCTCTGTAAGTTTATGGATACCGCGAGGTCTCAGTTCGGGGCGAACCACTAGTTATTTATATTCGTATTTTATTACAATAACCATAAGAATAAATAAAATAGCAGGTATTCTATTTTTTATTCTTAGAATAGAAAAACATTTAGTTAACAAACACAGTAAGTACACAAAAGCAGAATAATAAAATAAAAGCAAAATAATAAGTGTCTGCAGCCCCTGCGGGTGTACCGACACTATCTAACAGCTAACTGAACGGACTTTACACGGACCGCTCTTGCAGTCATAGTAGTCAACAGCTTGAAGCTACCATTCTGCAGTCCTATTCTGACTGCTTCAAGCTGTGACTGCATAGTAAATAGCTGCCCGTGTATCCGGGGCCAAAGAGTTTATATCATGTGGTGATACGGAACCCTTTGTGCGCCTGATTCGCACTTGATCGGTTTTTTTAGTTTTTAGATAGGTACTGGGGCTGATTCTGTAGTGCAATAATATTGCTAACCCTTTCATAATAGTCACATACGGACAGAACTACATTTAAAGCTGTAGTCATACTGTAGTTTTAGATAAGAGATTGTGTATAGGTACCTACAGAATTGGCCATACTGTTTATTTCACTATGTGTAAAAACTCGCGCAATTTAGCACTCTCGCTTGTAAGTAGCTCGGTTATTCAAGTTTGCGCCTCGAGAGTAATTTTTATCGTCCAGTACCCTTACTCTGAGATTGATCGAATTTAAAATACGGTCTCACTAGGTGAGGTGAATCACATTTGAGTCAAACTAAAATGGACACAAAAACTCTTGATTTAAAGCCACAAATTCAGTGCAACCGATTCAAATTTCGAAATGTATCGTTTGGAGCGCTAGCTGTGAATGCATACACGAAATTGAACTCTAAATTAATAAGATTAAGATTCATTTTAGTTTGATGCATATGTAATTCACCTCACTTAGTGAGGCCGTATTTTAAATTCGATCAATCTCAGAGTAAGGGTACTGCACTTCTAACTCATACCTACACCTAATTGGTTAACTAGGTACTAGATATTCGAGTGTCATTCACTTCTACAAATGGGATATTATAACAAAAGGAAAAATCTACTCTTTATGCTTATATAAGAAAGATATACATACATTACATTATACATAATAAGATATATTGTACCTATAGGTAAACCTAACAAAAACTAAATTGTTAAAAACTATAAAAATAAGGCAAGAAAACCGCGCGATCCTATGCAAAGTAAACTATTACACACACAGATTACATCTAACTCTTACGTGAATGACAGCTGGGAGACTCTACTTTTAGATTCAGACTGAAAATATTTTCTTCGTCCATGTTTGATGAATTTGTGCGCACGTGCATGCGATCATTCAAAATAAGGTGTTATTTCAACATACATTCAAAATATTCTGTGTGAATAGGTACAGTTCTTACGGTACTTTTTCTACTTGCTGTTTTGTTAGCTGTAGCTAATTACTTACCTATGTACCTACCTACCTACTTGGAAAGTGTTCGGAGCTGAAGTCGTGATTAAAATAGACCTGTGTGATGTCGAACGTACCTACAAGTGTTGCAGTAAGCCATCGCCCAAAATCTTTTTTTTAACAAGGTAGAAATTTTGTACGTACTTGACCATACCTATAATATTTTATTCTACTTAACTCGAACCACGTGTTTTAATTAAGACTGTCCTACATTATCGAAGAAGGAGGTGCTGAATGAAGCGAGCCGCAGCGAAATGAGTGTCGAGAAGGTGAAGCTGAAGGGGCTACGAAGCGAGCCATCCATTTTACAAGTTATATCTACATTTTTATGTGGACATTGGACGTTTGATTATAATATCACTAGCCGATGCCCGCGACTTCGTCCGCGTGGATCGAGGTGTTTTGGTTCCGACTACCACGAAAAAGTTTTCATATTTTTGTGACTTAAATATGAAAGTTAGACATATTATGCTGTCGCTGACTTTTTTGTAGGCATAATCAAGCTCTACAACTTTTCTCTAGAACTCAATCATATTATAATATCTCTCATCGTTAAGGCAGCGTTCGTAAGAAACGATTTCGTTCGACCGTTTTTTCTCAGATTTATTTTGCAAATCCGACTACCACGAAAAAGTCTTTTCATTTTTCGGGTTAATATATAGCCTATGACACTCACAGATAATGTGGCTTTCTATTGGTACCTACCAGAATTTTCAAAATACGTTCAGTAGATCCAGAGATTACCCGCTACAACGTTACAAACTCACAAACTTTACCTCTTTATAATATTAGTATATAGTACGGGACTATTAGACATTGACCCTAAAATAAAAAATGTAAAGCTGATTTTCCCCCCGTTTTTTCGTTGGGGATCCCCCCCCTAAGCCGCGGGCTTTCCCCTCCTGCCCCCTCAAACGCCTCCCCGACCGCAGTTTTTTGTAATTTTCTCAAAAATTATTAAAGCTAGTAAAAAACGTTCTATGGCGAAAATTGTCTTCATTAAATTAGGTATCTACAAAACAATATTTTACTTCATTTCGATAAGACTAATAGTTTCGGAGATATTATGTTAACCCTTTGTGCATAAAAAGAAAATATTGTGCATGTATCGCTTTTTGGAATGTAGTTTCTTGTAATTTCCATAATAACTGATAGAGCTACGAAAATGTTGTCTGAAGCAAAATTAAAGGTTTTTAAATTATCTATAAAATAATATTTAGTTTATATTGTTAAGAATACTAGCTTTGGAGATATGCCTACATATTGTGTAAGATAACGAAAATAATATGCAAATACCGTGTAAATACCTACGTTGTTTTTAAATTTCTGGAAAAAAAACAGAGTTAGGAAAAACTGATTGAAGCAGTAATAAATATAGTTAAATTACCTACAAAAAATATTGTTTCATTTTGATAGCATTAATAATTTCGAAAATATACCTGTCATAATTAACATGAAAACAATTTTTTTCAAAATTTTACATGTTTTCTGTAATTTCTAGAAAACTATTAGAGCAGGCAAAAAACTTCTAGAAGTAAAAATAAACACCATTTAACAACTTATAAAAAAAAAAATCGTTTATAAAGATAGGACTAATAATTTCGCATATATAATATCCATGTATTGTGTACAAAATAAACTAAAAAAATTGCTAGAATCCTGTGTTATTTGCAATTTGCACAAAAACTATTAGAGCTGTAGCTGTAGCTGTAGCTGTAGTACATTTGTACTACATTTATCTCCAAAATAGTTTTTACTGTATTCTGATAGAACTAATAGTTTCGGAAATATGGCTGCCTAACTGGCATAAAAAACTAAACCTTTGTAAAAACCGTACCTAAATGTTTTTAGTAATTTCAAGAAAAAGTATAGAGCTAGGAAAAAGCTGTCAGGACTTAGTACAAAGTTTATTAATTTACCTATAAAATAGTGCTTAGTTTATTTTGACAGGACTAATAGTTTTCGAAATATACCTTGCTATTGTGTAAGAACCGGTGGTAGTCATGTAGACTTAGCATAATACATACAATGGAATAAATAGAAATTAACCCCAAATAAATAACGTCTTGTTGATTTTAGGCACAAATGATGTCCTCTTTTCTCCCCACTCCCACAACCCCGCACCCCCACCCCCCCCCCCCCCCCCCTCTCAAACATCTCGCCGATTGTGCTTTTTTTAATTAAATTTCAATCCAAATATCAAATCAAATGGTTTTTATTCAAATAAACTTTTATAATGCTTTTGAATCGTCCAGTGAATCTACCATTGGTTCGGAATGCCGGTAAAAGTTAATCTGATAAAATTATAGCTACAAGATGGCTGTCGAATGTTGGTGGTTCATTTTATTAGGACTAGGTACATTGTTTTTGGATAAATGCATATTGCATACCTACATATTGTTGAAAGTACTTCGACACGTAGGTATATTGACTATTGGGTAGATTATTTTTGCCATAGATGGTTTTTTTCTAGCTGTAATAGTTTTCGAGAAAATTATATAATAGGTACTGCGCTCAGGGAGACATTTTAGGGGGTGGGAGAGGTAAGCCCGCATCCTAGGATGGGGGATTTTTGAGGAATTACTCAGAGGAATTACTTTTAAGACCCTAAAGAACACTTGTGCCAAAATAAGCTTTACATTTTTTATTTTAGGGTTCCCATACACAGCTTTCTTAAGTAGCCTGGGCTAATAATAAACATAATTAATTTGGTGATCATTCTTGATGAAAACTATGATCATTTTCTGATTATTTCTTGAAAAGATCAATTCTGCCATATGATTTTGCGATTTAACGGTGGATTTAATGTTGACTATTCCTAGGTTAAGTTGTGAAATCATCTAATTAACATAAAATTCCGAACTTTAACGTATCGAATCCGTTAATCTCGACATTTCCTATAACGATTTTTCATCAAAGTTGTAATTTTAATATAATTCCAGGCATATTCTGTAGTTTAGTTGAATGCTAAATACTTTTAGCCGTCAACTATATTATTAAAGTTATATCCTTTGGCCAAATCTTCTGTACATACAGAAGAAACCCTAAACGAAACGGCTCTATATACTCTATAAATGTTTCGGTTTCAGGTTAATTATGGCGAGATATAAGGAAGTAAAAACTCTAGAATGTTTGGCACTAACCAAACTAGGTGATTGGATTGCAAAACAGGCAGAAAGACAAATGTTGCCCACTGCAAATCTCGCCCAACAGCACCCGAACCAAGCGCAATTAACACTTAACCGGTATATCGAAAATATACGTTGTTATCTAGATTTTCATGTCCCGTGGATGCTACATGATAAGTTAGCAAATGAAGCCATAAAAGCTTTGTCCCAATTAATCGAAAAGACAAAAAACTCTATGGGATTTCGAGGTTCGATGGGAAAGTTTGTCAGTCAAATGAATGTTATCGTAAAAATGACTGAAGTTTTGTTTACTAAAAATTTTACTTGTGTTTCAATTGATAGTATACCAAAAATGATGCGTACAGTATTCTTTTCAAAGCTGCATATGTTAACTGGCCTTGTATATTTAAATTTAGGGTCTCTTTCCGGCGGTTGGAAGACAGCCGACATGGAGAAGTCAATAATAATGGCTTTAAAACAACTGCACTGTCTTCAGTATCTCATTATAAATTACGATTGTACAGATAACATATTAAAGTGTATCGTACAAAATTGTACAAAAATCAAAAAACTAGATGTTTCGTGTTCTAAATATGTAACGAATGAAAGTATAGATATAATAAGTAAGCTAAAAGGTTTGAAGTCTGTTCAGCTGTATCAAACATTTGTTACATGGGAAGGCTTTGTTAATTTATTGATCCATTGTAATAGCTTGGAAGATGTCGGTAGATGTGATGAAATTGGAAAAGTTTTGGAATTCATACACATAAATTGTCCTGAAACTTATCCTTTTAATCTTAAAATCTTCGTTAGTAGATATGCTACTAACTACCACTTGCAGTTGGCAGTAGAAATGTGCCCAAACATTTGCAGTATGACTGTGTTTCATAATACTCTGCAAAGTGATCTGATGGTATTAATTGGATTAAAAAACTTGTTTGATTTAAAACTATTATCATGTGATTTTTATGCTGACCAATTAAAACAAGTTCTTCAAGTAAAAGGTTGCAACCTCGTGAAATTACATCTTGAACATGTAGATCAAATTGACCTGAATGCATTAATGTATATAAGCCAAATGTGTCCTCTACTTGAAAGTTTAACTTTTTATAATTGCACTTTAATTCAACATACATCTTTGTATACAAAAAAACTGGAAATTCTGCCCTTTAGAAACTTAAAGAAGCTGACGTGCGTTTCAACATTTAGCGACGAACAGTTGTTGTTCCTTTTGACAAATTGTATTAATGTTGAATTTATCCATATAGGTACAGCTATTCAACTTACGGATGAATTTATGTTTAAGATATTGGAAATTAATCCCATGATTTATTTAAGAGAACTACGAATAATGCAGTCGGACTTTTTAACAATGTTATCGGTAGAAAGAATTATTCAGAGTTGTATGAGCCTAGAAATATTAGTAGAATTAGAGAGTTGGTCCTTATTAACGGAAAACGATCGAGAATATGTAAGAAATTATATACAAATTAACAACTATAACGTAGACATATCTCCAATACGCAGATATGATGTATAAGTTTACTTAGTTACTAGTTCAGACATGCACTTCAATTTTATTATAGCAAGATGTAAAATTTTTTGTTTTTGGCAACATTAACGTGTTTTTTGACATTGTGTTATACTTCATCTGGTGATCAGCTACACTTATGCCGTTTCAAATTCCAACGGCCACTGCAGCCAAGAGCAGGACCGGCCCGTCCATGTTATGAGCGACCGCATAGGGCCCGGCGCTTGAATTTGGGTGCGGCTTGGCGAGCGTAAAAAGAAGGCGCTAGAATGGAATCATTATGCGTTTACGCTCGCTACGCTGGCGCTCTTCCATTCGCTTCGCTTGTGCTTATCATGAAAACTACTAGATTCTGAGATCTAGATTTTATATTATGTATTTATTGTTTTCACCAATGGATAAACAATATCGGGCCGGCTGTGGCCAAGAGACTAGGCTCTAATAAGCCCACATAGGTCGAATTGGCTACTGCAGCCTGGCTGCCTGGTGTGCTTTGGGCTCTATTTCTACTGAGTCACTGAGGGTCTGAACTCAAACATACATTCTATGGTTATATTTATTAAATATAATAAAATATAAAACATTATGTACTTACCTACTTATTTCTATTATTGCGACGTGTCTGCATTTTTAGACTGTCTTGTCTGAATATTATCATCACTAGGAATTAGTGCAAACATGTAAACAGGATATATTCCTGTTGGGAAGTTTGTTTGTTTGCATTGCTTTATCCTTTTAAGTTTGGCTAATTTAAATATTTTTAAGTACTCCTTTAATGGTCGTGTAACTGAAGAATCTGTTTCATCTCCTTCTGTCTTACCTGATGATGTTACATTCTCTTTAACAATCAAAACACCATTTTGTGAAAGTGCATTTCTGAAACAATAAAGTTTTTTTAAACGTGTTTTATTGAAGCATGAACTTTGAAAAACAATGTTTAATTCCATGTACGACAACTTGTGTCACTTATGATGTCAGCAAGTTCCTACCACTATTTAGGATACTAAAAGGCGAAAGAAAAGCGAAAGGTCACTGACTCACTGATTCATCACGAGACCTCAGGAACTATAAAACATACAGACTTGAAATTTGGAAGGTACTCGTAGGTTCCTTCTATGGTGTAGACGTCAGCTAAGAAACGGTTTTGAGAAAATTCACCCTTAAGGGGTTGAAATGGGGGTTGGAAGTTTGTATGAAAGTCCTTTGTTTTTAAAGTTAGACACATGAAAAGTAGCATTTAAGTTATTAGTTTAAAATATTAAAAATCTGTATAAGAAATTTTCCGAAAATGTAAAATGGAAATGGAAAATGGAATGTGAAATGGAGGTTGGAAGTTTGCATGATGGTTCTAAGTTTTTGAAGTTACAGACTAGAAAATCGGGATTTAGGTTATCAGTTTTAAATAGTAACCTGTATAAGCACTTTTTCGAAAATCTACCCCTAAGAGGGTGAAACTTTCATACAAACTTCCAACCCCCAGTTGGAAGTTTGTATGAAAGTTCTATGTTTTTGTTAGTGCTATGTTCTATATAAAAAGCCTCTATACATAGACTTTTTGCAGCGGGAAAAATTCATAATCTCATAGGAAGTCAAAAATTGTACGCGGATGAAGTCGCGGGCGACCTCTTCACACCCTGTGCACGCCACTGTCCATGGACCTATGAACTACGAACTTGTAGGAGTGGGCGATACAAAACGTATACAGTTATTGAATCTAGGTATATTATATTGACTCATTAACGAGAATCCGATATCGTCCTAACCTAAAACTATATATCAAGCGAAACACTATACCTATAGCTTGTGCGACGGCCGATTCCGATTTACGACGATATTGTACCGCCGTGGTATCAAAATTCGAAGCCGAACCGAATCACGATATCCAGGTAGGAGAGGGAGTGCGCGATGGTGAAACTGAAATACTTAGCTATGTACAATACATACGATCTTAAACCTTAACTCGAACTTATAAAGTCTGTTTGAAAGTTTCTTTTAGTATTTTGGCGCGATTGTAATATGAAACAACTTTTGACCAGCGCGTATGTTGTAAGTTTGTTAACATTTGGCCTTGAACTAGAGAGCAAAGAAATTAGTTGAGAAAACAAAATTTGAAGTATTTTAAAAGTACAGTGGATTTCGGGTAGGTATAACGACGATGAAGGGACCACTCTATTTTCGTCGTTATATCCGGAAGTCGTTACAGGCAAAGGTAAAGGTATAGACACGTACACATGTATAGTTTATATTCATTTAATATTGAAAATATTTGCACACATAATTATTCACTGGTACATTTAAAAAAATGTGTAATATTAGTTTGCTTCAATTTACCTCCGAAACGTACACGCTTCCCTACCTACGAGTACTTAGCTGATATCTATAAACAAAAGGTAAAGGTCTCCCTCCACATTTGCTGACCATCTGTGTGGATGTTTAACAAAAGAAGAAATGTTTGTGAAAGAAAGAAATCTTTGTGTCTTGGCGGCCGACTCCAGTCGCAACATCGGCATGGGATTTCTAGGAATTTGTTACAAATGATTCATTAAAAACAGTCGCTACACCCGAACTCGGCGTTACATCCAAAGTCGCTATAGCCACATGAACTTTGTACTAAAGTATGCTTTAAATTCAAGGGACTTAGATTTAATGTCGCTATAGGTAAATGGTCGCTACAACCAAGGGCTATTTTTAGTTTCACATAAACAGTCGAGTGAGCACATTTGTATGTTGTTCCTCCATAGTTTTTAAGGTTTTGAGGCAAGCTAATAATTTATTTATTTTTACGGTTTATTTGTGTTATTTTGGTTTTTATAAAACAATGAAATTTTACAACAATTTAATTGATTAGTTTTAGTACATACTACATACCTACTGTAAATAAAATATTTAAAAAATATTATTATTTTTTTATTTATTTTTTTTATATACAGATATTTTTTTCGCTATCGCGATGTTAAATCTAAGTCACTTGAATTTAAAGCATACTTTAGTACAAAATTCATGTGGCTATAACGACTTTGGATGTAACCAAAGACTACAGTGTATAAACGGGATATAACGCCGAGTTCGGGTGTAGCGACTGTTTTTGATGAATCTTTTATAACAAATTCCTAAAAATCCCATGCAGATATTGCGACCGGAGTCGGCCGCCAAAGACACTTGACAAAGATTTCTTTCTTTCACAAACATTTCTTATCTTTTGTTTACATCCACACAGATGGTCAGCAAGTGTGGAGAACCTTTTGTTTATAGATAATATCAGCTAAGTAGGTAGGGAAGCGTGTACGTTTCCGAGTTAAATTTATGGTTCAGTTACAAAGTGATATTCTGAGTAGCAAACTATACATGTGTACGTGTCTGTATCTCTTTAATCTTTTGCCTATAACGACTTCCGGATATAACGACGAAAATAGAGTGGTCCCTTCATCGTCGTTATACCCGAAATCCACTGTAGTAGATTTCATTTCATTTCATGTAGGTACTTATCCCAGTATCAGGTCAGTATCTACTTTGTCAAAAATCGTTGCGAACACGATATCGAAAGAGGTCGATATTCATCGCGAGGTATTTTCTAGAACGGCATTTCGGTCAATATATCCGTACCAGGGGGTCTACTCTCTTTCTCTAAAACGAAACTTCGCAAACAAACGAACGAAATTTCGTTAACTCCTCTTAGTCCATTCATTCTAGATTTCAATGTATGGGGAAAACGGCAAAATTAATAATTGTTTGAAACTACTGTTGTTTTATACCTATGAGTGAGTACATTAAAAAACACAACTCTCCCCCCCCCCCCCCCCCCCCCCCTCCGGTGGTGGCTTCCCCCCTCCCCGCCTTGAAAAGTGTGCCATTTTGCAGATTTCCTAGATTTTCAAGAAAACTATACAAGCTAGGACAAAACTGTCAAAGAGAACACTGTTCCTTAATAAATTACCTACAAACAAGTTCATAACATTTATGGTGATAGGAGTTATAGTTTACAAGCTATGATGCGTTAAAAAACAAGTTATTTAATTTCTATTTATTCCATACTATTATGTAAGTCAAGATGACTACCACCGGTTCTTACAAAATATCAAGGTATATTTCAAAAACTATTTGTCCTATCAAAATAAACTAAACACTATTTTATAGGTAAATTAATTATCTTTGTCCTAAGTCCTGACAGCTTTTTTCCTAGCTCTAATACTTCTTCTTGAAATTACAAAAAACATTCACGGATTTTACAAGGGTTTCTTTTTTTATGCAAGTTAGACAGCCATATTTCCGAAACTATTAGTTCTGTCAAAATAAACTAAAAACTATTTTGGAGGTAATTTAATGAAGTTAATTTTTGCTTATGATATTTTTTTTCCTAGTTCTAATAGTTTCTGTGAAAATTAAAAAATATATACATGGTTTTTGAAAAAAAAAAAAATTCATGGAATAAAGGTAGTCATATTTTTCGAACTATTGGTCCTATCTAAATAAACCATAACATTTTTTTGTAGGTAATTTAATGAAATTAATTGCTCTTCGAAGGATTTTTCCTAGCTCTAATAGTTTTTGTGCAAATTGCAAATAACACAGGATTCTAACAATTTTTTTATTTTTCTTCGTATACAATACGTGGATATATAATATGCGACATTATTAGTCCTATCTTTATGAACTAAATATTTTTTTATAGGTCATTAAATGGTGTTTATTTTTACTACTGACAGTTTTTGCCTAACTCTAATAGTTTTCTAGAGATTACAGAATACATATAAAATGTTGAAAATTGGCTTATTTTACTGAGCTGCGATTTTTAGTCAACTTTAACGCACCACAGCTTGTAAACTATAACTCCTATCATAATAAATGTTATGAACTTATTTGTAGGTAGTTTATTAAGGAACAATGTTCTCTTTGACGGTTTTGTCCTAGCTTGTATAGTTTTCTGGAAAATCTAGGAAATCTGCAAAATGGCACACTTTTCAAGGCGGGGAGGGGGGAAGCCACCACCGGAGGGGGGGGGGGGGAGTTGTGTTTTTTAATGTACTCACTCATAGGTATAAAACCACAGTGGTTTCAAAAAATTATAAATTTTGCCGCGAAAAAATCTAAAATGAATGGACTATCTCCTACATAATATTATCTCTATGCTCCTCTCTATTTCGTTTTCGTACACGCAGACGAAGTACGGATCCATAGAAAATTTTCGTGACCGATTGGATTGAACGATTTTGTGTGGGTTTAATAACCGACTAATTACGTTCGTTTGCGAAGTTTCGTTTGAGAGAAAGAGAGTAGACCGCCAGGCGTGAATAGGTTGTCAAATTGTGTGAATTTTTGTTTTATATCAAAATAGGCATCTAGATGGCTTAATTCATAGGGTGAATAAAGACTTAAGTCGATAGGTCTATTTTTACCGCACAAATCAAACTTGTGAATTTTTAATCAACTCTCTTACAGGGAGTACAATATGACGTCTGGACTCTGGAGATATTAAAAACACACAGATGATGCATATTTAAATAACTCAACATATTAAGTTAAGACCGCCACCTAAACAAAGAAACTAACCGAACTACAAGAGACGTTTAATTATTCACATTACTCATAGTCGCGTTTCTGTTACAAGTTGTCAAGTTATTACTTATTACCTATATACGTAATACGGGACAAGTTACGCTACGGTCGCACTGCGATAACCATTCCCGCGAATTTTATTCTCGCGATTTATATTTCACGTACAGATTTCAAATAATTCGCACTACAAATAAACTGCAAGTTTTTGTCAGTTTTTATGGACTTTTTGGCATAGACAAACGTCTAAAATGGACAACAGAACGAAAATTATTATTAACCTATTACTACGACGTAAAGGCGAACTTCATATAAAAAATATTGGCCATTTAAAGTACTGAGATCAAAATTATGACGAAGTTCTTTGCTAGGCCTTTGTTGGCTATTACGCATTTGAATGTGTAGATTTAAAACCAATTAAAAATGTCGCCAAGCCAATAAAAGCCTAGCAAAGAACTTGGTTATAATTTTAATCTCAGTAGTTTAAAAGGCTTTTAATTTTTGATTTATAGGAAGTTGGCCATAGAATTTCGCATTACAGTGATTCTTGTGTTTTTGGGATCGCACTTATTTTTTCTAAATATTTTAAAATCAATACCAGCATTTAATAAATTTGAAATCCCCAATGCTCAGGAATGCTCTGAATACCCGAAATACACTTTTATGAATAACATTAAAATCTGTTTAGCAGTTTTAGTGCTAGACCAGAAAGGTTAACTTACTTATTAAACCAGTGACTTTTTTATGCGCGTATTTTATTCGATTCGCAAGTGCGAACACCTCCATAAGATTACTAGCGTTAGAGAATTACGAAAAAAAATTCGCGCGAATATTTTTCGCAGTGCAAACGTAGCCTTAATAAAATTCGCGCGGAAAGAAAAATAGCTGGTTTGATACAAATTACTAGGAGACGGTGAAATCTGTACGCAGAAAATAAATCGAGAATGAAATTAAAACGTACGTAGCGTAATCATTTTTCAAACCGTTGTGCCTGTAATGAGACAAAGCTATAGTTTAGATGGGAATAGCTTAAGTTTTGCCGGTTTTTCTTAAAATCACGCTATTTTTTCTGTATAAACTTTCACGTCTCTTCCGTGTCACTTGGACCGGTGAACTTTACCTATTGATTTGTGTAAAGGCGCAAATTGGAATGCATCCATAGTTATTGTCACTGTCAGTGTGAAGTGTCAAAATGAAAATTTTTATTTGTCAATTTTGAAATATCTGTCACTTTAATTATTAATTCGAAATATAACGCTCGTAAATTACTTTAAAAACTGGAGCATCTTTTAATTAACATCCTCATCTAACAAAGCGCTATTATACAACGCAAATCAAAACCGCCTGCAACATTATCAACGAGACGCAAAGGAGTTCTGCGGGCACATAGCTGTTCCTTTCGAGCCGGACCATCGACGTGGATCGCCAACCACTCCCATGACCCATCCTCGCCTTTTCATAAGGTATTTCAACGCGTTAAACGTGAGTACTTCACCCTTTTCTCTTGTTTTATAACCTTTCTCCTACAAAACGCATAAAATCTTGCAATTTACTCCACCTTTTACAGGCTATCGAAATGAGTACAAATGAGTTGAAACCTAGGTCTAAATCGCCTTATAGAATAGCATTAACTGATGACGAGAGCACTAATCAGTTAATACGCGAATTAGTCAAAAAACGCGCCATAGTTAAGAGTAGGTTAACAAGATTTTCCACATATATTAATGGAATCAAATCTGATGATTTGCCTAGTCAAACTCAACTCGATTTAAAGCTGCGTATACAAGGCGCAATGAGCCTGTACACTGAGTTCAACGAGCTTCAATCAAAGATTGAAGAATCAGTGTTGGAAGTAGATTTAGAAGAACAATTAAATCAACGCGATGCATTTGAAAATAGTTACTATAGTACATTGGCTCGTGCTGAGTGTATGATGAAGGAGGAAGGCACTAGTGCATGCTCCAAGCGCTGTCATAGTCACAATGACACAATAAAGTTACCTACTATCTCAGTTCCTACCTTTGACGGTTCATGTGACCACTGGTTAGAGTTTAGGGATACCTTTCAATCGTTGGTTCATGAGTCTACTCAGATAAGCAGTATTCAAAAGTTTCACTACTTAAAATCATCCTTAAAGGGTAGTGCAGCACTAGTTATAGATTCAGTGGAGTTCTCAGCTGATAATTACTCGGTAGCATGGGAGTTACTATTAAATAGATTTAATAACAATAAATTATTAATTCATAGTCACATTAAGGCATTGTTTACACTTCAGGCATTGACAAAGGAAGCACCAGATTTATTAAGAAATTTAATAGACACTTACTTAAAGAACCTACGCGCATTAAAAATATTAGGCGAACCAGTTGACAGCTGGGATACAATATTAATTTATATAATTGTTTCTAAGCTTGACAAAACAACAGAGAGAGCATGGGAACAACACCGGAATACAATATTAAATAAATCTGATGATTCCAAGTCCCGCCTGAAAGTTGATGTACTTCTAACATTTCTAAAGGATAGGGCAGATATGTTAGACACCTTGCAGGCAAATAGTACTAAATCAAATGATATTAAGAAGCATCATGCAACCACAAATTCAAAAGTACACTGCAATGTTTCTAGCACCAAGAGCAAGCCGTACATATCACAGCGGTCATGTTTACTATGTAAATCAAATCATTCGCTATATGCGTGCAGCAAGTTTCTAGGTTTAGATTTAAAAGCTAAACTAAAATTTGTGCGGGATAATAAATTATGTGAAAATTGTTTACGGCCTGGTGGGCACACAGCAGCTGACTGTAGATTTGGTCCATGTAGAAAGTGCGAGAATATTAAACATAATTCCTTAATCTGCGATAAGGCTACTGACCCACAGAGCCAAGTCCCCTCTCAAGCAGTACCTAGCGATGACAAACGGCCTGCACTAGTTACACTAGCATCCCTCAGTGACTCTGCTGCACCTCAGCTGCATGGTGAACAATTGCACACGGATATATTATGCGCTCAATATCCTTGTGTGCAAAGAGTCCTCTTATCAACTGCGTTAGTTGAAGTACGTGATAAATTTAATAATTATCATTTAGCCCGCACTCTTTTAGATTCTGGCAGTGAACGTTGCCTTATTAAAAAATCTTTATGCGATATTCTAAATTTACCAGTGATACAGTCCACTCAAGAAATTCGTGGAGTTGGAAATTCGGTGACACAAGCCACACTCATCTGTGATATTGAAATTAAGTCACGCACCAGCTCCTATACTACACACTTACAATGTATTGTTCTACCAAACATTACATCTACTTTTCCTGCGATACCTAAACATGATGCGCAATTTAAAATTCCTAGCAACTTACAGTTAGCGGATCCTGACTTCTATGAAGGTCAAAGTATAGACATACTGATAGGGGCTGATAAGTTCTGGGATTTACTAAGCCAAGGTAAAATGCGTTTACCTGCTGGTCCTTTCTTACAAAACACTAGACTTGGCTGGATTATTTCAGGTCCCTTAAATATTAATGCGCGCAGTAAGGGCCATGTCCAGTGCAATTTCTCTCAAGCGGTTAACGATCAATTGCGTCTGTTCTGGGAGATTGAGGAACTACCTAAGCCATGTGATACGCGCACAGAAGAGGAGAAAGCATGCGAAGATCATTTCGTCAAAACTACTACGCGCAATAGTGACGGAAGATTTTGCGTAAACATTCCCCTCAAATTATCACCACATGAGTTAGGAGAGACGCATCCTCAAGCGGTTAACAGATTCATGTCGTTAGAAAAGCGGTTACAACGCGTACCAGAGTACAAAAAAATGTACAGTGATTTCATACACGAGTATGAAAATTTAGGTCACATGACTCGAATAACTACATATGGAACACCACACTGTTTTATGCCTCACCATGGGGTATTCCGAGAGCATAGTACCACAACGAAACTGCGTGTTGTTTTTGACGCCAGCTTTCCGTCATCCACGTCAGTCTCGTTTAACAGTCTCCAACGTGTAGGCCCTCCAATACAAGGCGACCTACTAGCAATTTTATTGCGTTTGCGGCAGCACAGATACGTTGCTTGTGCTGACGTAGAAAAAATGTACCGTCAAATAATGGTATCGGAAGACCAGCGAGATCTACAACTTATCGTATGGCGTGATGATCCCGCGGAGCCTTTAGGTGTTTACAGGCTCAATACAGTCGTGTACGGAACTGCGTCCGCACCCTTTCTCGCCGTAAGATGCCTAAAGGAATTAGGGTACACCAGCTCGGATCCCGACGTAAAGAGGGTTATCACGGAAGATTTCTTTGTCGACGATATGATTACCGGCCTAGACGACAAAGACAAATTAACGGAATTATGCGAAAAGGTCTATAAGGTTTTGCAATCGGGATGCTTCCCTCTACGAAAATGGATATTTAATTATGAATGCAATCAGTCTATTTTTAACGGCATAAAACAATTAAATTTAGATGGGAAAAGCGAATGTAAGACATTGGGGATAGGATGGAATAGTTCCACCGATGAATTTAATTATAACACACAGTTCAAAAATGATACGCAAATATCTAAACGCACGATACTGTCACATGTATCTCAGATATTCGATCCGCTGGGTTTATTAAGCCCTGCAATCATAATCGCGAAGATGCTATTGCAGAAATTGTGGTTGACAAAAACCGATTGGGACGACGCGCTACCGAATGACGTCATTGAGACGTGGAACCGGTTTGCGTCAAGTTTATCTGCGCTTAATAACATAGTCGTTCCGCGACACGCTATCGGGCTAGAACCTGCGTCTATCGAGTTGCACATATTTACGGACGCATCGCAAGTAGCCTATGGCGCATGCGCATATATTCGCACCGTTACGAAGGACAAAACCACTTGCAATAGGTTATTATGCGCAAAGGCAAAGGTCGCGCCGGTGAAGCCTCTCACGATACCCAGGCTCGAATTAAGCGGAGCTGTTTTGGGTGCGCGGCTCTATAAGAAAATAAATGAATCCCTTCACTGTCAATTTAACAGTATAACATTCTGGACTGACTCGACCATAGTTCTGGGCTGGCTACGGACCGCTCCGAACTTGCTAAAAACGTTCGTTCAAAATCGGGTAGTGGAGATTCACGACTTAACAGGCGAACTTCCGTGGCGGCATGTCAGTGGCAAGGAAAATCCAGCCGACATGGCATCACGCGGAGTTCTGCTGAACGACCTCGCCACTTCCACTCTATGGTGGGAGGGACCCTCGTTCCTACGCGATCCTGATTTCGATCACTCGTGCGTTACACCCGAACAGGATCAAGCTGCGGTACCCGAAGAGTTGCCCGAAGTAAAATCTAGTTCGGTATTAGTTTGCACTGAAAAACGAGAGTTATTTCCCTTTTCACGGTTTTCTCAATTCAATCGAATGAGACGCACCTTTGCGTACGTACTTCGGTTTATTCATAACACGCGCAATTACAAAATAAATCGGCGGACCGATGCTCTCAGCTCGGATGAATTGAGAAGTGCAGAGCTGGGCTTGGCAAAATTATCACAATCAGAGTCATACAGTGAAGAGTATAAATTAATTAATAAAAATAAGACGCAAAATTTAAAACCATCTTTATTGAAACTCAATTTATTTATCGACGAAAATTCTGACCTTATACGTGTAGGTGGTCGTATTGCAAATTCAGAGGAATTCGATTATAACAAATTGCATCCAATTCTTCTCTGCTCAAATCATCGATTTACAAAACTATTGCTACGTCACGAGCACATGCGTATGCTCCACGCAGCACCTCAAGCACTATTGTACGAAGTGCGACAGCAGTGGTGGCCTGTAGGCGGAAGAAACCTTGCACGTCAGGTTGTTCATGAGTGTATCTTATGTAAACGATTGAAAGGTAACACGTTGCATCCTCTTATGGGTAACCTACCAAAGGAACGAGTGACTCCAACTTACCCTTTTCTTTATTGTGGAGTTGACTACGCAGGGCCAGTGCTTACGTTGAACCGGAAAGGTAGAGGTGCTAGAACTGTAAAATCATACATTTGTTTATTTATCTGCTTCGTTACTCGCGCAGTTCACTTGGAACTTGTCAGTGACCTCACTTCTGAGTCATACATCCTGGCACTTAAACGTTTTATCGCTAGGCGCGCTAAACCGTTAGAAATTTCCTCTGACAACGGGAAAAATTTCGTCGGAACAATGAACGAGTTTGGAAAATTCTTAACGAGATGTTCCGCTGACATCTCTGAATATGCGGTAAATCAAAGCATTAAATTCAAGTTCATACCTGTTTATAGTCCTCATTTCGGTGGCCTGTGGGAGGCTGGAGTGAAATCCTCCAAATTTCACCTACTCCGCGTCATAGGCAACGCTCACCTAACCTTCGAAGAACTTACCACAGTTCTCACACAAGTCGAATCAATTCTCAACTCCCGTCCTCTTTCACCTATGTCGTCCGATCCTCAAGACTTATTACCTATTAGTCCTGCCCACTTCTTGGTTGGTCGATCCTTGACAGCGCCAGTATACGAGGACATGCGGAATCACACCGGCACATACCTCAATCGCTATCAACGAGTCGAACAGATGCGCCATCACTTCTGGGAGAGATGGTCAAAGGAGTACATCTCCGAACTCCAAACGAGATGTAAATGGATGAACGGCGTCGACACACTGCAACCAGGCATGATGGTCGTTATCAAAGACGACAATCTTCCTCCACTAAAATGGCATCTTGGACGCATCATCAATGTCGTCCCAGGCAAGGATGGCATCTCACGTGTAGCAGACATTCGCACGGCAACGGGCGTGGTGAGACGCTCATTCCCGAAGATTTGTCCACTGTTTTGTGAAGAGGAGGTGAAGAAGACTTCTTTGGAACCTGAAGATTCCAAGGCCGGGGGCATGTAAAGGCGCAAATTGGAATGCATCCATAGTTATTGTCACTGTCAGTGTGAAGTGTCAAAATGAAAATTTTTATTTGTCAATTTTGAAATATCTGTCACTTTAATTATTAATTCGAAATATAACGCTCGTAAATTACTTTAAAAACTGGAGCATCTTTTAATTAACATCCTCATCTAACAAAGCGCTATTATACAACGCAAATCAAAACCGCCTGCAACATTATCAACGAGACGCAAAGGAGTTCTGCGGGCACAATTTGTTTTGGCGCATGGTGCATAAAATAATAATAATAACAATAATTACCTAATTGATTAATGGAGAGTAATTGCTATAATTTATACATATTAAATTAGATATATTTTTGTATAAATAAATAGTAACATGATTTTTTTTATTTATAAGTTCATTTTCAACCTCATTCATTAGTATGTATTTGAATTTAGGGTATATTTCTTAGGTTAATAACTTAACAAGTCATTGGTGAATAACTTGATATGTCATTTTTTTCATGATAAATATAATAATTCATAAATATTTTTACATTATCTGAAAATTCCAATCAAAATAATCACATTCAATAAAAAAAATATTAAGATAATATTAACCATTAAAGCGTAAACTTAAAAATATCTGCCCTGAAAAGTATGTATTTTCGACTTGTTAACTTATTCACGCCTTGTACCTACGGATATAGTTTCAGAAAATATAGTGTTTCGAAATCCGATATCAAATATCAAAATATGGTTTCGATGCGATATTCACAAAAACCGATATTACCCACTCCTACTACGAAGTCGCGATATTTACCTACTAGCGGTAGGACTTTTGTGGATAGGCCTCTTTCAGCGGGCAAATTTCATAATCTCATAGGAAGTCAGAAATTGTACCTACGCGGACGAAGTTGCGGGCGACCGCTAGTATATTATAATACTGAGAAGGTCCGGAAAGAAACTAACTATTTTTTTTTAAAGAAAAATGTTTCAATATGTAGGTGTGTAGTTAGGTAGGTGTAGATAGGAAGCTGATTGCTTCGTTGGAACTGTGCCATTACGACAAGATGTCAATTGAATTAATGAGACTGAAAAGTATGAGTACAGCTTCTCTCATAAGAGGTGTCTAGTATAATGTTCCGTGCACCATTTTTACAGAATTATGATAAACTTGCCACTTTTCAGCACATGTTTTTTTTTCATTAATATGTTATACTATCATATAAAGATGCTATTAGGATGACAGTTAGTATTCTCCTCTCTCATTATCCTTTTCTCTCAAATGACTGTAATCTTAAGAGGAAAAGAGATAAACCTATTTTTATTATCCTAATAGCATCTGGATTGGGTATAGTGCTCGCATTATGAACTGAGACATTGGGCCATAAATGCAATAAACAATAGGAATGTGCAACGCTTTGCGCCTTAACGATAAAGTACTCAGGTAGGTCCGATCTCGATAGTTGTGTATAATGGAAAATTTATTCTCTAACGTGGATTTCAAAAAATTAAAAGGTGATATTAACGTGCAAGCTCAAATAGTTATTAACGCATACCGAGTCAGGAATTACAAATTTGACAAAATTCATTAAAAATTCAAAATTCAAAATGTTTTTTATTCAAATAAGCTTTTACAAGCGCTTTTGAATCGTTATAATATGAATCTACCGCTGGTTCGGAATGCCATTCCTACCGAGAAGAGCCAGCAAGAAACTCGGTGGTTGCTCTTTTCCATCAAAACTTACAATCATCATAATGATACAAGTAACTGCAGTCCCACGCATAGCTGGAGCGAACCAAATCCACGCTGTTTTTTTTTTATCATTTACATAATCTTCGATTGTATAGTAAGCTTTTTTCACGAGCATACAATATTCAATACACGCCAAGACTGGCAGACAGAGGCAGCCCCATTTCCGACGGTGGCACCCGTTCACGAGCATGACGCATGATCCAGCCATTGCTTCGCTCAACCATATTTGAGGGAACGTAACAACCCGCACCACACGACACCACCACAGAAACGTTAATAATAATAATAAAAATAATATTAAATGCGTCTAGCTGTTGGTGCTGAGCAATCAGATCGTTGAGCAGAGTAAGCACTCATAGTATGTTATCGATATCAACGACTTTAACCTGCTGTTACGCTACTCATTATGATGCGCCATAAGCCCAATGAGTGCAAGCGAGATAGACTGATTAGAATGATTTATGGCCCAACGCCTCAGTTCTTAACGCGAGCACTATAGTAAGTAATAACTTAAATAATTATCGCAGTGATTAAGTACTAAAATTGTACAGACATCCAAAAAATAAAACTAAAACCAAGAATGTGGAGACATAAAAATTAATGTAAGTGTAAAGTTAAGTGAGAAGTAATTTCTTTGTTACCTCTGCTATTGCACATTGTCTGCATGCGATTGATATGATGTTCATGCATTTATTGATATTTGGATATTTGCATTACTTTCATCTATCAGCTAATTTTTTCAGAAGTATTCAACACGTTCACTGCGGCAAGTCAAATCATAATTCTTCATCTGGTGCGGCGGCGAATCAAAATGTGCCCCCAATGATATTTCTGCCAGTGTGTGGCAGGTCTTTTTGACACAGGTGTCAATATAATCTCATCTAAAGTCATAGATTATATTGACACCTACAATTCTGACTGCAAGCTGAAATATATATTTATCTCTGTTGAACTTTTACAAACACCCGAGATAATTGTTCCGCACAGGCGATAGTGACATAGTTTTCTACCTCCGCGCCAGCTGAAGTACCGCGGCAGGCCGATATGGGCCTGTTCCGCAGTGAACGTGTTAAGCATACTACCAGTTCAGCATGATGAAAATTACACTCGAGGACTTTAATATTTTATCATAGGTACTATAAAAATATATCTCAACAAAGATGGCAGCATCAAAACTGCAGATTTTTTGTATGACAGACATTGTATTAGCGCACTAATAACTATATATAGTAGTAACTGTGTGGTAAGAGTGAGAATTTACATTTCGTAATAGTAGCAAAGTAAGATGAACTTTACAAGCAATTAATGTAAAGAATTATTTACCTGCAACATTGGAGGTATGAAACCAAATCACTATCAGTCAGGTAGCCTAAAACCCATTGATTCCAAATAACATCATATTTTTTTTCTGGTTCAAACATTTGCAAACTTATTTGATAAAGTTTACCCATTTTAATTTTATACTCTCCAACAAAATCTTTTATGGACTTGATAAATTTTTCATCAGGTTCAATGATATCCACCGTATCGAAGTGTGGTGCCAGTAAGTACTTAGTGATCCTACCAATGCCAGCGCCACAATCGAGAGCAGATCTAGTGGCTGGGGCATTTTTTGAAGATAAAATTGACTGCAGGAACAATGTTGAACCGTCAATGTCTATGTCTGATATAAAACCAAAACCGCCGAGGACTCCGTCTAGTGTTGCTGGAATCTCTGCCCAATATTCGGAAGCTTTCTTGTAATTAATAACACTTTCTTTATTCATACTTAGAAAAATATAATACCTACTCCTCTAATACCTACTCTTTACTGTACTTATTTTTATTGAACTGTGAACAACACAACCACACAAACCGCATTAAAGACAGCGACAAATGGCATCCTCTATAAATGCATCATTGCTTATTTGTCTCTGGAAAAGGAAAACCGGCAAGCGGCAGAGTTTAATATGATCACCGACCAGAAACAAAATTGCAAAAGGTATATTCGATCTTTGATATAAAATCAAAGTATTCGATCGTAGACTGAGTAAGATATATAGACGCCGCCATAACTCCTTTTCACTCCCACATGAAAGAGATGCAGTGTTGGGATGTTACACAAGATAGAATGAGAAAAAAATATGTGTTTTTCTCTCCCTTTCTGCGTGTCACGGGTTTTGTGACTATTGCACTTATTGTGCCAGACAAATTATGACGTTTGTATGACGTTTGGGCATGGAAGAAGGAATTACGACTGCCGTCTAAGGAAGTAGGACTAAAATAAAAACTAAGAATACTATATTTTATCCAATTTCTGTTTATTACCATCACGTAAGTGTGAGTGAAACAAAATATCGCTGTTTGTGTCTATTCGATTAGCAACTGGTCACAAGGTTCAGATTGTCAAATTATATCTTTTATCTTTTAATACTGTCAAATTCAAAATACCCTATTCTTGTACGAATAATACGGGTCGTTAACTGTACACATAATTTTGTTGCTTAGTATTTGTTTGTTTACATTCGAGGTTACAGAAAAGTTTTTTAAGAATTTCTTTATTTAAAGTAAATTCCTAAGGTGCATAAAGCTCTAAAGTCAAAGCCAAGTGTCCACAAAAAATGTATTGTGCCTTTGAGGGACGTAAATCCAATAGTTTAAGAAAATAAAATGATACAGAATCTGTCGGGTTTCATTGGTGAGTTTTGGCAATGGTTCTTGTTTAAGACTAAGGATTTTACTAGTAAATAGGTAAAGGTAAGAAAAAGTAAATAAATATGTTTAAGTACTCAATTACATACTTATTTAATAATAATAATAATGATTTTTCGCCAAAACGCTTTTAGGTTACTAGTGCTGTGAAATAGATTATTGATAATTATTGCACTAGTACGTACATACGAGTATTATGTACTCTCTAATCTCTATGTTGTAGATTTCCTTAAAAATGAACTTATAAAAAGGAAATGGATAGAAATGATAAAAAGGCCTAATAGGATATCCCGGCTTAGCAGTCGTAAGTATTTGCTCAAAACATTTCACAGAATACTAATTTTTGCCAAACGAGTAACTACACCAAATGTAGGCGACTGAAATCAAATGCTATACCCACTATAAATTTACCCCAAGAAATAGGCGTTATCACGACAAGAAAGTTTAATATTTATAAATTAACTAGCTGACCCTATAATTTATAATAGGATTATAGCGAATTAAACTTCTAGTTTTTTCAGTATCATGGACTTCTGCAAAGTAACGTCTGCTTCTATCCAATATAAGAAATTTGTAATCAATAAATGTACTACTTTGATTTCAGTAAAGTAGTTAAGTATTAAAACTAATCTGTCGTATTAAGCGGGCTAGTTCGGGTTGCTAGATTCAAGAAAATTTTGCGACAGTGGCGCTCCTATTTATTTCACGACTTTTTTGCCAAGCTATAGTACCTATGGCTTGTATATTTTTTATAATTATTGTTAAAATCTGTCATCACCTATCCCGAAGGAACCCTATAATTTTTGGGATAAAAATATTCTCTAAGTTAGGTATCCCAGGGCAGAAAGTATGTCAAGTTGCAATCAATCCATATTGCAACTTGATAGTAAGTATTCACTGGTTTGAACGTGATCGGATAACAGGCAGCCAAAAATAAAAATTAAACTGTAGGTAACTGTAAACTTTTAGGTTTTATGGATACTAAAGCATTTTTAATTCAATGATTTTATGAACTAATTTAATTTAATTACATTAAAAACAAACAATTTGCACACCATTATATGGTAGAATATGTTAAGGAAATTACCACTTTAAGATCTAATTTGTACCCATATTCCTGCAAATAAATATTATTTATTTATTTATTTTATTTCCTCTATTAAATGATTTTTTATACAAAAATCATCCCTAAGTTATATTTGATAGATTACGTATGTTAGACAATAATATACATAATCAACAAATATCCGACCCATCACTAGGAAAATCCTACCTAGTGACAAATTATAAACACAATCTTACTTCTATAGTCTTCATATTTCTATGCGTTTGGGACGTGTTTCATAGTATTACCTATCCCTTTCGGTTACACGCTGACCCTGATTCTAGAGGTTCCTTCTTCTATGTATTCGATAGACTTCTATCCACCTATTCCAATCTGTGATTCCAATCTATCAGCGTAAGCTACGCTGATAGTCTGTGGCTGATAGCAACTTTTGTTTCTGGTTAAGAGGCCGTATTCTCGCCATTGCATCGGTCAATTTTGGAATCTGTGTGTATACCGCACAGTAGACCGTTAAGCTGCACTCACACATAGACGACATAGGCCGGTAAAGATACTTTGATACTTTGCGTAGTCAAGTTCGTACGTACGCGCGATCGTACGTTCTGCAGTACCATTTTACACGTGAATTTGATCAGACTTTGATATTTTTTGGTCACATAGGTATTTTATAGAACTTTATTTTTTTACAATTTATGTTATATAAATACTAAACATTCATGGTAAATTTTATTTTATCAGTAATTTCGCCTAACTTTTAAGAAATACAGGTTATTGTGACGCGTAAATTTTGATAAATCGTGCACATTGATTTGATTTTTTTATTAACTAATTTTGTATAGAACGTATAAAAACGAATTGCAACAGTCCAATTTTAAAAATGTGTGTTTATCATATTAGTATTTTTTATAAGTCATTTATTATAATTTTTCGTGGATTTATATGGGTCAAAAGTGTCACTCAAAAGTGTAATAATGGTAAACTTATTCTGCAAGAATGAGAATTTCACCATTATATATCAATAAAATTAATATTTTTTTGCAACAGTCTACTAAGGAGGGATTAATCTTTAATATTTTAATTTTCTTTTTGTTACAATACTAATACCTCATGCACAAAAGCTCATCAAATTTCTTAAAATGACGGTTTATGGGGTTACGGATATAGTTAGCGATTGTCTCCGGTCTCGCGTTGTGGGGATGCCAGCTGTATTATCATATTTACTCATGTTTGGAACCCAAAATTAAGGGGGAAAAAGTGACAATAAAAGTACATAATATATTAATAAGAAATTTTATTCATTTACCGATTTACGATAGATATTGTTGATGAAAGTCATTGTAGTAGTAAAACACCCGTAACTATACCTACCTACTTGTTAATTTTTAGGTTTCAAGACAAATCCATACGTGAAAATTATGGATAGAGTCGACAGGACGAAAGAGTTGGGAGCATGTTGGGAGCCAAACAAATATGCACGCAGGTGTTCTAGACATTTGAGCAGCAATGCTTTTGCAAGACACAGAGCCTGACATGTTTGTATGAAAATTCAATACCAACGCTACATACACCTGTAATTCACAATTTCATACATTTAGTTTCACATAATAATATGTAATGATTAATGCAGTTTATACTAACCTGTGGCTGTGATTTTTAAGATTGCAAATAAAAATACGGAGATGCCAATTCGTAAGTTTAATTTTATGCCTTTTCAATGATGGTAGGTACCACCCGTACGATGCTTTAGAACATTTTGTACCAATTCAAAAGTTGATTGTTTTTTATGTCAGCTATTTATTGTATTGATCAATACAAGTTTTATGCGTGACGCTGTTTTTATTACTTGTGTAATATCCACTCAACTCGTGGACGGAGTTTATGAGGTGGACTTGCTACTAAAAGAATAATGATTATTGTGATGTTTCCTGCTAAAGGATTACCGGATTATTATTATAAAACATTAGTCTGTCTTCATTCAAACATTTTTATTACGTTGACAAGTGACGTTCTGTCATACATTACACCCCCGCACTTACTATAAACATATTACCCCCACCAATAGTCCAGAAAAAAAAAAATAACAAGAAAAGACCAAAAAAGTAAGTACGCATATAAAACAAAGAGAACACACAAAAAAAAAACTACTCTATTACATCAGATACTAATCACAAGTAGGATTATAAGAGCCTTTTTACTTTAGACGACTTATAACATGCGTTTGTTAGTTTCACTTCGCGGGTCCTAATTTTACTTTAAATGTTTGAATTGAACTACCTATTTCAAGACTTTATTTATTTCGCTGTTATAATATAAGGTACCTACTTACTTAATTTCGTCTTTTCATTGTGATAACGGAGTCGAGAGGATAAATCCAGTGTATTTAGTTGGGAAGCTTTGTTAACTTTAAATCTAAGCTGTGATTTATTTAGGGATGCTTGCGCGAAGAAAGCTTTCCCAACGGCAACTGGAGTTGCTAGTGGAATTTGCAGGGGGCCTATTCCGTATCTCAGTGATGATCACTCACCGACCAAATTGTCTATGGAATGACCATCAAACACAGATTTTGCATTTCGTATCTCCAGTTGCTTTCAGAAGTGACGTCACAGTGACCTTCATTTGTTTAGCCACCGACACAGATTAGGAATTAATTTTGCACTTTGACAGAAATCTTCGTATCGATAAATATGCACTTTGTATTCTCTAGGCAAAAGTGACCATCAAATGATAGTCATTGACATTTTCGGTGACTTTCCGAAAACAACGTATACGAAGCAGCGCCCATGAAATTTCTGGTGACCCATCATTATAACTCGACTTTGTTAAAGATACGTAAAATCTCCTATTATGTTTTGTGATTCAGATTCTAGCTAATTTAGAAGGATAAATTATACCTTACGAGTTACGACCATTGTCGTTGGCCGTTGCATAAAGCGAAATTCAATATTGTTTATTTCTGTGGTTTATTTTTGTTTTTGACTTATAAAGGTGATAGATATTCATGAATTAACTAAAATAATTACCCATGTTCATGTTGTGTTTGCATTTCGTTTTCTTTTCTTGTTTTCACTTGTAGTAAAAAATTGCGTTAGTCTATAATCATGTTAGTGCGTGTTTGACACTTAATAGCCATACTCCCAACTAGTTTAATCATTATAACCAGGGACATTATAAGAATGCGTTTTTGATAGTTGGTTGTCAAGTGATCGGTAACATTGAAGTGACGAACAATACACGGCAAATATTTATTTTCGTAAATATGCACTACTGACATTAATTCAATCAAAAATTATAATATAAGTAATAATCATGTCGTCGCGTTTAAATTTATTGCAAAATTCAATGCATAATAAACATAGCGGATGCCCGCGACTTCGTTCTCGTGGCATAATTTTGTTTAAATTCCCACAGGCACTCCTTAATTTTCCGAGATAAAAGTAGCGTATGTTATTCTCCAGCAAAAAATCACATCAACCCGTTGCTCTGTTTCGGCGTGATTAAAGGACAAACTCTCTATTTAACGTCCTTGGAGGTATAATTTTCAAAAACTGAATCACGTATTTCTTCATTTCAAACTGAAAAACACCAAGTTTCATGGCTAGAACCTGAAAAATGACAGACTTTTATACAAACTTTCAATCCCTAATTAACTCCTTTGGGGGTGGAATTAAAAAAAATGAAACACGTGCTTCTTTATTTTTATTCGAAAGCCAAAACACCAAGCTTCGTTGATAAAAATAATTTGAATAATGAAGGACTTTCATACAAATTTTCATCCCCAACCCTATCCCAACTATTCTTAGGAATAGAAATTTCAAAAACTGTGAAATACGTATTTCATTATATCAATCCGAAAGCCCAAATACCAAGTTTCATGTCCATAACTTGAAAAACGACGGAATTTCATGCAATATTTCAAGATAAGAAAACATATTTTACTTTAAACTGTATTACGCTATTACAAGGTTAACCCAACTGAGAATTTTCGTAGTGACTGGCTACAAAATATTAGGCAAATGTAATGTTATTGGTCGATAATAACGTTATGCTGTAATTATAACGTTGCTAAAAAACTTTAAAATTGAATTACTGATAGTAGCCGTCTTACTGATTTGAAACATCTTTGAAGCAAAAACTACGATGATTTGTAGTAAAAAATAGATAAGCGTAAATGTCAGTCTTTATTGTCAACCACTTTTCAGCTCTTGCTGTTATTGGTTCTCCTACGCCTACGTTCTCTCGCTCCCGTATCTCTCGTTGTGTGAAATTTATTGGTGACCTGGCTTTCTTTTTACTGGACTGTTACTGCTTGAAATACTGACCTTGGCGCTAAATTTGACTTTGATAATATTTTCGTGTTGTGGATGCTAGTTTTGGTGTATAATAATGCCGAAGCGTACACAAACGTTGAAAAGTGAGACCCGTGAGCTTATCATAAAGCTGCAAAATTATTTTGAGCTTCATAGCCAAAATGGTCGACCACTGATACCCAAGTACAATTAGAGCGTGTCGCTCAGGCGCAAACGAACAATGGGGCTGATTCTGTAGTGCACAATCTCTAAACTAAACTAAAATTAGAGCATTACAAATATTGCTAACCCTTTCATAATACTCCCTACGGAAAGGGACAAAACTATATTTAAAGCTGCCATTTTAGTTTAGTTTAGAGATTGTGTTATACAGAATCGGCCCCAATAACTAATATTCGTAGAGAAAAGTTCGGCCCATCTGGCACTGAAGAAAACATTTTCGAACTTGATGTTCGAATTGATACCATACTAATTGATAACAACGTAATTATACATGAAAGCGACTGACGACACAACATCTTTAAGCGAATCAGAGTCTGATTAAAATAAATCAGAAAGTGTAAGTTCACGAAAAAGTAGTGTCCTGCTCTACTGGGATCGGTCGGTTATCACTGACAGGTATATTGCTTTTATATTATATTATATTATTTTTTTAAAATATATTTATAACATTATAACATGTTTAGGAATAATTTCATAGAAATAAGTATAGAAATAAATGAGAGAAAAAACCGGCCAAGTGCGAGTCGGACTCGCGCACCGAGGGTTCCGTACAAACCTGTAGTAAGTTTTAAATTATTAAAAAAAAACTACTTACTAGATCTCGTTCAAACCAATTTTCGGTGGAAGTTTGCATGGTAATGTACATCATATATTTTTTTTAGTTTTATCATTCTCTTATTTTAGAATTTACAGGGGGGGGACACACATTTTACCACTTTGGAAGTGTCTCTCGCGCAAACTATTCAGTTTAGAAAAAAATGATATTAGAAACCTCAATATCATTTTTGAAGACCTATCTATAGATACCCCACACGTATGGGTTTGATGAAAAAAAATTTTTTGAGTTTCAGTTCTAAGTATGGGGACCCCCAAAATTTATTGTTTTTTTTCAAGTTTTGTATGAAAATCTTAATGCGGTTCACAGAATACATCTACTTACCAAGTTTCAACAGTATAGTTCTTATAGTTTCGGAAAAAAGTGGCTGTGACATACGGACGGACACACAGACAGACATGACGAATCTATAAGGGTTCCGTTTTTGCCAAATTTGGCTACGGAACCCTAAAAATGCTATATCGATTGTGTTTTCTTTACGCTAGTTAGACTTCACAATCAGTTAACTATACTTAACAAAAATCAATTATAAGGTCCTACCACAGACATATAAATAGAAGCAGACACAACATAAATTTCACACCCACATAGACAAGTGTATGCGAATCAGTGTGACTTAGTGTGACCGTGTCCCTGCAAGCAAAAATGTGTATGTATTAATTTGCTGCAACACTGTGCTACACCAACGCACACATTGACAAAAATTCAATGCGTGGCAGTCATTAAAAGACATCTATGAGACCTATGGCGTTTGTTTACATTGTGTTGTCTTGGGTGTCATAAGTTTTTTGTGAAATTTGGAGATTTATATGAATATTTACTGAAATAAAATGGTGAAGTGTTGTGTCCCCCTGTGTTACAACGCTTCGTACAGGAAAACCCCAGAAGTAACGTTCCATCGGTAAGTAAAATTCATGCTATCATGTAGCTTTGGAATGTTTTCGTATCGCATCGTATCAAGGCTAAGATATCTAATATTTTATAGTTGTTATGACGAAATATGTAGCCATGCATATATTAAAACTATAATATTATGGTTTTCTGTAGAAATACATGCTTTAAGTTGTTGAATAATCTTTTTTGACATTTTGAGAACTTTAACAAATTACAGGGCCGGACTCGACGACTCTTTTAGTTTAAGTATATAACTTCGACTTTTAATTTCAGGTTTCCAAAGGATGAATACCTGAGAGACCTATGCATAAAAATGTTAATAGAAAAGACTGGCAGACCAACTCATGGAGTGCTATAATATGCTCCAAGCATTTTACAGATAATCTAAGAACGTAATATATTCCGTACAATTCTATCTCCTGCTGCAATACCAACCATTTTCAAAGAAAAGTTAGTTGAGGTCTTATACTAAGTAGGTACCAATTTACCTTATCTTCCATTAGGTGGATGAATTTCATTAATTTTTATTGAAAACCTCAATACAGATTCTAAAGCACTAATTGTAAAGTTTATTTGAATAAAAAACATGTGAGTTTAAAACACCTGTTGTAATTTTTTATTTAACCTCTTTTTGGAATAACGATTCGATTCGATTGTTTAACAACATTTATTTGGCTTACTGCCAAGAAATTATTGTCAATAGGAACTTTGACCTAAAATCTGGCGGTATTTACACGATATCCATTGGTACTGTTCTTCTAAATAATATCCCCATCACCTGCGCGTCGACGCAGAGCGAGAATGACGCGAGAACCACTGGCCATGATACTGACGGAGTCCTCAGGATTTGAGTTGTAACAGGAACTATAACTCCGCGCGCGACGGTGACGATATCACACGCAGCGCGGAGCTCACATCTATATTCACCACATTGACTAGGGTGATGATTACCATTACTAGTGTTACTATATTGCAGTTGTGATCGCTTGTGATGAGGAAATTATAAAAGTACCAATAATAATTATTTTTAAAATCCTTACAAATTATAGCTTCCAAATGATAGGTGTCTTTAGGTCAATTTTTTTCACGCAACCTAACCCTACATATTAATATAATGTTTTATGCAGCAACAAGGTTCGGCCCTGAGTTTTGTGTATGTGTGCGTAATGTTTTAGTGTGTTTGTAATTGCCACGCTATTTTGTACGTTATCTTGCCTCTGCTTCTCTTTATAACTCTGTGGTGTGAAGGGTTATATTATTCTATGGTGCCAACTGTGAATCTCTTTAATAATATTGTGATAATATTCAATGTACTCTGTGGTTAGTGGTTACTAGTATGTCTGTGGTTACTAGCATATATTCTCTTTGGTTACTACTACTAGTCTCTGCTGTGAAGCAGAGACTAGTAATCCCGGTGCACAGTCCCGGTGTTAGTAACCAGAGAGACAAGCTATTGTTTCTGGTCGGTGGAGACAAGCACAGACATGGTCCTACGTAAAATATCGAAAATATAACGTCGGAGACGCATCCAATAACTATTACTTAATACCGATATTTTTTGCCCATCACTAGTCATGCTCAACTGACAGGTGCCAAATCCGCAAACTCTGGGTGTCTCATGTATAGCAGTTTTTCCACAAAATAGGATAAAAATTGTATGATGGCACTAAGAGTTGATAAAGAGTACAGGTTTAACCGGTTAAACTACCGCTATCGCATTACTTATAACTCTGTGATTACTGTATGTACGCTGATAGCTAGTCTATCATAGGGGCTGATTCTGTAGTGCACAATCTCTAAACTAAACTAAAATTACAGCTTTACAAATATTGCTAACCCTTTCATAATCCTCCCTGCGGTAAGGGACAGAACTAGATTTAAACTCAGATCAATAACCTCTGACTGTGTATACCTACGAAACCACAGACATATTAATAGAAGCAGACACAACATAAAGGACATGTCCCAGTTCAGTATGGAGGGTGGTTTTTTATTCTGAGTGTCAATGAACCAGAACCAAACTGCCATCACGTGAAAGAGAAAAAAATATAACATTAAACACCATTTAAATAATAATTTTAGAAAACCCCGTGTTTTTTAAAATTAATTATGAAAAATATCGTTTGTAGAAAATATTTTTCGATGGATGGCAACACTAAAACTTCGATAAACTACCCATTTTCCACTACATAGGTAGTACATACAACATTATAAGATTAATAAATAATAGTTGAGTATTTGAGACATTCATAAAATAATTATTAAACAACAATAAATCACCAATAAAGTAAGATAAACAAAACTGACATTTGACAATCACCCAATGACTTGGGTGCGTTCCGAAATACACTGAGAGCACTGGAAGTCCCCAGTAAAGAGCACTGCCAGTGCTCGCAGTGCTTATAACGGAACACACACTTAAGTGACAAAAAAAATCAAGTTTTTTTTTTACTGTTGATAAGATTCAGACAAAGATCTAAAAAGGCCACAAAATAAAAAAATATTTTTCTCCAAATTGGGGTCCTTTAAAAATGTGTAAATAATGCTAAAAGCCATATTTAAGGATCTCTATTCACGTGTATTAAAATCATCTTGGTTCATGTTCAAGGCCCAATCTTGGACAAGTCACAATTATATTAATTAATTAATTAATAATAATTTAATTAATTAAATTTTTATTTAAATTATTTATTTATTTGGAGGTGTAAAGGAATATTTATTGAAATAAAATGGGGCTCAGCTTTAGTATACATACCGCGGAGTTGGACGTTCATATTTTTTTTACAGAAAGACCTTGATGTGGTAAGCCTTCCACTAAAATCTTTTATGTCGGAAACTAATACTTTTCGAGAAATATTTTTTTGAAAATTCGCAATTCTTCACCACTTTTCACTATTTCGTACGACATTTTCCATAGATTGTACCATAGACTAAAGACTCGTTGGCGTTTGAGTACCTAATCTGTGATTAAAATCCGTTCTATGGACGTTTTTTTCTAATCATTCGAATAAAACCATAGAAATAGGAAGACTATAGTCGTAATTTCCATGGAATTATCTTCCCATTTCTATGGTAATTCCTAATTCCATGAATAAAACACAGAGTTTAAAGGTTATAGGTATAATTAAGAATTAACTAAAATGGTATAAAGGTAGGTTATTAAATGTTTATTTAGGTACTTTTGATCACAAAACCGAATCGGCACGCCCCGACTCCACGCAGTCTTGTCTGCCCTGCCCCTGGAGTGTTTTTTTAAGCGCGAAGCCAGAAGCGAGTCTTCTGGCGTAGCCCATTCCATTTCAGAAATTAACCTTTTCCACTACCTAAAACAAAAGATATAAGGTAGGTTAAAGTAGGTGTAATTACACGATATAAAGGTAATACCCCCTCCTTCTCCCTCCTTTAGTTTAGTAATTAGTTACTAACTTGCTCCACTACTAATTTCAATCGATTATTGATAGCTACTAATTTGGTTCGATTACCTACTAAATTAGTAGCCAGTGCCACGTGTCAATTTTGAAATTGAGTCTTATTTGTATGGATATAAGGTAACATTTCAATTTTTAATAATATTATCTATATATATATAAATCTCGTGTCACAATGTTTGTCCTCAATGGACTTCTAAACCACTTAACCGATTATAATAAAATTCGCACACCATGTGCAGTTCGATCTAACTTGAGAGATAGGATAGTTTATATTATATAGATTAGGATTATTAGTGCTACCCGTGCGAAGCCGGGGCGGATCGCTAGTTAAAATATAAAAATTTGTTTCATTGAATTTAAACATTATTAAACCACCTGACAATTTTGAAATTGAGTCTTATACCTAAAAAAATAAGGTTAAAATTTCAATCGTACAACTGAAAGCATAAGCTAAGTTACCCACTTCTAACGGAGCGGCGAAAGATTCCGAGAATTGAGTTGCCAACAATCCAGTCGAAAGCGAAACGCCTCTACTAATTAGTAATTACTAAATTACAGTGGCGATTCCTGGTGGTCAATCTTGGGTTTGCGCTAGCTGATGGTTAGGTATTTTCTCAATAAAACACATTTACCTCATATATCACTGATTAGGGGTATAGGTTTAAAATATAACTGATACGTATATCCCTAACAGGTTTGCCCGCCATCTTAGAGTAGGTACTTACATCATCACCCACCACGTGGTGACATTGCAGTCAAGGCCTAACTTGTACTTACTAGAATAAAGAATACTATTTTTTTATCTTACACTAGCAGATTCCCGCGACTTCGTCCGCGTGAAATAAGTTTTTTAAATTCCCACGGGACCTCCCTTATTTTTCGGGTTAATCTCGGTTCTCGTACCAAGCCTATGACACTCACAAATAATGTGGCTTTCTGTTGGTACCAGAATTTTCAAAATCGGTTCAATAGATCCAGAGATTACCCCCTACAACCTCACAAACTTTACCTCTTTATAATATTAATAGTATAGTGCGCGTTACATTATTACTATGATATCTTCTAAGATATTCATCTGAATTAAATGGTGTAAGGGCGAATTTGATCTATATTAAATATTTGAGATGAACGACCATTTTATTTTGATAAGGATTAATACTATGTTGGTAAAAACACCTTCGCGAGTAAAGCATTGTTTTAGACCAAATTTGAAAATAATAATGACGGTTATTGTGAGACGACCTTAAAAGATAGCTATATGCTGTCGCGGACTTTTTTTAGAACTTTTTAAGAGGAACAATTCCACCATACATTGTTTTCGTGTAACTTTTACCATTTTCGCAGCGCACGCCACGGAAGCTCTCAGATGAGACAATTTTTTCCGACTTCATTCACATTATTGCAATATTTGTAGGGATCTTTAATGTTTTTGAAAATAAAATACAGCCTTTGTTACTCGCTAATAATGTACCTTTCTATAGGGGAAAGAATTTTTAAAATCGGTTGAGTAGTTTTTGAGTTTCGAAAACAATACTACACGGCACATGCGCAACTCATAGTGCACGCCTTCGGCCCGTAGTGAGCGGGAGTAAGCGGGCCGACGGAGTTCGAAGATTCTCGCAGGTGGCGATGCGGCGCACGTCACAACTCACAACCAAGGTGTGAGGTGGTCATGGAGCGTGCGTGATTTTAAATAATTATCGAATAACGCAATCATTTAATTGATAATTAATATGTTTTGTGAATGGTACCTATTTCATGTTATAAAATATTAGTATATTACAAATATAGATCTAGTTTAATTGGTAAGTAACTTATTCATAATTATTGGTATTGCGGCGCAAGCTGCGCAATCTTAGAGGAATCGCCACTGCTAAATTAGTAGTGCAGTCAAACGCCAGCGGCAAATGATTCCGAGTCGCGCACAATGCAGTCGGAACGCGATTAGTAATAATTTACTAATTAGTAGTCGTCATTCAATTATGAGCATTAGTATATTACTAGAATAATATTCCATTCGAGTGTTCGGTAGTAGTAGTAGATTTTTCGATTATTCAGATCATTCGCAATCGCCCATCTCTACAGGAAACCCCCAGAAGTAACGTTCCATCACGTGGTTCCATCGGTAAGGAAATTTCATGCTATCATGTAGCTTTGGAATGTTTTCGTATCGCATCGTATCAAGGCTAAGATATCTAATATTTTATAATTGTTATGACGAAATATTTAGCCATGCATATATTAAAACTATAATATTATGGTTTTCTGTAGAAATACATGCTTGAAGTTGTTGAATAATCTTTTTTGACATTTTGAGAACTTTAACAAATTACAGGGCCGGACTTGACGACTCTTTTATTTTAAGTATATAACTTCGACTTTTAATTTCAGGTTTGCAAAGGATGAATACCTGAGAGACCTATATGCATAAAAATATTAATAGAAAAGACTGGCAGACCAACTCATGGAGTGCTATATGCTCCAAGCATTTTACAGATAATCTAATAGAACATAATGTATTCCGTACAATTCTATCTCCTGGTGCAATACCGACCATTTTCAAAGAAAAGTTAGTTGAGGTATTATACTAAGTAGGTACATACCAATTTACCTTATCTTCCATTAGGTGGACGAATTTCATTAATTTTTATTGAAAACCTCAATACAGATTCTAAAGCACTAATTGTAAAGTTTATTTAAATAAAAAACATGTGAGTTTAACCTGTTGTAATGTTTTATTTAACCTTCTAACCTAATTTTTGGAATAACGATTCGATTCGATTGTTTTACAACATTTATTTGGCTTACTGCCAAGAAATTATTGTCAATAGGAACTTTGAGCTAAAATCTGGCGGTATTTACACGATATCCGTTGGTACTGTTCTTCTAAATAATATCCCCATCACCTGCGCGTTGACGCAGAGCGAGAACGACGCGAGAACCACTAGCCATGATACTGACGGATCACGGAGTCCTCAGGATTTGAGTTGTAACAGGAGTTATAACTCCGCGCGCGACGGTGACGATATAACACGCAGCGCGGAGCTCACATTCGTGTTATCTCTGCCTATAACTATACTAGTGGTTCGCCCCGAACTGAGACCTCGCGGTATCCATATACAGAGCGCCATCTACTGACATCGTTGTAAAGTTCTGTTAAAAATAGTGAAGCTAATTAAAAATTAAATAAATTCGTTTCCTTATAATATTTATCCAATTTTAGTATTTGTTGTTCAAGTACAGGATATAATTCAAATAAGTGATCAAGTTTCAGGCTCAGCCTTTTCTATGTAAGCACAAACGAATAAACTTGTACAGAGCGCCATCTATTGACATAATTGTGAAGTTCTGTTAAAATACGGAAGCTCATTAAAAATTTAATAATTTCGTTTCCTTATAATATTAATCTTATTTTAGTATTTGTTGTTCAAGTACAGGATATAATTCAAATAAGTGATCAAGTTTCAGGCTCAGCCTTTTCTTTGTAAGCACAAACGAATAAACTTGTACAGAGCGCCATCTATTGACATAATTGTGAAGTTCTGTTAAAATACGGAAGCTCATTAAAAATTAAATAATTTCGTTTCCTTATAATATTAATCTTATTTTAGTACTTGTTGTTCAAGTACAGGATATAATTCAAATAATTAATCAAGTTTCAGGCTCAGCCTTTCAGAAAATTGGGAGTTCTGAGGTCATCTTTGGACGTCAGAAAATCTCCACTTTGAAAGCCCCCCATTTCGTCAATTTTAGGGGAAAAATTAAAAAAAAAATATTTTTGGACTCTGTTCCTCATTATCTTTAAAATGATATACCGCAATCCTATGTAACGCTATAAAAAATATTTTACTCCGCATTCGCTTCTATGAGAGCCCCCCTGAAATAAAGATTTTTATAATTTTTTAAACCATATTCGGCGGGAGGCCATCGGTTTACATATTATATTTAAACTTGAAGTAATGACGTTCAGTAATTCAGAAGTTATAAGGCTCTGACAGACGGACAGACGGACGGACGGACGGACGGACAAGTGCCAATTCTCTCAAGTAGACTCAGAGACCTTCGCTTCGCTCGGTCAAATATTCACAACATTGACTAGGGTCCCGCACGTGGTGGTGATTACCATCGGTGATTACCATTACTAGTGTTACTATATTGCAGTTGTGATCGCTTGTGATGAAGAAATCATAAAAGTACCAATAATAATTAGTTTTAAAATTATAGCTTTCATAGGTACTTTTAATGATAGGTAACCTTAGGTCAATTTTTTTCACACAACTTAACCCTACATATTAATATAATGTTTTATGCAGCAACAAGGTGCGGCCCTGAATTTTGTGTATGTGTTAGTAATGTTTTCGTATGTACATTATCTTGTCTCTGCTTCTCTTTATAACTCTGTGTACGAAACCTACCAAAGAAACCTACGAAGTAAATAGATAAAGTTGAGACACAGACCATGGGGAGGTCTTGGGGAGGTTTATTATTCTATGGGGGCGATCAAAAAATCAAGCGAAAATTTTTTGCAGTGCAAATGTCATAGAAGAAGGAATCTCTAGAATCAGGGTCAGCGTGTAACCGAAAGGGATAGGTAATACTATGAAACACCTCCCAAACGTCATACAAACGTCGGCACAATATATGGTTTGTTTGTATGCAATAGGCATAAAATCCGTGACACGCAGAAAGGGAGAGAAAAACACATATTTTTTTCTCATTCTATCTTGTGTAACTGTTGAATAAGGTTTTATATCAATTTATGTCACACTGGCTATTCTTTTTTTTTGTTTTTCTAATTGTCACTCTTCTATGTCTTCTTGAATAATATTGTTGTTTTCTCAAGTATGTTTATATTTTTATTGAATTTATTAGATCCTATTATCAGACTCTAATAGTAACATCCCAACACTGCATCTCTTTCATGTGGGAGTGAAAAGGAGATATGGCGGCGTCTATATATCTTACTCAGTCTACGGCAAATGTAGACTAAATCCACAGACATATTAATAGAAGCAGACTCAACATAAATTTCACACCCACATAGACAAGTGTATGTGAATCAGTGTGACTGAGTGTGGCCGTTTCCCTCCAAGCAAAAATGTGTATGTATTAGTTTGTTGCAACACTGTGCTACACCAACGCACACATTGACAAAAATTCAATGCGTGGCAGTCAATATAAGTCATCTATGAGACCTATGGCGTTTGTTTACATTGTGTTGTCATAAGTTTTTTGTGAAATTTGGAGGTTTATAGGAATATTAATTGAAATAAAATGGTGAAGTGTTGTGTCCCCCTGTGTTACAACGCTTCGTACAGGAAAACCCCAGAAGTAACGTTCTATCGGTAAGTAAATTTCATGCTATCATGTTAGCTGTGGAATGTTTTCATGTCACATCGTATCAAGGCTAAGATATCTAATATTATATAGTTGTTATGACGAAATATGTAGCCGTGCATATATTATAACTATAATATTATGGTTTTCTGTAGAAATACATGCTTTATGTTTTTGAATAATCTTTTTTGACAATTTGAGAACTTTAACAAATTACAGGGCCAGACTCGACGACTCTCTTATTTTAAGTATATAACTTCGACTTTTAATTTCAGGTTTCCAAAGGATGAATACATGAAACACCTATGGATAAAAAATATAAATAGAAAAGACTGGCAGCCCAACTCGTGGAGTGTTATAATATGCTCCAAGCATTTTTCAGAAAATGCAATAGAACGTAATGAATTCCGTACGATTCTATCTCCTGGTGCCATACAGACCATTTTTAAAGAAAAGTTAGCTGAGGTAAGTACTAAGTAGGTACCAATTTACCTTATCTTCCATTATGTGGACGAATTACATTAATTATTGAAAACCTCAATACAATTACTGTAATGTTTAGATTTATTTTTATAACTTCGGAAATACTGCATGTATTAAAGTGAAATAAAAACTAATGTAATATACGTCATGATCTACGCTCCGATTTTAGGTGTATTTGATAATAATATTTATACCCTTTTGGGTTTTCCAATTTATTTGAATAAAAAACATGTGAGTTTAACCTGTTGTAGTTTTTTTATTTAACCTTAAAACCTAATTTTTTAAATAACGATTCGATGCGATTGTTGGAACGTAGTTCCTTATAGCACGATGCAGATGGGAACCTAGCCGGCAAAAAACGTCTGTAGCGAGATTAAGATTTTTATGTATAATTTATTCGAAATTAAACCTTAACATTAAAGAATTAAACTTTAATTTCGAATGTAGCCTCCCACACTCCAGACCACAACACCAGACCAGACCAGAGTGTCCCACAACACCACACGTTTTTTTTTACAACATTTATTTGGCTTACTGTCAAGAAATTATTGTCAATAGGAACTTTGAGCTAAAATCTGGCGGTATTTACACGATATCCGTTGGTACTGTACTTCTAAATAATATCCCCATCACCTGCGCGTCGACGCAGAGCGAGAACGACGCGACGCGAGAACCACTGGCCATGATACTGACGGAGTCCTCAGGATTTGAGTTGTAACAGGAGTTATAACTCCGCGCGCGACGGTGACGATATCATACGCAGCGCGGAGCTCACATTCGTGCTAACTCTGCCTATAACTATATTCACCACATTAACTAGGGTCCTGCATGTGGTGATTACCATCGGTGATTACCATTACTAGTGTTACTATATTGCAGTTGTGATCGCTTGTGATGAAGAAATCATAAAAATACCAATAATTATTTTTAAAATCCTTACAAATTATAGCAAAATGATAGTTCACACAACTTAACCCTACATATTAATATAATGTTTTATGCAGCAACAAGGTGCGGCCCTGTGTTTTGTGTATGTGTGCGTAATGTTTTCGTGTGTTTGTAATTGCCACGCTATTTTGTACATTATATTGCCTCTGCTTCTCTTTATAACTCTGTGACTAAATCAATGTGTGCGAGAGGGACACCAACTCGTAGACGTGCTCGTAAATAGTTTTCTTTCTCTTTCGATGCTGTTTTTTTTCGAGTACCTTTTGGTAAAAGGAACTTTATTTCTGCACAATACAGATTGTTTTACTTTACAGTTTAAACCATAGTTATGCACTCCCGATATATATTTAAATCCAAGCCAACGATCGTAGACACAGATACCAACGATTGAATTATATTTAGGTCATTTGTCTTAGGCCAGGGCCTTCGTTTCTCCAAAAACGTAGTGGTTACCTATATTCACACAGATTCAGTATAAGTTTTCTGTGTTATATTCTCTTTGGGTTCGCCCTCTTTGGTTTCGTCTTTCTTTCAAGTCAACTTTGTACAAGTACAAGGAGTGTGTCAAAAAATGGTGTGTTTTTATAATTTTAAAAACTAATCTTTAGATTGTCCGATCATCAAGGGAATAATATTAAAATGAAGCCTTTCATTTAGATTATTATAATATCATTCAATCTATGACTAATTTATTTGTATTATCCGAAAATTATAAATGTGTCGATTCGATATTTTGTAGTTTTACTTTAAAACACATAATTTTAGACTCATGTTTTCTATTATTCTATGCGTATTTTCATAAGTTGCTTTAGTCAGTAAATTTGTGTAAGGTAACAATTATTGAGTACCTACCTTTGTAACATGATGTGTTTGTAAATTTACAGGGGAAAGTAAAGTGTTCGGAATTGCGTACTAAAGACAAAAAGGAACTCTTCAAACAACTGGAAGAGTTAAAAACGGAGCTAACTAACTTACGAGTTGCTAAAGTTACTGGTGGAGTAGCATCAAAACTTTCAAAAATGTAAGTAGGTTTTAAATGATTTACCTAGTAGTACCTATTATTGCGAGTATTACTATAAAACTTTGACAGGGGCACGTTTATGTCACAATGAGGTCCTTCTTCTTTTTTTCTTGGTTTATGGCTTTCAGTAGGTAGGTAGTGCCACAATGAGATCCATTTTAACTCGTTCTTCGACTAATCATAATGTACTCTGTGGACTAATCTATGTAGTTAATTAGCTAGATAATATTATTTATAACTAGCTGATGCCCGCGACTTCGTCCGCGTGGACTAAGTTTTTTCGATTCCCGCGGGAACTCATTAATTTTCCGGGACAAAAAGTAGCCTATGTATGTATGTATGTATATTCTGTATAGCTGATGCCCGCGACTTCGTCCGCGTGGAATAAGTTTTTGACGACCTCCGTGGCGCAGTGTTGAGCACTGTTGCATTAACGTGCGGAGGTCCCGGGTTCGATCCCCGGCAGAGTCAATTTGGGAATTTATACTTTCTGAATTTTCTCTGGTCTGGCCTGGTGGGAGGCTTCGGCCGTGGCTAGTTACCACTCTACCGGCAAAGAGGTACCGCCAAGCTATTTAGCGTTCCGGTACGATGCCATGTAGAAACAGAATATGGGTATGGGTTTAATATAACTGCCATGCCCCTAACAGGTTAGCCCGCTACCATCTTAAACTGCATCATCACTTACCATCAGGTGAGATCGCAGTCAAGGGCTAACTTGTAGTGGATAAACAAAAAAAAAAAGTTAATTTTCCAGGATAAAAAGAAGCCTATATTACTATCCCACGCTATAATCCCCCTATAATGGTGAAACACGTACTTCTTCATATTTTAACGAAAGCCCAAATGCTGTTTCATGGCTATAACTTGAGAAATTAAGGATTTTCATACAAACTCTCAACCCCTATTTCACCCCTTCGGGGGTGGAATTTTGAAAAACTGTGAAACACATGTTTTCATTTTCAACCCGCAGCTCATATATGAAGTTTCATGGCTATAACTTGAGAAATTAAGGACTTTCATACAAACTCTCAACCCCTAGTTCACCCCTTCGGGGGTGGAATTTTGTAAAACTGTGAAACACATATATTTTTATTTTCAACCCGCAGCTCATATATCAAGTTTCATGGCTATAACTTGAGAAATTAAGGATTTTCATACAAACTCTCAACCCCTATTTCACCCCTTCGGGGGTAGAATTTCGGGATAAAAAGTATCCTATGTCTTACCTCGTAGTATGGGCTCAAATCGGGCTGTTTTGTTTGAATTCATTCAGTAGTTTCGGCGTGATGCGCGGCCAAGATACAGACAGACAGACAAAAATGAAAAAAATTACAGATTTGGCTTCAGTATCGAATTATGAGTGCGCTCCAAAAAAAATTTTCAAAATATCTTCAATGTACAGAATTGGACCTGTTACAGTTTTATTATAAGTATAGATAGACGAGGCAGCTTTCGCTGATGTGCCTATTTCAAATCTTGTGCTTTGTCTTTAGGTGCTTATCCAGTCTGTTCTTGAACTGATTTACAGAGGTTGACATCACCACATCCTCGGGCAGTTTGTTCCACATAAGCACTACTCTTTTGCTCAAAGTGTTTAAAGGGATTTGATGTTGCCAATTGATGACGCAGCTTTTGATTGTGTCCTCTTAGACCAGGGTTACTTTTAGTTAGTCCCTTATCCCTGGCTTCTGGGTAAAAATTTAGATCACTTGGCTTCAACAGCAATATTATGGTTAGATAGGAACCTACGTTTTAACTAGATAACAAACATATAATTTTCATTAAGTACTCATCAATCTCATACAAATAGAAGTGAACTCACTTTCTAGCAACTTTTATTTTTAGGGTTCCGTACCAAAATGGTAAAAATGGAACCCTTATGGTGCTACTTTCTCCGTCTGTCTGTCTGTCTGTCTGTCTGTCTGTCCGTCCGTCACACTCGATTATTTCAGTAACTACCGAAGCTATCGACATGAAATTTGGAATAGTTGTGTATATTAGTGGCCCAAAGACACTGGAATTAAAAAAAAATGGAAATTATTTTTTTTCTTATTTAAAAAGGGGGGAAAATCGGAGGGTTGAAATTTAAAAGTGAGATAACTGTACTGTGTGGGGTATCATATGAAAGGGTTTACTTTGTACATTCTAAAACAGATTTTTAATTATTTTTAGTCATGATAGTTTTTGATTTATCGGGGAAAAAGTAAAAAAAAAATACTGTTCCCCCCCCTTATCTCCGGAGTTTACCAATCGAAAAATCTGAAATAATTATGGTCAATAGGAATTTATGTATATTTTACAGGAAAACTATAGCCAATGCTCTAACTAGCATAGTTTTTTTGATATTAACAGAAAACCTCTACAAACAAAGTTAGTTTTGCGGTTCATTAAATTCATTAATCGTAAAACTTGCTACAGGTTTGTACGGAACCCTCGGTGCGCGAGTCCGACTCGCACTTTGCCGGTTTTTTTTATTCCCACGGGATCTCCTAATTTTTCCTACATAGAGAATAGTATATGTCCTTCCCTGGAATGCAACCTATTGCTTTTTCATGAAAATCTGTTGAAAAAATCTGCTGTTATCAGTGGAGTGCAGATCATACTGGCAAATAAGCAATGCCTATCCTAATATATTGAGTTAATAGTTAAATGAGAGTTAATAGCAAATTATTTAAATTTATAACAATTATTAATCAAATAAATATTATAAATGCGAAAGTTTGGATGTATGGATGTATGTTTGTTACTCAATCACGCTCCAACGGCTGAACGGATCTGGATGAAATTTGGCACAGAGATAGATTATGGTCTGGAATAGCACATAGGCTACTTTTTATCCCGGAAAATTAGAGAGTTCCCGCGGGAACCGAAAAACCTAAATCCACGCGGACGAAGTCGCGAGCATCAGCTAGTTTATAATATTTGTTATAAATAATATGGCATCCATAGTAACATAATATGTTATGATCACCATGATGATGATATTATGATGTGGTGACAATATTAGTGTTTTGTGATTATCATGAAGTAACTAGAAGCTTAATTTGCTAAATAAACGTTAAGTATAATGCAATCATGCATTGTAGAGTCAACATCTCCTGAAGATTTTCCGGTGTCATTAAACGTATGTTGAGAATAATTTGGAAGATTTATGTGGTGTGGTGAATATCGCAAGCTGCAAGTGCAAGATACACTGTACCACATAGTTACTAGCCTACTGTTGCAGATTATAGCTAATTAAATTTCTAGTTCCTTCATTATCATGGACTTATCAACATTTAATTTTGAAACAATAAAGATAAGAAGTATTTGTAATGTACTTTTTTTTCAGACGTGTGGTAAGAAAAGCAATTGCACGTGTTTACATTGTCTACCACCAAAACATGAAGGTCAATTTAAGAAATCACTACAAAAACAAGAAATATAAACCACTCGACCTCAGGCCCAAGAAGACCCGTGCCATGCGTAAGGCACTTACAAAACATGAATCAAAAATCAAAACCCAAAAAGAGATCAGGAAGAAATCTCTGTTTCCTCCTAGAGTTTATGCAGTAAAAGCTTAAATAAATCTTTAAAAACAAATTCATGCTTTCATTTCATTTAATTCCATCCCAGCTGCTAGTCACATAAAAATCCCAGATCATTGGGGCATACGCCAGCGCCTGGGCAGCTGAGGTTCACCTCTTCTCAATTGCCTCGGTTACAATATTTTTACCTGACTGCGGAACGCACAGGGTTATGTGTTCATCAGTCATGTATGTTTGTTTGTTCCTTGTTTTAATAACAGTTTTACATCAGTTTTCCTTACTTAAGCCTCTACTGCCTGTACTAGATGATGTCCGCGACTTCGTCCGCGTGTTTAAAAGTTATACCTATACCTGTACCAAATTGAATCAAAATCGGTTACGTGAAAGCGTAGCAGACAATTTCGCATTTATAATATTAGTATGTGTCCTTCAATTTCAATTCGAGGTCTGACTGAACGAGTTCGATCAGTCTTCAAATTCGGGGCAAACAGGAATTAAATTCGTAGGGATACCGGATAGCATGTGGTGACAGACGGGAAAGGTGGGTCCCCGCTGGGAGTTTCGGAATTTTTCTCCCGAGTCTCGGTGTGAGTTGTGACTGGATAAAGGTCTAATGCCCAGTTTCACCGACATCCCCTAAACAGTCACATAGTTAAGAGACTGCTAAGCTAAAAGGTCCCATTTAAACCAACTCTTAACTAAAATTTGTTTTCACGAACGCAACAGACCCTTATCTAGGAGACTCCTCCATAAGGGACAGATTTTTTACAACGATAGTTGTAGTTTATAACTAGTATGGCGCGTGGCTGCGCGGCCCGCTAAAGCGGACCGCGTAATACACCGTGCGGTCCACTGTCTACTTACTCGCTGTCCTACTATCCTGCCCCCCGATTATGTAAGAATGGCCGATCAAATCGTCAAAGTTCGGCGTCAAAGTAAAATAAACCATAACAGCATTAAATTAGAGCTCAATTTCGAAACACGAAATTGAGCTCTAATGCAATGCTGTTATGGTTTATTTTACTTTGACGCCGAACATTTACGATTTCATCGACAATTCTTACATAATCGGGCAGCTGGTTTACTGTCTACGTGTTCTGATCTGAACAACACACTGCTATGCTAGTGAGCACAGTGGAAGCGCCAGCACGCCAAGCGTCCGACGTAAAAGAAAATTCTCATAGAGGAAAAACATAAAACAAAGACCACCAACCCCCCGCCCCTCCCTTTTTGTTTGAACAGCCCCTAAGTAGGTACCTATCTTTAATACCCTGACCGTGCTCCTCACCCATCATCCGAACCTTCGATCATCATCTCTCTCCATATTTTTTTCTCCGAACCATTCGTCAAAATGAGATTTCTTCCATAAAAACAAATCTTGAAAAGGAACCGTAGTCTTGCATAGTTCTACACTTGTAGCCTCTTCAATATTCGCCATATATTTTCTATGGAAAAATAAATTCCGCCATGTTGTTTTTTTTTCCTGTTCATCAAGTAGACCTTCATGTTCTGATCATCTTTTGCCTTGCTTGGTTTCTTGAAACCACTCTTCCATCTTTTATACTCTCCGAGATAGACACCGACGGAATTTGTATGGCGGCCATCTTAAATCCGCCATTTTGAAATTACAATACATATTTCGAAACACGAAATTGAGCTCTAATTCAATGCTGTTATGGTTTATTTTACTTTGACGCCGAACTTTGACGATTTGACCGGCAATTCTTACATAATCGGGCAGCTGGTTTACTGTCTACGTGTTCTGAACTGAACAACACACTGCTATGCTAGTGAGCACAGTGGAAGCGCCAGCACGCCAAGCGTCCGACGTAAAAAAAAATTCTCATAAAGGAAAAACATAAAACAAAGACCACCAACCCCCCGCCCCTCCCTTTTTGTTTCAGCAGCCCCTAAGTAGGTGCCTATCTTTAATACCCTGACCGTGCTCCTCACCCATCATCCGAACCTTAGATCATCATCTCTCTCCATATTTTTTCTCCGAACCATTCGTCAAAATAAGATTTCTTCCATAAAAACAAATCTTGAAAAGGAACCGTAGTCTTGCATAGTTCTACACTTGTAGCCTCTTCAATATTCGGCATACATTTTTTATGGAAAATAAATTCCGCCATCTTGAATTTTTTTCCTGTTCATCAAGTAGACCTTCATGTTCTGATCATCTTTTGCCAAGAAACCACTCTTCCATCTTTTATACTCACCGAGATAGACACCGACGAAATTTGTATGACGGCCATCTTAAATCCACCATTTTGAAATTTTTTTCCAGCTCACTGTCAATTGGATGAAGTTTCGAGTAACATTTGTTCGAGCACCCCCACCTATCTTCAATACCCTTTTCTATGGAAAAATAAATTCCGCCATCTTGAATTTTTTTCCTGTTCATCAAGTAGACCCTCATGTCCTGATCATCTTTTGCCGAGAAACCACTCTTCCATCTTTTATACTCTCCGAGATAGACACCGACGAAATTTGTATGGCGGCCATCTTAAATCCGCCATTTTGAATTTTTTTTCAGCTCACTGTCAATCGGATGAAGTTTCGAGTGACATTTGGTCGAGTACCCCCCACCTATCTTCAATACCCTGGCTGGTGCTCTTCATCCGTCTTCGAAATCCTCAATCATCAGCTCTCTCTGTATTTTTCCTCTTAATGAATTTTCGTCTTCTATACGAAACGATGAGTGAAAAAAAAAATGTTCATACAAAATTTTACAGGAGAGGTGATCAATGAGTCAGTCAGCACGAGCAGCTATATTGTAGTTTATAATGTGGGTATTTTGAATAATTTATGTTCTGTTGATGTGATCTGTCATTTGTACAAATTACAAAACTGATAGGTATAAAATCGCACTACTACACTCACATCGTTCACACGCACACACAATATGTACTTACAAGCTGCGTGAATCAACTTAGGTATTTCGATCATTGATGTAGAATTTTAGTACCTATACTAGATTTCCGATTAGCGCTTAAAATTGGGCCCGAGAAGTAACAGCACATAATACGAGTGTGCTGTTATTTGACATTAGTATAGTCCAACCATAGCCAACATATCGAGGCGTCAAAATGCCACAGTGCTCCTCTAAAAATTGTTCTAATTCCCACCGCAACACTAAAACTTCGCAGGGAATATCTTTTTTTCGGTAAGTTTATATCAATAAAAGTTTTTCATGTAGTTAATACATTCAAACAGTAAATTAAACTATTAGGCAATGTTATTGTTATTGTTTGGCCAATGTTTGTGACAATGTATCAAATATTGTAACAAATATTGATTTTTCGGCAAACAGGGGATGCATGGAATAATATTGGTACTTTAAAAGTTTTGTTGTTTGTAGATTCCCTAGCAATCCATTTAGTTGTGCAGAATGGAAAGCTATAGTCGCGAAAGAAAGAGGAGAAGAGTTTTTTCATCCATCCAAAAATACATATATACCTAGTATAAATTTATATAAATATATTTATATATATTCAATAAATTTTGATAAATTTGATATTACTGGAAACACGCAAAGGCGTCGATTACTAAAAACAGCAGTTCCCAAATTTCAGGTATTTATTATAAACTATATAAAGTCCGCGACTTAGTCCGCGTGGATATAATATATTTTTTGACAAATGAGAAAAAAGTACTATACAATTCACGGCCTATGCTATTTGGGCCGAGGCATTTTTAAATAAACGTGCGCCTCGTCCTTTTAAAAATAACCTGAGAAGTCCTCGGCTTCCCCTCGTCCTTCCAATGAAGTCAAGAGTGAATAGGCATCTTCTAGGCAAACGCGCTCCAACCTAGACCTTCATTGCTTTGTAGTAAGCATGATTGTCGTCGTTGTCGTTGTTTGTCGTTGTCGAAATAAAAATTAATCAGCCGTAATTGCTTTATTTACGGCCTTGGGCAGTAATGTACTATTTATACAAGTTCTTATTGTTTAACAATTGGATTCCCTGGGAAATGGGGATGAATTTATTTGTCAATTTTACTCCGTAACTCCGTCAGATATTAACCGATTTTCGCAATTCTTTTTTCTTTACACTGTCAGCTTGGTCTCATGTAAATTTCATGAAGATCCGACTAGTAGTTCAGAGATGACATGCGGAACTCCACATTGGGTATCAGCAAAACAACAGGGATGATGACAACTCAATCAGAGCCCCAATCATGTAAGAATTGTCCACCAAACGATAAAGATTTTCGTCAAAGTAAAATAAACCATAAATGCATTGGATTAGAGCTCAATTTCGTCTGCCCATTCTTATACGTTTAGGTATGTACGATACCCTAAACATATAAGAATGGGCAGACGAAATTGAGCAAATTGAGCTCTAATTCAATGCTGTCATTGTTTATTTTACTTTGACGAAAATCTTTAACGTTTGATGAACAATTCTTACTTAATCGGGGGGCAAATCAGCAAATCTTTAAAAAACTTGAAAACGCACTTCTAGTAAGTATGGAAGTTGTATGAAATTGTTGTATGATAACACAGTTGTGACATCATCAAATTTCAACGCACTTTTTTTCTTTAATCTATATTTTAAAATGGTTATCAAACTTAAAACTAACCGAGGATGTGAATTTTAGGTCTTTTGGAAGACCCTCTATTTAATAATCAGTTAGAAATAATTTATTTTTGATATAGGCATCATCACTATTGCGATCAGTGTAATTACCTTCATAAGACATAGATTTTTAACCATACTGTATAACACATAATCAGTAGTACATAAGTGTCAGCTTTGCGTTTAAAATTTAATTGAATTTTTAGAAAAAATAAAAGATTGTGTATTTGTTTATTGAAGAAGGTTTAATTAAGTTGCTATTTGACTAATTCCATGTACTTCACTCGGTCAGTCATTGGCGGGATCGCCATATTGGAATTATTGACATTAATACGAGTATTTTGGCTTTGGTAAACCAGTCTGTTACCGACAGACTCCTCTTTTGACGACCTCCGTGGCGCAGTGTTGAGCGCTGTTGCCTTAACGTGCGGAGGTCCCGGGTTCGATCCCCGGCAGGGTTTGGAAATTTATAATTTCTGAATTTTCCCTGATCTGGCCTGGTGGGAGGCTTCGGCCGTGGCTAGTTACCACCCTACCGGTAAAGACGTGCCGCTAAGCGATTTAGCGTGCCGTGTAGAAACCGAATAGGGGTATGGGTTCAATATAACTGCCATGCCCCTAACAGGTTAGCCCGCTACCATCTTAGACTGTATCATCACTTATCATCAGGTGAGATCGCAGTCAAGGGCTAACTTGTAGTGGATAAAAAAAAAAAAAAAAAAAAGACTCAGAGATTATTGAATACTTTTGTGTTTAGCTTAACGATAGCAATCGTGGCCGGATCAAATAAATATTGTCTTTAAGTTTGGCCAACTTTTATAATTATCTTAAAAAAATATTCTGCAACTCCATGTCTCCATTGTTCCAACTGTTGAATTTTTATTTTTTGCGCTTTTCTAGGAAGACAATAGGTCTTAAAAGGAAATATGTCAAAATCATAAATAAACTTACGTATTAAGTTTTAAGGTTTATAATAAATTGTCGTTCTTGATATTGATAATGTAATGACAAGAGTTGCTTCTAGTTCCAAAATAGACTAAAGGTACCAATTTGGCAACGAATGACGTACCTTATTGCGTACATATTTAGTTTTATTTTATTAGTAAATATTTCTGTACATATTTTAAAAATGACTTTTTTTTTGGATTGAAAGGTTATTGCTACCTTTTCTCTGATGACAGAATGTCTTAAAAATTAATGTTTTCCAATCTTAATGTAGCTTTATGTGTTATTATTAAGGTGCATAATTAACTGAAGTTGTTGCTAATATAATACCTTTTTCTACATTTAACAGTCAGATACTCAAATGTTTATGTGTTGTCAAATTGGGACATTTTTGCGATAATTTTTGTTCGTGACCCTGATTCTATTACTTATTCTATTTCAATGATTTCGATACTTCGATAATCGTTATCATCGACCATACAGCCTATATATTATTTTAATTTTTATATTTTACTTCCGGACTTGGTAGGGTGACCTGAAGGTATACTTCGACGACTACTACTGGAACTCCTAGACGCGTAAAACTAGGGTGTATCGAATTTGGGCTCATTTTGCTAGTTATGATGAGATCTTACTTCGAGACTTGGTGGAGTCACCTGAAGGTATACTTCGACGACTCCTACTGGAACTCCTAGACGCGTAGAGCTAAACGTATCGAATTTGGGCTCATTTTGCTAGTTATGATGAGATCTTACTTCAAGACTTGGTGGAGTGACCTGAAAATATACTTCGACGACTACTACTGGAACTCCTAGACGCGTAGAGCTAGGTGTATCGAATTTGGGCTCATTTTGCTAGTTATGATCAGGTCTTGCCTCTAGACTTGGTAGAGTGACCTGAAGGTATACTTCGACGACTCCTACTGGAACTCCTAGACGCGTAGAGCTAGGTGTATCGAATTTGAGCTCGTTTTGCTAGTTATGATGAGATCTTACTTCAAGACTTGGTGGAGTGACCTGAAGGTATACTTCGACGACTCCTACTGGAACTCCTAGACGCGTAGAGCTAAACGTCAAGTAGTAAGGTATGTTGGGGTAAGAGCGGAAAGGGGGTAAGACCGTATACATCAAATTTCTCGCGAATGAGACCACATTTTTTAATGTTGGCATCATTATGTTCAACGCCATTTTGTTATGCGTCTACTTAAGTTCGCGCCAGTCGCTCCGACGTACTGTACGTGTGTTATGGTAAATTTAAAAAAACAAGGTAATTTTTGTCTTTTTTTCTTCTATCCGATCTTTCCCTTTCCCTTTTAGTTTCATATTTTGGCGAAAATACAGATTGTTTTGCTAATATTTCGCGTTAATACTAGGTTTTATGTAGCAATAGCTAGATAGATCTGATCAGAATACGCCTAGGATGTCTATTAGCAGATATCCGATGTTCCCCCTTTCGGGTAAAGATCGGATTAAAATCATCCGGTCTTTACCTGTACAAAATGAGGCAGGGATTGTCAAACTTTTATAACATGAATATTTTTAATATTTTTCATCTTAAAATACAGTGTAAGGATTATTCTATTTTGATCTCGAGATTTTGATGGAAATGTGTTCAGAAGCGTACAGATATAGAAAAGAGCCCAATAACATTAAAAATGTCTGTATATGTATCTTGGGTATCGCTTTTATTTTTTTATTTACGGCATTAATTTTTATTTGTCATTTATTTTACTATCATGTTATTTATTTATGTGTTTATATTTCTGTCTTTTATTTTTATTTTTTGTTAGATATAAATGTCAAATTCAAATTTGGCGCCTGAAACACTATGCTTAGTTGTCAGTTGTCACTGACATTTTTTTTTTTTTTCTTCTCTTGCTCTGTTGGCTTCAAGTCTGTTGTAATTTCATTGTATTTTAAATAAAACTATTTAAACAGTTCAGTGCATAATATTATTTACTCTAATTCATTAGGTTAAGGGCCCGGAAAGCCCTGGATTATATAAATAATTAATCAGAAGTTAATATTTCAATTGTCGGAAATATAACCTCAACGAAGAAAACGTGCGCCGCGCTTTTACAAGATGACGTCTAACAATCCACTTGCATTAATCGAAAAATTAACAGGACGTGAAAATTATGCGACGTGGAGGTTTGCGGTTAAAACGTACCTCCAACACGAAGAATTGTGGGACTGCATAGAAAGTTCTGTAGCCGTCGACGTAAAGCGAGACACAAAAGCCAAAGCTAAAATTGTCTTGCTAGTGGATCCAGTGAACTACGTTCATATACAGGAAGCACGCACGGCTAAGGAGGCCTGGGACAACTTATCGCGGGCCTTTGATGACTCCGGGCTGACGCGCCGAGTGGGTCTGCTGCGTGATTTATGCACAACAACACTTGACCGATGCCAAAACGTAGAGGAATATGTGAGCAAAATTATTACAACTGCTCACAAGTTGAGAAATATAGGCTTTGCAGTGGACGATGAGTGGCTCGGGACAATGCTGCTCTCCGGTCTGCCTGAATCGTATAAGCCTATGATAATAGCAATTGAAAGCTCAGGTATGCAGATATCGGCAGACTCCGTTAAGTCTAAACTTTTGCAAGATGTCAGAGAAGGTGAGAATAACCCTACAGCCTTTGCAACTAACCAAAGATTTCACAATAACAAAAAGAATAAAGGACCCAGATGTTTTGCATGCAACAATTATGGTCATAAAAGTTTTCAGTGTAAATCTAAGCCTAAGAAGAATAGTGATTCTCAAAAGCGAAACAATTCAAGTTCTAGTTATGCCGCTGTTTTTATTGCCTCTTCAAATCATGATGATGCTTGGTACATAGACTCAGGTGCCTCAGTACACATGACCAAACACAAAAACTTACTTCAAAATGTGAAGTCTCCGTCAATAAAGAATATTAAGGTGGCAAACAACAAAGTCTTACCTGTAATGAGCTCAGGAGAATTATGCTTAGAGGTTAGCAGTGACAAAGGTGAAGAAAACAAAATTTTATTCAAAGATGTCTTGTATGTGCCGGAACTTGCAACAAATTTACTATCAGTAAGTCAGATCATTAAGAATGGTGGCCAAGTAATATTTAATGAAAAGGGCTGTGTTATTTTGAATAGCCAGAATAAGAGAGTGGCTACAGCCAGCCTTATCAATAACATGTACCGGCTAAATACCCCTATGGGCTATGCATGCATGTCCGATGTTGATGAACGAGATACTTACCTGTGGCACCAAAGGATGGGTCATCTGAACTTAAATAGTCTGAAAAAGATGGAAGAAAATACAGAAGGTGTTTGCTTATCAGAAAAGAAACTCAGATTTGCATGTGTAACATGCAAGGAAGGCAAGCAAACACGACTGCCTTTTAAAAGTCAAGGCACAAAATCAAATCATCTACTTGAACTAATACACTCAGATGTCTGTGGTCCTATGGAAACCAAATCATTGGGTGGAAGCAGATATTTCCTAACATTTTTAGATGATTACTCTAAGAAAATATTTGTATATTTTTTACATAACAAATCAGAAGTCTTAGAAAAATTCAAAGAATTCAGAAATCAAGTTGAAAATACATTAAATTGTCGCATTAAAATATTAAGGTCGGATAATGGGCTTGAGTATGGAAGTAAGAACTTCTCCGAGTACTTAAAAAATGCAGGAATAATTCACCAAACAACCACACCATATACACCTGAACAAAACGGAACCGCAGAGCGCATGAATAGGACTCTAGTGGAAAGAGCCAAGTGTATGCTCTTGAATGCAGAGCTACCAAAACATTTTTGGGCTGAAGCAGTCCACACAGCTGCCTATATAATCAACCGTTCTCCAACTAAATCATTGTCATTCAAAACTCCGGAAGAGATGTGGTCTGGACATAAACCAAATGTAAGTCATATGAAAACATTTGGATGTGAAGCTATGGTTCACCTGCCTAGAGAAAAACGAAAGAAATGGGACTCTATAGCTCAGAAGATGATATTTATTGGGTATTGTGATAATACCAAAGGTTATAGGTTTATTTTACCTAACTCCAAAACTGTGACTAAAAGTAGAGATGCCACATTCCTGGAATCTACTGTCAAAAGAAATTATGTACCCGTGGAGTTGAATACAACAGAAACTTACCAGAGGAGTGACTCTTATGAAAATAAAGATTGTTCCTCGGACAGCTCATATGACACAGTTACTGAAACAAAATCAGACAGTGAATACTTGCCTGATGAAACTAGTGAGACTAGTATGGAGTCCGAGTCTCCCTTGACTTCAAATATCACGTTAAGACCTAGAAATAAAACAAATACTAGTAAACCAGAAGAGAATACTTACCTGTGCTACAATGAAGATGCCTTACTCTATACAGCTCCTGAAACATACAATGATGCATTAAGTTCTAGTGATGCAGATAAGTGGAGAAAATCTATAAGTGAAGAACTTGAGGCTCATGAGAAGAACGAAACATGGACATTGGTAGAAAAACCATCAGATGCCAAAGTGATTGGATGCAAATGGGTCTTCAGAGTCAAAGATGAGCCAACCGGTCCACGCTTCAAGTCACGGCTATGTGCCAAAGGTTATGCACAAACTGAAGGTATAGATTACAAGGAAACTTTTGCCCCAACAGTCAGGTATGATTCTATCCGTTTATTATTGTCTATAGCTGTGGAGTATAATCTAGAAATTATTCAACTAGACGTTAAAACTGCCTTTCTCTATGGAGAATTAGAAGAGAATATATTTATGTCTCCACCAGAAGGTCTAACCTGCAATAGGAACATGGTGTGTAAACTTAACAAGTCACTCTATGGACTTAAACAAGCACCGAGGTGCTGGAATAATAAATTCAATTCAGTTTTAAATAAATTCGGGTTTGTAAAAAGCAAAGCTGATCAATGTGTTTATGTAGGCAATGTAAATGAAACAAAATGCTATTTATGTTTATATGTGGATGATGGGCTATTGTTCTCTACAAATAAGTCAGTATTAAATGAGCTTATAAGTGACTTGCAAACAATTTTCGAAATAAAAACAAGCTCAGTTAGCAATTTTGTTGGAATGCAAATAGAGAAATGTGAAAGAGACATTTTCATACACCAATCCAAATATGTAGAGCAATTATTAAACAAATTTAATATGAACGAATGCAATCCCAACAGTGTTCCAATGGATCCTCATATAAAGTTAGAGAAAGGAGAGTGCTCAGCTGAAAATATCCCTTATAGAGAAGCAGTTGGTTCGCTGATGCACTTAGCAATAGTAAGCCGGCCCGACATCATGTTTGCAGTGAACCTAGTGAGTCGGTTTCTTAACTGCTACAATAATTCACACTGGAACGCAGTCAAGAAAATCTTTAAATACTTGAAAGAAACCAAAAATTATGGTCTTCGTTATCTGCCTGTATCAGATCAAAAAGTATTGGGCTACTGTGATGCAGACTATGCTAACGATATTGACACCAGACGCTCAATCACAGGCTATGTGTTCATAAAGAATGGGGCTGCAGTAACTTGGTCCAGCCAACGCCAGCAAACAGTGGCTCTATCAACTACAGAGGCCGAATTCATGGCGGCCTGTGCCGCAACCAAAGAGGCTATCTGGATCAAACAGCTACTAAGTGATATTGGTGAATATAAACAGCAGACATTGTGCTTAAATTTAGACAATCAGAGTGCTATAAGTGTTATAAAAAATACTAATTTTCATAAAAGGTGCAAACACATAGATATTAAGTATCATTTTGTGAAAGAAAAATATTATGATAAAGTAATTGATTTAAATTATGTTTGTAGTAGTAATCAGTTTGCTGATATTTTAACGAAAGCATTGTGTAGCAAGCAAGTTCAGATTGTTAAGAGAAAAGATTGGCCTGGTAACACTTAATACTTAGAACTAATTGTATACCTACTACTGTTTTTTTGGTCACCATAGTTTGCTGTTATTATTTATATTTAACAAGGCTTAAATTTAGTGGGAGTGTTAGATATAAATGTCAAATTCAAATTTGGCGCCTGAAACACTATGCTTAGTTGTCAGTTGTCACTGACATTTTTTTTTTTTTTCTTCTCTTGCTCTGTTGGCTTCAAGTCTGTTGTAATTTCATTGTATTTTAAATAAAACTATTTAAACAGTTCAGTGCATAATATTATTTACTCTAATTCATTATTTTTGTTATTTATAATGGATATAAAAAATGTTTTTAAGCAATTTCCATGCTTGTTATCAACGTTACAATTTTGAAAAAAGGATAGATAGAATTTTTGATGTCTTTACTTCGAACATTGAAATCGTTTTCTGTCCCTTTTTCAAAATTAAAATTAGCTATTATTAATAACTTGCAAAAAATTTATTCATCCGATCTTTCCCGTGGATCTGGATAATTCATCTTATGATGAGAGCAAAGTTTGAGAATCACAAAATGTAAAAAAATTATCACTGGGGGTAAGATCGGATGCCTTTAAGTAAAAAAAAATAAAATCGATTGGAACATTCATGTTTTTAATTACATAAACGTAATTTTTTTATATATTGTAGTGCGTTTAAGATCGGATTTATTATTCTTATACACGTTGTTCTCAAAGCCATAGAAGCGGGTTTGAAAGTACGTCCGATCTTGCCCCCGAAGGACATTTTCTTAACCATAGCCATAAAAAAGTATGTCTTGTCTTTACATGCGTATAAAGCAGAAACTGTTGAGTTTACAAAAATAAACAAAATTGAAACCTAAGCTATGTTTAAAAATTAATCACATGCACCATATTTTAGTAATTTATCTTCAATAAATATCGAGAAAATTGAGTTTTTACAAAACCTTTTCAATTGGTCTGAAATCCGTCCGTTCTTACCCCAACATACCTTAGTCGTCGAAGTATAGGTACCTTCAGGTCACTCGACCAAGTCTAGAGGCAAGGTCTCATCATAACTAGCAAAATGAGCCCAAATGGTCGGCGGTGCGATCCCGTGGAGGTGTTCGACGTTCGTACGGCCCGTTGTCCGCGCGCGCAAACATGCGCCGCGCGAGCGTACGGACGAGCTTCAGTATTTTTAACAGAACTTCACAATGATGTCAATAGATGGCGCTCTGTAAATGTTTATTCGTTTTTGCTTACAAATTTGTTACAAATAATAGACGTTAGCACCATCTTACGTGGAATAAAAAAATAGTCTACTGATGTCTATGAACGTAAAGATGAGCGCGCATCTAGACATGCTCGCAAGTTAACTAAGTATTACATTATAATTTAAATAGTTAAATTATCTTATGGATACCGCGAGGTCTCAGTTCGGGGCGAATCACTTACTAGTTTAGAGATTGTGCTTTACAGAATTGGCCCTATTTATTATACCTTGGCGTTCACCATAATATACCGTCGCCAATACTCCCGAACTCCCGCGCTGCACAGCGTTGTCGCCTCGTCCCCACGCCGCCCCCGAAGATTTGTAAAAACCGAACTGTTTCTGCTGTTTTCAAATGCATGAATAATAAGCTAAAATAGAAAAAAGACATCTCAAATAGTATTACTGGAGGTACCTAAGTAACAATAATAAAATAGTACCTATTACCACAGCAGCCCCCCTAGCATGGACCGAGACAATTTTCTCCCCGAGGAAAGGATAAAAATTTATTCCGAAATAAATAAATAAAAACGCTAAATAACGGTGGATAAATACATAGTTCCCGTGAAATGTCCCGTATATTTTTTAAAAATATACTAGATACATAAGCTACGTACCTTCTTTTTAAATCTATTGATGTACCTAAGCATTCCGTCACCTTTATCACACACAAGGTACTTTTGGGCTTCATTTGTAACCATAATACCATAATATCAGAAATATATTATTCACCAACTTTTATAATAAATATAGGGGCCGGAGATAAAAAATTTATTTATCCAATTTTATCCACTGACAAGAGATACAATTAACTTAACCACTTTTCAGAGCACGGCGGGAGAGAAGTTTATCCCCGTTTGACATTTCACGGGGACTCGGGGGACTATTTATCCACCGTTATTTAGCGTTTTTATTTAAGTAGGTATTTAGGAAAGGATAAAAAAAATATCCTTTCCTCGGGGAGAAAATTGTCTCGGCCCATTCTAGGGGGGCAGCTTACAAAAACATCCCAAAAGGTATATTTTTGAAGCATGTATTAGCTCCAACCCGTCCAACCTGTTAGGTACTTATCGTTACTTACTTTTTACCTATAGGCTGCATCACCACTTGCTAGCAAGTCTGATTGCAGTCAAGCGCTAGCCTATATACTTGCTAGCTTGCTAGCGGGGTTGTAATGTTGTAGGTACTGAAATCCATTACCCCCATGGGGTGTAATGTAAGTACATAATTTGAATTTCGAAAGATCCCGCATCCAAAGAAAATTCTGTTCATTCCAAGTATTGCTATCTCGCTTCGATGATTGATGGCGTCCCTTTCGCACGAACCACAGAGAAATGATTGCGGAAAATTCCCTCCAACACTTTTATTTTCCAAAACGTTGTACTTATGTATTGGTGTTATTGAAATTGAATATTTATATAATTTAAATGTCGAGTGACGAAGATTAGTAAGTAATTTAAATCCGGAAACTATTACTTACCTAAAATAGATGCTCAAAGTATATTAAACGATTTGCTCCCAGAAACTTCTGAAGACAGATATAGTTATTATTTCATTAGCATTTTTAGTTTTTGAAAAATACGAGTAGATATGATTTGATAATATAGGTACCTATTGAATAATCTTTTTATTAGCCTTAATTTTATTGCCTCGCGAGGTGTGAAAATTGGAGTATTCAACGCAGGGGTAATGCTATCTTTGTCTTGGGCGCCCTTAGACCCCGCGCTTCACTCAGGATTCTAGATGCCACACCCTCGCTGCGCTCAGGACTCAGGAGTTACTCTAAAATCCCTCGTTGCGCTTGGGGTTTATCCCGGCGCCCGTGACGTAAGACATTGCATTACCTGTTGAATAATCTACTATTATTTATGAAAGAAATTTTATATAGGTAAAGGTAAGTAAACTTAGGTACTTTATTTGGTCCAAATCAATTTATTGTGTAAAATTGTCATCTTAATAACTAGGTACCAATAAAAATAGCTTGCAAATTGCAATTATTTTTTTGTACTTATGTAGGTATCAAATAGGTTTTCATTTTCGCATTTTTCGTACGGTGACATGTAATAGTATATTGTGATACAAGGGTGGAAAGTAGGTTATTGCAAACGAGCTGTCATTAATAAGCCCGAGCCGAAGGTGAGGGTTTTTAATGTCACGAGTTTGCAATAACCTTCACACCCGTGTATCACACGACGTTTTTCAATACAGTTGTGGGAAATAGTAATAAACAAATCAAAGAATTACAAGTTTATTTCAACATACATACGTACATACTTAGTAATTAATTCTGAAAATTGAGATAGTTTTTAACATGGAATAACTTGACCACAATGTAGATGGTTTATATTTTCCACTCAATTCATGAAAATAAGCTAACAAAACATTTTCTGAGAATGACTTAGTTTTTTATGTTTTTTCCATGAAATAAAATTATTGTAAGCCGTCATATATCTTTCTCGAGATTTTGGGGGCAAAATTCCATCTTGCGCAGTTTTCGCCTCAGATAAAATATCTGGTGGAGTTCATTCCATTTCATCATTAGTACTAGAACTCATATTAATTAACAAAAATATAATTAATTTATCACTTAGAACACAGATGTAGTACTAAACAGATACCGCGCTCGGAACACAGAAGTGCGGCCAAAATTTATTCGAGTGTGCGTGACAGCACTGTCTGAACACATGCATCAGTGTGCGTGAAATGTTGCCAGATTAATGAAAAAGTGCCAAATTAATGAAAGAAAATGTATTTGTTGGTTCTTTCTTTATGCCTTACGATTTCAACGACATAATATGGTAGGAGAATAGCTTGTATCCTGGAAAAGGAGATGCGCATATTACTGTTTTTTTTTTTATCCACTACAAGTTAGCCCTTCACTGCGATCTCCCCTGATACTGTGGTGGTACGCTGGCTACTTTGGAGCTACGCTGAGTACTTTAGCGGTACGACGAATACTTTCAAGATATACCAGTTAAATTGGTGGTACGTAGACTACTTTGGAGGTAGGCCGACTATTTTAGAGGTACGCCGACTACTTTGGTGGTACGTAGGCTACTTTTAAGGTATGCCGGCTACTTTAGAGGTACGCCGGCTACTTTGGTGGTACGCAGGCTACTTTTAAGGTACGCCAGCTACTTTAGAGGTACGCAGGCTACTTTGGAGGTACGTAGGCTACTTTTAAGGTACGCCAGCTACTTTAGAGGTACGCAGGCTACTTTGGAGGTACGTAGGCTACTTTTAAGGTACGCCAGCTACTTTAGAGGAACGCAGGCTACTTTGGAGGTACGTAGGCTACTTTGGTGGTACGCAGGCTACTTTTAAGGTACGCCAGCTACTTTAGAGGTACGCCGGCTACTTTGGAGGTACGTAGGCTACTTTTAAGGTACGCCAGCTACTTTAGAGGTACGCAGGCTACTTTGGAGGTACGTAGGCTACTTTTAAGGTACGCCAGCTACTTTAGAGGAACGCAGGCTACTTTGGAGGTACGTAGGCTACTTTGGTGGTACGCAGGCTACTTTTAAGGTACGCCAGCTACTTTAGAGGTACGCCGGCTACTTTGGAGGTACGTAGGCTACTTTTAAGGTACGCCAGCTACTTTAGAGGAACGCAGGCTACTTTGGAGGTACGTAGGCTACTTTGGTGGTACGCAGGCTACTTTTAAGGTACGCCAGCTACTTTAGAGGTACGCCGGCTACTTTGGTGGTACGCAGGCTACTTTTAAGGTACGCCAGCTACTTTAGAGGTACGCCGGCTACTTTGGAGGTACGTAGGCTACTTTGGTGGTACGTAGGCTACATTTAAGGTACGCCAGCTACTTTAGAGGTACGTACGTACCTCGTACAGCTCTGCGTACCTCGAAAGTAGCTGGCGTACCTACCTTAAAAGTAGCCTACGTACCTTAAAAGTAGCTTGCGTACCTCTAAAGTAGCCGGCGTACCTCTAAAGTAGCTGGCGTACCTCTAAAGTAGCTGGCGTACCTTAAAAGTAGCCTGCGTACCACCAAAGTAGCCTACGTACCTCCAAAGTAGCCTTCGTACCTCTAAAGTAGCTGGCGTACCTTAAAAGTATCCTACGTACCTCCAAAGTAGCCTGCGTACCTCTAAAGTAGCTGGCGTACCTTAAAAGTAGCCTACGTACCTCCAAAGTAGCCGGCGTACCTCTAAAGTAGCTGGCGTACCTTAAAAGTAGCCTGCGTACCTCCAAAGTACCCTACGTACCACCAAAGTAGCCTGCGTACCTCGAAAGTAGCTGGCGTACCTTTAAAGTAGCCTGCGTACCACCAAAGTACCCTACGTACCACCAAAGTAGCCTGCGTACCTCGAAAGTAGCTGGCGTACCTTAAAAGTAGCCTGCGTACCACCAAAGTAGCCGGCGTACCTCTAAAGTAGCTGGCGTGCCTTAAAAGTAGCCTACGTACCACCAAAGTAGTCGGCGTACCTCTAAAGTAGCTGGCGTACCTTAAAAGTAGCCTGCGTACCTCCAAAGTACCCTACGTACCACCAAAGTAGCCTGCGTACCTCGAAAGTAGCTGGCGTACCTTTAAAGTAGCCTGCGTACCACCAAAGTACCCTACGTACCATCAAAGTAGCCTGCGTACCTCGAAAGTAGCTGGCGTACCTTAAAAGTAGCCTACGTACCACCAAAGTACCATCTGCGTACCAAGCAGCTGGCGTACCAATAAATTAATCGGCGTACTTCGAAATAAGCCGGCAGCGTAGCTGTTTCACAAAAAAAAACTATCTACTAACAGCCCATTTACACCTTCTTTAATTTAAGGGAAAATATTTCAACGTAAATTAGCAACACTGATAGATATCGTTGAGGTTTTGTGTTTCAAGTCATCAGCAATTAATTATCATGGAAAAAAAATCTAACAGAATGAAAATATAAATTTTTGCCTATGAAACAAAACACCATCTTCCTTTTTTAATTTTTGGTAACAATTTTTACAGTGTTTCAAGACACAAGACGGCATTATTTCGAGAAACTTGTCTACACACACGTCACGTCAAAACTTCTCGACGCGTCGCATCCAACTAACTGAGAATTGTATTTGCTTTTCGTTTTGTATTCGCTTTGTTGGCGCGTCTGCCGTGTTCCGAGCGCGGTATCTGGTACTACATCTGTGACTTAGAAAATAAAAAAATTCAGCAAATGGCGCGTATTTACACCTGGACATATTTTTTTTTTTTCAACGAAACTAGGCTACGGGTTCGTACCTACGCGTATACAGCCTATTCGATTTTTGTCAAATGTTGAAAATAATTAAAATAAAACTGGTAATCCATGCTGGTAATTAAATATAATCAACAACCATATATGTAAAAGAATTTTGGAAATTCAATGCTAAAACGTACGGATTCATTCATTTTTCCTCGTAAAAAGCCTATCCCACAGAGTACATTATATATACTGGTATAGAGTTGCTACTCGACTTTCCATCTGCAGCGACATCTATCGGGAAGTTGTCCAACTAAAATATGTATATACCTACACACACTACTACACACTACACACACTACTACAGTCCTGTAGTAGGTACTATATAATAATAAAGTCCTTGTGTATCGTATAATAATTAATTTATCTTAATTATTACAACATCACTTATTTCTGCAACTATAGAATTATGTGACCTTGTAATAATTAAGATAAATTATTATACGATAAACACAAATTGTAAAAGATGGTGTACAGATGTTACTAAATGAAACGCATGTTGATTATTTTCTCTTATATTCTCAATTACAAAGAATACACATGAATTATAACAATTATTCCACAGTTTTATGTTTTTCACATCGTACACACTTAATACACACTAAAATAATATATTGTTTCACATTTCAACGAATTTATAAAACAAAAAATTAAAATTTTGTCCACCCGGCATCCGGCATGCCAGAAGTCAGAACACGTCAATGTCGATGTCAAACTTGTCAAACTTTAAAATGGCGGCTGGCCACGTTTAGAAATTAAAACACCAATGTTTCATTAAACTTCTCACTAAATTTATAACAGATAAATCTTTATAAATTATCTAAGCTCATATTCTGCTCAAAAAAATTGTTTTACATATTATTAGCTATGTGCTTATTTAAATGGCAAAAGCATTAAATTGATCTAAAACATAAACTTCTGAACGAACACTTACTTCTGCGCCATCACAGACCTGATCACAGACTTTTGGTACACACACTTTCAGTACAAGATAAGCGCCATGAGCGCCATCCTTTAGGGAGTTGTGGAACTAACACCCCCATACAACGGAAAAATGTTCTAAGTGCAAAGGCCCTGGCCTATCCGATTATATTCTATGTATGAAAACTCCTTGCTACTAAACTTTTTTAATTGACTTGGAAAATTTAAAACTAAACTGCAAAAGTAAGTGTCGAGCTTGTAAAAGTAAGTCACGACCGTGTAAAAATAAGATACCTAAGCGAAAGATTCAATTTTCGAATCATAACTACAGCCTCTGAAAGTGCGCCATGTTTGACAACTGTATTGAAAAAGAATAGATATTATAGACTAAGTATAGTCTATTATTAATATAGAATAATTTAGAAGAGATGCTTAGTAGGACAACAAATTACCTACTTTAAACTTTTACTTTCTCTACCTCCTTTTACCTACTGCATGTAATATTATGTTATCTTCTCGTATCCCTCAATCCACTATAGGATCCACTTTTTGCATCCACCAGTGGATCGAATAGCACAATGTTATCCACAACAGTCAGGTTTTGTGATTCTATACCATAGTCTTTAGTATTTTCTCAATAAATATCTAACCAACTGTTCACTACTTAGAGCTCTTCATGTTTAAATTTTTTCCTATCAGGAAATGACCAAAATTCAGAGGGTAATCCTTTAGCATCTCTTTCACGCTTGACAAATGCTGTGAATGATGATACACAGTTCCCAATAAAATAATTGACTTGTCCCAAAATGGCTAAATCTAAATGTGGATTGCTTGGTTCTTCTTTCAGTACAGTTATTTCTGAATTCTTGAGAGAGCTTTGTAGATCTTCAATCATATGGTATGAGTCAGAGGCCACAAACACATACTTAATATCCTTGAATTTTTTAAGAGCTCTTTTGATTTGCCTGAAATAGGTATACTAAACAATATAATAGGCGAATATCTTTTTTTTTGAAGGTGACAAGATAAAACTATTCAGCAGTGATTGTAAATTATGATACTAAGTGTGTGTTCCGTTACAAGCACTGCGAGCACTGGCAGTGCTCTTTACTAGGGACTTTCAGTGCTCTCAGTGTATTTCGGAACGCACCCTAAGTTGTTGGGTGTCACAAAGCAGACTTGGCCTTGACTGGCAATGGAATCGTACTGGGATTCCAGTTGCTCTAATAACTACAATAAGCTTAGTTGTTTTGCTCTGTACATATTTTTAAGGGATTTCATACACTCTCATTATTTAATTTATATTGTTTTGTGATTAATTATTGATTGCGTTTGATTTTTGCATGTGCTTTCGAATCATCAAGTGAATTACAATGCCATTCTTACAGATAAGAACTAAAATTAGATTATCTGACCTGGCTTTGCACAGGTAAAACAACAAAGAATTTCATCCACTATCTAGAAGGGAACCATTGTTTTTCGGGATAAAAATATCCTTTTAACCAGGGCATCATAAGTATGTAAATTTGCATTCAAATCCATCCAGTAGGTTCAGTCAGTGTAATACCTTAACACAGACAGTCAAAAATTTAAAAAAAGTTTGGGCTACTACATATTATACACTTTTACTTCCCCCAATTACAACATTAAAATGTACAGGAATCATACAGATATAGCTATATTACTTACTTTATTATATCACTTCTATGTGGCAGGCACATTGAATGTGTTAATTTTCCCTTTTCATTTTTATACCCCACACATTGTGGGGCTGAAAATAGTTTGGGACTATCTGGCACATGTTGACATGCTTTTATCCAGTCTTGACCATTCCTTAAATGTATTCCTAGAATTCCACCACCACTCATATTCTTCTTAATAAACAATCTTGATCTGTTCAGAATATCATTACTCCAAGTTAAATATTTTTGTAAATGTACATTTTCAACTTGAACTGGAAAGCTTGCTGGTGCACCTAAACGGTTATCAAAATATTTAATTTTGTTGCTTTTAATTAAATTTTTATTATCATTATCATTTCAATCCATTGCTGGCCGACTACTGAGTATGAGTCTCCTCTCAGGGTTTGATCATAGCCCACAGCTCTGGCCAAGTGCAGCTAGCCAGACTTCACACACCTTTGATAACTTTCGAAGAACTCTCAGGCATACAAGTTTCCTCACAATATTTTCCTTCACAGCATTGATAAAGTAAGTGATATAAGTACATTTGCTTGCATAACTCAGAAAAGTTGTGAATCATATTTTACTTTAAAAAAGCAGAGTTAAGAAAACTATACAAACCAGTGAAAGCTAATACAGGCCATTGTTCTGATGGATATTTCTGAGTCCAAGATTTCATCATTTTGTCATTATGAGCATCATAGTTTAAGGGCCCATAAAACTCAGATTTAACAAAATCTATATTAAATGTATCCCAAAATGGTCCAAAAGGATTACCAGATTTTGCATTACAACTATTATCAATTTCACCAGTTCTCTGCATGTAGCAAAACGAGATTCTATTTTGTGGTGGCCATATCACTGGTGCTATGTGTTCCATAAATACCTTCATGGTTATGACATGATTGTACTGATGTAAAGAATCAATATTAAAATATTTGTCAAATGGAACTTGTATGGATTTCACCTCTCCATATCTATATTCAACCCAGGGTGGTAAAACAAGTGTTCTATTGATCGCTTTACTAAATGCCAGTGCCCCTAAAAAATGGTCAGCTTGGTTGCCGAATCTACCTGTAAATAAAAAATACAAATGAAAAATCAAAATACACATACCTATACATAATATACCTTATCTATTTGTAATTTTAATAGGGGATTAATAAGTCAAGCCATAGATTTTTTTTTGACCATGGAACCTAACTTCTGATTTTATAATTAAGCAACAGGAAAATGAGAAATCTTCTAATAAACTAATTCGTCTTTTTGACAACACTAACAAATTATTATTCCAAAGAAAGCATCTAGTAAAGAACAACAATTATTTTTACTTGTCCTACTGTTTTATACATCCCCATCAAATTTACTAACTCGCCAACATTTTAAGTTTTAAAGCTTCAACACTGTGCTTCAACATAATATGTTACTCAATGGTAGTTCAAGCTTCGACTAGAAAACATCACATATTATAATTTAGCATGTGTAATTATTATATATTGTATTCTTTTATCAGCAAAATAGCCACAGCCGATCTTTCGGCGCGAGTGGCCATTTCCACCAATCAGAGAGCGCCATTCAAATTTATGTAGATAAATCTTGTTTAGTAATTATTATGTACCTACTTACTACATTTGTCAAAATCTTAAGTAAGGGTTGAACATGCAATCGGGCACATATTATGTTCTATTGGGTTAATATACCTAACTTAAGTTTTAAAAATGTATATTGTGTGATTAAAATTACTTAGTTAAATTAAAATGTGGTTAAAGTTTTGGTAGTCATTTACAAATTTTGGTGATCATTTAATTACTTAGTTCCTAATATTTAGTGGCCACAATTTACTATTTGATGATAATATATCTAAGGTACAGTTTGATGATAGATCAATAAAGGACGAGTTAAAAATTATTCATGTTTAGTTATAAAATTAGAAGTCGATAGAGTTTATTGGTGTCATATTTAAATATTTTAGGAGTTTACTGCTGTTACAAAAGTAAGTGCTATGTTACTAAAAAATAACTACCATGCTGAGTTGTATTTACCTACACTAGCTTACATCGAAGATAATAAATTGGGATAGTATTTACTATTTTTAAGCCGTACATTGATAGTGGCTGACTTTGTAATTCAGAGGCGAGCTATTAAATAGAAGTCTGTTTAATTAGCACCCATTTTAATATCATTTGCCTTACAATGTAACTTTATATTTTATTACAAATTAATTTTCATCAAGAACCAAATGTCATTAAGAAATGTTAATTAAAAACATACCCATGCAAGGACAATAAACGACATAGCCAAGCGTTTTATAACTTATAATACATACTGAATTCAACGCTAAGATAATAATCATAAATGCTAATTTATTAGTCATCGTAAAAGTTTCATAAAATCGAATTTTGCAGAAAGTTGAAACTGAAACGAATTCTCAAACCACCGACCAGAAACAAAATTTCTCAAACAATCAACCAGAGTTGAACCAGAGACTAGTAACCAGAGAGACAATCAACCATTCAACCAGAGACAAGTTAACCCAGAGAGTTAACCAGAGATTCAACGTTCATTAATTGTCAAAATGTAAACACAATCACAGAGACAGACACATAGGAAAAGCGCGGGAAACTTCTAATTTGGCGGACGTGTTTTTATTTTGGTTTCTGATTATTACTTGAAAAAGTGGATCAGTGGAGGTTTTTAGTGTATAAAAGTAGATAATAATAGTTACTAGATATTTATATTTATATTTTAGTTAGTAAATAGTGTACATATCTTTGATTTGGTAAGTTTCTTTTAATTATTATGGGGGTTGATCCCCCGGATGACCCTGGACCTGGAGGATATAATATTGCTATCGACGATTCTTCTATGGACACGGAGGATGGTCATATTCCTCTCTCTGACAGAAAACGCACTAAACCCCAAAAAAGATGCCGCCATTGCAAGACTAAGAGAAGTCGAAATAAGGATGAAAAATTGCATTCTCAAATATGTCAGTGTGTTGACCCTTATTGTTGTAAATAATGCTCAAGATGAGAAAAATGTCTCACCGGTTTAGTACTGGTGCCTCCTCTACACAACCCATTAGTTCGACAGGTCCCTCACAACCGCAAATAGCTAGAAAATATGGTAGACCGGCTACACACGGCCCTTTATCAGAGGCAATATCGGGAGAGTGATGGTGGGGATGAAATCGCCTACTTCTCTACACACGTCCCTGCCAGTTAGTACATACGTAACCTTCAAGATGCCACATATACACTCTCAAAACATCAAAAAATAGGCATCGCTTTGGCACTTGCTCCGGTGCGACCAAAACATTTTACAGGCCTCCTGCCTCATGACGCGATTAAAATACTCTTTATGTTTTTTAGGGTTCCGTACCCAAAGGGTAAAAACGGGACCCTATTACTAAGACTCCGCTGTCTGTCTGTCTCCAGGCTGTATCTCATAAACCGTGATAGCTAGAAAGCTGAAATTTTCACAAATGATGTATTTCCGTTGCCGCTATAACAACAAATACTAAAAATTAAAAAAATATATATATTAAGGGGGGTCCCCATACAATAAACGTGTTTTTTTCGTATTTTTTTGCTCAATATTAAAAACGGTAACAGGTAGACGGTTCAAATTTTCACAGAATATTAACTTGTATATTACCTTTCAAAATAAATATAATTAAATATCAATAAAGTAAATATTAAAGGGGGGCTCCCATACAACAAACGTAATTTTTATTTTTAATACGTCATAAATCGTAAAACTTAATACAGGTTTGTACGGAACCCTCGGTGCGCGAGTCCGACTCGCACTTGGCCGGTTTTTTTATCCCACAAATACGACAACTCCTTGAAAAGATCAAATTATTGTTTTCGTCCAGGCCTCTCGCTTCTTCTCCTTCGCTATATCTCCGCACGAAATAAAAATTAATTTACAAAAACACGTCCCGGTGCCACTACACTCGCACGCATACTGCGTTGAAACTTGAAATCGGTCCCGATTTCGCTACACACGCACGGACAACACTCCCTAAACGATAATCGGCCCTAAATCGTGAGCTCGCCCGAACCAATTTCTGAGTTAGGGGTAATAATAATAATTCTGATTACGATTTGCCTACAAACGAGGCGATTAAAAGAGCGATCTAGGGCGCTTCCCACCACTTCCTATTGCCTCTGATATAAGGGCCGTGTGAAGCCGGTCTTGATTCAGGACCTTTCACAGTCCACATCCAAAGATTAACCATATCTCCGAATGATCCGGTAACTTTACACGCCATACAATTTGGCAAAGATTTAAAAAATTTAAAAATTAATAACATTGACAATGGCAGTCTCAAACGTATAGGCAGAAATAGAGTTTCGATGGATTTTAGCAATTATCAGGATGCTAATTTGTTTACAGAGAACTCACAAATAGCTAGTCTTTCCTACAAAGTTTTTATTCCCAGTTTTACTGTTACACGAGTAGGTATAGTGAAAGGTGTGCCGCAAGACTGGTCGGAGGAAGAAATTCAGGAAAACATCACTGTTCCTATAGGATGTGGTCAAATCATTAAGGCGAGGCGAATTAAAAGAAAAAATGTAACTGATGGTAGGTACAGCTTTATTTTCTAACACTAACATGGTTGTTTTGACGTTTGATGGTCAGATATTACCAAAAAGGGTGTACATGTGCTATAATACAGCTCTTTCTGTTGAATTATACATTTTTCCTACCATACAGTGCTACCATTGCTGCAAATTTGGGCACACTAAGATACAATGCAGATCAAAGCCACGTTGCTTTAAATGTGGGGATGAACACCCCTCAGACACTTGTACCGTTGTCTCTGAAAACGCTCATTGTTTTCACTGCACTGGTCGCCACTTTTCCACTAGTAAGTTATGTCCAGAATTCAATAGACAGCAAAAAATTAAAATTTCAATGGCCCAGAGCTGCATATCATATGCAGAGGCAGCTAAAATCCACCCCCCATCTTTTAAACCTTAAGCTGATGTAACAGCTTCCTCTCTTTCCCAATCTGGAAATAAAAATCCTACCTCAAACTCAAGTTCATATGTACCTCCTACACCAAACAGTTCTCATAAAAAAACGGTGTTTGTCCAACGTCGTGTTCCTCCTAAACAAACCGGAGGGTATGACCGCAATATGCATGAATCGATTAACAATGAATATAATAATCATAACTCCCAAATGCCTGATGGTTATGTATTGAAACACAGATCAAATACAATCCCTCAAAAATCTATTGCAGAATTAATTTTAGAACTTATTAAATTACTTTCTAATTCTAGTGATAACTCTTTACCGTCCAACGCCGCCAATTCATTACTGACAGCTTTAAACCAAATCTTTAACTATGGACCACAAAATCCTATAGTCGAACTGCAGGAGTGCCTTAAGTAAAAAAACTGATATTATTTACTTACTAAATAAATATAAGCCTATGGCTATGTGTCTCTCTGAGACATGGCTGAAACCAGAGTTTCTCTTCAGAATCTCTGGTTTCGTTACTGTGAGAAATGATAGACTGGATGGGTATGGTGGAGTGGCCATACTCATTAACAAAGCTTTCTCATATAAGATTTTTTCACTCCCTTCTCTCAGTGATGGCATTAATGCCATTGCTGTGATTGTAAATAAAATTTGTATTATTTATGTGTAGGTATATACCTCATCCTTCTTCTTCCTTATACAATGAGTTTAGTCAATTACTTACTAAGTACATTGCCTAGACCATTTTTAGTACTCAGGGATTTCAACTGTCAAAATCAATCATGGGCCAGTTCTAGTACTAATTATTATGGTGAATTGATGACAGATATTTTAGACTCTCAAAACATAATATGTAATATATTGAACAATGGCACTCCAACTCGACGTACTGGTCCTGGTGAAAGCCTTAGTGCTCCTGACTTGTCTCTTTGCTCTCCGAGTTCGGCATCTTTGATATCTTGGAATCTTTTGGAATGTACATACTTGACCATTCTTATGGCAGTGATCATATGTAACCAGTTGTTCTTACTTTACCTATATCTTGCCCTCATTCTAACCTACAACACAGTTCTAAATTAAAGCATAAACTGCCAGATGACTGGAGTACATTTAAACATTATGTTGAACAAAAACTATCTAGCCTTCCACTATTTGTTATTGGTGGTAATGAAACAATATGTGCAGATGAGTTTACTAAAATTTTAATTGATGCTGCAAATGCTTTATTTCCATTAAGAAGTAATAGACAGGGTTAAATTCCATTTCCTCCTTGGTGGGATCATGAGTGCACTATAGCCATCAAGCAACGGAAGGAGGCTGAGAAAGAATATTGTTCCATGATGACTGCAGAGAATTTTGAAATTTACACCCAAATAGCCCGTTCCACTCGCAAGCTCCTCAAAAAAAAGAAATTTGAGCGTTGGAGACGATTCTGTGAGTCCTTGAATCCAGATATTTGCCCATCGGTAGTTTGGAAAAATATAAGAAGATTTAAATCAGCTTTCTATTCGTCTTCATCAGGTACATTATCTATTGAACTAGCCGACCAATTTATGGACAAGTTGGCTCCTGCATCTGCTCCCGACTTTAATAATACCTATGTTGCATTCCTTACTCGGTAGCTTGTAGTTATACAGACCTTAATGCTCCCTTTTCTTTTTCTGAACTAAAAGGCGTGTTGTCTTATGTAAAAGACTCATCCCCAGGCGAAGATGGCATTACATACTCTTTCTTGATAAACTGCAGTGACCGCTAGTAATATAACTCTGTGTAATATAATAAGTCTATGGCAGTGACGCTTCTTTGAACTACTATTTGAGTATTTTATAATGCCATTAGGTTGTCTGGTAATATTCCTTCTTCTTGGAAAACCCAAGCCATAATCCCTATATTAAAACCAAACAAACCAGCCTCTGATGTTTCTTCTTTTCGTCCAATAGCCCTATCCTCAGTTCTTGCCAAAATAGCTGAGCATCTAAACAGGTTAGAAATTTTCATTGAAAATAGTAACGTTTTGACAGCTAATCAGCTGGGATTCAGAAAAGGCCGTAGCACCATAGACAATATTAGTATTTTTGTTTCGGATATTCGGTTATCTTTCTCGAATAATAAGTCAGTTCTTGCGGCCTTTCTTGATATCAGCTCTGCGTATGATAATATGCTGTTCTCAGTAATGCATAAAAAATTACATGACCTTCATGTACCTCAATTATGAATTACATTTATCATTAATATGCTTTCTGAAAGGTGTATTAAATTAGACATAAACAATGGTACTCAACTATCAAGGCTTGTATGGAGAGGCCTGCCCCAGGGGTCGGTCCTTAGTCCATTATTGTACAATGTACTTACCTATGATCTAGAGACCTCCTTGAACTCAGATGTAAATGTCTTGTAATATGCTGATGACCTTCTTTTATACAACTCGGACATTTCGGTAGAAAAAGCTAGTAGGTAGCTGCTTAACCATTACTCATAATAAGCTAAATGATTGGTTAGATGTCAATGGACTGGAATTGTCTGTTAGTAAAAGCACCGTGGTTCTATTTTCTAGACGGAGAATTACTTATACCTGATTTCAGTGTACTTTATAGGGATAATCCTATTCCTGTAAAGTCTGAAGCAAAATTCTTGGGAGTTATTTTAGATTCAAAACTTACTGGAGTACCTACCTCACTTCGACTATATTGTAACTAAGTAAATGTGAAAGAAACTTAAACATGATCAGCCGAGCGATCGCGTAACTTCTGCATCAATCATTGATACATCGCAATCACCTCTGATTGGTTAACACTCTTCCACTATTGGACATAATCCATTGACGCAGCAAGAATGCCATAAATTCAGCCAATTACAACAATTGATACTGTAACAATGATTGATGCAGAAGTTACGCGATCGCTCGGCAGGTGTCTAACCGGTGTTTGGTGGGGTGCCCGTCCTTCGACCTTGCGTCTTATTTATAAAACGCCCTCATTCGTAGTTTACTAGATTATGCCACTTTTATTCTAGTACCCTGTAATGCTGCTGCCTGCTGCTCTTAGCAAATTAGATTGTGAGCAGGCTAAAGCATAAGAATTAAAGAACATATTTAAAAAAAAACCGGCCAAGTGCGAGTCGGACTCGCGCACCGAGGGTTCCGTACAAACTAGTAAGCTTTACGATTAATGAATTTAATGAACCGCAAAACTAACTTTGTTTGTAGAGGTTTATTGTTAATATAAAAAAAACTATGCTAGTTAGAGCGTTGGTTTTATTTTTCCTGTAAAATATACATAAGCTTCTATTGACCGTAATTATTTCAGATTTTTCAATTGGTAAACTTCGGAGATAAGGGGGGGGGGGGGGGGTGGTATTTTTTTCGACATTTTGCCCGATAAATCAAAAACTATTATTGCATAAAAATAAATAAAAATCTGTTTTAGAATGTAGAAGTATAGCCCTTTCATATGATATCCCACTCAGTATAGTTATCATACTTTGAAATTTCAAACCCCCGATTTTCCCCCTTTTTTAATTAAACTAAAAATAATTTTCGATTTATTTTTATTTTAATGATGTTAGGCCACTATTATACACAACTATTCCAAATTTCATGTCGATAGCTTTAATAGTTACTGAAATAATCGACTGTGACGGACGGACGGACGGACGGAGAAAGTCGCATCGTCGGGTTCCATTTTTACCATTTTGGTACGGAACCCTAAAAAGATAAACAATTTAGTTTAGAGCCAGTTCCAACAGTAACAACGCGAGCATGTCGGTGTTCGCGAGCATGTCGGAGCGAGGTGTCGTCGGTGACGCGAATCCACAAGTTTACCCCCTACCAAAAAGTGCTCAACACGGCTAAGGAAGTTTTCACTTCAACATTTCATAGTTTTCATACATTTGGTCACATTTTAATTAATTACTTAAGTATATTAAGTTTTCACACATTGGGGCTGATTCTGTAGTGCACAATCTCTAAACTAAACTAAAATTAGAGCATTACAAATATTGCTAACCCTTTCATAATACTCCCTGCGGAAAGGGACAGAACTAGATTTAAAGCTGCCATTTTAGTTTAGAGATTGTGTTATACAGAATCAGCCCCATTAGGTTAATATTTAGGAAATTTTACGATAATATTGTAGGGATATACTAAAGGAAAAGGCAATTTTTTATGTACCGACAATTAGGTACCAACACAGATTTATTTAAGTTAAGTATATCATTTACAGTTAATTAACTAGGTCTTAAACTAATCCAGAAAAAAAGTCGGAGGCATTTTTTATATTACTTGATGGTAAGTTATTAGTCATATCCTTCTTTTTGTTTTGTTTATGATTGACATCAATAAGTGAATCGATTGATTCGAAATATGAAATATTCCAAAATTTTACATCATTATCATGAGAACAAGAAGCAATGTATTGTCCATCATGACTTATGTCAAGGGCTTCCACGGGCAAACTATGTTGACCAACAACACCTAGTTGACGCTGTGGAAACATATGTGCTGCCCTCAGTATGCCATCTTCGCCAGATGATACTACAATATTTTGTGTTATTGGGATCATACACTGTATTGAATGTTTTTGACCAATATACTCATCACTGTGGAAACCAAACTCTTTCCAATTATATAAGTAGAATTTGCCAACTGAAGATCCAACCAGCAATTTAGTCTCTGAACGAAACAATCCCATACAAGTTAATTCTGCTTCGTATTGTTCGGATCTTGAAAATATTTTGCTAAAAGAAATAAAAGCGATTAGTTTGTTTTACCTACTATGACGCCCGATAACATCAGAAATACGTTATTAATAGAATTACAATAAAACTCCTACTCCAACCCTCAATCCAACCAACTCCATCTCCTCAAACTGATGCTGTACTGGATGACAAAAACCTACGACTAAAAGCTGTCATTAATTTACTGTTAGTAAGATGAGGCTAGCGACGGGTGCAATCACGGGTGAAACTCGGTAGAGAATGTTGTTTGAGAGCAGTAGCCAGAATAAATAATTGCCGTACAGTTAGTAGATACCTGCCAATACTCGTAAAGCATATTTGTAGGTTACAAACGGGGTTTAAAGCAGCACACCTTCAGTACAGCTCTTTGTGCGCGTTCGATTTGAATAAGATGGGCTGCACCTCCCCAGACTGTTATGCCAATAATAGATTGACATAGTGCTTGGTAAACCATTTTCAAATTTCAGGATCAGTTGAGTGACGAACTTGTTTGAATAAGTGCATAGTTAAGTTTACGTACTGTGTTTAAAAGATGTTCAATGTAATTTTTAAAAGTTATGTTGCAGTTAATCACTTGCCAAGATATTTTATAAAGGTGATATTTTCTACAAATACGGGATTTCTGTCAGGTGTGTGGCTAAACTGGGTTGTTGAGGCAACTAGCTTTGGTAAAGAGTTACTAGGAGGAAGTGTAGAATTACGAATGGAAAAAATTATGCATTTTGTTTTAGAAATACATAATTAATGTTAAAAGATTGTTATTAGGCCATTCCCTTACAGTGTCAAAGCCATTTTGAGCAAGTATATTGCATAATATTGTATCTCCGAGGTACCTAAACGATAAATCATCATACTAATCAGTGGCGTAGCGTGGGTTTTCGACGCCCGGGGCCGACCGGAAATTCGCCGCCCCCCAATCCCATTAAAGTCCAATCAATTTAAAGTTTAAATATTTTATTCAACGGACCTAACTTAACTTTATTATCTTAACACTAGGTACATAGTACAAACCAAGAAATAATAATAATAATAAGTATTCAAGTCTTTATTTGCCAATTGAGTGTGCAATAGGATCTTAAATAATATACACAATGCTCATCACTCATCACTTAGCAATCTTTACAGAGATTGGAAAAAATTGTCTCATCTGAGAGCTTCCGTGGCGTGCGCTGCGTACCTAAATGGTAAAAGTTGCACGAAAACAATGTATGGTGGAAGTGTTCCTCTCAAAAGTTCTAAAAAAAAGTCCGCGACAGCATACAGCTATCTTTTAAGGTCGTCTCACAATAACCGTCATTATGATTTTCAAATTTGGTCTAAAACAATGCTTTACTCGCGAAGGTGTTTTTACCAACATAGAAATCCTTATCAAAATAAAATGGTTGTTCATCTCAAGTATTTAATATAGATCAAATTTGCCCTTACACCATTTAATTCAGATGAATATCTTAGAAGATATCATAGTTAGTAATAATGTAACGCGCACTATAGGTAGCTTCACTAGCTACTAATATTATAAAGAGGTAAAGTTTGTGAGGTTGTAGGGGGTAATCTCTGGATCTACTGACCCGATTTTGAAAATTCTGGTACCAATAGAAATCCACATTATTTGTGAGTGTGGGTACGAGAACCGAGATTAACCCGAAAAATTAGGGAGGTCCCGTGGGAATTTAAAAAACTTATTTCACGCGGACGAAGTCGCGGGAATCTGTTAGTGTAAAATAAATAAAAATAGTATTCTTTATTCTAGTAAGTACAAGTTAGCCCTTGACTGCAATGTCACCAGGTGGTGGGTGATGATGTAAGTACCTACTCTAAGATGGCGGGCAAACCTGTAAGGGATATATGTTATATTAAACCTATACCCCTAATCAGTGATATATGAGGTAAATGTATTTTATTGAGAAAATACCTAACCATCAGCTGGCGCAAACCCAAGATTGACTACCAGGAATCGCCACTGCTGTTTGCAAATACTTGTGAGTATCATTAACTTCACGCAGTACCGGATGCCAGAAGCCTAAGTATAAAGTAACATAAAAATGATGCAGACTAACGCTGAGTTGCAGGAAACAATTTTATAAAAAGTGTTGATTACTTAAATTTTTGAATTTGTTTCGTGCAACTCAGCGTAAGTTTCTTTATAATGATGTATAATGGAATTTACACTTATTTTTTTTTTGAATTTCCAATTGAAAATATCGTGGCGCTTGCCGCCGCCCCCTTTCGTATGCCGCCCGGGGCCATGGCCCCCCCGGCACCCCCCACGCTACGCCACTGATACTAATATTATAAATGCGAGTGTGTTTGTTCGTTGCTTGATCCTTCAATCATGCCGCAACAGAGCAACGGATCGACGTTATTTTGTATGGGTACAGTTGAGGACCTGAAGAGTGACAGGCTACTTTCTATCCCGGATAATTAAGATCCCGTGGCTTATTCCATTGGAATGATGGAATTCAGATGGAACATTACAGGATGAAAGATTCTTTTTTAGGTCATCCTTGAAACGCAGGTATTGAACAACAGGCTTTACAAATGAGTGAATTCTTTTTTTAAATGTTCTACGTATGCTACGTACCTTCCTTTTAAGTCTATTGATGTAAGCATTCCGTCACCTCCAGCACACACAAGGTACTTTTGGGCTTCATTTGTAACCATATCAGAAATATATTCTTCACCAACTTTTATAGTAAATATAGGATCTTGCCGTCTGAGATCCCACAATTTGACTGTACCACTATCATCGCCTGTTGAATACATATTAATATGATATAATATTACCTATTACTTAATTTCGTAATGAATGTCGCATTCACAATTCACATATCAATGCTTTCTGGACATCGCGTCGATTGTTATTGATCCAATGTTTTTGGATCGCTATGCAAGAGAAACGCGACACAAACAGTTTACGCTATCAATCTACTTTTCATACTACCCTACCCTATCTAGGAAGTTACCTACTCTCCTCGTAAAAGGCTTTCCAACTAAGAAGAAGCACCCTTCTCTGTTTACGCTGGTGGTGTTGCCAAAAATATGTAAACCAACACCAAAATTATCTTTTTTAATTAAATATTATATTATAATATTAGTATGATATAACTATAGAAGTTCTGAAAGGTCCCATACAAGAAGAGTTTATCGTTACGATCAGTTATTTGTTCTGCTGGTCTGCCCGTTTAACGGACAACGATCATAACAGCGAACGATGGATTGAAGCAATAATGCCCTTGGGACTTATGGCCCTTCTGAACTTTGATATTTCAATGTACGTGCTTTTTGCACGCACTTTACGGAACGGTGGCTTACTTACCAGTGATAATTTTATTGCAGTCTAGAGGAAACAATTTGTATACAGGCTCTTCATGTGCATTTTCGATACATTGTTTCAATTTTCCTGTCTCTACATCTGTAGCCATGACTGCTTTATCCTAGAACATAATATTGTTTTTTCTCCCACTTTCTTGGATATTGTTTCATTATTACCATTATCAATAACCGATATCATAGTCCCTCAAACATATCTGACCCAATGAAAGTATCGCTAGTAGATATAAAAAATCAAATAAAAACAAAAATTTAACAGGGATAAAAATTTGTTCCAATTTTGGCCACTGAGCCAGTGAAGTTTATGCGGCATATACAGATTTACAGTAAACATATGCCAGCAATTGGGTATTTGACAACTAGTCAAGATAGGCCACTAATACTCAAATAAGAAATCAGATCATTTCCGAACAATAAAAGGTTTTAGCGTAAGTTAAGGAGTCACTGCCAGGTATCGACAATGTAGAAAAGTCTTAACAAATTCTATTTATTATTTCCTCGCAAATTAGAGAAAAGTACTACACAAGTCTTGGCCGAAATAGCAATTCAGTTTTATTTACTTAAAACAGCCTCGGCTTCGCCTCGTCCTTCCAATATTACTTAGCCGTGAATTACTTTATTTCCAGGCTGGGCAGTAATGTATTACTATTTTTACTACTACTATTATTATGTTTGTATTAAGTACTATTTTTTCATAATGTAGATTATGAGTATGTGCATAATCTATGTTATTCGGCCACTAACAGTCATGCCTAATAAGCTACAGAACTACTATACCTTTGCTGTAGTGAACATAGTAACACCATCACTGTCAAATTCTACATCTCTGCATGCTTTGAGGTGTAATTCCAATGTTTTAAGCAAATTGCTCTCATCATTACTATATTCATAAAGCAATACATCTCCTACTATGTTTGCTATGGCTATTAAGTTCTTTGCTGGATGGAAGCAAATATCTACAATGAAATCTTCAGTTTTGATGCTTGGCGGATGGTCCCGAGGCTTGCATTTCTCAGCTTTGATAGCTTTCACAACTTCATCTTCACTATCATCAGAGTTGTTTTGAATATCTTCATGATTTTCATCATCTCCACTATCTGAATAACAAAGTGATCATATTATGGCCTTGTTTTTACTTTTGAATCGTAATATTAACAGATATCATAGATATATATTATGTAACATTCAAATTGAATGCCCTATAAAATCTGATGAGAAATACAAACAATATATTTAACGACCTCCCTGTGTTGTCTTAACATGGGATATCCCTGGTTCGATTCCCAGTAGGGTCAACTTAGGAATTTTTAATTTGTGAATTTTCTCTAGTCTACCCCCCGATTGTGTAATAGTTAGTCAAATGGATAATTCGACCTGTTTAAGGAGTTCATAGATGCCTGCATGTCAACAAGCACGTATGAACTTCTTAAACAGTTTGAGTAATAAGTTTTAAGCTGTCAAATGATTACGATTTGCTTAGACAATCGGGCCTCTGCTCTGGTTGGAGGCTTCGTCCGTGCCGTACCGCCAAGCGATTTAGCGATCCAGTACGATGCCGTGTATAAACCGGGTATGGATGAAACTGTATTATTACCTATTCTGAGGTAGGTATGGGATTAATATAACTACCACACCCACAGGTTAGCGTTTAAAATTATTAAACCAAATAATATCCTGTAAGTTTGAGGTTATAAATAACTGTTTGCATGCATCTAATAAGATAACTTCTACTTCAAATAAAACCATATTGAATAATTATTATCATTTCAACTTACCAAAACTATTTGACTGAATATCAAGACCGCAAACAATTTATAACATTCCATTGATTGAAAGATAAAATCATACCATTAGATAAAGTTTCTTGCTCCATTTCGGAATCTTCAAAATCACTGGCATCTTCACTACTATCATCTGAAGAGTCTTTATCAAAATCTCGAAAATCTAAAGTCATTACGAATTAGTACGTATTTATTTCTAAATTTTATTGATACTTTGTCCCTTTGATTTTAAATACCTACAATGTGTGTCGTGACGACCTGGTGACGACTGACGGGTGTTCCCAGTGTTGCCAGGTGAAGTTTTCACTTTACCCCGGGCCTGGTCTCAATTTACCCTAGAATCTATGATAAAAAATTTACCCTAAATGATTTTTTTCGTTCTTTACAAATAAAACAACATAATTTTTGCATATTATATGCATACTTTTTCACACCTGAACTTGTAACGCCAGCACTCGATGACGCCATTTTTTTACAATAATTAACACAACCAAAACACTCGCACGAAAAGAAAGAGCAACCAATAAAATAAGCTAGACTTATAAGATTAAAATAACTAAGACTAGACTTAGAGAGGGACACAAAGTAATCGGTGCGTTCACAAAACGGAATCTGTAATGGGCGCGTTCGGAAACGAAATAGTTCAGTTATTTTTTTATTGATATTGATTGTTTTACCCCAAAAAATACCCTAGGAAAATTCATTCCCTAAAAATTACCCTTCTCGATTATTTTTACTCTAAATATAGGGTAAATTACCCTAAGTTGGTATCAGTGGGTGTTCCGCTAAAAGCACTGCGACTTGCGAGCACTGCTTATATAGGGTGCGTTCCGAAATACACTGAGAGCACTGAAAGTCCCCAGTAAAGAGCACTGCCAGTGCTCGCAGTGCTTATATCGGAACACACACATAATGTACTCTGTGGAGCACTGTCAGGTTACAATACTTATCTATGTAGCACTGTTCAGTGCTCTTACTGGGGACAACCTGGGGACTTACAGTGCTCGCAGTGTATTTCGGAACACACCCTTATGTAGGTACTCAGTGTTGCCAGTGGATGTGTGTTTTTGTCACAGACATATAAATAGAAGCAGACACAACATGGACATGTCCCAGTTCAGTATGGAGGGTGGTTTTTTATTCTGAGTGTCAATGAACCAGAACCAAACTGCCATCACGTGAAAGAGAAAAAAATATAACATTAAACGCCATATAAATAATAATTTTAGAAAACCCCGTTTTTTAAAAAAATAATTATGAAAAATATCGTTTGTAGAAAATATTTTTCGATGGATGGCAACACTAAAACTTGGGCAATGCGCATTAACTGTGATTATTAATATTCCATTTCGATAAACTACCCATTTTCCACTACATAGGTAGTACATACAACATTATAAGATTAATAAATAATAATTGAGTATTTGAGTCATTCGTAAAATAATTAATAAACAACAATAAATCACCATTAAATTAAGATAAACAAAACTGACAGTGACATTTGACAATCACCCAATGACATAGGTACGTGACAAAAAAAATCAAGTTTTTTTTTTACTGTTGATAAGATTCAGACAAAGATCTAAAAAAGCCACAAAATAAAAATATATTTTTCTCCAAATTGGGGTCCTTTAAAAATGTGTAAATAATTCTAAAAGCCATATTTTAGGATCTCTATTCACGTGTATTAAAATCATCTTGGTTCATGTTCAAGGCCCAATCTTGGACAAGTCCTTTCACACCCACATAGACAAGTGTATGCGAATCAGTGTGACTTAGTGTGACCGTGTCCCTGCAAGCAAAAATGTGTATGTATTAATTTGCTGCAACACTGTGCTACACCAACGCACACATTGACAAAAATTCAATGCGTGGCAGTCATTATAAGACATCTATGAGACCTATGGCGTTTGTTTACATTGTGTTGTCTTGGGTGTCATAAGTTTTTTGTGAAATTTGGAGATTTATATCAATATTTACTGAAATAAAATGGTGAAGTGTTGTGTCCCCCTGTGTTACAACGCTTCGTACAGGAAAACCCCAGAAGTAACGTTCCATCGGTAAGTAAAATTCATGCTATCATGTAGCTTTGGAATGTTTTCGTATCGCATCGTATCAAGGCTAAGATATCTAATATTTTATAGTTGTTATGACGAAATATGTAGCCATGCATATATTAAAACTATAATATTATGGTTTTCTGTAGAAATACATGCTTTAAGTTGTTGAATAATCTTTTTTGACATTTTGAGAACTTTAACAAATTACAGGGCCGGACTCGACGACTCTTTTATTTTAAGTATATAACTTCGACTTTTAATTTCAGGTTTCCAAAGGATGAATACCTGAGAGACCTATGCATAAAAATATTAATAGAAAAGACTGGCAGACCAACTCATGGAGTGCTATATGCTCCAAGCATTTTACAGATAATCTAAGAACGTAATATATTCCGTACAATTCTATCTCCTGGTGCAATACCGACCATTTTCAAAGAAAAGTTAGTTGAGGTCTTATACTAAGTAGGTACCAATTTACCTTATCTTCCATTAGGTGGATGAATTTCATTAATTTTTATTGAAAACCTCAATACAGATTCTAAAGCACTAATTGTAAAGTTTATTTGAATAAAAAACATGTGAGTTTAAAACACCTGTTGTAATTTTTTATTTAACCTCTTTTTGGAATAACGATTCGATTCGATTGTTTAACAACATTTATTTGGCTTACTGCCAAGAAATTATTGTCAATAGGAACTTTGAGCTAAAATCTGGCGGTATTTACACGATATCCGTTGGTACTGTTCTTCTAAATAATATCCCCATCACCTGCGCGTCGACGCAGAGCGAGAACGACGCGAGAACCACTGGCCATGATACTGACGGAGTCCTTAGGATTTGAGTTGTAACAAGAGTTATAACTCCGCGCGCGACGGTGACGATATCACACGCAGCGCGGAGCTCACATCTATATTCACCACATTGACTAGGGTCCCGCACGTGGTGATGATTACCATTACTAGTGTTACTATATTGCAGTTGTGATCGCTTGTGATGAGGAAATTTTAAAAGTACCAATAATAATTATTTTTAAAATCCTTACAAATTATAGCTTCCAAATGATAGGTGTCTTTAGGTCAATTTTTTTCACGCAACCTAACCCTACATATCAATATAATGTTTTATGCAGCAACAAGGTTCGGCCCTGAGTTTTGTGTATGTGTGCGTAATGTTTTCGTGTGTTTGTAATTGCCACGCTATTTTGTACGTTATCTTGACTCTGCTTCTCTTTATAACTCTGTGGTTTTTGTGTGCGACGGTCGTTACTAATAATTTCGACATAAGTGGGTGTGGAATTATATGTAAGTCTGATGTGTTGTCTGAAAGTGTTCGCCCTATGCGGCGTCTATTGGTTGTGTGGTCGATGACGTAATGCCTGATCTGTGATTTACTCTATGGTACTACGCAGAGTCCTCGGCTTCCGTCGATTTGAAAATAATTTTCAGCGAGAATAGTGGCGACCAATAGAACTTATGTGAAAACCCCGCGAAATTTAAAAGCCTTGCGAGAAACCATCGGGAAACAATGCAATAAGAAAGACTAAAGAGATGGGCAAACTCGTTAAACTAGCGAAACCCTTGCAAGCTTGCATTTCTGAACTCGGAGGGCCTGCCTGCCTGATGCCTCTAGTAAATAGTTACTAAGGATAGTAATCACTAATCCAACACTCAACACTCAACAGTAGAAGTTTGCGCATAGAGTAAACTTGGTAAAGTTTAACTGAGTTTGCACTTTGCGCCGTGCGGCGGTGGTGTGCGGTAGTGTGTTCCACGCTCCACCAATTTTATGGATCTCGCTTTGCTTCATAACAAAGCAATATCAAAGTACTGAGCAAAGTACACTGTGCTTCATAAGTTCTCATAACTAGGAAAGTGATTGAAGGTTATTCGTTTATATATTTTTTGTTCATCTCGTTATTGGACGCGAATGGTGTAAAATCGTGAAGTTCTTTTACAGAAGAATAAGGCTTAAGCTAATGGTCTTTAATCAAACAGCTACAAGACATCAAAGTAAGTGTGTGAGCAATAATATATTTACTATAGTAAGTATTTTCATAGCAACTAACTGTTTTAACAAGTGAATGATGTTGATAATAAAATACAATTTACTCTAAGTGCGACTTCAATCTTTGCCACTAAGCCATTGTTACTTGTACTTTCAAATCTTTTTAGGGCTTGAATATTTTATACTTTGCCAATACTGATTGTCACATCCATACATATAGAATATGTGAATGTGTGCCTTCTGCTGTACTTTGAAGGCTCATCTGTTCAATGGTTTTGATGGATTAATTTGGTACCTAGTTAGAATAACATCTTGGCGAAGGGTACCTATAGGCCACTTTTTATCCTGGAAAATTAAAAAGTTCCCACAGGACCACAAGAAAACCTAAATACACATGGACAAGTTGCAGGGTGTCATCAAGAAATGTACCTATAAATAGTTTAGTTTGACTGACTTCTTTTTTAGGGTTCCGTAGCCAAATTTGGCGAAAACGGAACCCTTATAAATTCGTCATGTCTGTCTGTCTGTCTGTCTGTCTGTGTGTGTGTCCGTCCGTATGTCACAGCCACTTTTTTCCGAAACTATAAGAACTATACTGTTGAAACTTGGTAAGTAGATGTATTCTGTGAACCGCATTAAGATTTTCACACAAAACTAGAAAAAAACAATAAATTTTGGGGGTCCCCATACTTAGAACTGAAACTCAAAAATTTTTTTTTCTATAGGTATCTATGGATGGGTCTTCAAAAATGATATTGAGGTTTCTAATATCATTTTTTTCTAAACTGAATAGTTTGCACGAGAGACACTTCCAAAGTGGTAAAATGTGTGTCCCCCCCCCCTGTAACTTCTAAAATAAGAGAATGATAAAACTAAAAAAAATATATGATGTACATTATCATGCAAACTTCCACCGAAAATTGGTTTGAACGAGATCTAGTAAGTAGTTTTGTGTAATAATTTAAAACTTACTACAGGTTTGTACGGAACCCTCGGTGCGCGAGTCCGACTCGCACTTGGCCGGTTTTTGGAAGTAGGTACTGGCATAGTATACTTTTTGTACCAAAAAAGAGCATAAAAGGACCACCTTTGATATGTAGAAAAGTAGGATGTTTTTGTTTGCAAATGAAAATACTTACCTACTTTACAACTCAAGGAACTGTGGAAAACGCAAACGGCATTTGCCTTGATCTCCACAGTCACACAGCAGGTAAGCTTACCTAATAATTTTACTTCCAGTGAGTTTTTTGTACATTATACATTTTATTTTATTAGAGTTAAAAACAAAATAACTACACATTTTGGAAGCTTTCCAAAATGAGCGTGACTCAGGGGAGCTTATAAATAACTAGCTGATGCCCGCGACTTCGTCCGCGTGGTTGAGGTTTTTTTGATTCCCGCGGGAACTTCCTAATTTTCCGGGATAAAAAGTAGCCTATGTGCTATTCCAGACTATAATCTATCTCTGTGCCAAATTTCATCCAGATCCGTTCATCCGTTGGAGCGTGATTGAGTAACAAACATACATCCATACATACATACATCCATCCATCCAAACTTTCGCATTTATAATATTTATATGGATATATGGATAAATAAATAAAAGTTTATTGTCTCTTATTGTAAGAATAAAACACAAAACACTTAACGACTAAATCCTGCGACTAAATAAAATGAAATAATCTAACAATATACAATAGGAGGCAAACTCAGCATTACTGAGCATTGATAACAATGCTCAGCGCTGGTTTTCAGTTTGCTCCGGTTCAAAAACTGATTGTACAAAAAATTACGCTGCACCCTTTGCCTTATAATAATTAGACTATACATATTAGGTACAAAATACGTCCTCCCAAAGCCAAATCGAGAATTCTTCCGCAGCGTAATTTTGGAGGGATTGACAGGGGTTGCCTTTGCGATGACGCTAGACAAGTAGATTGGGATGCCATCAAAGGTGTTGATTCGATTGATGAAAAAGTTGAAATTTTCAATACCTTGGTGACACAACTCTACGATTCACATGCTCCTTTAAGACCAGTTAAAATTAAACACTTACCAGCTCCGTGGCTTTCGGATGAGATAAAACATCAATGGATAAAAAGAATTCAGCCAAATATAAATTTAAAATTAATGACTCCGACGCCAATCGGTTGAAGTATCACAAAGCTCGGAATCGCTGTAATACATTATGTAGAGACGCTCAACGACGCCACATACATAAATCAGTCGAAAATACCGATACCGCTAAAACATGGAAATTTCTTGAGTCACTTGGAGTTGGTAAAACATCCCACAAACCTTCTAATAATATTAATATTTGAACTCCTTAATAAACACTTTTCTACTTGCGATGTAATTGATAGTGGCGAAAAACAGCGCACTATTAGTATTCTTTCATCATCTTCAACTCCTGACTTTTTACCATTTAAGTACTTTCGAGTCATTCTCCGAATGTGATGTTAGGAAGAACGTATTGTCTATTTCATCGAATGCTGTCGGTACAGACTGCATTAGCCGTAATATGATTATTCCTATCCTTGATGTTGTATGCCCTATCCTTACCCACATTTTGAATTATTCTATTAGTATCAGTGAATTTCCTGAAGCTTGGAAGAATGCATAAATTATTCCTCTTCCCAAAAAACTTAAACCAATATCTGTAAACGATTTTCGTCCCATCTCTATTTTACCTTTTCTTTCAAAAGTTCTTGAGAAGTTAGTCCATCAACAATTAAATCTGTTCCTTAATAAACATTGCCTTCTCAGTCCATTGCAATCAGGATTTCGTCGGTCATAGTACGGTTACAGCGCTGGTCAAGGTTACCGACGACATTCGATGGGCATTCAACAATAAACAGCTCACAATTTTAACGTTGCTCGATTTTAGCAATGCATTTAATACCGTGGATTATGACGTTTTGCTGAGTATGTTGCGTTCTTCTTTTAACATAGCTCCGTCGGTGATTGATTGGTTTCGGAGTTACCTCAATGGTCGTCGACAGCGCATTCGAATCGACGAGGTCTTTTCGTCGTGGTGTGATGTGACGGCCGGGGTACCTCAGGGTGGCGTGTTGTCTCCTTTACTATTTGCTATTTTCATTAACTCTATCACTCCGTATATCTCTTCTCTCTACCATATGTATGCAGACGATATCCAGATTTATCGGTCTGCAACTCTGGAAGATCTTAGTTCAGCCATTTCCGCCATTAATAACGACCTAGCTGCAATTTCTGAGTGGAGCAGACAGTATGGACTTCGCGTAAATCCTGCTAAATCTCAGACAATTGGCAGTCCTGGGTTTATTTCTAGAGTTGACTGGCAAAGCATTTCTCCGATTATGTTTGATGGCGTTTCTATACCATACTGCGCCTCCGTTAAAGATCTTGGTATACATTTGGATTCGGAACTGTCCTGGTCTGTGCAGGTTAAGGAAATGAGCAGGAAAACGTTTGCTGTTATGAGCTCGTTACGTCGATTACGCAACCTTTTGCCAATTCCTACCAAGATTATGTTGGCACAATCTCTCCTTCTCTCTATTCTCGATTATGCGGATGCAAGCTTTCTTAACTTGACCCAGGGCCAACTTAATAAGCTTGAGCGACTTCAAAATATTGCTATTCGGTTCATATTCGGCTTGCGCAAATATGACCATGTTTCCGAATGTCGTCAAAAGCTCAAGTGGCTCCCTATTCGCCGTCGCCGGGATATGCATGTTCTTTCTCTTCTGTACTGTGTTTTATTTCACCTAAAAACTCCTTCTTACCTTAAGGAGAAGTTTCAATTTCTTGGGGTGCAATCAGACATAAGGTCTTGTCGAACTCTTACCTTGAAAATGCCTACACACAAAACAAAATTTTACAGAAATTCTTTTACTGTACGGGCAATTGAACTGTGGAATGCACTTCCTCTGAGTATTAGACAGTCGAAATCGCTGGGCGCATTCAAAAATGCTCTAAAGACATATTTCCTTTCAAATTGAAGACGACTTTATTTTATTTTATACTAGCTGATGCCCGCGACTTCGTCCGCGTGGATTGAGGTTTTTCGGTTCCCGCGGGAACTCTTTAATTTTCCGGGATAAAAAGTAGCCTATGTGCTATTCCAGACTATAATCTATCTCTGTGCCAAATTTCATCCAGATCCGTTCATCCGTTGGAGCGTGATTGAGTAACAAACATACATCCATACATCCAAACTTTCGCATTTATAATATTTATTTGATTGATAATTCTATCGTATGTATGCGTATGTATATATTATTTATTTGTACTTATTTAGATATATATATATATATATATATATATATATATTTAAGTTTGAGTATAATATATTTATGTATTATATTATGTGTAGTATATGTATGTATTTGTGTGTATTGGTGTTTATGTATTGTTATGTAGCATAATTTTGAGCCACCTGCTTTCTATTTTCCTAGCGTTTTCCTAATCTTAAGGTTGCCTGGAAGAAATCGCTATTTAGCGATAAGGCCGCCTTTTGTACCTGTCCTTTTTCATTATTTCATTTCATGTCATTGTTTTTGTATCTTTCTTGTGTGGTGCAAATAAAGAGTTTAATAATAATAATAATAATAATAACTAACTTTAAAAAACCAAAATAAAAAGATGTAAAACTTAAATTATACACAAAAGAAAAAAAAGTAATAATAATAAACGCGAAATTATCAAATAATCAAACAATAAATGAGATAAAACAGCCATCCTGAGTCTGCCAGCATGAGTTTATAGCCATCTTGGATAGCCCGCCGCAGTCGCGCCATTTTTCCTTGCACGTTGCCTACATTATTTCTTTGATATCATAATTAAGATATTCATCTAAATTAGGTAGGTTACATATGGTGTAAAGGACAATTTTTATCTAAATTAAATACTTATTACACTAACATATTTATTTTGATAAGGATTAATACTATGTCAGTAAAAACACCTTCGCAAGTAAAGCATTGGTTTAGAAAACCTGAAAATCATTAAATTGGTTATTGTGAGTCAACCTTAAAATATAGATATAGGTATACCTTGGTATGCTATCGCGGACTTTTTTTAGAACTCTTCGAGAGGAACAATTCCACCATACATTGTTTTCGTGTAACTTTACTAGGTATTTACGCAGCGCACGCTACGCCACGTAAGCTCATTAATGCAATTTTCGTAAAGATCTCTATTTAAAAAAAAATATAATATAGCCTATGTTACTCGCTGATAACGTAGCTTTCTATAGGTGCAAGAAGTTTTAAAATCGGTTGAGTAGTTTTTGAGTGTATCCATTACAAACAAACAAACAAATCTTTCCTCTTTATAATATTAGTTTCTGGGGTCACGGTAGTGACCCCGCCAAAGACGAGCCAAAGGAAACGGGGCACTACCTACCTTTTCAGGAAGCGTTTCGTCGGATTTTCGAACCGTCATAGCTTAGGCCCAGATAATGCTAAAAAGCTGAAATTTTCAGGATAAGATGTTGTTGGCGAACTTACCAAATATACCAAGTATCAATTTTCTAGCATATATAGTTTCAGATTTATTGATACCTGAAATACGTCGACTTCGTGACTGACTCACTGACCGTCATCAACATGAAAAAGGTACTTCCTGAAGTGCTAGAAGGCTGAAATTTGGTATGTAGGCTAGAATTTGCAAATAAACAACAGGAAAATTTAGAAATCTGAAACTTTTCCCCTCCAACCCCTCGTATAGGGGGTGCAAATCTGACAGCATTTCCTCGTATTTTAGAACAGTCATAACTTCGGTACGGATGATGGTAGAAAGCTGTTATTTTCAGGATAACATGCCGTTGGCAGATTTATTAAACATACTAAGTTTCAATTATCTAGCATTTATGGTTTCAGATTTATTGATACCTGAAATACGTAATTAATACGTACTTTTGGGGGTTTTTTACTTTTACTAAATCACATGAAAATCAAAACCTCTAGGGTACTTCCTAAAGTCCTGAAAAGCTGAAATTTGGTATGTAGACTAGGAATTGCATATAAACAATGGAATAATTAAGAAATCTGAAACTTTCTTTTTCCAACCCCTCTTATTGGGGGTGCATATTTGCTAACCGTCATAGCTTCAGTCCGGATGATGCTGGAAAGCTGAAATATTCAGGATAAGATGCTGTTGGCCGACTTATTGAACATACCAAGTATCAATTGTCTAGCATTTATAGTTTCAGATTTATCGATAACTGAAATTCATCGGTTTCGTAATTTAGCCTTATAAATCGCTGATGACAATCAAAACCTCTAGGGTAGGTACTTCCCAAAGCCCTAGAAAGCTGAAATTTGGTATGTGGGCTCGGAATTTCATATAAATAATGGGAAAATTAAGAAATCAGAAACTTTTCCTTCCAACTCCTCCTATAGGTGGTGCATAATAGCTGTACAGTCGGTACTTAAAGAAATATGTGCAAAATGCAGTATACATACATAATACCATACATAATTAATTGACCGAGCGAAGCGAAGGTCTCTGAGTCTACTTGGGTGAATTGGCACTTGTCCGTCCGTCCGTCCGTCCGTCCGTCTGTCAGAGCCTTATAACTTCTGAATTGCTGAACGTAATTACTTCAAATTTAAATATAATATGTAAACCGATGGCCTCCCGCCGAATATGGCTTAAAAAGTTATAAAAATCTTTATTTCAGGGGGGCTCTCATAGAAGCGAATGCGAAGTAAAATATTTTTTATAGCGTTACATAGGGTTGCAGTATATCATTTTAAAGATAATTAGGAATAGAGTCCAAAAATTTTTTTTTTTTAATTTTTCCCCTAAAATTGACGAAATGGGGGGCTTTCAAAGTGGCGATTTTCTAACGTCCAAAGTTGACCTCAGAACTCTCAATTTTCTGAACTCTCAAGCCTGAAACTTGATCAATTATTTGAATTATATCCTGTACTTGAACAACAAATACTAAAATGAGATAAATATTATAAGGAAACGAAATTATTTAATTTTTAATGATGATGATATTTTTAACAGAACTTCACACTGATGTCAATAGATGGCGCTCTGTGAAACCGCGAGGTCTCAGTTCGGGGCGAACCACTAGTATAAATATCATTTTATTACTGAAAAATTATAAAATATACTTACAACATAAAATATTTTTTAGAGGTAAATATAATATATATCTACAGTAATCATTGGCGAAGAGTCCATGTAAACTTGCCTGTTTCGTGATTCAATCAATCATTTAATGTTCGTGGAACTATTACAAGACATAACATATAGATAGGTATATGTACATAAGGTATAGTTTGTGCGACAATCACGAAACGGCCAAGCCACATCTTTGTATCAAGATGTAGAGTTTATAGAGTCAGGACTTCTATGTAGTAAATGTGGTACAGCCAAAAGTACTTAAACCTGTACACTTTGGACTTGGAACTGGCCCCATGGGCTATGATGATGCGCAGCACAAATCGGAGCTCAACTAGGAGCTTGGCTCTACTAGAGATCTCATAACTTTTTAACAGTGAAAGCATTATGATTTGAACTTGTATGCGAGTCTTGGCAGCCTATCCATGAAATGGTTTTGGTGGGTTGATTTAGACTAGAGGTCGCCCACGATTTACAATTTCTGATTTCCGATGAGATTATGAAATCTTGCTGCAAAAAACCTATCTACCTATAGAGGCTTTGTATAGCTTATGCAGATTTGTATTATTTTGGGGGGCATGGGGGTTTATGACCAACTGTGACAAGGCCGGGAGGGGTCAAAAAATCACGAAATTAGTGTGACATAGGTACTTTATGGATGACCCCTAAACAAATATAGAATAAAAAAGTAACAGTAGGTAACTGCTAATTGGTAACTTTAAACTTATTGGACTAACTGAAATAGGTAGGAATTTTAGAATATCATTGCTGATAAAATATCATAATATCAGTAGATTTACTTCGTCGTCGCCGTTTGGTTTTGATATTGCGAATTAGAAACCACTCCGCGTCGTCAGCGGCGCAGCACCGCCTGGCTCGCTTGTCACGTGACCTGAGATATTTAACTACCTACTGCTGCGGGGACCGTAGATGGCTCTCGTATCAGACGAGTGTCGCGCGCGAACCGTAGTTATACGTTTAACTTTAAGTCAAGTTCTCGATAAGGATAAAGAAAAAAAGATCAGTTAACGATATCGTGTCGAATTTGGTTGTTTAAACTCCAATTATTAGAATTTAGAGTCTAATAAAGATATACCGTTACCGAACTTATCGCTCTTTGCACTTCCTAGGGATCCTGAATGGTAAGTTTGTATTATTTGCCTATCTACTGCGTAGGTACTTAGAGTTCTAAACAAAACTAATATTAATGCATAATGTGGTGTGGGTAGTTATATTTTTTATATGCAGTCATGAGATACAGTTTTAAACAAAAGTAAATTTAAACCATAGGTAGTATCCAATAATACAGAGTGACCCTCGGTAAAGTGCAACCCCGAAAGAGGGTGAAACTAGACCATAAATTATTATCGAAAAATAGAAAAAAATATGAAAATATTTTTTTTTTCTTATAAAGTAATTTTAAACCTACTCTATGTAAAAATACGATTACTTCAAAGGTAGTGGTTCGATTTCTTTGAAGTATGGTTTCGATTTCGAATTAAAAATAATAATACTATGACACATACTTGGCGGTAAGGATAAAATAACTCAGTTAACTTTGCCTTAAATTTGCCTTTTATGAAAAATAAAACATTTTTTATAACTGCTTTTTCAATGATCTCTAAATTTCTCGGAACTATGCCCTTGGGGGCATAGCATAGCATACCAGAAAATTTTATAGTCTCTATCATATTACCTTTTATATTTTCACTCGCAGCGCTGTGCGAGCTGAATTGGCCTTTATTACGATTTTACCAGAGTCGCTGTTTATTAAAACGTCTTCGCGGAGTAAGACTTCTGTACTAGTACAATTCATATTCTGTGGCAGCACTGCGATGACTACGATCGATCCGCACGTGTACCGGACACGCGACTCGCGTGGCCTGCTATTGGAGCGTAGGTCGCGCTCACGTGGACTCTTTTAATTAATGTACCTACTAGCTATTAGATTGTATTAAAGGATTTTTTTTAAAGCAAGGAAATGAGAAAGAACACAACTTGAACATGAAGCAAAAGTAAAGTACCTACTTAAAGTAAATTGGGTAGGTATATTTATTTGGAAAAATATGGTACAGACAATAATAACTAAGTAGGTAGGTAGATGTTATTAGATTAATAAGTAGGTAGGAACTTACAAGCATAATATATTTTTATCGTTACCGACGTCCAAATATTGAATTAATAGGTATATTCTTATTAAAGAATTCAAGAACTCTTGTACCGAATGAAGACACTGTTCTTAAAGATATTAGAAAAGTCCTCTTTTAATGGTAAAAGTAGAAGAAAAAGTGTCACATCACACATCACGTGTCACAACTCACGCGTCCTTCCAAGCATTACATCCATACTAATATTATAAATGCGAAAGTGTGTCTGTCTGTCTGTCTGTCTGTCTGTCTGCTACGCTTACCCGGCCCATCTTTTCAACCGATTTTGCTGAAATTTGGTAGAGGGGTAGGTTATATCCCGGGGAAGGACATAGGCTACTTTTTATCCCGGAAAATTAAGGAGTTCCTGCGGGAATCAGAAAACCTTAATCCACGCGGACGAAGTCGCGGTCATCATCTAGTACATAATATGCATGTTAAACCTGGGCACTAAACAAGACCAGGGGACAATTTCTAGAGGTCTGAAGATAAAATGATCGAGTTCCTATTTATTTATAAATCTAAATGAGACCCGTGACTTGACCAAGGAGTAGGTACTCACCAAGTACAATTTTACCTCCTACACGTGAAAATGAATGTTTTTACATGAAACTTTGCCTTGGAGTCTTGACATTTTAAAAGTATTTTGAAGGCTTCTTGTTTCTTAATTTTGGTAAACTTTTATGGTACCTACTTAGTTAGTCCAACTTACGTTTCGTTCATTTGTTTGCAGGTAAAATATGGAGTGGGTGCTCAGAAGTCCTCAAATCCATAATACCTTCAGCAACCTCGGATTTCCACTTCCAGATGGAGGGTATCACATAAACGAAAATTGCAACTGTATGTGATCGTGTACTTTATTTAATACTTACTAATAAATAAAGATGAAAGAAACAAAACATATTTCTTAGAATGTAAACTAAATACCGTTTTTTTTTCAGCCGCTTTAGAGTCCATTTTTCAAAACCTTACTACCGAAGATAAGTTCTTACGTACATATCGCAGAAGTATCAGCTTTGGGCAAAATATTAAAAAAGACCTTAAACCTCTATTAATCAATACCAAGGATGATAAAACAACAGAGCTGTTAATTAAAATATTCGTCAATTTGACCATTCCGGTGGAATGTTTACTATCATTAGAATCCATATCAAGGACCGATATAGGGAGGCATACCATATTCGAAATAAATAATTTACTCTCTGCGACAAAAATCGCGCTAACTGATCATCGTGTTACAAAAATAATTATTGAATTTTTAAAGAAAAATTCTGAAAATGAACAAAAAGGAAAGCTGTCTACAGAACAGTGTACAAACATAACCAACACTCTTTTAATTCTGCGTAATATACTACATATACCAGAGGATGTAAATTGCCACAGTCCGACGTACAGTGGTCCACCCCACACAATTCAAAATCAGTTATTGTGGAATTTATTTAGTCAGAGTATTGACAAAGTTCTCATAAAATTGATGACGATTCCAGATGCGGTAAGTTCGTTAGATATAGTTACCAGCCCCGATTACGTAAGAATTGTCGATCAAATGGTAAAGGTTCGGCGTCAAAGTTAAATAAACCATGACGGCATTGAATTAGAGCTCAATTTCGTCTGCCCATTCTTATACGTTTAGGGTATCGTACATACCTAAACGTATAAGAATGGGCAGACGAAATTGAGCTCTAATTCAATGCAGTAATGGTTTACTAGATGATGCCCGCGACTTCGTCCGCGTGGATTAAGGTTTTTGATTCCCGCGGGAACTCCTTAATTTTCCGGGATAAAAAGTACCTCTGTACCAAATTTCAGCAAAATAGGTTGAAAAGATGGGCCGGGAAAGCGTAGCAGACAGACAGACAGACGGACAGACAGACAGACAGACAGACACACTTTCGCATTTATAATATTAGTATGGATATGGATTTTACTTTGACGAAAATCTTTAACGTTTGATCGGCCATTCTTACATGATTGGGTGGCTGATTTGCAATGCGTAGTCTAAGCACAGCGAGACAGTAAACAAATTGTTATTATTTAATGTTTAAAATTGTTTAAGGAGTTTTGTACTTTTTTTCTTTTCCCAGATAAACTGGGGGGTGACTATGGTGCAATTAATTGCGCTCCTATACAAGGACCAACATGTTACCACCTTGCACAAACTACTCAATATGTGGCTCGAAGCATCGCTCTCAGAAAGCTCTGAAGATAACGAAAGTAATACGTCGCCACCAAATAGGGGTACTGAGAAACAACCATATTATGTGTGTTTTTGTGTTTTAATGTCCTATGTCCCCCCAGTGGGGCAGAGGGCGTCTACAGTGTTGCGCCATCTCGAGCAGTTAGAAGCTACACCCTTGACCTCATCCCACGTCATCCCTATCCTCGCGACCTTCGCCAGATCCGTACGTCGCCAAGTTTGTTTGCGTCGACCACGCTTTCTTTTTCCCTGAGGATTCCAGTCGAGAGCCTGCCTCGCGATATTGCCTGGCTCTCTACGTAGAGTGTGGCCGATCCAGTTCCATTTGCGTCGTTTAATCTGTTCGTCTATTGGAGCTTCCTTGCATCGTAGTAAGAGCTCGATGTTACTGATCTTCTCAGGCCAGTGGACACCTAGAATGCGGCGATGGCATCGATTGACAAAAACTTGGATTTGGTGTGAGATGGCTTTCGTGACCTTCCATGTCTCGCACCCATATGTCAAAACGGACTTCACGTTGCTTCGAAAAATTTTAAGTTTCAGATTTCTTGTAAGTTTCCGTGATTGCCATATAGGGCGGAGCCCTGCAAAGGCTGCCTTAGTTTTGGCGATACGCGAATCGATGTCCTCTTCGGTACCCCCTGTCTCTGACACGACGCTCCCAAGATAAGTAAAACGATGCACGCGCTCTACGTCTTCAGTGCCGATGCGGATAGTAGACGGGTTCTTTTTACCAGTCCGCATCTCCTGGGTCTTTCGGATGTTGATACGTAACCCTGCATGTAGAGCTTCTCTCTATAGATCGTCCAGCTTTGTTTGCATGTCTATGTGTCAATGGCTTAATAGGCAAAGGTCGTCGGCGTAATCCAAGTCTTCAAGTACTTCAGAGAGCCCCCACTCAATTCCACGTCGTTTGTTATCAAAAGCTCGATGTAGAATACCGTCAAGAACGACCAGAAAGATAAGAGGCGATAGGAGGCATCCTTGTCGCACACCGGCATGCACTTTTATATCATCTGATATAAGACCGTCGTGTGACACTTTACAGGAATAGTTCCGATATAAGGCGTTGAGGATCTCCGTTATCTTCGGCGGTACTCCCATCTCATATAGTCGCGTCCAGATGTTTGACCAGCTCAGCGTATCGAAAGCTTTTTCGAAGTCGACAAAGGTCAGATATATATCCCTTTGCCATTCTGATGCTTGTTCGAGTATAATGCGTAGTGTGTTCATTTGGTCGGTACAGGAACGATTTGGTCGAAATCCTGCTTGTTCTCTGCGAAGGAGGGGTTCGATAGCCGTCGACAGTCTGACCAGGATTATTTTACAGAGTACTTTGGATGGTGCTGCTAGTAAAGTTATACCTCTCCAGTTTCCGCATTGACTAATTAATCCCCTTTCTTGGGAACGGTGATTAAAAGTCCCTTACTCCATTCCTCAGGGAGATCATCAGACTCCCAAATTTTCTGAAGAAGGGGAGTCAGAACTTCGACGAACGTGAGTTCATCGGCATTTAGCATTTCCGCTGTAATGAGATCAAGCCCCGGAGCTTTTCTGGGCTTTAGGTAGCGGATAGCAGATTCAACTTCCTCCTTAGATGGCGGTGATGTGTTGATATCCAGGAGTCGAACCGGCGATGGTGTATTAACTATGGTATCCGAAGGAGATGGTAAAGGACAGCAAAATACCTCCTCAAAGTGCTCATGCCAGCGTTGTAGTTGACCTTCTGGTGTAGTTATAATTGTGCCATTTTTGACTCTCAATGGTTTTTTCTTAGTTTTAGTTTTTCCTATAAGTTGTTTTGTGCTATTATAAACTTCCTTCATGTTACCTAATGCAGCAGCACGTTGGGCGCTTGGTATACTATCGGCCCACATTCGTCGGTCTTTACGAGTACTGCGGTAAATAGATCTACGTATTTGACGGTACTGTAAACGTAGATTAGCTCTCTCTGCGTCTTCCTGTGTGTTTAATATTCTCATGTGAAGATTTCTTCTATTTTCGATTAGGTCCCATGTATGCTGCGACATCCACTCTTCGCGGAGTCTTGGTTTATGCCCGAGTACAATGGAGCTGGTTTCGCTGTAAGCCATCTTTATCCGATTCCACTCTTCATCTAACGTGTTGGCAGATTCACTTAGAATTCAGAAGCGATTGCGAAGTTCAAAAGAACCCCGACCCGACCTTCCCCAACCTTCCCAACGCCTTTCTCGACCTTCTCAACGCCTTTACGTTGTTGGGCTTTAGATACCTTTATACGGAGTTCAGCAATCACAAGGTGATGGTCACTATCAATATCGGCACCTCTACGGTTGCGTACGTCTAGCAATGATGTACGCCATTTGGAGCTAATGGCAATGTGGTCTATTTGGTTCTTTGTATTCCCATCTGTAGAGATCCAGGTATATTCATGACTGTCTCTATGAATAAAGAGAGTTCCTCCAATAGTCAAGTCGTTGTTTAGACAAAATTCAATGAATCGCTCACCATTATCATTGCGTACTCCTCGTCCGTGTTTGCGCCCAAGACTCTCTCATAGCCAATGTTGTTATTTCCGACTTTAGAGTTTAAGTTAGTTAAGTTAGTTAGTTAGTTTAAGTTAGTTAGTTCATTATGATAACTATATCCTGATGGGGAATTTTCTCAAATTTTTCTTTCTTGAACCATATTATAATAATATATAATAACGAGATGATGCCTGCGATAAAATATCCTGCGTGTAATTATTTGTATAGGTACCCAGTTATGTAAGCCATAATTTGTATTATTTCAAACAGGTAGTGATGATTCTTCACCGATGTTAACGTCCGATCCCACATCGGATTCATCGGACACAGGGACCAGCGGGAAGTGCAACGGAGAGCCCAACTCTGTTAATAATAATGGCTGGGATGATTCCTCCAGGAACAGTGAGGGCGAAAAACAAAACTTTCAGTCACAAAATACTAAAAATGTCACGAATAGCGAATCGAGTGAGGGCGATCGAAGTAACTTCGTTGATAATCGTGAAAAATCTTGTAAGAAAGTAAGTCTCGTTTTATCTTTTATTGGCCTGAAAGAAACCTGTATTCCTTCCTATATGAAAGTTATATATTTTCAAAGCGTTTTTTCATACAATTACTTCATAAAAATAATCTTGAAAAATTGCGCACGCAGGAAGGTCGTTGGCAGTTGGCACAAGTACCTAGGTTATAAAATACAATTTATTTTATTTTAAATCCTATGTAGAATTAGCATGCAACAAATTATTGATATTAGGTTTTACCACAGTCTTAGGAGATGCTTTGTTTTCTAAGAATTTATAATCACACTGTAGTTACACTAAGAATTAAAGTTTTTGGAAGCTTGTAACTGCTCACAGCGCAGCTGGCAAGGAGCTGCGTTATGTCGCAAAACAAATTGAAATACCACATGTAAGTAGGTACTACCTATTGCAAATTCGAACATTCGCAATAGGTACGGTATTTTCATTGGTTTTTTGATTAGGTTAATGTAGCGCAACGTTCAATTAGTATAGGTACCTAATTAATTAATTTTAATTCAATATAATTTTGTTCATTTGTAGAGCCTTAGGTATATAATAATAATTTAGGCAAATAATTAATATTAATAATTAAATATATCTTTCTTAGGTACGGAACCGAGTCTGACTCGCAATAATAGTCAATTAATTGGAAATGTGGGCATATTTTTATAGTATTAAAAATTACAGGATACTAATAATATGAAAGAAGGAACAGATACAAACAATGTAACGAAAAACAATGAGAAGAAAACAGTTATTTCAGAAAATTCCGACTGTGGTTATGGAACACAAGTCGAAAACCAAGAATCAATATCGACATCTAGCAACGAAGACGAATTACCAGCGAAAAAGCCAGTTCACCAAAAACCGCATACATCCAAACAGAGAATAAACAACAAGGTGCGGCCAAGTGTGACTCTTCAGGAACGTAAAAGGAAAAAAATCGTAAAGAGGTGTAAAGCAAATATGTAAGTCAATACTAATTAATACTAAGTTCACATTCTATCGTAGCTCAAGCATACTTATTTTTCGTGTCTTTATAAACTACTAGCTGATGCCCGCGACTTCGTCCGCGTGGATCGAGGTTTTTTGGTTCCGACTACCACGAAAAAGTCTTTTCATCATACCTATTCGAAAAACGCATATTGCCTTCAGAGGATAGCGGGAGCAAAGTGTAACTTGTAGGCCCATGGGACTTTTCATTTCTCTCTTCTGATTGGTCCGAAGTCACGTCATCAATTTGTTGATCGAATATACGACTTTGCATTTCTCTGTTCTGATTGGTCCGAAGTCACGTGATCAATTTGTTGATCGGATATACGTCTTTACATTTTATTTAAACTTTAAATATACGTCTAAATAATGTCTATACAATTACATAGAAGGTTGATAGGAGTATCTACTGATTGGTGCTTAAACGTATAGGTAATGTCCATACATAGTAGGTTGATACTCCAAGCTTTTTCTCATACGTAATGATGAAAAATAGTGTGTGTCACTCGGGGCCAAATTTTTTGTTCTCGGGCGGCGTATATTGAATTCCTCGCTACGTTCAGGATTCTACTTTAGAACCCCTCGCTACGCTCGGGATTCTACTATAGAATCCTTCACTTCGCTCTGAATTCAAAATAGCGCCCTCGGGGAACAAAAATTTTCTTTGGCCCCATGTAACACAAATAACTATTTCATCTTTTTGCGACTTAAATATGAAAGTTAGACATATGCTGTCGCTGACTTTATTAGACTTTACTATTTTTTTTTTTCAGAATAAACGTGCAAGGTTTATCTCACAACACGCCGACCGACGACGATATATCCATCGTATTAAAAGAATTCACTGTTGATTTTCTTTTGAAAGGTTACAACTCCTTAGTTCGTACTCTGCATTCACAAATTCTCACGAATGTACAGCTAGAAATTGACACTTCACATTTTTTTTGGCTCGTGACTTATTTCCTGAAGTTTGCCACACAGATTGAATTGGACTTAGAACACGTCTGCTGTGTATTGTCCTTTGAGGTCGTGTCATATTTAACAGCAGAAGGCGTGAACTTGTGTGAGCAATTTGAACTAGCTATTAAGTTGGACGGAAATGATTTAAAGCCAATTACAAGAAGACTTCATTTGGTGAGTAGCTTTACGTTGGCCAGGCGCCTGTGTATCAGTTAATACTTAATTTATTTATTTCGTTGCAAACGGCGATATAAAGCGTTGACTACATACCCATTAATCACTGTAGCAGTGCTGCAGTTATCACAGTCAGTATTATATTTTGGTTTTATTTGTATCATTCTCCAGTTTCATTCAAAAATCGAGAATTAGTTATATCTCTACAAATATTACACAAGTAATTTTGGTCATGGTACTTATTTAATTGTAATATATATAACTTTTCTTACTACGCAGGTCGTAACAGCTATCCGAGAATTTGTTACAGCAAATGATGTGTACAAGAAATCGGCGCATATGTGTAACAACGACAAAGAAGAACTTGATAAGTTGCAAGTCAAAATGTGCGAAACAGATGAATTGCGTTCACTTTTAGTGCTGCTTTTGAGATACTATAATCCGAAGTATCATTCAAAGCAGTATTTGCAGGTAAACAGTAAATTCCCTTTTTGTGAATCATGTGAAAAAAATATACAGCGATTAGGTATATATTATATACATAATTATATAGATTTTGACATTAGTTAATAGGAAACGGATTATTTGCAGTCAATGACAAATGAGTAGACTGTATACAAGTGCGTCTATGGCGAGTTGGCTGCGGAGATGTTTTAGGATAGTATGTTCACAAAGTAACGGTTACATGTTCACAAAATTGGTTTGCAGTGGTAAATTATGCGCGTGAAAAAAAGAAGAGGAATATAGTATTCAATAAATATTTTTTCATCATACCTATTCGAAAAACGCATATTGCCTTCAGAGGATAGCGGGAGCAAAGTGTCACTTGTAGGCCCATAGGACTTTTCATTTCTCTCTTCTGATTGGTCCGAAGTCACGTCATCAATTTGTTGATCGAATATACGACTTTGCATTTCTCTGTTCTGATTGGTCCGAAGTCACGTGATCAATTTGTTGATCGGATATACGTCTTTACATTTTATTTAAACTTTAAATATACGTCTAAATAATGTCTATACAATTACATAGAAGGTTGATAGGAGTATCTTCTGATTGGTGCTTAAACGTATAGGTAATGTCCATACATAGTACGTTGATACTCCTAGCTTTTTCTCATACGTAATGATGAAAAATAGTGTGTGTCACTCGGGGCCAAATTTTTTGTTCTCGGGCGGCGTATATTGAATTCCTCGCTACGCTCAGGATTCTACTTTAGAACCCCTCGCTACGCTCGGGATTCTACTATAGAATCCTTCACTTCGCTCTGAATTCAAAATAGCGCCCTCGGGGAACAAAAATTTTCTTTGGCCCCATGTAACACAAATAACTATTAGACGTGATAACGTCTAAATCGATGAACACCGGCTGCACGCACAAAAAAGTGTCACGTTCTGCCTGAGCCCATCGACCATACATGGCCTGAGCCTGCGCGTGCAAGCGAGAGCGCGGAACAAGCGACAGAGAGGCACGATCGGCCCATCGTTGGCTTGTGACACATATAACTCTCTTCTCGCGTGACGTCAGAGCTAGCAGTTCGAATAGTTCTGCTACTGGAACGCCGCCACGAGAACTTCTAGTTATCACGTAAAACTATCGTCCGTAAACCGATTTTTCAGACAACCAATTTCTTTATTTTATTAAACAACAGAATTGGTGTTTATTTTTAATTCATTCAAATCAAAAATACTTGTTTTAGGATCTGGTCGTGACTAATCACATTCTTCTGATGTTTATGGACAACGTCATGAAATTGCCCGATTACAAGGGCACTGGCACAATGGTTGATCATATAAGACAGTAAGATTTTTACGTCTTTAATGTGATCTGTGTGATTGATATGTGTATGTGATAGGTGTCCGTTAAACGATAGGTTTTGCTATCAACTGTCAGCCACTGACTGATGTTGCTGACGGATTATCTTGCATGATAAATATCTTATTAAGAGTGATTTCTATTGACTGATACAGAAAAAGTCGGCTGATGGACCCCTTCTAGCGGAATCGAGCAGCATTTGTATTGAAATTTGAATTGACCAATGAAATGCGGCTGACGACATCAGCTGTAGTCCATCTTTGTTAATAACTTTTATGCATTATTTAACTTATTATTAACGATCAGCGAAAATTTGTAATCGCAATTTCAGTCAAAATTACTTTAGACAAAAAAAACCTCGTAAGTACCTACTCAAAAATACTTTTGACTATAAAGGGTTTTTGTTGTTAAAAGTAGTTTTCACCAGATAGGTAGTTGACGGTAACACATAATATGTAGGTACCTACTATTAAGCTGTATGTGGCATTTTCAGATTTTGCTCCCCAGCAATAATGTGTCAGTATGGTCTACTCTTGGAGGATTATGAGGGAAACGGTGAATTCGTTAACGACTGCATATTTACATTGATGCATCACGTCGGTGGCGAGCTGGGAAGCTTAATTTCTCTGTTTCAGCCAAAAATCTTGAAGACATTCACATTAATTTGGAAGTCGGAGTTTGAAATATGTGACGTAAGTAGCCTTTTTATTTGCCAATTCCATAATTAAGTCAGATGAGGGTGTTCTCTATACCTAATTACCTACTACTATAGGTAAGTGTCTAAGCAGTAGTTTTAGGTATGTTGACCAACTGATATGATCGTCCGCGTGTTTGTTTGTCTTGCTTCATGCTTGTGTTGTTGTATCGCCTATTTGGCTACTAATCTTTTTATTAATTACTGATGCCCGCGACTTCGTCCGTGTGGATTGAGGTTTTTTGGTTCCCGCGGGAACTAATTTTAAGATAAAATGTAGCCTATGTGTGATTCCAGACTATTATCTATCTCTGTGCCAAATTTCATCCAGATTCGTTCAGCATGTTCTGGTGTGATTGAGTAACAAACATCCATCCATCCAAACTTTCGCATTTATAATATTCTAGTAAAGATTAGCTGACCCACCCTTTTTTCTTATATTTGTTTTTAAATATCATCCCCTATAAGTATAGAATCTCAAAACCCAGAAAAACTTTTTTCTTCATTTTTAACCGAAAGCCCAAATACGTATCTACTTTTCATTGGTACTCTTTAAAAAAAACGAACATTTAAGTACCAACCTCCATAAAACCCTTTAGGAACAGAGTTTGCAAAAACCTTTCCTAGTGAGTGTCTGTCGCAATAGAAACCTTCCGTCAACATTTCAAGTTCTGTAGATTTTATAGATCTGTCATTCAGTCAGGACAAGCTTATTTACAGAATTGTCATAAGTTTTTTACTAAAAAATGGGGTAAGGCAAGGTATATTATATGAATTTTACTCTGTAGGATTGGTCGGATCTAATTGAGTATGTGATAAACACATTCATAAAGAAGCCATATAAGTTGCAAAGTTCAGTACAAATCCTCTTGGACGCGGAGATGTTTGATAACGATACAAGGTTGAATGAAATACTAGCACCTGTCGAAAATACGGAGGAGTTCATGCCAGAAAAATTGTTACCGCAAGAGGCAAAGTCGCCCCAACCCAATAACTCTAATGGGTAAGTTATATTAAAAGCTTTTGTCAATAATTTGTCTAACTTTACCAAATAATTATCATACTTACTTCATTCACATAATGTACCTAAGTACTTTTATTTTGGAGGCAGCAAAGTTTTGGTTGGGATCGATACCTCATAATGGAAAACGTAATCCATATGGGGTTTCTTTGTTGTAAATTGTAATCCCATACTATCTGTGAGGTATTTTGAAGTATAAAGTTGAAATTTTATATTGAATATGTACTGTGAACTGTCAATGATTTCTAATTGCTTATGCTGAACTTATATTGAATCGAAGCAGGCGTTACTTTGCGGAAGTCCATGATAATGAATGAAACAGAAAGCTTAATTCGCTATAATCCGCCACAGTAGATAAATCTATGTGGTGTAGTGCGTGTCTTCCACCGACAACATGCGAACACCCACCACCCAGCAATTCGCACCGGCACAGCACTCCACTATCACTAGCACTACACTATATTGTGAAGTACACAATCGTGCATTGTCGAGTCAACATCTCCTGAGGATGCTCCGGTTTCGGAGTGAAACGTACGTAGAGAGTGATTTGGAGAATTTGTGTAGTGTAGTGCTGTGCCGGTGCGAATTGCTGGGTGGTGGGTGTTGGCATGTTGTCGGTGGAAGACACGCACTACACCACATAGATTTATCTACTGTGGCGGATTATAGCGAATTAAGCTTCTGTTTCATTCATTATGCTGAACTTATTTCAAGTTATTAGACCACAAGGTTCAAAACTCAAATCGTCTTTATTCAAAATTGGTACCTACAAAGTACACCTTCTGAACGTCATGTTTAAGGTGAACGCACACTTATCCGAGCCGAACGCGTCGAACGAATCGAAGTAAACGAATTTTAGAATTCTTTATATGTAATCTCATGAAACCTCGCATACTTCTCCGCGTCGAATCGTCGGAATCTGCAAGAACCCCAGTAATCCTAGACAAATTCGGATGACGTCATCAGATTCGGCGCGGTTTATGCGGTCGACTCGACCGATGCGCTCGCTTTCTATGATTCTATCAGTTGCGTTTAACAGAGCAACGCGAGAGCGGTCGATTCTTTCGGCGCGGTCGATTCTTCTGGATAAGTGTGCGAGGCCTCCTTGACTTCGATTGGTTCGACGCGTTCGGCTCGGATAAGTGTGCGTTCACCTTTACAAAGAATTAGAGTTGATGGTGATAATTAACAACGGTATCTTAAGACTAAAGCTACGAGGGTTCCAAACGCGCCCTGGTCTGAGAAGAGCCCACAACTAACTCTGCCGGATTTTTATTTTTTTATTATCACCATCTCACAAATATAGGAAATTACTTATTTATATTTATAATATAACATAATTACCGACTGTGGTTTTTGTGGCACTGTTTGTAACACAATTTTATGTCAATTTTATAAAATTAATAATAAATAAATAAAATAAATAATTAGCCGCTGGAACAATTCATACCCATGGCTGCCTATCATTTAAATAATCCTTTACACTATAATAAGACTTTTCAATTAGTTTCCGTTTTATAAAAGGACGTTCAGAACTGGGGAGTTAATTTTCCTTTTTAAAAAATATATACGTACATATTTCGTAGGTAGGTACTATTATAATAATACCCACTTATCAACTCTTTTGCAATGTAATTACAAGGTTTAACATTTTGTGTTTTAGTTGGACGGAAGATGAAGTAGCGTCGCTGAGTTGGAATTACATGCAATGCAAATATTTACCAGATGTGGTCGGGGAAATTGTGAAGATGTTCAAAGACGACGGCATTATAAAGACCCGCGAGTCGGTGGTTTCAGAACTTTACAGTCAGTTCATCATAAACAAAGAACAGTTTGAGAAACTTTCCAAAAAAGAGTCTGATAAAACTACAAACACGAAAGAAGAAACTAAGGAAACTCGTGAGAATGAAATTGGCAAGCTGTGTGAGCAACTCATACAGGACGGGAAATCAAATTTCTTAGAATGGGTTCAAACTGTGCTTTTAGAATCTTGTTCTGCCAAAATATATTTGGAGAAGAAAACTTTGGAAGCACGTTGTTTCACAACCTTTCCGAAAAATGGACAGCCATTTGAGAATATTTTACAAAAACCTAAAGATTTGCCAGTTATATCGCCGGTATCCTATCACTCATTACGTAAGTGTTTAAATATAAACATCTGGGTGACCGAGCTTTGCTCGATATTTTTTTTTGTAAATCATGTTTTTTGGAAATTTTATTTAAATAATAAATTATATTTTATTTTTTTAATTAAAATTATAACACTAGGTATATTATATTAAAAAATAAAAGGGAAAAAAATAATCGGACTGGAGGACATCTGGACTCGAACCGGGGTCTTCTGGTTTCGGTACCAACCTGTTTCCCACCCAGCTATTATAAACTTGTAGAATGTAGGTAGATGTTGGCGAAATTTACCTTCGTATTCTAATGATATTGTGAATACACGGATAAAACGACATTTTCTAAAAATGAGTCCTAGCTAGATCGATTTATCGCCCCCGAAACCCTCTACATACTAAATTTCATGAAAATCGTTGTCCCACGATTTTCATGAAATTTAGTAGGTATGTTTCCGAGATTCAAGAATTATATACCTACCTACAAGAATTGCTCGTTTAAAGGTATAAGATATCATAACGATCTTCAATTTACTTAGATTCTAAACCATTATAAAATAGGATATTTAAGTAGATACCTAATGTTTGTTTTAGTTCTGAACCACTCGGTGCCACTGGTCCCATGGAACTGCGAGCAAGCGTCTATTTGCAAAGATTTGAAGTTTTTGCAACTTTTACACAAGCTTGGATTTCACATGCCAGTAGATACTGGAAAAGTTTTTATTAGAATACCATATTTTTGGACATCCGATTTTCTATATGAAGTTGCAGGAAAAATATCATCTATTGAAATTTGTAAGTCTTAAATTTTAAACGTAGGTACGAGTCTGACCAATGCATCGTGTCCCTCAATAAGTTTTAGACATGGCTACATGTCTAAAACTTCCAAACTCGTTGTCGTAGAGAAACAAAAACTGGTTTTTCCATGTAAGTTAGTTTACACCTAAAAAAATTGAAATTGCTGTAGATTATATTTTACTTTTGACTCTATTCCTGAATTTATCTAATACTCAATCGACTTTGTGCCAATAATATATATATTTTATTTTAGCAAAACTAAAATTTTCTCTGAAAGACATTTCTCAAAGCAGCATCCTGAATTCAGCTCAAACGAGCAATGTTATTTTGCCGGAGCTCTCGAAGGGCAATATGCTGCCGCCGATATCTGATAACATCTACCGGATTCATAACAAAAAACTTAATCACCTCGCGTCAATAGTCAACTTTACGCCTATGTGAGTATTTGTATAAATTGTTAAATGTTCCAAGATTGCAGTATATAACCTTTGAATTGAAGTAGCAATGGCCTGGCACGCCATTTTGCTCAATTCGCAGCTAGCAGTGGGCTGCCTCGTGGGTCGTCCACGTAATACCAGCGCGCGCTATTATAACACTAATATCTCTAAAATCATGTATTTGAGCTTTTTATTCATCTATACTAATACTAGCTGATGCCCGCGACTTCGTCCGCGTGGAATAATTTTTTTTAATTCCCACGGGAACTCCTCAATTTTCCGGGATAAAAAGTAGCCTATGTCACTCAAATTTCAAAAACTGTGAAACACATATTTCTTAATTTTTACCCGTAGCTTGTAAACCAAGTTTCATGGATATACTTAACTTGAGAAATGACGAAGTTTCATACAAACTTTCAACCCCTATTTCACCCTCTTAGGGGTGGAATTTTCAAAAATCCTTTCTTATCGGATGCCTACGTTATAATAGCTATCTGAGTGCAAAATTTCAGTCCGATCCGACCAGTGGTTAGAGCTGTGCGTTGATAGATCAGTCAGTCAGTCAGTCAGTCAGTCAGTCACCTTTGCCTTTTATATATTTAGATTATAAATGCGAAAGTTTGGAGGGATGGATGGATGTATGGATGGATGTTTGTTACTCATTCACGCCGAGACGGCTGACCGGGTCTGGATGAAATTTAGCACAGGGATAGATTATAGTCTGGAATAGCACATGGGATTTGTATCCCGAAAAATTAAAGAGTTCCCGCGGGAACCAAAAAACCTCAATCCACGCGTACGAAGTCGCGGGCCTCAGCTAGTTAAATAATATATATAAGTATATTAATGAGTACTAGATTGGAGTGTACTTGCCTAGAATGATGCCTATTCACTCTTGCCACTAAGGTTCTTTAGTGGCAAGAGTGAATAGGCATGACAGTACGACGTTCCGTACGAGTAGATAAGACATCAGCCACATACGGATGCCAACGCTTTCAGTTTCTCAGTTTTGATTAGAACGGTGACAGTATAACAAGCTGGTTTGAAAGTTCCCGAGCACAAAATTATATCAGATAAAAGACAAGGGCAGACGAAATTGCGTTGATGCTGCATCTGAGTAATTTTGTCTGCATGTGATTGGTCAGAAATTGATAGGTCATTGAGTGCAGCACTCTGTAGATTCTAATGCATCGAGTTGGTACTTGGCAGAGAAAACTTTCCTGCAATCACAAACAATCCTACACTGAGATACATCTTGGGTTTCCACAATTTGTCTAAAATGGTATTTATTTTAAAATTTCACCGTTCTCTTTTAGGCCTGGCCCTTCTTTTACAACTATAGACGACAACGTGAATAAGCCCAGCTGGTTAGAAGTTGTACAAAAGTCACAAGAATACAAAATAACGTTGGATTTAGGAAAGTAAGTGACTCGTTTCTTGTTCTATAATTTCAGGTGTTTGTTTTTTTAATCCACTACAAGTTAGCCCTTGACTGAGTTCTCGCCTACGGTAAGTGATGATGCAGTCTAACCTGATAAGATAAGATGGTAGCGGGCGAACCTGTTAGGGGCATGGCAATTAGGTATATTAAACCCATACCCCTATTCGGTTTCTACACGGCATCGTACCGGAACGCTAAATCGCTTGGCGGCACGTCTTTGCCGGTAGGGTGGTAACTAGCCACGGCTGGAGCCTCTTTCGCCAGACCAGGGAAATATCAGAAATTATAATCCCTGCCGGGGATCGAACCCGGGACCTCCGCACGTTAAGGCAACAGCGCTCAACACTGCGCCACGGAGGTCGTCAAAAATTTCGTTTATTATTATGAAACTGGTACTTATTTAAAAAATCTAGGGCCTTATTTGCGAAAAATGATTGCTAAAGTGGAAAGGTTATCACGTCTGATTTCACCTTTCCGGCCAAAAAATCGCAGCAAGAATACCATGAATTCAGCTAATCACAACATTGGATCCAAATATTGGTGCAGTTTAATAGGGCTACTGCGCTTAATAAAACACAATATGAGCTTTTTTAAAGTGCAAACTCAATAGTTTGTGGAGCCTGTCAATCCGCACTTGGCCAGCATAGTGGACTATGGCCAAAATCTTTCTCATTCGGAGAGGAGACTCGTGCTCAGAAGTGCTAGTGGGCCGGCGATGATTCTGATTTAACGATTTTATTATTATACTTACATGTGAAAGTTTGGATGTTTGTACCTATGTTTAGTAGTTTTTACTCCATCATGCCACAAAGACTGAGCCGATTTGGGGGAATGTATTACTACGTTATTCCGGAAAATTAAAGTTTCCGTTAGAATCAAAAACCATAGATAATTTACGCGGATGAAGTGGCAGGCATCATCACACAGTTTCACTTGTTTTTTGCAAACGATACGTGACTTACAAGATTTTGCATTGTGACTGTGGTTACTCATGTAAGTAAGTGACTAAGCTGAGTAAAACTTACAAGATGTCTGATTGGGTATTTGACAACTATTCAAATAAATTATTTTTTAGTGATTATTGATTAGAGAATCTCCCAAAAGTCGTAATATCCACGTCCCCTGTTAGTTTTATGTCGAATAACTATTTTAAACTATCGATTAAAGTAAAAAAGTGCGTCGAACTTTGATGACGTCAGTATGCAATATATCATACAAAAAATTAAAAAAAAAAAAAAACCGAATTCAAGAACCACAAACACTAAAAAGTAAAAAATAATTTAATTTAATAAATATACAAGAGTTAATGTAGTTCTATAATAACATTTTTTGGAGTCGGTACTACCAATTAGCCGCATGAACCGTCTACCTACCTACTCTTCAATATTGATGACGTGACTTCACATTGGCACCGACTCCAAAAAATGTTATTATAGAACTACATTAACTCTTGTATACATAATAAATTTAATTTAATTTTTTACTTTTTAGTGTTTGTGGTTTTTGAAGTCGGTTTTTTTTTTGATTTTTTTTTTATTTCACAATTTTTAGTGGCCCCACTGTTTTAAAATACAGGGTGTAACCAGAACGAGATATGCTATGCATGCTTAAAACATACTGTTTACAAAACTATCACACTGATCGCGAGCAATTTACTCTTATCCATTGAGGAGTTCCGTTCTCCATCTCCGGAGATATTCATCAGATCTTCACCAAATTAAAATGGGACCACCTCTGAAGTATGACCTACCAAACAAAAAAAGAATTATCAAAATCGGTTCATAATTGGCGGAGAAATCGCGTAACAAACATACAAAAAAAAAAACATACCTACAGTCGAATTAAGAACCTCCTCCTTTTTTTGAAGTCGGTTAAAACCCTTTATATGCACGCGTTTTGAAGTTTGAAAAAAGATGCTGATTAGTGATTTGACTAGTTGCCAAGTTACCCCAATTGTGGCCTTTATCTATCTTCTCTACGAATTAAATTGAAATGCTGTTCGTTGGTAAGTGCATCACTTGAGAACGGCTGAGACCGCCTTTCCGAATGTGGTTTTATGAAAGGAAAAACACAAAAAGTTACTCAGCGAATTTTCAAATTCACAAAACTATCTATAACAAAAAAAAGTGAAACTTCAGAAAAGTAGCTTACGAGAGAATGAGATAAATATAACTTGTATTCTATTCTTCTATCTTATTATCTCGTTATAGACTAAGAGATAACTGCAATTTTGGTAACCATCGCCAGAAAGGCTGATTCAGTGTTAGATGGATGTAGAGCTCTCCACTGATCTCAAAAGTGGCAGTCTGCCTGCATTTGGATGGCCCTTTCGCTAAATATGGCCGTTCAAAGACGGTATTATAAATATTAGCAATAACTTAGTCGCCGTTGATCGCTATTATAAATTATTAACAGCAATCAACGGGACGACATAATAATTGCTAATATTTTTTTACAGGAACGCATAGTAAGTATAGGTTTTAACGTCTTTGAAAGCTGATATCTAGAAAAAGTCCCATCCAAATGCGTCAGTTTTTACGTTGTTTACATAGGTACTGCGCATACTTTAATACTGTACAAGAATCAGCTTTTCTAATTATCGTTCATTTTTGGTAACAATAAACCGTCTTTGAACGCCCATATTTAGCGAAAGGGCCATCCAAATGCAGGCAGACTGCAACTTTTGTGATCAGTGGAGAGCTCTACATCCACCTAACACTGAATCAGCTTTTCTGGCGATGAAAATGAAAATGAAAATGAAAATGAAAATGATTTATTTCATGTAGGACCACTAGTGTCACTTATGATAAGTCGTAAGGATCTACCACCGGTTCGGAAAGCTGATTCTACTGAGAATCAGCTGATTCAGATGGTTCAGATGGTTACCAAAAGTGCAGTTATATCTCCTATAATATTATGAGATAGAAGAAAATAATATTATGAGAATAATAAATAAGAATAGAATGAGGTATAGAAGTTAAGTATATTCGTCTCATTCTCTCGCAAGCTAAATCCTATTATGAATATGTTTGTCTGTTTTAAGTATCGCTTTTTCGTTCCATCGAATTTGTCTTGCTTCGCGCAGCTAACAACTTAGCCTAAATCTATGGAATTTTCAAATCACAACTATTCTAAAGAAGTTTCACTTCAAAAAATTAAAATTTGGACAGCACAAGGTCTGTCATCGTTATAATGATTCGTTATCTTCTAGGCAAGCGCGTTCCAACCTAGACCTCATCATTGCTTTGCACTAAGCATGATTGTCGTCTATCACAAGCCTATCTCGCAATAAAAAAAAACGTTGGCCGGGCCAGCTTGCTATGTAATAAATAGTGATATCATCAATATACCAGGTCAATAATCGCGGAGGACGAGGATACGGTGATGAAGCTGGCGGAGGAGGTGCACGTGTCGCTGGAGGCGGCGCCGAGATCAGCCGCCTTCAGCGGACTGCCCGAATCCGGCTACTGCAATGACAGGTCCGTACCGATACAGTTTGAGGTATGTGCTGGGTTGTGCATTCTAACGTACCAGTAATTGGGTGCACATTCGACTATTTCCTTCCTGTGGTAGGTACTATTTCCTTCCTGTGGTAGGTATCTACTTAGTTATTCTTTGATTTTGTGTACCTATTTATTATCTGTAGACATACCTACCTATAAAATAAAATGGGGGTTGCATTAGAATCCAACCGCAGGAATTAAGCATGGTAGGGGGAAGGGGGGTGGGGGAGGGGGGTACCTTGTTATATCACTCCCCTCTGCGGGCGCCTCTTAGTTTTTTGTTTTATGAATTTTTAAAAATCTCAATTTGAAGTTAGGTTTTTTTGTATATTTTTCGGTAGTGCTTCGATATGGTAGCCGTGGCGGAGGGGAAGGGGAGAGGGTGCGGGGGGAAGGAGGGGTGAACCCATGGGCTACGCCAGAAGACTCGCTCCGTCGCCCCTTCATTCCTCCTTCTTCCTTCCATCAGACCTCCTTCGCGAGCTTCTGGCTTCGCGCTTCATAAAAACACTCTAGGGGTAGGGCAGACAAGACTAGGTGGGTGTAGTGTGTGGGTGGGTTGGCCAATTCGGTTCTGTCACACTATTCGACCTATGTCAACCCAAATTGTTTGGAGGGAGTGAGTGGGTGAGTGGGAGGAAGGGAAAGGACCCCCTTGCCCGAAGATCCACTATGCGACTGACTCTAGGGATAGGGCAGACAAGACTGCTTGGAAATGGGTTGTTTGTCCATTTTACGCATAGAATATAGAAAATTGTCTATGGTTCCCTTGTTGCCTTTATGTTAAAAATTTCGTTCCATTACACGCTTGTTGATGAAAAATATAAATAAATGAAAAATCAATATAAAAAAAACTCCCGCAAAGATAAAACATATTTTTAGAAAGAGGAGTCCAAACTACTTCTAATCCATGCCTCAGTAATTCCAAATTCGTGCGGGTGGTTTCTAATGCCAACCCATAAATGTATCGTTGAATTATTGTTGATGCAACCGGTCATAAGTATCTACTGCCCTCATTGTATGGTCGATTACTGCCCTACTGGTATTTAATTGGTTGTCGTTTATCGGTGCAGCGTCTGCGATACGGCGTCCGTCGCGTCGGACCTGACGCGCATGTACGTGTCGGACGAGGACGAGAAGCCCGAGCCGCTGCAGCACATGGAGCACGACGCCCGCGCCGCACACACTCACAGCTCCAGCGACAGCTTCGTCGCCGGAAAACGAGCCCGCGTACAGTTTTCACCCCATTTTGAAACCTACTGAGGCTCGTAGTCCTTTGCGATGCATATATTATGTTGGTTAAGGGATTGAGATAGAACATAGATAAATTATTGCTAGGTAATTGTTGTTTATACCATAAAATTATAGACTAAGAGATAACTGCAATTTTGGTAACCATCGCCAGAAAGGCTGATTCAGTGTTAGATGGATGTAGAGCTCTCCCCTGATCACAAAAGTTGCAGTCTGCCTGCATCTGGATGGCCCTTTCGCTAAATATGGCCGTTCAAAGACGGATTATTGTTACCAAAAATGAACGATAATTAGAAAAGCTGATTCTTGTACAGTATTAAAGTATGCGCAGTACCTATGTAAACAGCGTAAAAACTGACGCATTTGGATGGGACTTTTTCTAGATATCAGCTTTCAAAGACGTTATAACCTATACTTACTATGCGTTCCTGTAAAAAAATATTAGCAATAACTTTGTCGCCGCTGATCGCTATTAAAAATTATTAACAGCAATCAACGGGACGACATAATAATTGCTAATATTTTTTTACAGGAACGCATAGTAAGTATAGGTTATAACGTCTTTGAAAGCTGATATCTAGAAAAAGTCCCATCCAAATGCGTCAGTTTTTACGCTGTTTACATAGGTACTGCGCATACTTTAATACTGTACAAGAATCAGCTTTTCTAATTATCGTTCATTTTTGGTAACAATAAACCGTCTTTGAACGGCCATATTTAGCGAAAGGGCCATCCAAATGCAGGCAGACTGCAACTTTTGTGATCAGTGGAGAGCTCTACATCCACCTAACACTGAATCAGCTTTTCTGGCGATGGTTACCAAAAGTGCAGTTATCTCCTATAATATTAGATAAACTGCTCGATTGCGTTATTCGCCGAAAATGTTGACTCGACCCGCCACTGAAATCAGTCTGAACCTGCCGGACCGACATCGACAGAAATTGTAAAAGTTCTTATTTTATGACAGCTTTGTCGAAATCCGTTCGATATCCAATAGTCCCAAACATACAAAATATCGTAATTAAATTATTGCCAAAATTACGTACCATTTATATGAATCACTAGCAGATGCCCGCGACTTCGTCCGCGTAAAATAAGTTTTTTATATTACCACGGGAACTCCCTAATTTTGCGGGTTAATATAGGTACAGCCTATGTATGCCACACACAAATAATGTGGCTTTCTATTGGTACCAGAATTTTCAAAATCGGTACCAATAGAGTTTCAGTAGGTCCAAAGATTACCCCCTACAACCTCACAAACTTTACCTCTTTATAATATTAGTATAGATTTATGATAAATAATTTTAAATAGATTAAAGTTATTATAATTAAGCTGGGGTCCATTTTACGTAACAATGTTGGTTGAGGAACAATATTATTCTTTAGGAAAATCATAACATCTTTCCCAGTATGTATTAAGATTTAAATGTTGTTGATGTTCTTTGGTGTGTGGCTTGATTTCAATGTTTGAAATTTTACTTTGATTGTGTGTGACTTTATTACATTAAATAGGTACTTAAGTATATACCAACTTACCTATATATTACTGTCTAAAAATAAAAAAAATAAAAAAAATGTAGGTAGTAGTAGTGTTTCAGTAAATAAATGTATAAAAAGCATTTAGTAATTTTATTTAATAAATTATTTCGTAACTTTGTCGCCGCTGATCGCTATTAAAAATTATTAACAGCAATCAACGGGACGACATAATAATTGCTAATATTTTTTTACAGGAACGCATAGTAAGTATAGGTTATAACGTCTTTGAAAGCTGATATCTAGAAAAAGTCCCATCCAAATGCGTCAGTTTTTACGCTGTTTACATAGGTACTGCGCATACTTTAATACTGTACAAGAATCAGCTTTTCTAATTATCGTTCATTTTTGGTAACAATAAACCGTCTTTGAACGGCCATATTTAGCGAAAGGGCCATCCAAATGCAGGCAGACTGCAACTTTTGTGATCAGTGGAGAGCTCTACATCCACCTAACACTGAATCAGCTTTTCTGGCGATGGTTACCAAAAGTGCAGTTATCTCCTATAATATTAGATAAACTGCTCGATTGCGTTATTCGCCGAAAATGTTGACTCGACCCGCCACTGAAATCAGTCTGAACCTGCCGGACCGACATCGACAGAAATTGTAAAAGTTCTTATTTTATGACAGCTTTGTCGAAATCCGTTCGATATCCAATAGTCCCAAACATACAAAATATCGTAATTAAATTATTGCCAAAATTACGTACCATTTATATGAATCACTAGCAGATGCCCGCGACTTCGTCCGCGTAAAATAAGTTTTTTATATTACCACGGGAACTCCCTAATTTTGCGGGTTAATATAGGTACAGCCTATGTATGCCACACACAAATAATGTGGCTTTCTATTGGTACCAGAATTTTCAAAATCGGTACCAATAGAGTTTCAGTAGGTCCAAAGATTACCCCCTACAACCTCACAAACTTTACCTCTTTATAATATTAGTATAGATTTATGATAAATAATTTTAAATAGATTAAAGTTATTATAATTAAGCTGGGGTCCATTTTACGTAACAATGTTGGTTGAGGAACAATATTATTCTTTAGGAAAATCATAACATCTTTCCCAGTATGTATTAAGATTTAAATGTTGTTGATGTTCTTTGGTGTGTGGCTTGATTTCAATGTTTGAAATTTTACTTTGATTGTGTGTGACTTTATTACATTAAATAGGTACTTAAGTATATACCAACTTACCTATATATTACTGTCTAAAAATAAAAAAAATAAAAAAAATGTAGGTAGTAGTAGTGTTTCAGTAAATAAATGTATAAAAAGCATTTAGTAATTTTATTTAATAAATTATTTCATTTCAAACATTTCAAAATTCAACAATATTTCATAACACATACACATCTAGTAACAGAGCACACTACAGAAACTTAATAGGTGAACACAATAATCTACCTAGGTACTAATCACATTAGATTTAATTTGCTGCTACACCATTACTTAATGATTTTTTTAGTCACACCAATTAATACCTAATATACCTAGGATATATGCCCTAATTCCCTCTCTCCTATGAGAGTGGAGGCCTGTGCCCAGCAGTGGGACATTAATGGGCTGTAGCCCATGTAGTGGTGGCCTTTCTATATTCAGTATTTATAACACTGGAAAAATACCATTTTGATACTGATGACTGATTTTGATGACTGAATACTAAGAAATCCCGTTACCTAATTTTCTTACGGCTGTCAGGTACATAAATAATATTAACGTTGGTCATCTGAATGATTAAGTAATTATTATATTACATTGGTATTTTTTAGCATCCTAATTTTTTCTAAGTCGCTAAAAATAAATGCACTGCTGAGTGCTGAATATTAGAATCGTGCAGACAGAGCCGACCTAAATGCTCACATTACCTAATGATAAACTCCTTCTTGACCCGCGTAATTTCCTTTTGGCTTTAAATTGTTTAGATAGTTTTGAATAGCCAAGTCGTAACTCTTGGATTCAAAAGAATTATGTCCATCCAGATCGCCGGCAGATCCTTGAAAATCTTGAGGCTGCTGGCTATAATGTCCAGATGAACCTTCTCCGGAATATTCTCCGCCACTAGGGGCACTGTAACTGTTTCCATGATTTCCTCCTTCATAGGACTGATTCGCCGATCCATCGAACGTTTCCTCCTGTGCGTTATGTGGCTGCTCTTGTACTTGGTAAGAGTTTCCGTTGTACTGACGATCCTGGAAATGATTGCCGTGTCCGACATCAAGGGCCTCGTGTCCGTGAGGGTGTTGCGCGACGGGAACTTTAATAATTTGTGGCACCGGCACTGGGTATGGTTTGTTGACATGAACGGGGTATGGTACTTTCTCAACGACCTTCACCGGGTACGGGACCGGAATTTTTACTGCAACCGTTTTAGTGATCTTGATAACTCTTACTGGAGTTTCTGGATATTCGACGTGTTCACCGAGATTCTGGAGTTCAGTGTCGTACCCCTCTACCGGTATCACATGGGTATGATGTGACGCGAAACAAATAGAAGTGCAGCAGAATAACATTATTAAGTACTGTAAAAAAAGGAAAACAAAAATTAATAAACAGGTTCATTCGATTCTGGTAAGTATAGGTTGAATTATGAAAACAATTTCAATTAGTTTATTATTCAAAAATGTGGTTCACTTTGTTACGTAACTGAATTTAGATTGTAACTACTCATTTATTTATACCGAATGTACGTCAATGTGAACGGAAGTAGAGTTACCGTGGTGATATAATAGAACGTTATATAATCTGATTATTTCCGAGTAGGAGCGCATTTGATATGACCGCCATTGACGCAATCAAAAAAAAAAGACCAACAAAATACTAACCGGTAGTTCCATTTTACTTTGAGTGAGCGTAAGACCAAGGTGCAACTAGAACTATCGCTTCACCACGGCAGTCTGTTGCTTTATATAGCACCTTCTCTTGGTGAAGAGAGGCTAGCCCGCGAAGCCGAGCTAGTTAACTATTACTTTCTATCGTTTTTTCGTTTAACTTTAAAAGCTTAGTGGTGCTGGAAGCCTGTAACGTTCACTGCTTTAAGTATGCTAGTTCAATATAATTTTATGAATGCCCGTGCCCGTGATTTCATCCACGCAGATTAAGGTTTTTGATTCCCGCGAGAACTCCTTAATTTTCCGGGATAAAAAATAGCCTAAGTACCTATGTCCTTTCCCGGGATGCAACCTACCTCTGTACCTTTCAACAAATTCGATTGAAAAGATGGGCCGCGAAAGCGTAGCAGACAGATAGACAAAATATCTAAGACATGAAATAGAATAGACGGGTCTATGTAAATTGAGGTCGAGTCGGGTCGCCATCGAAAGCCATCTATACGAAAAGCTGGACAGCGCTATGGCGGGGACAAGGACAGGCTTATACAGGTGAGGGGCACGCCCTACAAGTCGGACGCCCAACTTTTTTCTATGAAAGGGCCCATCTAGTACCTACATACTACGAGGATATCGATGGTTTTGACCTTTATAAATATTGAGAAAAAGTTTTGAGTAAATTTCCATCATGGTCATGTTTACCAAAGCTTAATAAAGTTTAACATTCGTAACGGCTGAACTGATCTTGATAAGCCTTTCACAGGCTACTGCAGCAACAGCTAATCCATGATAATATGAGGATGCATGTCCACAATTTTATCTTGTACCTAGTGATTACAATATAATAATATATGCTCCTTGTTGATAAAGAAAACCAAGACTGGTGAACATATTATTTCTTCATCTTTTATTAGTGATTTTTTTTTTTAATTTTCTACTGAATCAAAAATAACTCACATCATACATCTTATAAAGTTTATTATATAATTATTTTTATAATGTGTACAATTAAATTATAAATAAAATGTTTGGAATAATAAGTACATAAAATTACACTTTCATTCTGTCTGACAAAACTCTGACAATAGATCCAGCACCTCCAATGTTGAAAGCTTTTTCATGCCAAAGTAAAAGATGACCACTTGAGCCTTCAGATGGATATTCAAAACCCCTGTATATGTATTTCATTAAGATGTCTATGTCATCAAGTGATAAATTTCCAACAACCTCTTCAATTTGTGCTGATTTTACTGCAATTAATACTTTTAAAGTAAGTGTTAATGCATTATCCTGCAAGCAAAATAATTAAAATTTAGGTTCTTAATACCACAATTTAAGGCTTCATGGAAAATGAAAGACTAAGTATACAGTATGCATACAGTGGGTCAGGGACAGACCCAGCTAATAGTCTGTGTCATGAAAGGACTCCCCTAGAGGCAGTGCTAGCAGTTGTATGGTTGTTCAATTATTGTATAGCCCAACAAACTTATCTGTGACAGCATCGCTACCACTCACAATAGTTTAAACGTTGAAATAGCATCGCTAGTTGTTGCTAATATTATATTGAAAATAAAATAAAAACTAAACAGTTATAAAAATTAGTTCCAATTTTGGCCACAGATTAAATGGTGACAGTTGAAGCATCTAGAGATGGTACAGCATGTCTCTTGTCTCTTGATCTATGCTAACTTAGGCTCTGTGCGAACGATGATACCAACACAGGAAACTACAACTGAACGGAAGCAACTGGACACAAAAACTTAACTGGTTACTTTTGTGCAGTAGTTTGTTGATTTCATTTATTATATTAATAGGTCTCCAACACACATACTTGGTGGAAAAGCATCCTAGGACCTGAGATATACCATCCATATCAAAAAGCAAAATATTAAGATTTTTTATACATGCAAAATAGTATAATCTTGCCTTGACTTGTTGATCAGATGATCCCAGAGGTGCATTATCCAACACATGTTTAAGAGCTTCAACATAACGACCTGTATTTCATTAGTTATGGAAATAGCTACATTGAGCAATCATTTTTTATTAAAAACTATTAAGTAAGTAGGTAATTGGTACTAGTGTGTGTGCGTGTGCTTATCCGATTTCGATGAAATTTCGTAGGCACGAAGATAGCTTGCATCAATGAGGCAGACCTGGTCTGGCCTGGTGGGAGGCTTCGGCCGTGGCTAGTTACCACCCTACCGGCAAAGACATGCCGCCAAGCGATTTAGCGTTCCGGTACGATGCCGTGTAGAAACCGAATAGGGGCATGGGTTTAATATAACTGCCATGCCCCTAACAGGTTAGCCCGCTACCATCTTAGACTGCATCATCACTTACCATCAGGTGAGATCGCAGTGAAGGGCTAAACTAAAAAAAGACAGGGTTTATTTATCCTTGGAAAAAGAAATATCTTTGTGGGCACGATATAAAGACATTAAGAACAAGTCTGTACTATTTAATAGTAACTACCCATTTTACTTATGATAAGTTTATAGTTTGAATTGTTACAAAATCGTAAAATCGAGAATTTCCACACATTAAATAGGTGACTTGAAAGCAGCGTGTTGGTCAATAACAATAATTAAAGCTAAGTTGTAGTGTAAATTAAAAAGGATATTGGTTGAGTAATGCACAAACTTCGCCCTCGTCCGGTCCAGTGGGCACCGATTGTTCTGCCTCGTCCTCTTTAAAGTTATCTTCATTATATTGATCTATATCAATTTTTCGGAAAGCAGAACTAAAAGTATTTTTCGCCATGTTTCCTGTATTCTATTTAAAAAGGAATAATTTACTGAATGAAAAAGAAAAACACCAAAACATGCCAATGTCACCAGAGACAAGTTGCTGCATATAGAATAATGGGTGCGTTCCGAAATACACTGAGAGCACTGAAAGTCCCCAGTAAAGAGCACTGCCAGTGCTCGCAGTGCTTATAACGGAACACAAACATATGCCCGTTTGCACTAAACTTAGGAATCGCCTAATTTCCTGCCCAACTTGTTTAGGCTTATCCTAGCGAAAAAAAAGCTTGCACTAACCTTAGGCCATTCCTAAATCCACTTAGGAGATGCCTAACTTTATGAGCCCGATTAGTAAGCGCCCAAGCGTTAGGCGATACTTAAGTTGAATTTTTTGTAGTCTGTGGACCATTTTGTTGTCATTAATTGGTCTCACGGTTGATATGTACTCTGTGGTTGTTATGTATCACAACCACAGAGTACCTACATTGTTATTGTGATTGTTAATTAGGTAGAACACTACACTGATCACAAGCAACAATGGCACAAGATTTATTAGATTCTTTCTCCTTTCTCATTATGTCACCACTGGAATTGTGGATTTGGGTGATTTTTGCCCAAGCCTGTTCTTTCTCTTTATTTGATGCAGTATCGTGTGCTGTTACTTTGGAAATAATGCACTGCCCCTCTTCGCACAACAACCGTACAAACCGCAACTTCTCCTCTGCCGTAAAATTGGCAGTTCTTTTTCGTTTATTTATTTGTCTTTCCATTTTAATTGCTGATTTATAAAATCCCCTAAAATAAATAACCTTCAACTCTACGTACTTAATGTCACCTGTGCAATATATAAACCAATAAAATAAAATACACCAATGTTTTAGCTTTTGTCTCTACTCAACTCATGCCTGAGGTTATGACAAGTTAAGGTAAAAAAATTCTAGTGTTTACATTACTTTGCAAGATATATTTTTAAAAAAAAACCATAAACAATCATTCATTCCATTCGTTCCTAGAGATGCCTAACAAGGCAATGCTTAAGTTACGACACAGCAAGGACAAGACTGTCAGTGCAAACGAATTTTTTTGCTAGGCCGTTCTTAAGCCTAGGTGTATCTTAACTAGGACAAGCCTAACTTGAGTTTAGTGCAAACGGGCAATAGTGTGTGTTCCGTTATAAGCACTGCGAGCACTGGCAGTGCTCTTTACTGGGGACTTCCAGTGCTCTCAGTGTATTTCGGAACGCACCCTATATAACCCTTGCTGTTGGTACCACTTGTCTCTGGTCACCATCACTGCACCTAATCCAATGAGTAAATATTAGTTTCCTTCGTCATTGATCTAAATCTAATCAAACTCTCTATGTTTTTGACATGGCACCGACACGTCACACGACGAATCCTGTGGTCACATTAATTCGAAGGTCGTGTCTCTTCCTCATGGCGTTCGTTCGATCCCACGCCTGATGTAGGCACAGGATGGCTCTCGTTGGTATTCATTGCTCCAATCCAATAACGACGCGACGTCCACTAACGAATCCGACGTCTGTTAATTGTCTATGGCATCAGTGAATGTCAAGTTTTACTCCATTAAATGGTGTAAAACTTGACTTGTAGTGTACGTACGGCGCAAATGGAGACCATTTGCGCCGTACGTACACTACAAGGATTGACAGTTGTTCCCATGGAGGTAACAAATATTTATTTATATTTAAAGGCACAGGAAGGCTCTCGTCGGTATTCATTGCTCCAATCCACTAAACCCAAACTATTATTCAACCACGAGTTAAGAAACAACTATGATTATTATTACAATTAAACAAATAATTAGAATTGCGCCAGATAAATACGATTCGTCGTGAAAGCGGTGCGTCGGCGGCAAAAAGTTGGGTTTCCCGCCACGCGACCACCAATGCGACGCTCCGTCAGAGTGACAAGTAAAAAAACATCACTCTAAAGCCTCTTAGCCGACGTCTGTTAATTGTCTATGGCATCAGTGAATGTCTAGTTTTATTCCATTTGCGCCGTCATATTTGTTACCTCCATGGTACTTCCTTCGTCATTGGATTGACACAGCTAGTTGACAACTTGTATGTCTCTGACAGCTGACAACAAATAATGACATTTGAGTTTTGACAAATTACGTTATTTTTGTGTCCTGTCTTTCTGGAACGTAAAATTAGTAATTTTAAATTAGAGCTCTTGCCTTGACTTACTTATTTGTGCTATTTGGTAAGACAAATTGTTTAGTCAGAATGACAATGGGGGATGAATTGCCTGTCACTTCTTTGGTTTTGCCTGTACTTATACGTCCCGTACTATCCCAGGTAAAATAAACCTACTCAAATAAATAATTGTCACAAATAAAATATTGCTGTTAACGCTGTTCTTGTCTGTATCTGTCGAGATAATTGATTAATGTTGCATTACTATTAGCAAATAACAAACTTGTAAGTTTTTACTTATTAATACTTATGTTGGATGTTTTTAGGGCTGCTTGCCTAAAAGGTAGGCTTGTAACGCTTAGGGTGAGACTTATGTCAGTGCGGTTAAATTTACTTAGCATATTCTAGTAACTATTATCATTAAGGCCCACTTGCACAAGGACTCTTAAATTGATTTAGTTAAATATTTTAATGCTGTCCCTTTTTGACAACTACAATATGCATTTGCCAAAAAGAGACAGCATTACATTTAACCTCCTGAGACCCACAATATAAAAGGGCTTTCTAAACCAAGACCCAATGTACTAAAATTAGAACTAATAAAAATATGGCGTATAGACCCAGACCATCTTCTTAGTATATCTTTGTCGGGAGATGAGACTTGTGAATAATATTTTAGGGGTGGTATTATATTGGCCTAAGGATGCTCGAACGATTAAAAAAAGTAGATTTTATTTTGTTCTTTTTTTAGGACAACGGGTCCACATTACATAAATAGGGTGTTTTTTTTAATCTATTTTTTTAAGGGAAAATGCATATTTTTCAAGATTTTTCAGTTAGATTGAAGTTTTTTTGAAGTTTTTGAGTCGGACTGAAAAGATTTTTCAGTCCAACTCATCGGATCGTCGTTTGCAGCTGGATGCTCTTCACTATCTTCGGTATTGGGTGGAATTCTATCAGAGATCCGAGAAGAACCTCTTCCGTGTGCTCTAAAATAAGATCGTCCTTGAGATCGCCCAGGAGCACCTCGTACCCGAGCTCGTCTCCGACTACGACTGGTTCCGGGTTCATTTAATTGTGCATTGACGCTTGGCTCGCTATCATTGGTTTCATTATCACTGCTGCTGCTGTCGGTTGTAGATCGAAATTCTTCATCCTCGTCGCTTGCAGGGAATTCTTCTTCATGAATCATTAAGCGCTTCCAACACTTGTGCGTCATTCAAAGTTGTAAAAATAACATGCAAAATTAAACGTAATTTATGCAAACATACTGAATGAAAACCCAAAGTACTAGAACTAGTACGAAATAAAATAGGTGCAAGAAAATGAAACAAAATGAAAGTTAAATTACAAAATATTTAGATTTTCTGTAGTCTATGACATTTATTTATAAGATAAGAATAAATTACTTGGAATCTACATAGAGATTTTAAAAATATTACTTGATTTAACTAACCTTTTCGCTGCGAGCGTGCCATGGCGACGACGTTTCGTAACTTATAGAGAAAAATATAGCTCTCCACTTCCTTACCATAGCGTTACCATGTGTCAAAATATATCAAAACATTACACGGAAGTAACCACGTGATGTGGCGCCAAATTTAAATAAGCAAAACTTGTTCAAATATTTTGGTTTAGTACTAGAACATTGGGTCATAGTCCAGTAACGGCCTTAAAGTTCTTGGGTCTATACGAATTGATGAGTTTGTTCTAGTACTAGTACGCAGGGTCTCAGGAGGTTAACTAAATCAGTTTAAATGTCCTTGTGCAAGCGGCCCTAAATACCTACTACTACAAAAGGGGCTGAAATGGAAGGTTGAAGTTTTAAAGTGGGTTTACTAGATCAAGTGAGGTATCATATAAAAGGGTTGCATTTTCGCATCCTAAAATATTTCTTTTTAAGTTTCTTACTTTTTGACTTATGTTGAAAAATGACCGAATTTCTACTGTTCCCCTGCTTAGCTCCGGAGATTGCAAAGTGAAAAATCTGAAATAATTTGAGTTGATAGAAGTTAATGTTAACTTCACCTGAAAAATATAACAAAGTTTCTATCCTGGATAGTTTTTGAGGAATCAGCCATAAACATATACAGACTTAAACTTAAATGAACAAGTTAGATCTTGTGTACATTGGTTTCATATATTAATTAATAATGAGCAGTAATGGTATATTTCAGCTAGAAAAATATGATTTGGGAGCATCACAAACTTTGCGAGCTGCTCTTACAAAGGCTGAAGCTGCTGTGCCTGGACTCAACTATGACCTGGTGGCTGGCATCATGAGAAGAGCTGATATTCCTGTCAATATGAATGAAAGCTTGCTCCGTCTCCAAGGAACACTGACGGAAGCTGAATGTAATTCAAGCTTTGTTCATATTAATTAAATGTTATGGTAGGCAGTGTGGCTTGGTAGAGATCACTTTTTCATTATGCTTGGTTAAGCAACTGTGACCACAGTTAAAAACTGGATAACAGATTTTTGGAGAAATCAAAATCGGTCATCAATGCAGTTTACTAATAAGTTACTATAATACAATTACATTGGCTTTCACTAGGGAGTCTAAACATACAGAACTGTAGATAGACATAGTTTACACATATAAAAATGACATGAGACATAAATATACAGTAAAACCCACTTAATATGTTCACATTTAATACAATTTCCTGCATAATATGCCATTTTTCGTCAGTTCCTGCAACTTGAGGCATGTTTTCATACAATACTAATACACTTAATACGATTTGTCATCACATTTAATACCCCGTCTTCAATAGAGTAAGTTGCCATGTGGCAAAGCCAGTAAAGAAAGACTGACTGACCCGGCCTTTGCCAATTATGACAGGTCGGAAAAGTTACTTTTGCTAGTGATTGGTGAGGCCAAAAATCCACTTTGCTTCAAAAAGTCCCTGCCTGTAACATAATATATATATGAGCTTGTAATCTTGTGCTTTGACTGGTGTTTGTTTCAACAACTGGTTAAAAGCTTTAGAAGTTTAAATGATCACTTCCAGATAAAACCTAGATGGATAATTCTGTTCATTGATAACAGCTGTCCTGCGTACCCTAAAGATGTTGAGCTAAGGAATATCTAAAATTCTAATAGGTCATTTAAAAGTACTTTCTCTTAACTTTATAAATAAATACATGATGTAATTCAGTACCTACAAAAAAATAATACAGAACGTTTTATTTTACCTATTATGCTTAATACGCTTTCTCACTTAAGACGCGTTTTTGGCTGGGTCCCTTCAAAATCATCTTAAAAGGTTTTTATTGTACTTAAGTACTTTGAATTACTCTGTGTCTTCTCATATATTTTTTAATCAATAACTATGTCCTGAGTGACTGACAGACAACCATCAAACATACGTTAAGAGAATATTCCTTTAGCGCCCTAGAAGTGTACTAACAAAGGAATTTTCGAAATCCTACCCCCAAGGAGGTTAAATAGGCGGTTCAAGTTATATCGATGAAACTTGGTCTTGGTAACTTGGTATATTTGTACTTTCGGTTAAAAATGAAGAATGTTTTGTTTTTCACAGTTTTATGAAATTTCTTTTTTTAGAACCTAATTCCACGCGGACAAAGTCGCAGGCAAACACTAGCGTATCAATAATTGTCCAATTATGCTTTAAAAACAGGTGCAGACTTGAGATTGAACAGATCAGAAGAAGCATTTCAAGAACTGAATAAGAAATCTGCTGCATTGAAAAAAATACTAAGCAGAATTCCAGATGAAATCACTGATAGAAAGACATTCCTTGAGACTATCAAGTAAGTTGTAGCAGTTCTTTGTAGATATAAATAATATTAAGAACACAAACCGCCACATGCAGGTGCGGGACTAGCCCAGGTCTGATGCTGAGATCTATAGAGCAAGCACACTTTGACTTTGCTTACACTTAAATTCAAATTCAAATTTTTTTTATTCAAATAGACTTTTTACAATTGCTTATGAATATTCGAATGAATCTACCACTGAGACAGGGTTGGACACGTAAGACATGGTTAAAACGAGACAGATTTATGTTACATAAGTCCATCTCGTTTTAAATCTAATTAAAGTCTGAGCCAAGTCTATCGATCGATCTATATTGCGTACTTTACGCAGTATAGATCTCAGCCTGAGAAAGGCAGTCTTTGGTTACAGCAACAATCTCTGTGTACTGAGTACTGTATTGGTGGATTTCTCCAATTACTGGCACTAGCTGATAAGATGCTGGCATTCATGATAGTATAAATATTCAAAGAAGTTTAATTTGTAGCTGTAAAGTAAGTTTAATGTGTAGGTAATCTATACTAATACTAATATTATAAATATATATAAATATATATATAATAGTTTTGGATGGATGTTTGTTACTCAATCACCCCAAAATGGCTCAACGGATCTGAATGAAATTTGGCACAGAGATAGATTATAGTCTGGAATAACATAGGCTATTTTTTATCCTGGAAAATGAAATAGTTCTGGCGGAAACCAAAAGATCCCAATCCACGCAGTCAAATTCCGAGCATCAGCTAGTTTTTTATATTATTAGAAGTGTTATAGAAATTCTACACTGTAGCAAGATAAAAACAGTTATTGTCTCTTCTCTCTCCAGTTCTTGATAGACGATATATTTTTATCAATAACTAGCTGATGCCCGCGACTTCGTCCGCGTGGATTGAGGTTTATTTGGTTCCCGCGGGAACTCTTTAATTTTCTAAGTATTTCCACAGTCACAGGCATCATCTAGTAAAGAATATAGATATTCCATGTGAGTCCCCTAGTATTATTGTTGTATTTTTTGTTGAAAAGGGAAATAGCATCAGCTATTAAAAAATTACTGGATGCAGTAAATGAGGTGTCAACATACACTCCTGGCACTGGCAAGCAGGCACTGGAGCAAAGGAAAAGAGAATTTGTTAAATATTCAAAAAGGTTCTCCAATACACTTAAGGAGTATTTCAAAGAGGGGCAGTAAGTAGAATATTTTTAAATTTTTAGGGTTCCATCCATCATAGGATCTCTTCGGTGTCCGTCTGTCTGTCTGTCAACCACCTTTTCTCGGGAATGCGAACGCGAGGAGGTATCAAGTTGAAATTCATATCATATACTTAAGTCTACGGCCCCTTGGAGCTGTAAAAAAATCAAGCTACGAAGGCAACGCAATCAAAAGATATGGCCGTTTAAGCCGCATATTTTGCATATTTTTCTCCAATAAATCAAAACCAATAGGGTACTCCCCGTTTGACCTAGAATCGTGAAATTTGGCAAGAAGTTAGGTCTCACATCACAAGTATAGGAAAAAATCCGAAAATTGATAATTAGGGTTCCATACTCAAAGGGTGTCGAATTGTTTATCAGGTGCTACCAGTTTACCGCCTTATGTAAGTCAGTTATTTCACAGCTGATTGCGCGTTGTTATGACATCTTTCTTATTATTTTACTAAAATAATTAATATTGTGTGGTGGTACTTTCAGGTATATTACTTTACTCTACGGGTGGTACGGAACCCTTTGTGCGCAAGTCTGACTCGCACTTGACCGGCTTTTTTAATGTAATGAATGATATTCTTATATATTGAAGAATTTAAATATTGAAGATATAAAATTTCACTCAAATGAAACATTCTTTTATTTTTCAAACATTTTTTAAAAGCTTACCTGACCCGGGAATCAAACCAGCTAAAGACAGAAAAATTGTTAGTTGCTATTTTTTTTAACCAATTAAGTAATGGGGTCTATGATAGGAATAAAATCACTCAAACAAACATTGTATTGTATTTACCAACCATAAATGATAATAATTATGATGTTTTCTTCTTTATTTCAGAGCAAATGCTGTATTTGTGAGTGCGCTCTATTTGATTTATCAAACAAATCAAATCTTATACACGGTAAAAAATAAATCAGAGTAAGAAGTATTATTTTGGACGTTCCGATAGATAAATATTATGTACCTACCTATATTATTATAATGTATAAAAGATTTTTATTGTTAATACTGCTAATAATATTAAAATAGTTATACTGACAGAATTTCTAGAGAGTAGGCTATTACTAAAGAGTATAGTATCGTAAGAGTAGAGTTCTAGAGAGTAGGCTTATTATAAAAATTGTGGGTTATACATAATATATAAACTATATTAAGTATGCCTGTTTTTTTTTGGTGTTGGAAAAATAATATAGATCTCTTCTCTCTATCTCACAGTCTTGTGTAAAATAAGAAGTTAAGAATAATATTGTAATATTATTTAATTCACATTCTTTTACAGCTTCTTCAAACTAATTCAGATCCTTTAAACTAAATTTTCTTAGATCAAAGATTGATTTTGGACATTGGCTTGAAAGATTATTGGTTTATGATGTTGAATCTTGAAGCTATGATGTTGAATAACTATACATAATATCCGGATAAACTCACGTGTTCCGTCGGAAAAATGCCCGACTAGTTTCGAACCCTATATTATGATGGATATTATGTATAGTTATAATGAATATCACTCACGATAGTTAAAACGTTGAAGCCTATTCTTCAAAAGCGTGATGATTATAGTTTGTACATCTTATTCTCCTGTAAGCTTTAGTGGTGACAAGTTTCTACTACTTGATCATGTGCCTACAGAGTGGATTAACTGTCAATCCGCTCAATCAATCTCGTAATTTACACGGTTAGGGCGGTTTCAGATTAGCGTTTTTTCTGCGCGTATAAGCTCGTTTTTGGAAGCGCGTATAAGCGCGCCCTTTGCCACACTAGTACCTCTTACGAGCGTTGACGCTCTTCTGAGCTCGTATACTTCTGACTGACCCACGAGTTTGAGCGAACACTCTTTTGAAACGCAAACGCGTGTAAGCGTGTACGCTGATACGAGCTTTTACGCGCAAAAAAATACGCTAATCTGAAACCGCCCTAAGTATATCTGATTAATTTTGATCGCGGATCGTGATCTAGATTGACTGCGACATGATATAATATTCTTGAAGTTTACTTTAAGTTTTCTGGGAAAATTAGAATATAATAATAATAATATACTTACATAATATGAAAAAAGGTTGCTTCAGCACATCTTTTTTTGAAGGTCAATACCAGATGCATGTGATAATGGGGCTGATTCTGGTATACACAATCTCTAAACTAAACTAAAATGACAGCATTAAAAATATTGCTAATTAGTAACTCTTTCATAATACTCCCTGCGGAAAGGGACAGAACTAGATTTAAAGCTGTCATATTAGTTTAGTTTAGAGATTGTGTTATCAGAATTGGCCACATTATGTATTATTTTTGAGGAAATATCATTTCAACAAAATTTCACTATGGGCATTGGGCATAGTTGTATTTATCCTAGTATTATGTACTATAAAATAATATTGAACTTAGATTTTTGTAAGTGGCACATTCATGTTTATTTAAAATTCAATAAAAAAATAAATTTGCATAATATTGATTGTTTTTATTTTTAGGGTACCGTACCTCATGAGCAAAAAGGATCACTTCGTTGTCCGTCTGTCAACCACAACCTTTTTCTCCTTTTCTTTGTAGACCTTATGTATTTGATAGGTATTAATTTCAACAGTCCCTTGACCTAAAAAGTTGAAATTCGGCGTCCAGCTGGGTAATTGTGTGTATACAAAGGAAAAAATCTGAATTTACAGGAAAAATCTGAAATCAGTGAATTTATACGATTTGAAATATTTTCCAAGCAATCGGTTTTTTTTAAAAAATAAAACCTAGCGCCCTTCAAAATTATAATAGCAAAAACGTTTTCTTTCGAAGGAGAACAGTAAAAAAAATTAAATTTACAGACCACTTTTGCACTTTTGAATTATGAATAATAATAATTTCCTAACAAAAAGTAATGATAGCAAAGTCAAATCTTGGAATGTAAGGATTCGTAGAGAAAAATAATAATAATGTCCTCCCGACCGAATTTCGGCCACGGCGGCCAATCCATCTGACATCTGAGCTGATTAACCATCTGCGCGGGAGATATAGACTATAGTGCACGAGTGTGTGCGCATACACAGGTGCACTCTCTGTTCCTTTACTCTCGTAGCCCGATGGGACGGAAAAATCCACTCCGAAGAGGAAAATACCCAGTTAAGAAATATAATATTACTTTTATTATGACAAGCTTCGGTAGACAAATAGAGATAACAGGTAAACAGACATAAGGACAGGTAGGGTTTACTCGTTGTTCGCATGCTAGCCCTACAGGTCAAATCTTCGTGTCATGGGAATCTATAGGCTGTGTTAATTTTGGCCGTACTTATACTTACCGCTTTTTATAGCGTTCGTAATTGAGAAAGGTGTTATAATCGTTTCGTGACGACTTAGACGTGGGTCATGAAGCCAGCGATGTGATTCGTCTCGTCGTGCCACAGCGGACAATGGCTGGTCGTGCCTCTTGAACTCGACGCGTCTCGGCTATCCTGCCCATGACACTTGACACAAGCTCCCGCGGTCTCCGACCTTACATATTTCCGCGTACACGTTTTTTATCAAATTCTAAGTTCCAACCAGCTTTCCCACAGTCGGGATTTAAAAGAATTGAAAATCAGAAAAGAAATGGTCCAGTGTTAGGTAGATACCTACCTATCTAAGATTATAACCTATCTATCTAAAATTTTGGAGGCGTTATTAGCAAGTTAAGTTACTTTTAACTTGCTAATAACGCCTCCAAAATTTTAAATCAACACTAATATTTAAAATGCGAGAGTCTGTCTGCCACAATTTACACAGCCAACTGATTTTGTCGAAATCTGGTACAAAGATAAGTGGATGGATCAAAGAGTTCCCGCGGGAACTAAATAACGAAGAACGAAGTCGCGGACATCAACTAGTAAGTAGAGAGAATAAATTGAGTTTCGACTTCCCACGGATGGAGTGAAAACATGCCAGGCAAAAGCCGAAGTTTGAAAAGTTTGAAAACTATGAAAAGCGCTCTTGGCATTTTTGTACCCTGCACAATACCTATTGCCCACAATAGGTATAGGCACAGAATAGTTAGGTATAGGCATTTATTAGGCCAATCTCGATGTGCCGGCATTTCAGCTTTGGCCTCAGCCACACAGCATCAAAATCCTTATTCCTATAGGTTTAGGTAAGTATATTATATCTTCTATAAAAAACAGGACAGGAGTCAGGACAACGTCTGTCGGGTCAGCTATTAATTATTAATTACGAAATTAGATCGGTCATAAATTTAAGTATGTTGGTAGTAACACTTACTAGTTAGTATTAGGTACTTAGGCAAGTACGTGAAGGTGCGAACACCTCATTCCAACATAATATTATAATGCATAGGTCACTTTCTTACCGGATTAAAAAAGTAGGTACCTAATACCTACAAGCGTGCATCTTGTGACACCAAATCTTAACAATGAGTCAATCATACGGATCAGTTAAAATATTCATAGCTTTGAAGCGGAGGCGTAATTATCGATTTTACTCCGGTGTAGTACAAGTATCTCTTGCGCCAGTGCTGCGCATCAATGAGATGAAAGCGTAGATACGATATGCGCTTGATATGCGCATTGTACAGTTTTGGAGAAGAATTAGGAAAACATACAAACACATAACCTATTCGCCGCGCCCGTGCCGTACCGCGCCGCGTTGTAACATCAGGGGGTCTACTCTCTTTCTCTAAAACGAAACTTCGCAAACAAACGAACGAAATTTTCTCTATGCTCCTCTCTATTTCGTTTTCGTACACGCAGACGAAGTACGGATCCATAGAAAATTTTCGTGACCGATTGGATTGAACGATTTTGTGTGGGTCTAATAACCGACTAATTATGTTCGTTTGCGAAGTTTCGTTTGAGAGAAAGAGAGTAGACCCCCAGGTGTGTGTGTATTTTCGATGGGCATTACGAATTACGATAGGCGCAAGCGGCGCGGCGGGCGTCTATCTTGGTAAAAACTCAATGTTCAAACTAAGCTTTATTACTTAGTCATTAGTGGCTTCCAATAACGGTATTGAAAACCGCCGAAAAAAGTCCGGCTATAAACGAAACAGTGACTATTGCATATATTTCTTGGTACATACCACTGTTTTTTATTCGGCTAAGTTTAAAACTTGTATCTTATGCACATAAGCGCAAAAAGAGCGCCTTTATTGCTTAAAAGTTAAAATTACTTAGTGAAGAAAAGTCGTTTTTGTTCACTCAGAGGGAAAAATTAGTGTTTGAATTTAGATCCCTGTGGCTTGGCATTTCAATTTCATTGTCTCTCAAAACGTTCAGAAATCTGTTTTATAACAGATAATGCGTATTATGATGTATTTTCTTTTAATAACTAGGTATTGAATTTTAGATTAATTTGTGTTTTGACTAAATTATCGTTTTCTTCGACTTCGATTGACTTCTTACAAAAATATCGTTTATTACTCATTTAGTAGTCCCAACTCACAATACCTACATTTTACTATAGTGGTCGAACACTCAACTACCTCGGCAGAGTTTCTCAACAGGTGGGCCTAAAAATGAATATGAGCAAGACGAAGATCATGTCTAATGCACACGTTCAGCCCCACCCAGCGGTAGTTGAGAACTCTGCACTCGAAATTGTTGATTAGTACATATACCTACCTGAAGAACGTATCTCCTGCATTAATTTTTTAGGGTGTTGATAAGGTGTTGATAGTAACTAAGTATATACTATTTTTAAATATTTTTAACAAGTGAAAATAAAGATCTTACTCCTAGTACTTATTGTACATGTAACAAATAATTAAATAAAATCGTTAATTTATTTTCTCGCAATCAAAGTGAAAAGCTTAAAAGCCATTCTACTCGATTCTATAGTACTAAAATTCTACATCAATGATTCTATAGCATCTCTCGCTACGCTCGGGAGGCTAAACATCGCATATGAAATAGCTAGTTTTAGTCCCTTGTTGAACTATCTACTATTATTGTACCTACTAGGTAATATTTTTAGTACAAAAAATAACTTGGGTAGGTAGTTAACTTTTTTACAATCGAGTAGGTAAGTACCTACTTAGTACCTACTTACTTAATATGGTAAGCTGTAATTTATATTATGTAGCTTGTTGACGGAGTCAGTCTCTGCAATTTACTTAAGAGTGTTTTGTTTAATAATAAGGCAATTTCCTCACATAATTAATATCCCTAAGGTTGTTTAAAGTGGGAGGCCCCGGGTTCGACAATCATCATATTATAAAGCATATTATAATGTGTGTTTATCAACGGCGTTTATGGATAAGTAACTGTTTTTCTCATTCATAGCAATGTAGGTAGGTAGGTACTTACATCTTACTCGTGTTACCTTTTTTTATAACTCCGTCGTATGATAAAATATCCATTTTTCAAAGTCATAGGAAGCAGCGTCCTTGTCGAGTCTTGACTAAATTTACGCGTTTCCAATTTTTTTTATATATAAGCCTGTGCTACCTCATACATTTTTAGGAATTGCATAAGATTGAAGCAGCTATAGAAGAGCTCGTAGGAGAACAAGAGTGACCATCGTAGCTTTAGTTTTAAGAAACCGTAATTGAGTATCACCATCATCATACTTCATACTAATATTATAAATGCGAAAGTGCGTTTGTTTGTTGGTTTATTGGTTTGTCCTTCAATCACGCCGCAACGGAGCAACTGATCAACGTGATTTTTGGCATAGGTATACCTGGAGAGTGACATAGGCTACTTTTTATCCCAGAAAAGGAGTTCCCGCGGGAATCAGAAAAACTTTAACCACACGGACGAAGTAGCGGGCATCAGCTAGTGTTTTATAAGTTTCGGACGTCAATAAGTGTTCAGTGTACCTAAATTGAATAAACAAATATTGATTGATTAATTCATAGTTCAACGAGTCTGAACTGAAGCTGAAACTGATGTGAGAGGTGATTGCTGAAGTGGCAATGGGCGATGCACATACCTAGCTTGAAAACTGATGGCGTTGGAACAAATTAATAATATTGTTATTATGTTATAGTCTAGGCCAGACCTAGGCAATCCTCAGAAATGGCCAAACCACGAAATAAGTATATAAGTAAATATAAGTATAAGTATACTTTCTATCTGCGATCAGTCCTTCGACTATATACAGTTTTTTTATCCACTAGGTACAAGTTAGCCCTTGACCACAGAATAGGCCTTGACTGCGATCTCACCTGATGGTAACGGTGCAGTCTAAAATGGTAGCGAGCTAACCTGTTAGGGGCATGGCAGTTATATAAAACCTATACCCCTATTCGGTTTCTACACGGCATCGTACCTACCGGAACTCTAAATCGCTTGGCGGCACGTCTTTGCCGGTAGGGTGGTAACTTGCCACGATCTGTGCTCCATAAACATATATTTATATTATCATTTTTGTATGAAACTTTTTTCTTGCATTAGGTATGTGTTTGCGTTAAATTTACAGATGTTCTTTCTGGAAATGTGGAAAGTTTATTTTATTTTTTCAGGTCAACAAACAGTACAGCACGCAATGTATTAACAAGCAGTAAATAGTTAAGTAGGTATTCCATTAAACATTGTTAGATAAACATGTAAACAATAGAATAGAATAGAATAGAAAGATGTTTATTTCCCTAGTTCATATTATGTTACAATATGCCCAGCAGGGCGATGGTTTATTCTCGGCCTGTGGGTGTGTCAGCTACTTACAGTCTACTCATGTTTGTCTAAAAGATCTGTATAAGTTTCATGTAGTGTGTGCTGTATGTTTATTAATATGTGAGTGTGTACAAAATAAATTTATATAAATTTAAAATGTTGGTTTATATTGCCTTATCCTAATTACAAATAATTCTTATAATCTATGGGGACGTGGAGCAGTTGTTCGCTTGCTGAGCAGCTGACTCCTGTCTTTTTTTGGTACGTAGTTGATTTCACCTAGTCTAGTGTTAGTTAGGAGGGGGTTGTGCTGTCCGTATCCGGTGTAGGCATCACCAGGGGTGTCTAGACCCTCGATGTGCATTTCGCGGAATCGACGCACATGTCCTCGTTCAGGTCTTGCGCACGAATGTGCCATGGATCCCGGTCTAGCATGTCCCAGAGGACAGAAGTTTCCAGGCGTCTTGGGAATTGTCCAGTGGTTTTAAGGGCCATACGATATTGGCGTTCAATTTTTAGCAAGTTGCTCTTACTTTAACGTGACAGTAGTTGTACCACGCCATAATCCAGTATAGGAAGTAGGCAGGCTTGAATGACGGCGAGTTTTACCGTCAGGTCCGTCTTGGCGTGCCAGCCTATGATGGGGGCTAACGCGCTGCGTGCTCGTCGCGCCTTCTGAACTACGTAATCGGTCTGTTTGCCCATGGTCATGGTCTTGTCGAGGTGTACTCCCAGATATTAATTGATACTGTGTTTATAGTTGATAATCTCATTTTTTATGCGGATGGTTCTTCGGTACTTTCTCTTGTTAGTAAACATGGTACACTCCGTTTTATCTAAGTTGCATTTTAGCCCCCAACGATGGTAGTAGCTGTGGTAGTAGTCGGTAATAGTTTCGGCGGCCCAGCCCGCGCGCTGTGTTGCACAGTTCGGGTCGGGAGATCTGTTGAGGATGCACAGGTCATCAGCGTATTGGGAGAGCTGTAGTCCGCGGATGTGATCCCGTTGGTCCCAAACGTCGTGTACGTAAAGATTAAAAATTACCGGCCCAAGGATAGAGCCCTGGGGGACTCCGCATGGGACCGATTTCTTATCTCTGTTTGTGGTTCTGAAACGTATGGACGTTTAGGCTTTGCGACCGGTCAGATAATTCTCTATTAGTTTGATGATGTTGTTTGGGACGTCGGCTGTTTGAAGCTTCTTCGATAATCCGTCGTGATTTATGGAGTCGAAGGCCTTTGAGAGGTCCGTCGACACCATGCAGGCCACGCTCTCCTTAGCTTCCAGCGCATCTGTTATGAACTTGCCGGTTCGAAGGATTTGCGTGCCTGTTCCTCTGTTCTTGGTAAAGCCAAGTTGGAACGGCGGTTGGAGTCTGTCAGCTGTTTGTCGCAGACGCGATAGAAGAAGGCGTTCGTGTAGCTGCAACATGTATACAACCGCGAGTCACGACGTTAACCACCGATTAATTTATAAACCTTGTTATAAACATTATAACAGTAACACATATCAACTTTAATATAATCCTTAACTCACCTAATAAACTTTCAATTTTACAATTTTAAACCTTCTTTATTAATATAATTTTGAAATATTCATGATCCATATCTATTACAGTTTTATATTCTTTTAAAGTTTACCGGCGTACCCAAACGGCCCTCAAAAACAGCAGTTATAGAAGTCGTGAAATAGAAAAATGTTCAAGACCTTGGGAAACCGTTGAAAAAATGATGGCTACTGTATTGGTAAGTCAATGGCTACTGTACAAAAAATGCCTATATAAAATACTCGGTTATCATAAATTTTCGGTTAAAAAGTGTGGTACATAACTAATGATTAAACTTTAAAACATGGACGAATTGGTGCACTGGTGACACAAGGTATCCACTGAACAAAAAAAAATTTCAAAATACTAAAATGCGACAATCAAGACCCAAATTGTCCTATACTATAAGGAATGACTAAAAACACTTTGCTTGCATTCTCCAATTTAAACAACTTTATTATAACCGTGCAGCCAAGCAAAATAATTTTAAAAATCCTTATTTGAAGGGGCGGGGCATTCATAGATAGAAGCAAGTGAGAGGTGAATTATTATTTTTAGCTTGTGTGGTACGAGTATATTCGAATAACTAGCTGCTTTTAACCCGAGTTCAAAAATATAATTTTAAAATTTTTACTTAGGTAGGACTACAACAATTGTCGAAATGGGGGGCTACCAAAGTTACTTTTCGTAGACCAACTTTGTCCCGGGTGTTATCTCAAAAACGACTTTACATCATTTATACGGTACCTACCTACTACGAACAACTAACTAGGTATTTCGGAATTTCCTAATTAATTATCGATTGGCAGATCGAAGAAATGTATCCGGTTTTTATCCTTTTACCGCGAAACCCCTAAAATGGATCGCTTCCATCGAAGTACAATTTATAACCATTTACAAATCAGCATAGCAGACTTCAGAAAAACCTAGTTGCCAATGCAACACATTTTGAATTTATCGTTGAGGAGCATCCCGTAATTGTTGCACATCAATCTCCGTTCTTCGTTGCAAAAACAAAGCATTTGTTATTGAAGATATTATCATTCGATAACCGAAACTGTTATCGTGATTTATACTGGACGGTAGACATTCAATTTGTTACATTATACTTACAGGAGATGCATGAAAGTTCAACGACGAAGTTAGCTTAATTATTCAGGATAGGTGTCCAAAATACTTGCGGCGTGGTATAGCAAAGTGATACCTACCTACGTAATCTATTGTTGTGGTCGTACAGACATGGGCACCTTACCTTTATGGACATTTATGGACATAATCTATCATGTTTAAGTGAAATAGGTACCCACGGTACTGGATTATCTAGTGTGGGTACCAATGGTCATAAGAAAAATAATTGTCAGTTGTTTTGGTAGGTAAATATTTTTTCATTTTCATTTTTTCATTTTCATAATCTAATTAATAGCTGTATTTATTTTAAAAATATAGTCAAAAAACATTTGTGGAACACAAACTCAATTAAAAACAATCAATATGATCTACATGTGAACAACTAGGTATTCAACCGTGTATTAGGTGCATTTACTTCACTTACATCGATGGGTTGCCATCCGATTGAATTTTTATGGATTCGTCCCGTTTTTTTAAAATATAAAGTGTTTTACGATGTTCTATGAGTGTCATTGGATAATGTACTTAATTAGATTATTTTAATATATTGCAGTAGGTACATGTATCGATGATACTGTAGGCTCAGTAGGTACTGAATACTGATGGTCACAGGTCCATCAGTATTTACCAAATACCGTGGTATTTATTGGTCGTGTAATCTAGTGTATTGATGGATCTCTAGAGAGTTTACATCTTCACTATAATTGGCATTGATTGGCGAGCACACTCACACAAATACAAAACTCATTTTACACCTTGTGGACAAAGAAGGTTTATTGATGTATAGTGTATACTTATTATTTTATTCACTAGGGAAAATTAATATATTTATTTATAAAATAGTTAGTAGGTAAATGCCGAATTTTATAAAACTTAGCAATGGCTGTACCAGGTGCACATAATATTGATTCGCTCAAGTCTATAATCTAGATTACCAGCAACAGACGTATGTCTAGCAAAAATATTAATATACCCAGTAGCCAGTATATATTTCCTTATATGTTTTCAGATTTGTCAAATTTCCATGTTTCAGCAGACAGATGTGAGGATGAAGTTTTGACGGTATAGCAACCCGTGTCTAATGCGATGCGTAATAAAATATTAATGGAGCATCTGCTGAAGGCGCGACGGTCGGTAGCGGAGCAGCGCGGGTGCCGCGGGGCAGCGCGGGACGAGGCGCATATGCAATGGCGTCTCCTGCCGACGATCGCCAGGCAAATTATGCTAATTCCACTCGCGCTGAATAATGCGTTGTTTTGACGGGTCAAGTGTCTGTTTCTTGTATTACAATCATTTTACAATTTAATTCCTGGAGCACGAAGATGGTAATTTTTTATAAAATGACGGCATATCTACCTAGAGTTACACCAACCTAAAATATATAAAACTAGCTAGACGATTCCCGCGACTTCCATGGGAATTTGCCGTGATCAGTAATATCCTAGGGGCGAAAACACATCCTATGTCGGGATAAACCCTATCTCTGATCAAAGATGGGCCATGAAAGCATAGCAGGCAGACATACTTTCGCATTTATAAAATTAGTTGGGATTCTTGATTGTACCTTCGTATTATTATTATACTAGATGACGCCTGCGACTTCGTCCGCGTAGAACAAAGTTTTTTGATTCCCGCGGGAATTCTTTAATTTTTCGGTATAATAAGTAGCCTATGTCCTTTCCCGGGATATCACGTGCGTGAACTCACGTGTTCTGTCGGAAAAATGCCCGACTAGTTTCGAACCCGTTCGGAGCCCTTATTCATAAGCCTGTTCGCGCGACGCGGCTGATACTCGACTGCTGCGATTCGCATGTCGTGCAGCTCTGTGCAATGGTTGAGGTGGGAGGGGATGTGGTAATGCGTCTTCTCCCGACGACTCCTGCTGATCGTCTTCACTGGCGTCGTCATCGTGATGTAGGCAAGCCGAGCTGACCGTGTCCGGTTCCAAATTTGTAGACTGTACCGTACTAGTGTTAAAAAGTGGTTTCCACGCCGGGGGCAGCATCCAACCACCGTCATGGTTAAAATTCGGGTGACGACTAATCTCTATAGCTTCCCGTATTTTCCGAGGTACTAGCAACTTTTCCCTGGCCAACACAGACGTCTTGTCGAAGCGTATGTAGTGAGTCGTACCCGAACTAACCAGATGTTCCGCCATGGCCGACCCATTGGTGTCCACATTTTTAACACTACGTATGTGCTCCATCGCCCTAGTCCGGATGTTCCGACACGTCTCACCTATGTAGTTTTTACCGCAGTCACACGGGATCATGTACACTCCCGGCACATTTAATGGGTCCCGGTCTTTCGGTGAGCGCAGCATACTACGTATGCTACCTGGAGGACGGAACCTGGTCTTGATATCACGTTTCGTTCGTAGAAAGTGACCTATCTTGTCCGTCACTCCTTTGATATAAGGCAAGAAGGCTGGACAACGTTCTGCGATCAAAAGTTTTTTCTTCCGAGTATTAAGTCCCAACCGGGAACTCTGACGCCAGTTATACCCATTACGTTCCAGGGCGTATCTGACACGATCAAGTTCTTCCCCTATGTACGGTGGGTCACAAAGCCTCAGGGCTCGGTTTATGAGGCTTCTTGGCACAGACGCCAGGTGAGCTGGATGGTGGTGCGAATTCGCGTGTAGATATTTATTGGTATGTGTGGGTTTTCGGTAAACAGTAGTACAAAAACAACCGCCCGGTACTCGTATGACCATCACATCCAAAAATGGCAACATTCCCTGTTTCTCTTCCTCAATCGTGAACCGTACCTTCCTATGTAACCCATTCAGATGCTGGAATATACTTGGCAGATCTTCCTTTTTAACTATGGCGAACACATCATCCACAGAACGTAGCCAGAGTCGTGGTTTTAACCGTGATGGTGGTTGGATGCTGCCCCCGGCGTGGAAACCGCTTTTTAATACTAGTACGGTACAGTCTACAAATTTTGAACTGGACACGGTCAGCTCGGTTTGCCTACATCACGATGACGACGCCAGTGAAGACGATCAGCAGGAGTCGTCAGGAGAAGACGCATTACCACCTCCCCCCCACCTCAGCCATCGCACAGTGCTGCACGACATGCGAATCGCGGCAGTCGAGTAGCGGCCGCGTCGCGCAAACAGGCTCATGAATAAGGGCCCCGAACGGGTTCGAAACTAGTCGGGCATTTTTCCGACAGAACACGTGAGTTTATCCGGATATTATGTATAGTTATAATGAATATCACTAACGATAGTTTAAAAGTTAGAACTAGATATTTTTGGACAGAACTAGATTGTGTTATCTTGAAAGCACAATAGGTTATTGCAATTAGGTATAATTCAAGTTCTATGTCTATGTACTTAACTACTTACCTGTGTAAGTATTTATCCATTCATCCTAATAATCATCCTCATCCAAAACCAATGCCAGCCCATGACTGAGAGTGAGACTCTCAGAATGTCCATTCATAGTCCATCACGCTGGCTTTGGCTTTGAGCACATTTTGGTGAACTCTTAGGCAACATCTTACTTCAAAAACCTACCTACCTATATTTACACATATAGGTATGAATCATTGTAACTCTTCATTAAATAAAATCATTCACAAATTTCCTGAGATATCCGAAATAATCACGCCTTCTGGTAACCCTACGTATTACGGAATTACCAAACTTAGTTCAAAGATAATAATATTTAAATCACTAATCATTTGATCAGCCATGTTTAGGAAGTGGTGAATTCGCAATTCCCAAGGGCAGAATTGATTCCCATAAGAGCAAAGGGGTCACTAGTGAAGCAACATTGTGAGTAGCGGTGGTTGAGCGGGCGCCGTCACAAGCACCCTGCGCACCGCAGCCAGCATCTGTTCCCTGTCGTGGGAGTGTGCGAGGAAACTGATCGCACATCCCATAACAATAACAAATAAACGAGCCGCCCGTGACAGGTCGCCCGGACTCCGCACTCACCCCTCGGAAGCTGTGGGAACTAAACCGTTCAATTAATAATATCATGTAGTAAATCCCCATTTCAATACAAACAACCGTGAATTATTGTGCGGCACCTACGCATTGGACAATACTTTAGTGCGGAACGAACGGTAGGTAGTGCTATTTACTTTTAATTTTCCCACAAAGTTTTATTTATCCAAATTTTTTGTACGGACAGGTCATAATTAGTAAGTAGGTAGAGTACCTACTATTTGTTAGTAAGTGGTATAATATCAGTCTAATTTCACAGAAGTGTTAGGTGTTTTGAAATTGAGTAGGTGGCCGGTGGGTATACCAGCCACGAAGCTGAAAACTTTGTATCGTTACAGAAACTATACAATAGTAGATTATTCAACATGGGGGTAATGCAAGGTCTTACGTCACGGGCGCCGGGATAAACCCTAAGCGCAAGGAGGGATTTTAGAGTAACTCCCGAGCGTAGCGAGGGTGTTGCATCTAGAATCCTGAGTGAAGCGCGGGGTTTAGGGGAGCCCAAGACAAAGACAGCATTAGCCCTGCGTTGAATACCTACTCTAATTTTCACACCTCGCGAGACAATAAAATCAAGGCTCATAAAAAGATTATTCAATATATTATGATCTTATTATATCTATTTTCAAAAACTCAAAATGCCAATGAATGAATAAATAAATTAATGATAGGTCTTGAAAGGAAACTAGCGATACTTCCTCTGAAATTAGGCAATTGGCACCTTTAGTAGTTTTCCACTTGCAGGAGGTTTTCGTCTTCAAAAGTTTCTGGGAGCAAATCGTTTATTATTTGACGAAGTCGCGGGCATCAACTAGTTAAATATATATTTTTTCAATAACAGCACAATAACGTTTTGGAAATAAGTGTTGGCGGGAATTTTCAACAATCTTTACTCTGTGGTTCGTGCGAAAGGGACGCCATCACTATATACGAGATAGCAAAATGTGAGAGGGACGCCGTCATACGTCGAAGAGAGAAAGCAAAACTAGGAATGACCAGAGTTTTCTTTGGATGCGGGATCTTTCGAAATTCAAATCACATTACACCCCATGGGGGTAATGAATTTCAGTACAACATTACAACCCCGCTAAGCCTTGAGAATGTAATGACGTGCTTTACCTTTATCTAACAGGTCTTGTAATAAGGCATTAACGAGCGAGTGGTGTGAAAAATTATGAAATAAGTATTTTCAGGATTTCCCCCAAGTCTACTCTCTACTCCTACTCCTAAACACGATAAATGCGAGATGAAAAATAATATTTTTTTAAAACTAAATTAACTAGTGGTTCGCCCCGAACTGAGACCTCGAATAAACTTAACAAACGAATAAACGAATAAACTTTTACAGAGCGCCATCTATTGACATCATTGTGAAGTTCTGTTAAAAATACTGAAGCTCATTAAAAATTAAATAATTTCGTTTCCTTGTAATAATTATCTAATTTTAGTATTTGTTGTTCAAGTCCAGGATATAATTCAAATAATTGATCAAGTTTCAGGCTCAGCCTTTCAGAAAATTGAGAGGTCAACTTTGGACGTTAGAAAATCTCCACTTTGAAAGCCCCCCATTTCGTCAATTTTAGGGGAAAAATTAAAAATAAATATTTTTGGACTCTATTCCTAATTATCTTTATAATGATATACCGCAACCCTATGTATAAAGCTATAAAAAATATTCAATATTAAATTTACTTCGCATTCGCTTCTATGAGAGCCCCCCTGAAATAAAGATTTTTATAACTTTTTAAGCCATATTCGGCTGGAGGCCATCGGTTTACATATTACTTATGTATATTTAAATTTGAAGTAATTACGTTCAGTATTTCAGAAGTTATAAGGCTCTGACAGACGAACGGACGGACGGACAAGTGCAAATTCACTCAAGTAGACTCAGAGACCTTCGCTTCGCTCGGTCAACTATATAGAGTCTAAAATAACTATAATATAAGTAGGTATGTAATAATGTATATCGTAATAATGGATTATTCATAACCCGTGTTTTGAGGGGTGCACCACCTGACGCCATTGCCACTGCGTGACCACTTATGTCGTGGTCTCCTATGGTCATCAACAAATTGATGTTAAATAGGTATCCTTTTAATCTGATGACGGCGAGGTTATAATAATTTTTTTTATACTAGATGATGCCCGCGACTTCGTCCGCGTGGATTAAGTTTTTTTGATTCCCGCGGGAACTCCTTGATTTTCCGGGATAAAAAGTAGCCTATGTCCTACCCCGGGGTACAACCTATCCCTGTACCAAATTTCATCAAAATCAGTTGAACGGTTGTGCCGTGAAAGCCTAGCAGACAGACAGACAAACACACTTTCGCATTTATAATATTAAGTATGGATTCTGTAATGGTGTTTATTTAAAGCATGGATGATACTGTAGTACTTAATGATAATATAATGTTTCTTCCGATCAAATTTCAGCTAGATACAGCGGACGGTGGTCACTGGTCAATCTCAATAGATATTACAGCGCTGGAGATATTTTACCTATATATTCCACTGTCTATACCCTCATCCTCAAGTCCCAAACTGGTGAAACGGCAATTCGAGGGATTCAACACGGGGAGAGATCTGGCCCAGGACAAACAGCTGAATTTGATTTCCGAGGCGCGAGGGTGCAACAACGCCCATCAACTTCCCCGCTCTTTCTTGACAGAAAAACTTAATACTTACTTTGTAATACTTTATGTCGCTGCCACTTACGTAACCGAGACGATTTTAAACTTTTGTCCTAGATAACTCGCTTTGCTTGTTACTCCTACGTTTTATAAACCTCTTGCTCGTAAAACCCTGCTTCATGTAGACCGTACCTACCTGAAATCGTGCAAATATGTGATTTGAATCAAATCACATATTTTGATACGTTTTTGAAATTACCTAGAAGACGCATTGAAACAGGCGAGCCATAGAAAGATGGTTACCTGTTTAATAAAATGCGTCACTGAACTCCAAAACATGAGCAGGTTTTATATATTAAATGGATAAGGATTGAAGACATAATTATTAATAACAACAATGGGTAAAGTATCCAGTACAAGCACCAGCAGTCATGTTCTGGTCCATAAGTTTTTCGATTATATCGTCCGCGTGTCGTGCGCAACTGGCGTTGGTCGCGTGCCGGCTTAATGAGCTCTTAATGAAATTAACGACTGTTGCGACGTGCCATATTGATAGGGATGACCAACAAAAATGTAACAATTAGAATTTTCGGTTGTTCAGTCTCCCCTATTCGTATTTTAAATTAATGGTAATGTTACCTACCTACGGGTGGGTTTGCCATGCGTATGTAAAGATACGTGTCCACAATTTTCGCGCACCAACACTGAGCTCCGTTTATCTTGAAGTGCTTGGACACACAAATTTAAGGTTCCGCACAGCTAAGAAGGCTTCATTCTCAAAAGTAGGTAATTTATAAGAAAACTAGCTAATGACCGCGACTTCGTCCGCGTGGATTGAGGTTTTTTGGTTCCCGCGGGATCTCTTCAATTTTCCGGGATAAAACGTAGCCTTTGTGTTATTCCAGACTGTATTTCTGTGCCAAATTTCATCCAGATCCGCTCAGCCGTACTGGCGTGATTGAGTAACAAACATACATTTGAGGTTTTCTGGTTCCCGCGGGAACTCGGGATAAAATATTACTTTGTGATTTTATTTATTCTTATTCATAATTTAAATAAAAGTAGCCATGAGCCTAAATAACCAATTGTTTTAGTTTTATGAGAAAAAATGCACTGAATCATGTTGTGAGGACAGAGGCTTAACCATTATTTTTCCTATAAACTACAATCCTGATCAAGGAAATATATTTATTGCCTCGCACATTGGTAACTCTAACTATACCTCTTCTACCTAGAAAAAAAAATTGTGTGTGTGTCAGCTCCGACGAACGACTGGAGTTTACTCTTTATGAACGATTATAAAATATATAGATTAGTAAGATACTCGTATATAGTATAGAAATATATAAATGAGGGTAAATGAACGCATTTTTATATTATTGAAAGCGTGCTTGATACATTTATCTATACTTAAATAATAAAACTGTAACAGGACCAATTCTGTACATTGAAGATATTTTGAAAATTTTTTTTGGAGGGCACTCATTATTCGATACTGAACCCAAATCTGTAATTTTTTTCATTTTTGTCTGTCTGTCTGTCTGTCTGTCTGTCTGTCTGTCTGTCTGTATCTTGGCCGCGCATCACGCCAAAACTACTGAATGAATTCAAACGAAACTTGGCACGATTTGAGCCCATACTATGAGGTAGGACATAGGATACTTTTTATCGCGAAATTCTACCCCCGAAGGGGTGAAATAGGGGTTGAAAGTTTGTATGATAGTCCTTAATTTCTCAAGTTATAGCCATGAAACTTGATATATGAGCTGCTGGTTGAAAATGAAAACATATGTGTTTCACAGTTTTTCAAAATTCCACCCCCGAAGGGGTGAAATAGGGGTTGAGAGTTTGTATGAAAATCCTTAATTTCTCAAGTTATAGCCATGAAACTTGATATATGAGCTGCGGGTTGAAAATGAAAACGTATGTGTTTCACAGTTTTTCAAAATTCCACCCCCGAAGGGGTGAATTAGGGGTTGAGAGTTTGTATGAAAGTCCTTAATTTGTCAAGTTATATCCATGAAACTTGGTATATGAGCTGCGGGTTGAAAATGAAAACATATTTGTTTCACAGTTTTTCAAAATTCCACCCCCGAAGGGGTGAAATAGGGGTTGAGAGTTTGTATGAAAACCCTTAATTTCTCAAGTTATAGCCATGAAACAGCATTTTCATGGCTTTCGTTAAAATATGAAGAAGTACGTGTTTCACCATAACTAGGCTAGGCTAGGCATAGGCTACTTTTTATCCCGGAAAATTAATGAGTTCCCGCGGGAATCGAAAAAACTTAGTCCACGCGGACGAAGTCGCGGGCATCAGCTAGTTTATAATAATTATATAATTTATATTTATCAAAATACATTACATTACATAGTAATGGAAACATAAACAAGTGTTACCATTGAAACATAAAGTCAATAACGTAACGGAGAAAGTTTGATTTTACTCCCCATAAATTTTCATACCCCGGGCTTATATAATATGAAAACCGATTCTAAGGGAGGTAAACTCCAAAAACTAAAACTGTATAGTAACGTGCTGCACTACCGATTTACTGCATAAATGTTGCTGTTGGGAAATCCGCCCTTGCCCCTTATATAGTAGGTGCCAAATCATAAATGGATACGCGCACTTTCATCGCGACTTTGTGCCGTGCAGCCTTTGCACTTTGTGTGCCCAAGTCTTTGTGTGCCTTTCCACTCTACAGCTGATGTGCTACGTTGCTAAGCAAGCTACGGATGTGTGTCAGTACCCTTACTCTGAGATTGATCGAATTTAAAATACGGTCTCACTAGGTGAGGTGAATCACATTTGAGTCAAACTAAAATGGACCCAAAGACTCTTGATTTAAAGCCACAAATTCAGTGCAACCGATTCAAATTTCGAAACGTATCGTTTGGAGCGCTAGCTGTGAATGCATACACGAAATTGAGCTCTAAATTAATAAGATTAAGATTCATTTTAGTTTGATGCATATGTAATTCACCTCACTTAGTGAGACCGTATTTTAAATTCGATCAATCTCAGAGTAAGGGTACAGATCCACCAACAGGAGCGCTTGATTTTCATAGCTTAAATCACTGTTAGACTGGTGAAAAGGTACCCTTAGATTCTTCAATGACTATTTAAAATCTTTGTCGAATACATATTCGAAACGAGTTTATTGCACACCGTCTCCATTGCAGCATTTTCAGGAGCGCAAAATGCGAATCAGAGTTCAAACGCGAACATACATAAGTATCTACATACTGAATGAGCTTGGCTGGGTAATATTCTTCAGTAGCTAATAATAATAGGGTTTATGAGGGGAAAAGTTTAAGTCGCAAAACTGTGTCATTTACCTAGAACGTGACTCACGTGTGTTTTCATGGCACCGCTTCTAACTGGAGCGTCCAATAGGATATCGAAAACGATTACAAGGATTTTCTTTATACATTTATCGAGGGAGACTCGATGAGCGCTGTTTACTTAATGTTTGCTTAATGTCACCTATTCCTGTTTGGAACCAAGATCCCTTTTGCGGGTGAAGATACATGAATGAACACGTGCGCTTGCGCAAACACATGTGGGCCAGTGTTCACACCGGCTCCTTTCAGAACCTGATTAGATAAGGCAGGGCGCGAAAGGCAATTAGTTCATATTTTTTACAAATATGTATATACTTACTTACTTTTAAAATATGTTTTATAAAATATATAAAATAAGTTTATTGTATGGGAACCCCTTTAATTTACAACTTTATTTTATTTTCATTACCTACATGTTGTTATAAAAGCTATAATTTGGCTATAGTGTTACTCAATCTTTGAAAATTTCACTACCTGTTATACGTTTTCAGAGATACAGCAAAAAACGCCGAAAAAATCACGTTTCTTGTATGGGGGCCTCCTTTGTTTTCTAATTTAATTTATTTTTTATTATTTGTTGTTATAGCAGACATAGAAATACATATCTGTGAAAATTTCAACTCTCTAATAGCTACTATACGATTTATGAGATACAGCTCGGTGACAGACGGACGGACGGACGCACGTTAGTAATAGGGTCCCGTTGGCATCCTTTGGGTACAGTCCCAAAATTATTATCGATATTATACTAGGTGTAGCTCTTTACCCTACTACCAATATTGCCCTGACTCTTGGGAAAAGGATCAAATCAAACGCACCTGCTCCGAGCTTCCGATTGCTTATTTGTTGACTTTGAAAGGGAGACCCGTTCACTGTTCAGTTCAACGTCTCAGACAGAATTACTTTCGGAACACAATTGAAAACTAGTTACTAATTAATACAGTATAAATATGCACTAGTTTTCCGATCCGGTTCCCTTTGTGCGTGACTTCAATCGAAACGAGGTTCATCTGAATACGATTGATTAAGTACATACATATTGAGATGCATACTGAACAAAAACATACATTAATATTAACGTATTTTTTAAAGTTATGTTAACGCAGCCACTGGGTGAGAATCAAAGGCCAGGTAAAATATCAGTTGGAACTTGAATTATAATACACCAGCAAGTCGACCGCGTTGAATGTGAATGCGTTATAATATGTACCTACCTATGTAACATACCTACCTATATATTATATCTTTAAGGTACCTACTCTATAATTTGTGATATTATCAGGTAAGTCTACGTTTCGCCATCAGATTCTCACCTCTTTTCTATAATAAGAATTAAATACAGAGGTTTAAGATATAATAAATAATATATTTCGTCATCTCTTCTCTTTTCAATACGAAACGAGAACATAGTGAGTAACTATATGTATAGTAAACCCAACTGTGGGATATGAGTATGGCATAGCTGGACCACTCTGGTAAAAATAGTTACAGCTAGGTAGAGGAAAGGATGCTAATTTGGAATACTGCATTATAAAAATGTAGAAAAGCACCATCTATTATCGAATATCAGTATTACGTAGTCTGTGTATTAGGAAACAAATTGGAGGTGGCTTAGAAGCAGCCATATTGACAGTTCCGTGACAAACTGCATCGGAGTGAAAGTGCTATCGAGAAAAGTTTCCAAGTAAGTAATAAATCGGCTTGCATCTTGAGTGTGACTTATATTTATATGTTTTATTTGTACAAATCTACAGTTTAGTGTATCAGCTGTAGAAATCAGCGCTTATTTTAGAAATTATTCTAAACACAAATTCATAAAAATATTTTAGGTTAGAAATGATTAAGTTTCTAATTTGGAATACGTTATGTGAAGTTAATTTGGAATATAACAAATTATGTGCACATTCGTATGTCCTCCTGTTTCTATTTCTAATTGAAAGGATTCTGAACCGTAATTTATATTGGTAGTCTTTTTAATCAATATATTTTAATTTTGTTTTAGAAATGTCTACAACTGCTGCCAACTCTGCCCGTAAATATAAAAAGCGTAAGAAGTGGAATCAAGATGATATGGCTGCTGCGGTATTAGCTGTAGATATAAGCTAAAACTAGATTTTTAAATTTTATAAGTGAGATATTTAAGTTTAAATCTAAATAAAAAGTTAATTTAAGCTAATTATTATGGTGATTGTAATTTGGAATACCCTATTCCAAATTAGATTCACTTTGGTTTAACAATGCCAATCTGTGAGTTCATGATTAAACAAAAAAATATCCTACTTATCATAAGCCGAAGTTGTTAATTATTTTTATTTGAATAAAAGATAAGTTCCTCTGTCATTAAATGCAGTGTTACTCTTTTTATCTCTTAACCCATGATTAATACGATTTTTTTCAAAAGTGGTATTCCAAATTTGCATCCTTTCCTCTAATAGTAATGTGAAGAGCGTTGGACGATGTGTGGCCGTAGTGCACAATCCGGATGTGAGGACTTAAAATACAAATCGTTTTTATCCAGCAAGAGTCGAGGGCACATACAACACGTGCTCGGGAGGTACATAATGTTCAGGTAAAGGGGAGCGTACAGCTGTTTCCACAAGAGAAACATTAAACCACGCTTGCGCTGGTTTAAAATACGTGTATGTACGTTAAAGCAATCATTAAAAGTACGAGAAAAGAGTAAGTAAATAATCAAAAATATTTTCCGGTAAAAATATAATTTGAGTGGATACTGATTTTGTACTTACTATTAGAGACTACACTGAGAAAAAATTCCTTGTTTACCTTCCGATTTTTACCTTCTAAAACCGATTCCTTCCAAAATTGGGTCTTTTCCTTCCACCGATTACCTTCTGAATCGGGGAACTGCCAAATTCCTACCGATATTTAGAAGGTAATGAATTTTATCCGTCTAATACGGAAGAACATAAAGGAAGGAAATTTGTTGGAAGGAATTAACCAAGAAGGAATTTCCTTCCAGCTAAATATTCCTACTAAATAAGGATGCATTATAATAATTCCTCCCAAATTTATCCTTCCAAATTAGATGTTAATGTCCTTCTGAATTCAAATCCAAAGTTGTCGGAAGGAAAACGCAGCTAACCTTCTGATATTGAAGGATATTTACCCTCTTAACTAGTGGGAAATAAATTGACATTACTATTCCATCAAAAAAGAAAGGATTAGAAAGGCTCGCTGGAAGGAACTACCATCCAAATTAGATGGATCACACTTGGAGGGAATAACACAAGGAGTATCCTTCTAAATTAAATGATAATATCCTTCTAAATCAATTATAATTTTTCGGTAGGAACAGTGTCGGAAGGAAAACGCATATTTACCCTCCGAAATTGAAGGATATTTACCCTCTTATTTAGTAGGAAATGAAATGACATTACTATTCCATCAAAAACGAAGGGATTAGAAAGGCTCGCTGGAAGGAATAACCATCCAAATTAGATGGATCACATATGGAGAAAATAACACAAGGAACATCTTTCTAAATTAGGTGATAATATCTCTCCAAACAAATTGGAATATTTCGGTATCGGAAGGAAAACGAATAAGTTTTATTAAATAGAAATTGTAACACCGAATGTAGTACCCGACCCGACCACTAGATGTCGCTACGCGTATATTGGCTCGCGGTATAGGGTGGCGCCGGTCAAACACATATATATCGCCAAGTCCGCCTGTATCGGTACCTGCATCGTGGCAAATGGTGCTTCCACCTAGTTGGGACATTCATTGAAAGCGCATAGCAGAGCATAATTCATAGGTGGTATACGGACCCTTGCTGGGACAGGGCGTTTTGAAAGCCTATAATTTTGCAAAAGCCCGCTCCGTATTCGCCATCGCCTTAGGTAGGTAATATTTTGTCTTCTAGGTTTGGAAGGTTATTTATATTTACCGAACAAATATGTCCAAGTATGTATTTACCGTCATTTATTTTCCTTCCAAAAATTACCTTCCCTTTTGACTCAGTAGGAATTTCCGACCGAAATTTGGAAGGTACGTATTACCCACCGAAATAGAAGGCAGACATTGTTTGGAAGGAAATTTTGGAAGGTAATAATATCCTTCCAAGTTGAAAGGTAAATTTCCTACTGAGTCAAAAGGGACGGTAATACCTTCCGTATTTCGGAAGGTCTTTTTTCTCAGTGTATGAAGGTTAATTTTAGGACAAATAGGCAATAACGAATCTACGTGTGTGCACATAGTATATTTTCGCTGTTAGTCATAGCTTAGTTTTAATTTATCTACTCACTAGGTGATACCCGGGGATATAGGGGATTAAGATTTTTAATTCCGCGGGAAATCCGGGATCAATTTTCCTAAATAAAAAGAAGAGAAAGATAAAAAGTAGCCTTTGTCCCTATCTCTATACCAAATTACATAAAAATCAGTTGAAAAGATGGGCCGTTAAAGCGTAGCAGACAGACAGACCGACTTCTCATTTATAATATTACTATGAATGGTCAAAGTAAAGTGATGTAGTAAAAATTGAAAATAGGTATAGTATAATAGTATTTAGTATAAGTGGTATGGATACGTTTGGGTGTAAACTTACAATTCTCAAGGGGTGTTATTATTATAAGCCGCAATCGGCTTAAAATCTATTAAGATCACTTATTAGTGCATTTTATGTAATTAGAACAGATGCTCTGCCTTGATGTTCTTTTCCTGAATATACCTAGTTACTTACCATTATTATTTTCCTGTAGGTATGTATTTTTTTTTTGTAAATATTAATGTAAGTACCTAATTGTTCAATTCACCGAGCTCTATGCACATTTATTTAAATGGCTAAATTAGGATATAGGAATCGTGTATGTTAAAGCTACTAAGAATATAGGTAGCTATTATTCAACATTTTTATAGGTATGTATTTACCGATCAGCTGATGGTAACAAAGACTAACAAAACAAGTTTTCGGACAATAGAGAGTTTACGCAATGGCAGTTTCGGGGCTATTGACGGCGAATTTCTTTGAAAGCGAGATGAATCCTTGGCACTGCAACAACCTGCAAGGATTCTATTGTTGTCGTACAGCTGCTAAGAGCAAACGTCACATTCTTGTTAGGAAAAAACAAAGTAGGTAGAGGTAGGTACATACTTTTTCCCCTACTTGCTCGGAAATTGTCTAATTATAAAAAAAACAATACGTGCACTGGCTCTTTTCTGGCCGCTATAACTCGAAGAGGAATAATTTCCAAGACAAGGTTTTTAGCGCGAGAGAGTCAAGTAGGTACTTAGTTCTCTAAAAAATATCCAGCGTTCCTAGTTTTAATACGGAACCCTAAAAATTAATGTTATACAACAAATTTTAAACTTTGACTAATTTACTTATTTTTTGTTGATTTTGTTGAATAATTATGGCCTTACACTTAGGTTTACGCTCGCAATAGGTAAAAAAGACACTAGCGCCGTGTATATCGTGTCGCTTGCGTGGTTCAGCGAGTTTTTTTAACTTGTAACCATAGATTTAGGATTGGTCTCTTACTTACTTGGATTTAGGATTGGACTTAGGAGAATCCTAAATCTATGCTTGTAACTCAGCCAAGGGTAAATTTGGATTGTACTAACTATACCAGACTATAGGAATTTTGAATATAGTAATTCGGATTGTACTATCATCATAAATCATCATACATTATAAATGCGAAAGTGTGTTTTTTTGTTGGTTTATTGGTTTGTCCTTCATCACGTCGCAACTCGCAACAGAGCAACGGAGTGACGTGATTTTTGGCATGGGTATAGTTGAGGACCTGGGTTCTGGAGAGTGACATAGGACCTATAACCTATTACCTATCCCACAAAATTAAGGAGTTCCCGCGGGAATCAAAATATACTTAAACCACGCGGACGAAGTCGCAGGCATCAGCTAGTATAATATAATATGGAATTGGTATTTTCATACAGGCAGGTTGCTCTGTTTCCGCAAATTTTCTCTGATTGCCGCAATGCAACAAGTGGCTGGGCGTTGTCGGCAAGATACGAGGCGTGTAATAATTTACAACAAGTCATTAATGTGGCGTGCCGCGTGCGCCCCGCGTTGTGGCCAGGATTACCATATTATATTTATAGGAATCCATACTTATTATTTATTATTACACTTACTATCCATACTTCCTTACTTCCATACTTCCATACTAATATTATAAATGCGAAAGTGTGTCTGTCTGTCTGTCTGCTACGCTTTCCCGGCCCATCTTTTCAAGCGATTTTGCTGAAATTTGGTATGGAGGTAGGTTATATCCCGGGGAAGGACAAAGGCATATTTTCATCCCGGAAAATTAAGGAGTTTTCGCGGGAATCAAAAAACCTTAATCCACGCGGACAAAGTCGCGGGCGCGCGGGTCTAGTAATGTAATAAATGCAAAAGTGTTTCTGTCTGTCTGCTAACCTTTCTCAGCCCATCTTTCCAACCAATTATGATGAATCTATATCTAAGAAATACGACCTCCCTGGCGCAGTGGTGAGCGCTGTTGTCTTAAACCTAGTTATTATAAATTCCTAAATTGACCCTGTCAGGAATAGAACCCGGGCCCTCCCGATTACCTATTTGAATTTTCTCTGGTCTGGTCCGGTGGGAGGCCTCGGCCGCGGCTAGTTACCAAACCACCACACCATACCAGCAAAGACATACTGCCAATCGATTCAGTGTTCCGGTACGATGCCGTGTAGAAACCGGGGTATGGTTCATAAATAACTACTTACCATTCCCCTAACAGGTTAACCCGCAACCACCCCGCAACCATCGTAGACTAGGTGAGATCGCGGTCAAGGGTTAACTTGTAGTGAATAAAAAAAAGATATTATTTAGTAAATAACATAATTGGTATAGGTGAAAGACTTATTAATGTGCTTGAATGACTCGATTTTGTCGTATGCGTTGCCTCTTTTCCCAAAAGGAGTCCTCAGTAAGTTCTTTAGTTGAGTGCATAATTATGTAAAGACTTCTTTAATCGGTAGTGTGGTACCCTAGCGAGTCATTGTTAGGATTTGCACATACATAATTGCAATAAATGTCCGCGCGCTGGTCGCGATACGGACAGCTCAGGACAATCGCCAAGTGGCGCCCGCGACCGCTGACCAGTGACCGATCTGGAACAAGTCCGGTTTAAGTAACGAGCGTTTGTCTGACAGCTAGGCTAAATGCGATTCCTGTTTCCCTCGTAATTGAACTATTCTGTTTCATAAGAATATCCATACTAATATTATAAATGCGAAAGTGTGTCTGTCTGTCTGTCTGTCTGTCTGTCTGCTACGCTTTCCCGGCCCATCTTTTCAACCGATTTTGCTGAAATTTGGTATAGAGGTAGGTTATATCCCGGGGAAGGACATAGGCTACTTTTTATCCCGGAAAATTAAGGAGTTCCCGCGGGCTTTAAATAAACACCATTACAGAATCCATACTTAATATTATAAATGCGAAAGTGTGTTTGTCTGTCTGTCTGCTAGGCTTTCACGGCACAACCGTTCAACTGATTTTGATGAAATTTGGTACAGGGATAGGTTGTACCCCGGGGTAGGACATAGGCTACTTTTTATCCCGGAAAATTAAGGAGTTCCCGCGGGAATCAAAAAACCTTAATCCACGCGGACGAATTCGCGGGAATCATCTAGTTATATAATCAACCAAACTGTATTCGCTAATTATATTCTTAGGTAATTACAACTTTTGCACTTCCGCAAGGATATTTTAATACACTTTTCATGAACATATTTTCACGAGGATGTTTTAGAATTTTAGGTACTATTATATACCTACTCAGTCTCATTATTACTATTTAGGTACTATTATATTTTATACCTAATATAGCTATAAAAATGGTTATTGTGAGTCAGGAACTTTTTGAAAGGAACAATTCCACCATACATTGTTTTCGTGTAACTTTAACTATTTACGCAGCACACGCCACGTAAGCTCTCAGAAGAGAGGATTTTTTCCGACTTAGTTCACATAATTGCAATTTTCGTAAGGATCTCTAATTTTTTTGAAAATAAAATATAGCCTATGTTACAAGCTGATAATGTAGCTTTCTATAAGTGAAAGAATTTTTAAAATCGGTTGAGTAGTTTTTGAGTTTATCCATTACAAACAAACAAACAAACAAACAAATCTTTCCTCTTAATAATATTAGTTTAGATTTTAAATTCTGTCGTACTCTATACACTGTGCTCATATAGTAATAGGTACAATGGAATAATCTACGTTGGAAACATAATGATATTCTTTATAAATAGCTACTCATATTAGATATTTATATTATGCCACCTGCATATATTTAGGGTTCCGTACCTCAATAGGAAAAAATAACCCTTACAAGATCACTTCGTTGTCCGTCTGTCTGTCAACCTCCTTTTTCTCGGGAACGCGTGGAGGTAGCAAGTTGAAATTAATATCAAAACTCTCCTACTCAATATCAAAGCTCTACGGTCCATTGGAGCTGTAAAAAAAACACGCTTCTAAGTCAACGCTGTCTAAAGATACGAGCCAGTTATGTCACATCTGATTACGTATTGTTATGGCATCATTATTGTTATTTACTAAAAAGATACGCGCCGAATTGAGAACCTCCTCCTTTTTTGGAAGTCGGTTAAAAAATAATTGACATTGTGTGGCGGTACGGAACCCTTTGTGCGTGAGTCTGACTTACACTTGATCGGTTTTTTTGTAATTAAGTAACTGAGATAACGTTACAATAATACTTATTGTAGCTAGCCTATTAGTATTATAGATATATTATTCACAAAAATAAGCATGTCAATTCTTTTGGTTAAAATTCCTGACCGTTCCCATATTTTATATTTGAACCAAATATTATGCTGGTTTTCTTCGAGTCGTTGTCTACACGCAATAGTTCCATGCTCTTCCTACATCGTTATTTCTCGTTACTGACAGCAGAAATAACTAAGTGAAGATATCTCGTTACCGAGCATTATTGTAAATGTACATTTGCTTTGGTCCTTTTTTGCTAATTAGCTGGCATGGTCTTCGTTATACGAACATTTTGGATCATTCAATAAGCGGTGTTTTATTTAACAAGCATTTTGAGTATTGAATCGAAGCAGGCGTTACTTTGCGGAAGTCCATGATAATGAATGAACTAGAAGTTTAATTCGCTATAATCCGCCACCGCAGACAAATCTATGTGGTACAGTGCGTCTTTCACCAATAGCATATGCGAACACATAGATTTGTCTGCTGTGGTGAATTATAGCGAATTAAACTTCTAGTTCATTCATCATTTATGAGTATGTTACGTGTCCCTATTAACATAAGTGCGTCATTTATATTTCAAAAGATGTCTTCTTTCTGCATACTTACTATAAAAAAATCTGTGTTCTCCTATGTATTAGCTCGTAAAGTGCTAAAGTTTGCTGTAGTTAATAAAAGGAGTTATAAACGGGTTTCGCCATCTTACAGAATATTTTACGAGGAAGGTTTACCAATTAAGATTTTCTAAGTTTACATAGCATGGATTTAAAGATTGCACTTAGAACAGTGAAAACAAAATAAATTAAATCGAACTTAATATTATGCAAATGCCTTAAATTTAAGTAATAGCTTGTTCACTCTGGTAACAGATAGATACTTGTATAAAGTTATTTCTTCACTTGTGATACTTCTAGATATGCTGATTGCTGATTACTTGTTGATTTTAGGGCATTCAATGTAAGAGAAAGGCATATTTTGGGTAAGTACGTTCCAAAATAGATATCATTGCTTTCAATAAGGCTTTTGATTCGATAGTAGATCCGAGTAAGCATATCATCAAAAAATATTAACTAACTTATTTGTCGACAATGTTAATTGCATGACGTAGTGTTGATATCGGATCTGGCTATCGACAGATAGTGCCTGTAAACACGTCGTCTGTATCGCAATAATCTATTTATAATGACCAACCGTTGTGAGACCACTGTGTGTTAAATGTCCGATATTTACGATTGCGCGGAGACACCGGCTGCGGTGCACGCTAGTGATTGCTCTGAAGGCTTGTTTGCGAACTACATATTATTTATATTATTAATCACAACTTAATTCCACAATCTCATAAAGTCGTCTGGTGGTTCTGATTGTATCGTGTTCCATAGGTATAGGTTCGTTCTATCTCATAAGCTTTTGCGCTAGTAATGTTCATAATATTATTACATATAAACATTAGTAAGTAGGTAGTTACTTACATATTATTTAAAACAACGCTTAAATAAAAATGGAGTATTTATATTGTAACTGGTTAGTCTACTGGTAATTTTACAAAACGTATTGATGCCTGCCCTTACTTACCTATTTTTACAAATAACTAATTGCCATTTACTCTTTAGATACCATTAGGTACATAAAATAATTCCACACGTGTACCTATACCTACATGTCTTGCTAAGCTACATTGAACCTACTTATTACGTAGTTTAGACTTTAGTTAAATGAAAACGTGTTATCGTGGTATGATCTAATTCTATGTTCTACAGACCACAGAGATGACTCGATGAAAAAAAGACAGGAAAAGGAAGCAATCGGAAGCATCGATGGTTTTGAGCCGCCTGAGTCGATATCGCCCTGCCTAGGGAGGTACTTCGAAGAAAAGAAAAACCTCATTTTAATTATTATGTAATTCAGACAACGATATTTTGGATTTTAACAAAGCATGATTCTTAAATCTGTAAATATTATATTATGGATAAACTATCATCTTTTATTGTCATGCATGGAGCTCGTTGATGTCTTTTCTATAGAGAAAACACACAATATCTGTACTTTATTGAAACCGTTTAATAAAATGAATGTTTAGCAAATGGAAATAATGTTATCGATATGATTAAGTGCAAGGCACTAATCTTGCAGCGATTAGTGCGCCCGTCCCTACCGGCGGCGGCGCGCGCGCACGTGCAAAGCTGCCAGACGGTGAGTAAGCTCATAGTACCGGTCCAAGGATATCAGTTTATCTAAGCCTTACTCTACAAATATCGAAAGCTTTACTCCTTTCTCATAAACTTTACTGTAACCCTGAATAGGTTGGTGACCCTTTTAGCACACATAACCTTTTTTCTTTACCATATGTATATGTAAATAATATATTATCCTACATATCTATTTTCTTAAAGGTTTAATTGAAAATGTGATCCCAAGGGCGTAGTTTTTCTAAGTTAATCAATGTAAAACTGTCTTCTTGAGCGAAAGTGGCAAAATAGGTATCCTAATAGGGATTAATTCGTAAAGTAGTCTTTTTGTGGCCAGGTTAATAATATTTTAATTTTTTACCTAAAAAGCGAATTAATATCTACTATTTAATTACTTAGTAAAAAAAACTCCAGGTTTTGTTTTTATGATGATCCCATGTCATGTGCTATTTCTGGGATAGGGCTGGCAATGCATTTTAATTTTAATTTTTTCCTGTTTATTCAGTGAGACCATCTATAGAAGTATGTAGTAGAAGTAGCGTTGGTTGATTGTTAAGATGTAATAATGCGATCATTGCAGTTTATAAACTTATCATTTTACCAAGGCCGTCCATGTAGCCAGCTTTAAGCTTCTAGGTACATCGTTTATCTGTAGGAATCCGGATGCATCTATATTCGATTGTCTTGCAAGTGCAATTGAATTAAAAACACATATAAAACTCTACCTGTAATAAATAATCGTGTATGTCAAAATATAAATTTTTCCATGTATCATCCCTGTACGGTGCGCGGTCGCTTGGGGTGTATCGTGTAGGGCATGATTAGCAACACTCATCACTGTTTTCGACCACCCCTTCGCTCATCTGTGCGAACTGAGCACTATTAATTTAAATTAAACCATCATTTACCCACCAGTGCTAATGAACCTAAGATGATTCAATAAAATATATTTTCTTTAAATGCAAATCGATAAATTTCTTGTTTTGTAATTATCATGTAAAAAATATTATAATCATTTTTTCAACAGGTACAACATGCTCAAATTATATAATATGATGCCATTTTTGTATCCACTACAAATTAGCCCTTGACTGCGATCTCACCTGATGGTAGCGGGCATGGCAGTTATATTAAGTAAGCCCATACCCCTATTCGGTTTCTACACGGCATCGTACCGGAACGCTAAATCGCTTGGCACGTCTTTGCCGGTAGGGTGGTAACTAGCCACGGCCGAAGCCTCCCACCAGGCCAGACCAGGGAAAATTCAGAAATTATAAATTCCCAAATTGACCCTGCCGGGATCGAATCCGGGACCTCCGCACGTTAAGACAACAGCGCTACACACTGCGCCACGGAGGTCGTCAATTCGATTCAGATGAATAACACATAATGCTCTCGATTATTTGCATTGTTCGGCTATCGTTTCAACCGTTATGCGCAAAATACCACCGACCGGTGTCTCAAAGAAAGAGTTGCTTACACTAATCGCTCAAATATTGGAGGCAGTTATTGTTATAACCTTTAATAACGTAAAAGTAACCCAGTATTATAAGTAGTCCCCTAATCATGGCAATTTAAATTTGAATAATAAACAAATAAAAAATTCCCATGCACTCATTCTTTTCATCTCGGTCGTTAATCGGTTCGTTTTAGTTCACTGAGAAGAGCAATAACGGATCGATTCCACATTTGAAATCAGAAACAACAATTAGACATTATAGGTAGAGGGAAAGGTGAGCCAGCGTTAGAAAAGGGAATATTAATTTTATTTTAGAATACGGTTAGGGGTTGGTTTTGCTGTATTTCACAGCTCCATTTTAAACGCTTTTGATTACAAAAGCGTTCTGCAGTATATTAATACTGCAGAACTGTTAGCTACAATTAAAATAAAACTAAGCAGAATCTATTCACGGAAATCTAATGTATAAAAATATAATAATGTATGATAATATAATATAGTAGATTAGTAGCCAAGGGCTGTAAGGCATCAATTGCAGCCCGAGATATTTAGGCGCACGAGCACAGCGAGGGCGCCTATAGTTCGAGGGTGCAATTGATGCTTACACCCGAGCTAACTACTCTGCTTTACATCTCGATTATGAGGTCAGTAGGTCCTTATTACCCCCAAATGGAGCTTGAAGGTGACCAATTAGCGCTCCAGGGTAATAATGTAGCTAGAAAAGCCCTAGGGCGGTAAGTACAAATTTAAAAAAAAACTTAATCGACGTTAAATCTTAGTCCCTTGAATTTAAAGCATACTTTAGTACAAAATTCATGTGGCTATAGCGCCTTTGGATGTAACGTCGAGTTCGGGTGTAGCGACTGTTTTTAATGAATCATTTGTAACAAATTCCTAGAAATCCCATGCAGATATTGCGACCGGAGTCGGCCGCCAAAGACACAAAGATTTCTTTCTTTCACAAACATTTCTTATCTTTTGTTTACATCCACACAGATGGTCAGCAAGTGTGGAGACCTTTACCTTTTGTTTATAGATATCAGGTACGCAGGTAGGGAAGCGTGTACGTTTCGGAGGTAAATTGAAGCAAACTAATATTACACATTTTTTTAAATGTACCAGTGAGTAATTATGTGTGCAAATATTTTCAATTATAAATGAATTAGTAGATTATTAACCAAGGGGATAAAGCAGTGTCTTCTGTCGCGGGTAACGATTTAAATCGCGAGCGTAACGAAGGACTCGAGGTTTACTCCCGAGCGCAGCGAGGGTGTTAAAAACTTAAATCACGAGCGAAGCGAGGGATTTAAGACGAGTCCTGAGTGTAGCGAGGGATTTAAGTTCACCCAAGACTAAGACAGCTTTATCACCGAGGAAAATACTCTACTTTTCGTACCATTTGCGAAAAAATTAACACAACAATAATATGAGATAAGCATTTATTAAAAATAATGACAATTTTTTTTTTCTTTTTATCCACTACAAGTTAGCCCTTGACTGCGATCTCACCTGATGGTAAGTGATGATGCAGTCTAAGATGGTAGCGGGCTAACCTGTTAGGGGCATGGCAGTTATATTAAACCTATCCCCCTATTCGGTTTCTACACGGCATCGTACCGGAACGCTAAATCGCTTGGCGGCACGTTTTTGCCGGTAGGGTGGTAACTAGCCACGGCCGAATCCTCCCACCAGGCCAGACCAGGGAAAATTCAGAAATTATAAATTCCCAAATTGACCCTACCGGGGATCGAACCCGGGACCTCCGCACGTTAAGACAACAGCGCTACACACTGCGCCACGGAGGTCGTCAAAAAGTAAAAAGTCAAAAGCAAATTAAAAGTAAAAGTTAACATTCGAAACATTGGTCCAATTAATTATTGATAGAGAGAGTTATAAATTATAAATAACGTTTATGTATTTGAAGAAAACAAAAACGCGGCAAATTCCTAGACTAATATTTTTTTGTCGGAAAAGCAAAGACATCAAGCTCATACGGCCTAGTCGGTTTTCGTCATTTTATTTAATAATCATAACTGCATAATAAATGCGTATTCCTTTTTCAAAAAGATGTATAGGTAATGCATTATAAACAAACTCAATGGTGTAAACACAGATGTAGTTCAGTATAAATTTCGGTAAGTATTCCAAATGGGCTGACATGTATTTAAATATAAAAGCCCCTAAATAAATAAAGAAAAAAAAAAAAAAAAAAAAGTATTCCAAATTTAAATCACATTCTCCCCCTAGAGGATGAATGAAATTCAGTACAACTTTCTTTCCCTGTTTTTAACAGATTAAAAATGACTATTGTTATGTTCGCTTTTTGTGGCATAGAATGTCACTTTTTTGAGCAAGTGGTACGAAAATAATATATACACTATACATGTGTACGTGTCTGTATCTTTACCTTTGCCTGTAACGACTCCCGTATATAACGACGAAAATAGAGTGGTCCCTTCATCGTCGTTATACCCGAAATCCACTGCAATTTAAAAAAAAACTCTTCACTCTTTCAAAAAGTTCGCGTACATCTAACCATCATACTTTTTTTAATTACTTACCGCCCGAGGGCTTTTCTAGCTACATTATTACCCTAGAGCGCTAATTGGTCACCTACAAGCTCCATTTGGGGGTAATAAGGACCTACTTACCGAATATGAGAGATGTAAAGTATATTTATTATTACTATCCGTAACAAACGTTAAATTTTATAACGCAATAAAATTTTAAATAAAATAATCTACGTTTCGAGGCAAATAATAGAACTAGCTACTGTGGAAAATTAATTTTTTTTTACACTCGTTGAGTGTACAAATAAACTTAATTTTCCAGTTAGTCCTTCGAAACTACCTCGTCATTTAGAATTCGTCTTACTGCAGCAATATTATCTCAGTCGTAGTGGCTATCAAAAAATGAAAGCCACTGACATATAATTTTATCCATTGAAGGTTTGCTATGTAAATAAAAATAAATTTTCACAGCAAATCTTTAATGAATAAAAAATATGATAGCCACTCAGTAAGAGAATAGGGGTGCACGTGCAGGTCTGGACAAATCCGTAGGAGACGAAAGTATCGAGTTTGGTATCAAAAGTGCGAGGAGGAAAATACAAAATTGAGTATCTAAACAAATGATTCAGTCCTTGCAGACAAGCGGGACGCGGCGCGGAGCGGTGTCCCTGAGCGATAAAAGCGCACGCCGCGTTAGCGCTAAGTGTACCGCGATATCGCTGACGAGTCAATCGCACTTATGCGCCCACGCCGCAATGCCGGCGCCATAGAATACATAGATTTAGAACAATTCCCTTTACTACGAATCGAATGAAATTAATTAACTAGCCCCTGTATACACTTCTATATTGTAGTAGCACCTACTTACTTATTATAATTATTGATGCGAGTGATTATTTACTATAGGAGGTATGTGTTGAAAATGTACCTGGAGTTTTGCCGATTTGAAGTTACACAACCAAGCCCTAAAATAATTATTTCCTAGATGATGCCCGCATGGATTATTTTTTTGTATTCCCGCGGGAAACTCCTTCATTTCCGGGATAATAAGCCTATGTTTTCCCCGTGTTTTCATCAAAATTGGCTGAAAAGATGGCGTAGCAGACAGATTGACACACTTTTGCATTTTTAGGGTTCCTTGCCTCAAGAAGAAACAAGGAACCCTTATAGGATCACTTCGTTGTCACCCTTTTCTCGGGAATGCGTGGAGGTATCAACTTAAAATTAATATCAAGTAGGTACTTAGGTCTACGGTCCATTAAAAAAATCAAGCTTCTAAGTCAACGCAATCAAAAGATACGGCCGTTTAAAGGCCGCTTATTTTGACACTCGCTAATAAATCAAAACCTAGGTACTTCTCCTTGAACTAGAATCATGACAGGAACAAAAGTCTCACAAGTATAACAAGTATAGGAAAAAATCCGAAAATCGATAATTCGGGTTCCGTCTACTCATAGGGTGTTTTGCCAGGCGCTACCAGTTTAGCGCCATACGTCCAGTTATTTCAGCAGCTTTATTTATAACGTGCGACTTTTGACATATCTTATTTGTTTTACTAAAAGAATTTGTATCTAATGGTGGTATGAAACCCTTTGTGCGTGTTGCGAGTTGACTTGCAGTTGACCGGTTTTTTGAAGTGAAAACTTCTTTAGCCGCGTTGAGCACTTTTTGGTAGGGGGTAAACTTGTGGATTCGCGTCACCGACATTCTCGTCACCGACATGCTCGAGTTGTTACGAAAACCAACTTTAATAGCTTAGTTTTAAGGTTTATATTTTAATTTTATTTATTTTAATACTAAAATTCTAAGTTATAAGTTTTTACTTCTATCGGCAGTCCCTATGACTGCCAATTTTTTTAAATATCAGTATGGATTTTATTAATAGACACAGTTTATTTGGTGCACCGCCTACATGCATTATTAGTTACTTACTCTAAAATATAAACAGTCAAAAATGTGAAAGTGTCAGCGTTAACAAATTGCGTACCTATACGGAGTATTAAATCATTTCTACCATCTAGGTAAGCTCTTTCCTTCTTAGTGCAACCGCACTATCGATACTTTATCGGGTAACCGTGATTTACTACTGAGGAGCTTAAAATGGTAGTTCATTATACCTGCTTAGGTATCGTAAGGTGTTCTGAATAATGTTAAGATAACAGTGAATAAATGCCAACGGCGTTTAGGCTAGGTCAGCTAAGTTAGATTGCATGCCATAAGCCTTAATTAGGGATGTACATTTCGCAGATTAAAATTCTTAGTATCTATACTAATATTATAAATGCGAAAGTTTGGATGGATGGATGGATGTATGTATGGATGGATGGATGGATGTTTGTTACTCAATCACGCCAGAACGGCTGAATGGATCTGCCGATCCGATCCGGTCTGCTGATCGGAAATTTGGCACAGAGATAGATTATAGTCTGGATTAGCACATAGGCTACTTTTTATCCCGGAAAATTAAGCGAGTTCCCACGGGAACAAAAAAACCTCAATCCACGCAGACAAAGTCGCGGGCTAGTAGGTTTTATTTACGCAGGATTTATAATATTTATTTATACTCTTTAGTACTCAGGGAAATATTGATCAATAATGGCCAAAATGGGTGCAAAATATAAAAAAATGGAAATGTAACATATTTTTTATATGCATTAGGTACTGCAGTGATTGATTTAGATCAAATTTCTCGATTCAGGGTTGTCCTGTTCGTCTTTTTGGGAACAGTTCCTGACCTGTGACTTGTGAGTAATGCAAATCTTTGAATGAAATTTTTATTTTCTTTGATTGCGCTTCGGACCGCTCAAAAAATACCTACCTCGTTTTAAAAATAATCCTTCTCCTGCCCTGTCCTGGTAGTTTGACCCCTACCAATCCACTCTGCGCACTTCATTCCACTTCCACTTGTTTGAATGGGTAGGCTAGGCCTACACGTCATGAAAACTTTGTCATATTAATATAACATTTAGGAGTGGTCTTTGCTCCACAATATGGACGTATAACAAAATAAAATTCTAAGACCTAAATGGGCATGCACGTTTTCACATTTTTAAATAAAAAACCTAAAATATGCTCATGAACATTTTTGTGCACGTCGCGGAGAAATACAATCGTGATTACAAGTTGAATACGTATAGGGCAAAAACAAAGAAGCCGCAATGGCGGGCGGAGGAGTCCTAATGTAGTGTCTATGTACCGGATAGCTCGCGGCTATCGTCGAGCGCCCGCCGCCGCTTCGCCACTTTGAATCACAATCGATAATCTTCATTAATTAAAAATGCACCTCCGTCTCGAAAGTTACCCGTAAATCATAGACTTTAAGTCTTGCTTTAAGTGTTTAATTAATAGTTAGTGTAATGAATACTTACTACTAAACAAATACGTTCCTGCTAACGTGACTACCTAAGGGCTTTGTTTACGTTTTTACCAATTAATTTTAAATGTAGAGTCGAGTATGGTGAGTTAGAGTGACCGAAACAAATCGACTAAGTATAGTGGATATTATAACATTAATTGTTATATTTTTGCTACGAATATACCTAGTATTTTTGGTATATTTTCCATGATGAAAATGTGAAGTTTATGCACTACTAATTGACGCCTGACTGACTGACTATAAAAAAAAAAAAATATGACTGACTATATACTAACTGATTGAGGTTTTTTGGTTCCCAAGTTAACTCCTTAATTTTCCGGGTTAAAAAGCATTGTGCTAATCCAGACTATAATCTATTTCTATGCAAAATTTTATGCAGATCCGTTCAGTCATTCTGGCGTGATTAAGTAAAAAACATCCATCCATCCATACATCCATCCATCCATCCATTGCATCCATCCAAACTTTCGCATTTATAATAATATTAGTATAGAAAAGTCGTTTTAGTTGTCGACCATTTCACAATGCAGCAGGACAGGATCAAGACAAGTATTTTGGCCAACTTAGCTGATATGAAGTTAAGTAATTGAAAAGCGTCGGCAACACGTCATGTGGCAATCGCCTAGCAAGGCACAATTATCCCGTCGCCACGTATTGTTGTCAATCAAACCATATCACGTTATGTGGGTCATTAATTACTGTAAACAGTAATTACTTTAATTATTCTTGACAGTCTTTGTGTAAAGTCGTGAAGTTATTGCACGCTGCCGAAGGTCAAAGTTGTCTTTATTGTTAGAAGATCCGAGGAGGCTATTGCGCTACCAAGCATAATTCTTTAGTATATAAAATAATAGGTGCTATTATGTTGCTTAAAAATTATGATTGAAGTACTTAGTTATGTAACTATGAATAAATTCTTGGTGTTTTTTTTTATTTAAATTTATTTTACTACTTTTTGATAACAACCTAAAGAGATTACACTACAAAGATAGTGCTATGTAGGATAGTGTAATGATTTATGATTTTACGAGTAGGTATAAAAATATACTTGGCAAGAGACAATTATAATTATTGTGTATCAGAGTGGAGTTAACTCTCGGATTTTAGTCCATTCCTTGGCCGTTGGGCCTCGTTATTTAAGCGATGCGATTGTATAATAAAGAATGAAGTGGATTATGCAATGTATATAATATTACACGTTCTTTCAGGCAGATTTCATGTTTTAAAATAATGAAAGCTATAAAAAATTCTTTCAGATCTTTTTTTTCAGAGATTTAAAATAGATGATCTATTTCCCGTAGACAGAGCACACTAGGTGGACAGAGTATGCTGAGGCGAGGCGGCGGCGTGTGTGCTTCGCCGCTAGCTGTCAAAGGCACCCCGTCAGGTGATCTTTCGGTGCGTGACTCAACAGTTACACTAACGAACCGGTGCGGTCGCGGCGCGTGCTTCATTGTGTCGTATTATCTATCATTATCTCGCTAGCCTAGATACAGACGTATCTATTCTATAACGCATGGGGCAATACCGTACATAAAACAATAAGCTTTAATAAAGCGCCTGCTTACTGCACCTCAATCGATCGCCACATTGAGTAACTTCGGTGGCTTTCATATAAGTCGTGTAGATTAAAATCTCGGTTTTTGTCAGCACTTGACCTTATACCCTTCACCTAGTAAATACAATTAAATTAAATTTTTAATTGAACACGATTATAAAGAATAATATGTAGAGAGTATAAAAGACTTTATAATTGATTTAGTAAGTAATGTGAAATGCAATGAGAATAAATGCCACTCCTTGCGAATTCTGGGTGCAACCGATTTTGCATAGTTTATAATTTATACCTAACTAATATGAATCAACCTGTATTTAATTTGTAATTTAGGTATATTTGGCAAATTTCATTATATTTTCATATCTCATGTTTGGAAAATATTGGGAAAATATGCATTTTTATCTAATCTACTCTGGAAAGGTTCCCTCCCCGCGGAAGGCAATGCAATTCAAAATAAGCACAATATCTCGATTTTCATTTTTCATTTTTTATAAAAAAATGAAAAGGAGGAGTTTGTAACAAAGAGGTTGTATTAATATGAAACCTACACCAACTTTTTGACAACATTCGTAATTATTGCTAAATAAATTATTAATATACGTATTAGTACGTAGTTAGGTAATTATAATTTTTTAATGATACATCTCTTTTCAAGAAATCGTCTATAAACGCCACTTATATTTAAAATAAACTTGAATACTATTAAGTACTTCTTTTTAATATTTTTAAAGCATTTTTAAAAAAATTCAATTCGCTATCAACAGTTCCTGAAACGACACGGCATATGAGTGCCCGTGCCGTACCCTGCAGCATTAGGATCAGTATAGTCTCACCAATTAGGTACATAACTGGCCCTGTGGCCAAAATTGGAACTAGTTTTTATAGCTTGTTTAGTTTTTATTTTAATTTTATTTTTCATGTCTACTAGAGACGGTGCCATCGGGTTAGATAGGTCTGTTGGGCTCTACTAACTTATCTAATGGAAGTTTCAGTAAATCTATTACTGAAGCCACAGTAAGATACAAACAGGTGGAAATAAATCACCAACACTGTATGGCAGTAAAGCTATATTCGTGATGTTGAACTAACCGTTTACGGAATGATTACATAAAACGATTTAGTTAACTCATGATCCTTATCTTAGGTTATTATGTTTCATTAGCCTTGTAAACTATCGGAACCGTCAAAACGATCCATCAAGGTGTTAAGTAGAATCATCATTTTCTGGCGCGTATCTATGAGGTGTTATTTATCGAGGTCGGTCGGCACCACCTGCCGTCGATAAACGTTATCGAATCTCAACTTGTGATATGTTGTGGGGTGTCTCACATCACAGTATTACCAAAGAATAGGTAATAGTACATAGTTGGTATTGCCATTAAGTACTATTTACCTACTGTAACTTTAAATCATAGAGTCGGTAGAGATCACCAGACACCATGTAACAGTTACAATAGTTATTCACTGATTGTTATAATGCAAATGAAATCCGAAATGATTTCAACTAATACCAATTCACGGTTTCTGACATGCATTATCCTGAAAGGTTTGCTACTAATAATTCTTACTTATTTATATTTTTATTTTTAGAACCTCTAAGGTTTACGTAAAGGAAAGTAAAAGCGTTTTCTGTTTTTTTTCTGTCAATTGTTGGTTGTATTGAGTTAGAGCCTAGACTCTAGAGGTTAGGTAAAAATGCAAAGGTAGCGATTAAAATTAAATCATATTTAGTATTATTATTGTTAGCAATAATATTATAATACGATTTTTTCGTAGTGGAGTAAAGTATATGAGTATAGTAGGTAGGTATACCTATCATACGGATCAGTTCGGAACGAGGCTGAATCCATCTCCCGACGTGGCGTGACCGGGCGGCAGTGGTCGTCGCGGCATCAACTGTCTGCGACATTTGAAAGCATTACCACGCAAATATTGATCCAATATTATTAATCTGGACTTTCGACCTACTTTCGCGTAAACGATCATCCGAAATCGTTAGTCACGATCGAGAGATTAATAATTTGTTTTTATTCGTTGCCTCCATGATTATCGAGACGGGCTGAACGCCACGTTTTCACAATGTTCGATGTGTATACCGGTGCAAAGGAGGCTAAGTTCGGAATCACGACGTCGCTGCTCAACTTTCGACTGCAGCCGCCGATTAAGAATCGCTTGCGACAACAGTGGATTGATCGATGTAGCCCTTGGCATTTGTGCGATATAACTGTAAATAGATGACACAGATGATAGTGACTTGTTGAATTGACACATGTTTATTTAGTGATTAAATCATAACTTTTGACTATGTGGCTACCGGAATACACCTAAATTAGCATATAGTCTACCTAATGGGACAAGACTGTACGGTACTCGTACGTGTATGTCTATCAGGTACCTAGATATATCATCAGCATTTCAACCCATCGCCGGCCCTCTGTACTGAGCACCTGCTTCACTCAGAACACAATGAGTAGATATCCGTCATGTGACTCAGAATAAGAAAGGTTCAGAGAAGGTCATCGTAGTCTGTATAACTAATGTGGATTAGTTGATTCACTTCACACACCTTTGAGAACATGGAAATATCTCAGATATGCAGGTTTCCCCAAAAGGTTTTCCTTTACTGTGCATATGAAGCAAGTTATATTTAATGGCTGAAAATCTGAAAATGCACGTACCTAACTCCAAAAAGTTTGACGTGGGACGCCAAAGCACACCACACGAGTTAGGAATATATGTATATCGATTATCTACTCATGTGGCCTACCCGAAATTTTAACGACTTAGGAAATCACCGCTTCTCGTACCAAGTAGGTTAAAGTGCTCTTTGTCTGAATATTCATAACCTGCATCAGATAATATTTTTGTACTAATCGTTTATACAAAATAGGTACCACGCACTGGCATCATACAATTACAGTAGTGCTGCCAACAGCAACAGGCGATTTTTGTTCATAAAAGGCGATATTTCTTGATAAATATTCATCGATGAAAAGAATATGCTTTAATTTCTACCTACCTTATGATCAAAACTTAACAAAAGCTTATTCAACTTTCTAAAATTGCTATTTCTCCTAGTTGGATGAACGAGTTTAGATGTTTTTTTATGTAAAATTGTGAGGTACATAATATTATATTGATTAGGCCCTGTTTGTATTCATAAAAAACTAATAAACTTAACTAAGAAATTGTAGGTTCTGCGCGGGAGCCTCGTTAAAATACGTTTCCAAAGTGTAACTCTACACACAAAGTAGAGCTGAACGTTCAGCCGTTTAACTTTAAATATTATTAAAAGCCGGTCAAAGGCTTAAAGCTCACCGTGATAGCCGTGAACAAGTAACTTGGTCGGCGCGTCAAAGCAGTATCTAGTTTGGGCCAATTGTGCGTGCGGGCGCGCGGTCGCGCTACTACATGTAATTATACGGTTATAGGGCGCACCCCCGCACAAGCCCAACAGCCAACACTCATCGCCCCGTCACGGGCCGAGTGTTGAAAAATAACCATCTGTTCAACCATAATCGGGATAACGCCTGCTGGGTCAGTAATTGACCGCTGATACACTACTCTCTAAATTAAAGTTTTTATGTTTGAACTATTAGAAAAGGGTCAATAGCCAATTAAGTATTTTATTTAAACGCAAGGTTTGATATTTTTGTAAACATTTCTGAGCTTGGTTTTTCTTCGCGAGCACATTAAACCTAGGTACATAGGCATTAGGCATCCTTATTTCGATTTAAAATATTTGGATACTAGCTGATGCCCGCGACTTCGTCCGCGTGGATTGAGGTTTTTCGGTTCCCGCGGGAACTCTTTAATTTTCCGGGATAAAAAGTAGCCTATGTGCTATTCCAGACTATAATCTATCTCTGTGCCAAATTTCATCCAGATCCGTTCATCCGTTGGAGCGTGATTGAGTAACAAACATACATCCATACATCCAAACTTTCGCATTTATAATATTTATATTTGATTGTTTGGAGTCTTATTGTTGGAGAGGAGAGGGCCTTGGCTGGTCCCTCGTCCGTTTAAAATCGCTACGGAAGTCCTTGGCTTCGCCTCGTTCTTCCTATTTTACTCAACCTTGAATTGATTTACTGTCGACCTGGGCAGTAATGTACTATTGGCGGATATGTACCTAACCTTTAAATTTAAATATGGCGCTAACGAATGTTAGTCTATTTTTGTCAAAAAAAGCGTTGATTCACCATTCTTATCCCTGCAACACTAGCAAAATTAACAGAAGTTGAAATTCCTACGTGTGTTCAATTTTAACGAACGTAAGTTACGATAACCAATGGTTTAAATCAACCGGCGGCAACCTAAGCAGAAAGTTTAACATTAAACAAAAAGTAAGTATTGCTAAAGCGAAGTAGCGAATTCCTGGTGGGAGGCTTCGGCCGTGGCTAGTTACCACCCTACCGGCAAAGACGTGCCGCCAAGCGATTTAGCGTTCCGGTACGATGCCGTGTAGAAACCGAATAGGTGTATGGGTTTAATTAGCTGTCATGCTCCTAACAGGTTAGCCCGCTACCATCTTAGACTGCATCATCACTTACCATCAGGTGAGATCGCAGTCAAGGGCTAACTTGTAGTGGATAAAAAAAGCTGTTAGGCAATCTGTTAGGTATTTAATCTGTGGCTTAAGTTTGTTCATTATCAATAAGCACCACAATAAAATCAATACGCCTATTTGATTTACAAATTAAAAATCAATAACTTGTTTTCTTTGAAAAAAAAAACAGTGAATTCTCGAATAATATGTTTTTGTGTGACCCGCGGCTGATATTCCATTATCTAAAACAGAAGTTTACGACAAAAAACATTGAGGCAGTGTGTTATATTAAAATTATTAATAGTGTAATCTAAATCAATTTCCGCTGTGCGGGTTAACCCCTTTAGTCAGGGCGTTACAAGCGTTTATATTTAAAATGGTGTGTAATCGCCTTAATGCATCTCTGAATATGCCGCATCAGCTGTGATTGCCCTTCTTCTATTTTTCGTTTTTATAATTTAATAAAGTTATGGAACATTATTGACGCACATGCAAGGTGTCTTCATAAAGTACATACGGTAGGTACGGTTTTGACTTAGCGGTTTCCAAATAGGTTTGATCTAGGAGTAATTAGGACATATAAGATGAGTTGGGTAGATTCGGGGTGACCCGATGTGGTCCTGGCTGAACCTCAGTGGTCCAGAATGTTCAAAAACTACAAGTGCCAACCAAACTCTTTAGAACTTTATGAAGACCCGTTCTGTATGTACTTATTTCCTAATTAAATCATACCTAGAACCAAACGTAGAGTGATACTTTGTATGTGCTTTGTATGTGTTGTTATCATAATATTTCATTTCAGGTTTATGAGAACATGTACGACGTGAATAGATGAATTTGTATTGTATTTTTTGCATGTAATTGTAATTTGTAACCTACACTAACTGCCTCGTTGGTCTAGCGGTAAGCAGGTTTGACTGCGGCCGACGAGGTCCCGGGTTCGAGTCCCGGGTCGGGCCATAATTAAGTATTGGGTTTTTCTGACCAGAAATTCTCAGTACTAGCACAGAATAGGTAATAGTAGTAATACTAGCCCGGAGTTAGGAAGTTGGCGCTTGGCGGTGGTTCTCCCCCGTGCCTCGGAGAGCACGTTAAGCCGTCGGTCCCCGTTATTATCTCTAACATGATAATAGTCGTTAAAGCCCGCCAACCCGCATTGGAGCAGCGTGGTGGGTCTAAGCTCTAATTCCCTCTCTCCTATGAGGCCTGTACCACCCTGTACCCAGCAGTGGGACGTTAATGGGCTGTAGTAGTAACCTACATGCTTTCTTCATGAACTAACGCCAGTTTATGATTGGTACTTCTGATTGTCATTTTCAAAGATATGGAGTTAGGAATTCAGATGAGAGAATGTGTTGTTATCTTTGTTATCTTTGTTTGTAAACATTATGGGATTACCTTTCTAATCTTACAGAAAAAATAGTTTAAAAGAAACAACATTTTAATTTGAGCACAAAAAGGTATTTCAAGCTCCATTATGAAAACAGTCATTAGGTTCCAAATAATATGTGACAGATGGTGTCGTGAGAACATGAAAAGCATTGTATTAGAAAAACTTTAGTAAAAATACTCATAAAACAATTTAAATCAGGTGGTAGTATAGGACAGTAGGTACGCCTACTTAGTTGGCAACACGTGCTGTTACAACAATACTGTTACTAGCCTTCGCTCCATTGTTCCGGTTGGCAGTAAAGTAATGACTCCAAGCGTTGCTCGCGCAGGCTGCGGCGCAGGTGGCGCACAGATCCTTGTTGTTAAATGAAAGTCGATTGTTTGTGCTTTACTCTGGCTTTACTACGTTATTATGAAGGTTTCAAACAGTAACTTTATTGCTATTTGTTAGGTACATTCCCACAAGGGAATGGGAAGTTTCACACCTTTTGCATAAATTTTGATTATACTAAGTATCTTACTATGTCTAGTAAATACTAGATATTATCCTGCCAGGTTAACACTCGTTTCGTATCTTTGTCCATACAGTAGATGTTCAAAGCGTTCGGTGTAGTTTAACGGTTTACGAATTTGGAAATGTTTCCATTTAGGCACAACTATTAATAATCGTAAAATTGACGTAAGTGAGGCATTAGACAAATTAAAAAATGAATCTTACAAGCCTACGTTGGTGGGCGCCCGAGTGACGTGCACAACGGATTATTCTGAGGAACTATTTATATTGTGGGGCTCGCAGACGCGGATTGCGGACGATGGAATCTGCTCCTTTGTCATTGGAGCAACCTGTTCTGTCGGGTTCGGGCTCACGGCGAGCACAATGTAAAATAACGGGCCACCTGATTAACCGCCATTCCGCCCTGCTATGCAGATATCTATACCGTCGGCCCGATCACTGATCATATTAATTTCAAATGATAGATTGCTTTTATATTGTTAATGCCTTATTATGATACAGATAACGACATCAAGGTTAGTGAACTTTCTATCGCATTAAGTGATAGAAGTCATAATAGTGTACGGATAAGTTTGTGACTCGTGATCGATCAGTGTGGGAACGGAAAATAGCGTACTTACCTAGGTAGGTACTTTAGTTTAAGCATCATAAGAATCATCATTTCGAAATCTGAAAATAGTTACGTTACTGTTCTTATAACGACTTTCGAGATTGGTTGAGCTGTATTTTACTAGTGCCTACACCTAATAGCGATAGTGTTTTCTTTTGCTTTTTATTGCGTGTATTTTGGTAAACAAACGCGGTAGCAGGTGACGGGACGCTTAGTTCACAGTCACACGGGTAGATAGGTATAGGGTCTGGTAGGTAGGTACTTGAAGTTTTTATGATTGTTACTTTCAATAATATTATTTTTAGTAATGGTTTATTTTGTTGTTAAGTACGATGATACCCAATTTCCTTATCTTTGCCCATGAGTCTTCTGAGTATTTGTGTTAACTAATCGGTTAAAGTTAAACTGAGGTCTGAGAGCCTTCGCTTCAGTTTTGAAGAAATCTAGTAAGTAGGTTAAAGATCTCGGAGACGGTCAAAGGCTTTTCAATTCATTTTCATCTCGGAAAATCAAAAGGTTCCCACTTGATTTTACAAAAGTCTAAAATCATCTCGGACGCCATCTACCAGATTTTAATAAAAGTTCCCATTCGAAGTTCACTGGTAACACCTATAGTTACTATCGTCAACCACACATTAAAATATAATACATAGCTAATGCTACTAGTTACTACGCCAGGATGTCACCACAGCCTCAGCTCTACCACAGTATGCTTCATTGTTGCAAATAAAAATAGAAATTCAAACTGCAAAGGCATATATAAACTAGTATGGCGCGTGGCTGCGCGGCCCGCTAGCGGACCGCGTACTGGACCGCGTGGTCCACTGTCTACTTACTCGCTGTCCTACTATCCTGCCCCCCGATTATGTAAGAATTGCCGATCAAATCGTCAAAGTTCGGCGTCAAAGTAAAATAAACCATAACAGCATTAAATTAGAGCTCAATTTCGAAACACGAAATTGAGCTCTAATTCAATGCTGTTATGGTTTACTTTACTTTGACGCCGAACTTTTACGATTTGATCGACAATTCTTACATAATCGGGCAGCTGGTTTACTGTCTACGTGTTCTGATCTGAACAACACACTGCTATGCTAGTGAGCACAATGGAAGCGCCAGCACGCCAAGCGTCCGACGTAAAAGAAAATTCTCATAAAGGAAAAACATACAACAAAGACCACCATCCCCCCGCCCCTCCCTTTTTGTTTGAGCAGCCCCTAAGTAGGTACCTATCTTTAATACCCTCACCGTGCTCCTCACCCATCATCCGAACCTTCGATCATCATCTCTCTCCATATTTTTTTTCTCCGAACCATTCGTCAAAATGAGATTTCTTCCATAAAAACAAACTTTGAAAAGGAACCGTATTCTTGCATAGTTCTACACTTGTAGCCAATATTCGCCATACATTTTCTGTGGAAAAATAAATTCCGCCATCTTGAATTTTTTTCCTGTTCATCAAGTAGACCTTCATGTCCCGATCATCTTTTGCCAAGAAACCACTCTTCCATCTTTTATACTCTCCGTGATAGACACCGACGAATTTGTATGGCGGCCATCTTAAATCCGCCATTTTGAAAATTTTTTCAGCTCACTTTCAATTGGATGAAGTTTCGAGTGACATTTGGTCGAGCACCCCCCACCTATCGTCAATACCCTTTTCTATGGAAAAATAAATTCCGCCATCTTGAACTTTTTTCCTGTTCATCAAGAAGACCTTCAGGTCCTGATGATCTTTTGCCGAGAAACCACTCTTCCATCTTTTATACTCTCCGAGATAGACACCGACGAAATTTGTATGGCGGCCATCTTAAATCCGCCATTTTGATTTTTTTTTCAGCTCACTGTCAATTGGATGAAGTTTCGAGTGACATTTGGTCGAGCACCCCCCACCTATCTTCGATACCCTGGCTGGTGCTCTTCATCCGTCTTCGAAATCCTCAATCATCAGCTCTCTCTGTATTTTTCCTCTTAATGAATTTTTGTCTTCTATACGAAACGATGAGTGAAAAAAAAAATGTTCATACAAAATTTTACAGGAGAGGTGATCAATCAGTGAATCAGCACGAGCAGCTATATATATATTAACTAGTGTTTCGCTTTGTGCGCGAGCTGCTAAAGCAGCTCACGAGATGTGGTTAGCCCTAAATATCGATGTTGGACGAAATCGGTCAATTAACAAATAATTTCAAAATGACGCTGATTTTTTAAAACTTTGGTATCAGTTTCCTGTTTTGTTATCCCAGGGATCCTCAGATATTGATTTTGAACGAAATCGGTAAATTAACAAATAATTTCAAAAAGGCGCTGATTTTTTTAAATTTTGGTACCATATTCCTGTTTTGTAATCCCAGGGAGCCCTAAATATCGACTTTGAACGAAATCGGTCAATTGATAAATAATTTCAAAATGGCGCTGATTTTTTAAAATTTTGGTACCAGTTTCCTGTTTTGTAATCCCAGGGAGCCCTAAATATCGGTTTTGAACGAAATCAGTAAATTTACAAATAATTTCAAAATGGCGCTGATTTTTTAAAATTCTATTACCAGTTTCCTGTTTTGTAATCCCAGGGAGCCCTAAATATCGATTTTGAACGAAATCGGTCAATAAACAAAGAATTTCAAAATGGCGCAGATTTTTTTAAGCTTTGGTATCAGTTTCCTGTTTTGTGATCCCAGGGAGAACTAAATATCGATTTTGAACGAAATCGGTCAATTAAGTAAGAATTTCAAAATGGCGCTGATTTTTTAAAACTTTGGTACCAGTTTCCTGTTTTGTTATCCCAGGGATCCTCAGATATTGATTTGGAACGAAATCGGTAAATTAACAAATAATTTCAAAAGGGCGCTGATTTTTTAAAATTTTGGTACCATTTTCCTGTTTTGTAATCCCAGGGAACCCTAAATATCGATTTTGAACGAAATCGGTCAATTGATAAATAATTTCAAAATGGCGCTGATTTTTTAAAATTTTGGTACCAGTTTCCTGTTTTGTAATCCCAGGGAGCCCTAAATATCGGTTTTGAACGAAATCGGTAAATTTACAAATAATTTCAAAATGGCGCTGATTTTTTAAAATTCTATTACCAGTTTCCTGTTTTGTAATCCCAGGGAGCCCTAAATATCGATTTTGAACGAAATCGGTCAATAAACAAAGAATTTCAAAATGGCGCAGATTTTTTTAAGCTTTGGTATCAGTTTCCTGTTTTGTGATCCCAGGGAGAACTAAATATCGATTTTGAACGAAATCGGTCAATTAACAAAGAATTTCCAAATGGCGCTGATTTTTTAAAACTTTGGTATCAGTTTCCTGTTTTGTTATCCCAGGGATCCTCAGATATCTATTTTGAACGAAATCGGTAAATTAACAATTGATTTCAAAAAGGCGCTGATTTTTTAAAATTTTGGTACCATTTTCCTGTTTTGTAATCCCAGGGAGCCCTAAATATGGACTTTGAACGAAATCGGTCATTTAATAAATAATTCCAAAATGGCGTTGTTTTTTTAAAACTTTGGAATCAGTTTCCTGTATTGTGATCCAAGAAAGCCCTTAATATCGATTTTGAACGAAATGGGACAATTAACAAAGAATTTCAAAATGGCGCTGGTTTTTTAAAACTTTGGTATCAGTTTCCTGTTTTGTAATAATATCAAGGAACCCCGTCGTGGGTAAAACGGAACCGTATCAAAATCTTGCATAGAGAAACACATGGAGTCTCTTCAAAATTCGCCATATATTTTCTATGGAAAAATAAATTCCGCCATCTTGAATTTTTTTCCTGTTCATCAATTAGGCCTTCAGGTCCAGCCCCCCAATCATGTAAGAATGGCCGATGAAATCGTTAAAGTTCTGCGGCAAAGTAAATAAACCATAACCGCATTAAATTAGAGCTCAATTTCGTGTACCCATTCTTATACGTTTAGGTATGTTCGTACATCTCAAACGTATAAGAATGGATAGACGGAATTGAGCTCTCATTCAAAGCGGTTATGGTTTATATAACTTTGACGCTGAACCTTTACCATTTGATCGAACATTCTTACATAATCGGGGGGCTGATCATCTTTTGACAAGAAACTACTCATCCATCTTACTTTCTGAGATAGACAGACACCAAAATATAAATTTGTATGGCAGCCATCTTAAACCCGCCATTTTGAATTTTTTTTTCAGCTCATTGTCTATTGGATGAAGTTTCGAATGACATTTGGTCGAGCACCCCCCACCTATCTTCAATGCTTCGATAGGTTCATTTCGGCATATCGGCCGCCATCTTGTTTTTCCGAAATGTCATAATTTTTCCCTACTTCCATTCCGCACCCGAACATATCTCCCATCATCGACCATACAACTAATAGACTCCTCATATAGGGCGAACACTTTCAGACAACACATCAGACTTAATAGGTCTTATATAATTCCACGCCCTTGTAACAAAACCTACCGAGTTATTTAAATATTAATTAAAGTATATCGATAATTAATTATCGATAAATAATTATTAGGAGTTAGGACCCCATCCCATTTGATTTATGATTTTTTTGACCTTGAGTAGACCAATCAGCGTTTAGTACCCCGCGCCCGCTTATTTGAGTCATTTGACTGAATTGTTTGCATTACGAAAGCATAGTATTAGGCGTCTATTGGTTGTGTGGTCGATGTCTCCCATACATGAACTACACCGTTTCGGATCTGTGGAGCCGCGATTCGGGGTCGAAAAATCAAAAATTTGAAAACACTACAGCTCGGCCGCCATCTTGTTTTTCCAATTTTTTACACTTTTTCTATTGATCGTTTACTAATATCTTCAATAATTGACAATTGTAACGAAATCAGTTGGAAAACAAAAGAGTTGCAAGAAACATGTCAGCCGCCATCTTGTTTTTCCGAAATGTCATAATTTTTCCCTACTCGAATCCCGCACCCAAACACATCTGCCTCACATCATTGTATCGTTTTCTGGCTCTTTCTAGGAGAACAATAAATTATGTCATTGAGTCCTAATCGCCATAATAATATAACTTGGTATGAAAAAAAATATTCCGTCATCTTGAAATTGTTTTCATTTCGCTAAATAGACCTCCTCGTCCTGATCATCTTTTGCCAAGAAACCACTCTTCCATCTTTTATACTTTCGGAGTAAGTACACCAAATAAATTTGTATGGCAGCCATCATAAATCCGCCATTTTGAATTTTTTTTCAGCTCATTGTCTATTGGATTAAGTTTCGAAAGACATTTGTTCGAGCACCCCCGCCTATCTTCAATGCTTCGACCGGTTCATTTCGGCAAATCAGCCGCCATCTTGATTTTCCGACATGTCATAATTTTTCCCTACTCCCATCCCGCACCCAAACATATCTCTTATACATGAACTACCCCGTTTCGGATCTGTGGCGCCGCGGGTCGGGGTCGAAAAATCAAAAATTTGAAAACACTACAGCTCGGCCGCCATCTTGTTTTTCCAATTTTTCCACTTTTTCCATTGATCGTTTCCTAATTTCTTCAATAATTGCGAGTTGTAACGAAATCGGTCGGAAAACAAAAGAGTTGCAAGAATCACGTCGGCCGCCATCTTGTTTTTCCGAAATGTCATAATTTTTCCCTACTCGAATCCTGCACCCGAAAACATCTCCCGTACATCATTGTATCTATTTCTGTCTCTTTCTCGGAGAACAATAAATTATGTCAATGAGTCCTAATCGCCATATAATTTTGTATGAAAAAAAATATTCCGCCATCTTGAATTTTTTTTTATTTTGCTGAATAGACCTCCTCGTTCTGATCATCTTTTGCCAAGAAATCACTCGTCCATCTTTTATACTTTCTGAGATAGGTACACCAAATAAATTTGTATGGCAGCCATCTGAAATCCGCCATTTTGAATTTTTTTTTAAGCCCATTGTCTATTGGATGAAGTTTCGAATGACATTTGGTCTAGCACCCCCCGCCTATCTTCAATGCTTCGACCGGTCTATTTCGGCAAATCGGCCGACAACTTGATTTTCCGAAATGTCATAATTTTTCCCTACTCTTATCCCGAACCCGAACATATATATCTCTTATACATGAACTACTCCGTTTCGGTTCTGTGGCGCCGCGGTTCGGGGTCGAAAAATCAAAAATTTGAAAAGAGACAGTTCGGCCGCCATCTTGTTTTTCGAATTTTTTCCACTTTTTCTTTTAATCGTTTCCTAATTTCTTCAATCGTTGCGAGTTTTAACGAAATCGGTTGGAAAACAAAAGAGTTACAAGAATCACGTCGGCCGCCATCTTGTTTTTCCGAAATGTCATAATTTTTCCCTACTTCCATCCCGCACCCAAACACATCTCCCGTACATCATTGCATCGTTTTCTGTCTCTTTCTCGGAGAACAATAAATTATGTCAATGAGTCCTAATCGCCATATAATTTTGTATGAAAAAATATATTCCGCCATCTTGAATTTTGTTTTATTTCGCTAAATAGACCTCCTCGTTCTGATCATCTTTTGCCACGAAATCACTCGTCCATCTTTTATACTTTCTGAGATAGGTACACAAAATAAATTTGTATGGCAGCCATCTGAAATCCGCCATCTTTAATTTTTTTTCAGCTCATGTTCTATTGGATGAAGTTTCGAATGACATTTTGTAGAGCACCCCCCACCTATCTTCAATGCTTCGATCGGTTCATTTCGGAAAATCGGCCGCCATCTTGTTTTTCCGTAATGTCATAATTTTTCCCTACTCCCATCCCGCACCCGAACATATCTCCAATACATGAACTACCCCGTTTCGGATCTGTGGCGCCGCGGTTCGGGGTCGAAAAATCAAAAATTTGAAACACTACAGATCGGCCGCCATCTTGTTTTTCCAAATTTTTCCACTCTTTCTATTGATCGTCTTCTTATTTCTTCAATCGTTGCGAGTTATAACGAAATCGGTTGGAAAACAAAAGAGTTGCAAGAATCACGTCGGCCGCCATCTTGTTTTTCCGAAATGTCATAATTTTTCGCTACTCGAATCCCGCACCCGAACACATCTCCCGTACATCATTGTATCGTTTTCTGTGTCTTTCTTGGGGAACAATAAATTACGTCAATGAGCATATAATTTGGTATATGAAAAAAAAAAATTCCGCCATCTTGATTTTTTTTTATTTCGCTAAATAGACCTCCTCGTCCTGATCATCTCTTGCCAAGAAACCATACTTCCATCTCTTATACTCTCCGAGATAGACACCGACGAAATTTGTATGGCGGCCATCTTAAATCCGCCATTTTGAGTTTTTTTTCAGCTCACTGTCAATTGGATGAAATTTCGAATGACATTTGTTCGAGCACCTCCCACCTATCTTCAATACCTTGGCCGTGCTCTTTACCCGTCTCCGAAATCCTCAATCATCAGCTGCCTCCATATTTTCTTCAAGTTTAATTTTCTGACTTGTATACGAATCCATCAGTGAAATAAAAAATTTTCATACAAAATTTTACAGGAGGATATTTTTGGGAAAATCTCGAAAACTACCCCAAATGTGGCAACACTGTTTAGATATCTCGATACTGCCGGTCGAGTTACACAATAGATCCATACATGTCAACTTTCCCAAATGTTGCCAACTGCCTCAAAAACGCGATCGAAATTTTGAAAAACACAATTAGAATACAAAATGGCCGCCACCTCGTTCCACAGAAACATTTTACATAGTTTTATTATTTTCTCGTAAACTACAGGATATACCGCTCCTGATGACGTTTGAATTTTTCATCCCGCTCGCACCCAGCCGAAATGATCGCCCCTGAAAAAAGACCATGTCGAAAATCACTTTTACTTTGATAAATGCCAGTGTTGCCAGACTTTGGCGACGAAAATACCCAAATGTCATTCGTACGAGTGGGTCACGTGGTTGCTCGTACTCGAATTTTGCAAAAAGTCCGTATTTCGAATTTTTTATTTTTGGGGTAAATCTTGAAAATTTCCCGAGAAATGGGGTAATTTTTTTTCCCCAATCCATACCTCGAGTCTGTACACACAATCGCCCCGTAGAAGTCGAAACGCTCCGACGTTGCCAACTGTGAGAAATTTGAATTTTAAAATTGCGTTTTCTCGTACCTCAAACAAAAAGGCCGCCGCGACAGCCGCCATCTTGAATTTTTAAAAACCACTCCCATTCTGTCAAAATACAGGATAATTGTAGGCGAAAAATGAAAAAATTATCATGCTCGACCACGCCGTTTCGGATCTGTGGCGCCGCGGTTCGGGGTCGAAAAATCAAAATTTTGAAAACACTACAGCTCGGCCGCCATCTTGTTTTTCCAATTTTTTCCACTTTTTCTATAAGTCGTTTCCTAATTTCTTCAATCGTTGCGAGTTTTAACGAAATCGGTTGGAAAACAAAAGAGTTGCAAGAATCACGTCGGCCGCCATCTTGTTTTTCCGAAATGTCATAATTTTTCCCTACTCGAATCCCAGACCCGAACACATCTCCCCTACATCATTATATCGTTTTCCGTCTCTTTCTAGGAGAACAATTATGTCAATGAGTGAGTCAGTGAGTGAGTGGTAATTGAGCTATATATAGTATAATATTTGGCATGTGATTGTTTTTGCTTATAGTGATCTGCTCTACTCTACATACTCCAAAATATTGTTCGAGAAGATATTATATCTCTACGTTGAACATGCGTTGAACTTGAAAGATATGTTTTTATGTATCCATCCTATAGTATGGGGACGGAATCACCCTTAAATTCCACTTTCTTTAATACAAATCTCACATGTAAGTAAAAAAACGAGCACCTTTTGCAACATCCGCTGAGAATTCTCACGAGACAGGTAGCAGTTTCCGCCGAGTCTTTTATTAGGCAATGAAATTGGGATAATAATTACAATGTGTGTAATGTTGGTAAGTGTCTCTCTCAGGTAGCTACGGTTTCAGAGGAAGTAAAGTTTTGCTAAAACTAAATAGGTAACCCTTTATGTTCATTGGTAAGTAGTGATTATAATAATCGTAAATAGGTTTGAATATTCAGGTATTCATTATGTTATACGAATTAACATTTACACATAGGCGCATTTTTTTCTTGTAAAAAAATGATGCACAGCAATGCAAAATTATTCACATAATCTTAATAAATTAAATGTGTGAGTATATGGTAACAAAGAATATTGCAGTGCAATAAATTTGAATAATTAAATGAGGAAGTAATTCGACAGGTTACCAACGTGTCGTGGAACTAGTTCAAGCAACAAGTTATTATTGAAAGCGGGGAGCGACCGACCCCACGGTATACTGATCTCCTCACGCATTGGTCTCTACTCTCTAGTCCTCCAACTTCTATTTTATACCAGTAACATCTGAGAAAACAATAAAATAGTTCCTTCCTGAAACAGTAAAATTTCTTGTTTTTGAAAATATTATAACATTATTAAATCACGTTGCTCTGGAGGGTACTTTTTTACGAAAGAGATGAATGAAATTTAAAATAAATAATGCTTATTAATTGTTCATTAAGTAATAACTAACCTCAGTAAAATGTTTAGTTTATATTATTTATTATTAAATATTATTGATTTTCCACAAAGAAAATTGGGAAAATTGCAAGAAAAACGACTAGAGTCGCTAGATCTCCCACCACTCATGAAATGTTCTGTACTGCTGTTATGGATAATGTTTTTTGCTGATTAACTGAATGCGGTAAAACGACCAGTTTTGAGGTGCCCCAGTACACCCGGTTGCAATCATTGGTCGCAACGGCACCGGCGCGGCGCGGCGACGCACTTCCAACCCTCCATCCGCATTCAGTGATCTATTGTTTGCGGAGAGAAATGAAACGAGAAAAAATCTCGTTCCCAAACTTATCGTGAGAAATCATGAAATGTGCTCCGCATTCATTAAGCGACGCTCCGACAGAAATCAATAAATATCATATTACGGTCGGCTAGCCATGAACGAGTACAATACTGGTTCTCGATTGGTACGAGTAAGGTGTTCATAGAAGGACTGACTTTATTATGTTTGTAGTATATAATAGCCGGGATGACTGATGGCACAGTGGTTAAACTTGGAGCGCGTGGACAGGGAAACCAAGAGTTGCGATTCGATAGACACAATGATGTTCTATAGGTATTCATGCAATGTGTAAAACAGAAAGTTGCATTGCTTGTTCATCTTTGGGAGTTTGGGGATTTACTGAAACCCGGCAGATTAATAATATAAGGCGGTACATTGGACCCTGTAGAGTACCTTCACCATATATTATGTATATTAAGCCCTGTATAAGGGGGCGTCTGTCTAGGACAGCGGATCAGAATAGTAAAAAAAAATGCGATAATCACAAATACAGAGCATAGAGTACAGAGAATACTTAGAGGTTAAGGTAAATTGAGTGAATTATATAATATACCTTATCTATTCAATTTAATTTTTATGAATAGGGTAAGGTTGCAATCATTGGACCAGTGCTTTGTTTGGACCATTTAGATTTCTTGAAAATAAACAGTCCTAAAAATCGTCGTTATTGACGAGACGCTAGCTATTGGACCCCGCACCCTGCCCCTCAACCTTCAGTGTCACCGCAGGCTTCGTTGAGGAAGGACGTACGTCGTTGTGTTTTACAAGCTCCAGATATAAAATTTGTGCGTCATTCTTTACCATGTAAGTACAGATTTTTAAGGTATTTCTACCCACTTATTTTCAGTAGGATTGCATATTTATTCGTTCAGCTAACCTATTAATTATATGTCACAAAAATTATATACTTTTTTAAAAGTTATGGTTTGATTGGGATCACAGTGAGTTGCCATGAATGAACTCATGCAAGTTTCTTTCATTGAACCGGTCCAATCAAAGGAACTAAATTTTTGTCATCACTTAAACTTTTTTTTTGTTTTAGGATGGCAAAACGAGGCCAGTATTATAACTGGAATGAAGGCAGCATGAAATTAGCGTTGTTAGCATTGAGTAAGCTAGCAGGATATATGGTGTGCCAAAAGCAACATTAAAAAGAAGATTTAACAATAAAAACTTAAAATTTATCAAAATATTTATCTTCATTATTATTTTCTTTATACCTATTACGAGTTTATAAGAATTACTTTTTTATTTTTGTTAAAATGTGTTAATTTGTGTGGCGCATTGGTTTTTTTTTACTCATAGAAAATGTGTAGTTCCATTTCTTTTATAAGTGGTTAATGGAAGATGGACCCACATGTACAATTAAAAATCGGTGCCTATTTGATAGTTATTCATAACTTAAAAATATATGTTAAAAGTTGTTATAGTTGATTACCTATATCTAGGTTACCTATATCTATATTGATCTAGGTACCTATTACTTTAAACGACTGTTCAATTAAAAAGACTGAATTTAGTAATAATCTAGCCTTTTATTTAATAAAACTCCTTGGGTGCAATGAATGGACCAGTCGATAAAACTTCCTAAGTCCGATTATAGCAACTAGGTGGTTCAATCAAGGAAACAGTGGTCCATACCAGGCAACCATCCCAAAAATGTTTTTTTGTAATATGTGTATTTATGCTCAAAGTAAAAAATCTGAAATCACAGTTGTGAATACCTGAGTATAAGCCCTAAGAAACTGATGAATCATATATCCATATACTCTCATACTTTTGATGTTATGGCAGTTTAAAGTTAAGTGGTCCAATAGTGGCAACCTTACCCTAATTTATCTTCATTCAAAATTTTGAAGAATTGAGATCGATAAAATAATAAATATGAACTTCGGCAACTTTTATAGGTAAGATTATGCTAACCGAAGTTAACCTAGTCCCTAAGATTTCTATCTACGTACTGATTACGATCAAGGATATCATCATTCACTTGTCTAAATTAATTGTGCAGGATTGCGCGCCTTTCTCCATTTTGCGGCAACAATGGGCAGTCATGCAGTTGACTGTTGAAGTGGTATGATGGATTGGGCAGTGCGGTGGCGAGGCGAGGTGGCGACTGATCGTTGCGCCACCACCGTCGCCGGCGCCCGCGTCACTCGCGGTACCTACCTACTCTGACTCATGCCTTTGGATTCCTGTTTACTACCTACTACTACTATAGTATCGCTGAACATTATGCCCAAATGATCTGCCAACGCATTGTCTTTGAACTTACTGTGCGGCGATAAACGTCAACGTTGATTTAGAACTACTAATTTTCTTGGAACAAACAACATTGTGACCGGCGATTGTGCGACGACTTACTCGTAAATAGGTTGTCGTTAATTAGAATCGTAAAATTGTAAAACTTTTAAGAAATGGGATTTTACTGACCACTTTTTATTATGCGAACTCGAACCTACCTACTAGGTACTAGGATAGGAAACCATCACCTACTAGGTATAGTTCGCGTACGAGTTGAATGCAGAGCAAATGTATGGTGACACATGCATTTACTCTGCATTCAACTCGCGCGCGAACTGTACATAATATACTCGTATGTTAAAATGGGACTTTAATTTTTGATTTGCGTCTGTATCTGCTTCTGATCTGAAAACGAAACCAACTTAAAAAATTCTCAAAACTTAAACCACCATGAAAGTTTCTATTCCTGCCACAACTTCGACTTGAGGTGATGATACGTCCTAGTCTAGGGCTAAACACTCCGTAAAAGATAAACGCGTGTAACACTGGTAAAATAGATATATTGTTTCAGATTATTTAAATATGAATATCAGGTAGGTATATAAAAATACAAAGCAGAGGAGTTGCTAAAAGCACTACTAGATGCTTATTGTATTATGGCTTGTGTAATGGCCATCTTCTTTACAGCGCAATTGTTCTGCGCATGCCTCGAATTTTGAACATTTGAAAAATAGACTTCGAAGCTACGACCAGCCAGTGCGGCGTCTAAGGAGTATGCACGCCACAGACTCACTTCCTTCTAGTTCCTTTATTTTATGATCTATGAATGTTTCACAATCGCCAAGCTATCGCGTGATCTGACGAATTTTGATGTTTTGACAGATTTTGTATGGGAATCCTGTCAATAATGACATCGGGTGGGGTCGCCTTTGCATGCAACCCGACAAGTTTAAACCTTGCTCTTGTCGAAGCAAAGCTCAAGTAAAGTCGTGGGCATCATCTAGTAAAAAGATCCATGATAATATAAGTATACTGGACGATGCCCGCGATGTCGTCCGCGTGGTTCAGGTTTTTTTATTCCCGCGAGAACTCCTTAATTTTCTGGGATAAAAAGTATCGCTATACCAAATTTCATCAAAATCGGTTGGACAGATGGGCCGTGAAAGCGTAGCAGACAGACAGAGGGACTGACAGACAGACACACCTTAGCATTTATAATATTAGTGTAGATAGAGTGGATGAATACCATAAATACGAATTTAATTGATGTTATACTTATAACAATTAACGTCGACATCCGTGATAATTATATATGCGTCAGTTTGTAAGTTAGTTAGTTTGTGGGACTTACTTATAGGACTTAGTCCTCAGCTATACCCATGCCAAAAATCCCGTCGATCCGTTGCTCCGTTATTGAACAAACCAACAATCAAACACACTTTCGCATTACTAATATTAGTATGACGATATATATTTTTTTTATTTTTTTTTTTAAGGACATCCAACAGGTTACAATACATTAAGAATAAAAATAAAGTAGAAAACTGAGTTATATGCTAGATTGTAAACCCACATAAAGGCTGCCACAGCTTGCTATATTATATACCTACTATATAGCGACGCTGTCACCGGGTCAGATATACTCGTATATATACCTTTGTCGGACTAAGTTGGAAAAGATTCCGCTTTCGCTTAGGTCTTGTGTCTTCCGAATCGTACGAATACGACGAATCGGTAACGCACAGTAGATGGGGGATAAGCAACTACAGGAGGTCTAATTAGTCAAACAAGCCTCACTGTTAGCCTAGAGCCCTAGAAAGATACGTTTTAATCAGTCTACTGTCGATGTCTAAGGGCTACAGTATCGGCATTTTAACTGATTTGAGTCTGAGATGTGGACGGTTTTATTTACATTATTTACCAACTCGATCTTGTATGCAGCTTTTTGTAACGGTAGGTATAGTTCGCGCGCGAGTTGAATGCAGAGCTTATGTATGGTGACACATACGTAAGATCTGCATTCAACTCGCGCGCGAACTGTAAGTAATATTTTTTTTAATATTTCAGCAGTAATGTTATTTTTGGCCGAAGTACTCGTAAAAATAAAGCTTTTCAGTAGTTCGAAGTAAATAGCTATTCTATTGCTAGTTTGATAGATAGTAACAGACAACAGTTTCTAGGTTTTTTTTTCATATGATGCAAAGTGATGCAATGGATTTTTCAATTAATTCTACTAAACTGATTTCTAGGATTTTTGTAGGTACTTACTCAAATTTCGTCAATCCTAATGATGCTGGTATACTTTCTCGACTGTGGCCCACATAAAGCAATAAAGACGAGACAGGATCTGTCGAGTATGAATAGATAATTAATTGTTTAATTATCATTATACATGGGTAGGTAGCAAATAGCAACTGTCAAGAAAGTAGTGCTATTGTTTGCATGCTGTTGATACGCATCTTGACAATTCGTTCTTGAATCTTAATTTATTCACGAAGTGCTACCGCGATTGGCGAAAGCGGAGCAGTTCGTGATCTTTGTTTGCTACAAAGTCAATGCTAAAACCCGGTCATTGTACAGCTCCTAGTATCTAATCAAGTAAAATTGCATGGTAATAACTCTTGTTGGTACTGAATTTATTTGTTTATTCATCGTTTATTATAGATACCAACATTTTATTTTATAGGTAGTTATTAATTTTGAAAAATCTATTGACTTTATCCGGTCTTACAGTTGCATTTGATTTAGGTCAGATCAGCGATCTTTTATAAATATTATATGGTGTGATAAAGAAGACAAATATGATAAGATAGTTAGAAATTTATCACCTGCCGTAACTATGACGAAAACGAGCCACTTAAATATACGAATTAAATTGTCTATTGTCGCAATAAATTACTATGAACACAATACCAATAACTTATGATATTGTATTGTTTGAAATGTACATTATATTATTATTGTAAAAGAACGTCTCTGGATTGTAGACTACATTATTGCTGATCATGTGATATCGCGACGAGCTTTTATCTTTATTGCTTTCCAACTTTGTTTTGTTTGGTTATACTCAATATCAATCGGGAATCTAATATTTATATCCTTGTGGTTATATTGATAAATTCTGATCTCTCCTTTACAAATAAACCACTGTAAATTTAAATAAATTTTGTGATACGAGTCCACGTCCTTTCTGTACGTGCAGGTATTTCCAAAGACAAGCTAAGCGTTCAGAAGTAAATTAAGTAACTTGTACTTATGTGAAAAAAATAATGAAAGGGTATGATTGTGCTTAGGCCTTTGGGGGTTGTTCGCGCACGGTCAGCGATTTACATTCCTCACGATTTCATATAGGGTCGGTGCGCGGTCGGTATGTCGGGTCGGGTCGAAAGTTATAAAAACTCAATAATTTGAAGAATTCACGCAAATGTTTAGATTTTCAACTTTTTGTAGATTTTGAGAAAAGTTTTTTATGTCATGACAGCTCAGTGATTGACCACGATCACGATGTAAATATACCAACTGATGTGTTGGGCCTAAGTAAAGAATTGACTTTGTTTTAAGCAAACTTATCTAGTTACCTACCAATCTACTCAGGTTATTCAATGCTTAATGAGCAGCAGAGTATTAAACAATAGGCTAGGGCAGACTAATCGCGTGACGGCACGCGACAAGGAATTATTTGTATGATGGCATTTATGTTGCGGAGCGTAGGTGCCACATTAATGCCGTCATGCGGATAGCTGTTCTGATACCCAGCGTTAATGTGCTTCACTTTATAGTAATAACTTCTAGTCCGAATCGCGTTTTACATGCCAATTGCATTTCTTCTAGGGCGTTCGTTGTATCGACCTGACTTCTGAGTCCTGACACCGTGACACGTGGCGACATTAGTCTGTCTCACATGGTCACATGGTATCTTCCGAATGTTCTTACTTTTTATAACCTCGCACTCGGCTATGCCTAGCCGACTTTGGATTTTTGTACCTATCTATCAATATGAAGATTTTTGATTGAAATATTTAATAAAAAAGAAAAATATGCATTTCCGTTACGTTCGTAAGTAGGTAGGTTTCTTTTCATCTGAAATCCTCCTTTTTTGCAAAGAACCACTAAGTAATTGGCTCTCCTTTATTTATTTATTTATTTTTCCATAGGTACCTGGAAATCCTACACATCAATTGTTATTAATAGATACCATTCTACTAGTCGGACATCACACTGTATTAGGTAATGTATTAAGTATGCGACTCTTACATTTCAATAGGCTTACATATTGTATTACAACTTCCAGTCTCAACTCTCATTAATTATACATTATCATCATCATCATCTCTCATTGATACGTTGCCGTCGCGCGGCGTATTTGTTTCAGCCTTTAGATACATGTAAGTAGTGCATTGTGCATGCGGAGGAGGGCGAAGTGCGATGCGCGGGAGCGGGCCCGAGGGTCGGGAAGGTCAGGATCATGAGGTCGCGCGGCGTGCAGCCAGTAGATTAGTTACTAATGTCGTGCTCGCCTGCCCGGCCCCGACCACCCTCCGATTACCGAATGAAAACATAACACTATACAGACCACGCTAGATATATCCGTACCTACATTTGCTTGTCATGGCTACCGTTAGTTCCACTTATACAACTACATAATAATATGGTACCTAATGGCGGCTTAATTAGGTCACCAAGTAATGTGTACACGTTGTATCAAGTATTGTGCAATTTATTACTAAGTTTATGCCCGCGTTTCTTCTGCGTGGACTACACAAATTTTAAACCCCTATTTTACCCCATTAGGGGTTGAATTTTCTAAAATCCTTTCTTAGCGGATGCCATACGTCATAATAGCTATCTGCATGTCAAATTTCAGCCCGATTCGACCAGTGGTTTGAGCTGTGCGTTGATAGATCAGTCAGTCAGTCACCTTTTCATTTTTATAATATTTAGTTATAACCAAAAAATAACACCCACATTAAAATGGGTAGAATAAACAGTATTTTAAAACAACTTAGCTAAGGACCGACGGATGAAATGACAATATTTTTATTAAACAAGTAAGTTACATGAAAAATCTGAAAGATAAAAGTTATGCTCCAGGTGAGGCTCGAACTCACAACCCCGGCATTGCTCACGAACACTGTCTTATAAGTACCGTGCGCTAACCAATTGCGCCACTGGAGCGACAAGCTGATGCTCGAAATTACGTAACCAATGCTACGTGGTTCTTCCCTCCCATTGCCCCTCCCGCGCCGCGCCCTTCTTGTCTATCGGTTTAACGTACTTGATTACGTCATTCATCGCCATCATACAATAACTGTTTGCAGTTTTATCAACTCCATAACCAATCAAAACGATATGAGAATAACGTAGGCATTCCGTGAAACTATGTACCTAATATGCCACTAAGTTTTCACATATCAAAAATATACTTGGATAGCGTTGTGGACATAATATATTTGGAATCTGTAGGTAAGTAGAAACCAGAAATATCTAGGTATTAGTCTTTTATAAAGCGGGCGTTTACCACGAATCTACAGTTCGCGCGCGAGTTGAATGCAGAGTAAATGTATGTGTCACCATACATTTGCTCTGCATTCAACTCGTGCGCGAACTATAGGTAGGTAGCACAACATAGGCAAGTACATAATAATAACATACTCGCACATAAGTAGTTTTTAGGGTTCCGTACCCAAAGGGTAAAAACGGGACCCTATTACTAAGACTCCGCTGTCTGTCTGTCTGTCTGTCTGTCTGTCTGTCTGTCTGTCTGTCTGTCTGTCTGTCTGTCTGTCTGTCTGTCTGTCTGTCTGTCTGTCTGTCTGTCTGTCTGTCTGTCTGTCTGTCTGTCTGTCTGTCTGTCTGTCTGTCTGTCTGTCTGTCTGTCTGTCTGTCTGTCTGTCTGTCTGTCTGTCTGTCTGTCTGTCTGTCTGTCTGTCTGTCTGTCTGTCTGTCTGTCTATCTGTCTGTCTGTCTCCAGGCTGTATCTCATAAACCGTGATAGCTAGAAAGCTGAAATTTTCACAAATGATGTATTTCCGTTGCCGCTATAACAACAAATACTAAAAATTAAAAAAATATATATATTAAGGGGGGTCCCCATACAATAAACGTGTTTTTTTCGTATTTTTTTGCTCAATATTAAAAACGGTAACAGGTAGACGGTTCAAATTTTCACAGAATATTAACTTGTATATTACGTTTCAAAATAAATAATTAAATATCAATAAAGTAAATATTAAAGGGGGGCTCCCATACAACAAACGTAATTTTTATTTTTAATACGTCATAAATCGTAAAACTTACTACAGGTTTGTACGGAACCCTCGGTGCGCGAGTCCGACTCGCACTTGGCCGGTTTTTTTTTTAAACAGGTTATTGTTTGCATTTCTGACTTTCGTAACTTTGTATCAGGAATCTGACTCCGGATCCTGGATTATGGATAATATAAAAAAATATGATAGCTATCTACCGAGTCGACCAATTTGATTTATCAAATCACAACAAGAAATCCTTGATTGTCAAACATAAAACTCGGTAAAACAGACAGACGTCTACATCTCAAGAAAAAATTGTACAACACAAAAAAAAGGAAAACAGTGTACTTATGTACCTAATTTAAAATATCTTTCAATCCTACCTAATCGTCATAATTATGTAACTAGTTATGTAATAATCATCGATACTGATCAATGATCATAATATATAGACGCATTACGTACAACTATTTAAAAAAAATCGCCCGAACAGGGACTTGAACCCTGGACCCTTGGATTAAAAGTCCAATGCTCTACCGACTGAGCTATCCGGGCTAGGCATAATGTATCAGATGTACGCATCAATACTTTCAATATTCTATTAGTAGGTACCTTTGATGTTTTCATAACAACATACCATGTATGGGGACCCCATTCAATTTATTAGGGTCACATTGGCACCCTATAGGTACGGAACTCTAAAAATGTTCAACTACTTGGTTACAAAACACTATAACAAAACCTCAAACAACTAAAATCAAAATAAGAAATAGAAGAAGGTGTTTATTTGTACGTACGTTGGTGTAACTAAGGATACCTTTTTCTTATTTATTTACCTTCCCTGTTTTTACATACGTGAACCATAAATAACTTGAAAAATTGATTATTAATTGGTAGACATTGCTTATTTTAAATTGATTGTTTTCCAAACATATAATTATTTGCTAAGCAAAGGTACCTAAATTTTGTATTTTAAGCAAAAGGGTGGAACGTGGAACTTAGAGGGAAAAAAGTAGCGGTATCATTTAAGAGCCCATCGCAAAAGTAAGAAATCTCCCTATTCCTTGTTTTTGCTTTGATAGTAATAAGGTTCTCAATCTATACTAATATTATAAATGCGAAAGTTTGGATGGATGTATGCATGGATGTTTGATGAAATCGCTAGCATCAGTTAGTTTTTTGTACATGATACTAGCTGATACCCGCGACTTCATTCGCGTGGATTGAGGTTTTTGGTTCCTGCGGGAATTCTCAATTTTCCGGGATAAAAAGTAGCCTGTGTATTATTCCAGACTATAATCTATCTTTGTGCCAAATTTGACCCAGATCCGTTCAACCGTTCCATCCTTCCATCCAAACTTTCTCATTTATAATATTAGGATAGATGAGTATAGATATTTATTACCTATAATACAATGCAAGATAATATACTTCCATACTCATCCTATAAATAAGAAAGCGTGTCCGTCTGTTATCATTTCAGGGCCCATACGATTAGCCCACTTTGACATTGATAGATGGCTCATACTGCAAAAGCAGACATCTACTCCTTGTTGATGTCCCGACACATCAGAGTTCCAGAATCTTCACGGAAGAAATTGAGGGTGTCATCTAGTGGTACATCATTATTCAGGTTTTATTTCTGCTACCTGGATCTGTGTATATACGTAGCGATAAAACTCATGGCAAAATCTACCCATCTTATGTTATCTAACAGGGCTAACTTGGCCCGGCTTAGATAAGCTCGGGCACTATGCGACCAAGTAAGGTCAATTTGAAGTGATACAGCTACTCAGTTAAAATTAAAACAAAGCAAACAACTAAAACAAATTAAATTAAATTAAAACAAACAGTTTAAATTACACCGTCACCGTAAAAAACACCGTCCCAGCGCACGTGTTTCCTGCCACATATAACTTAAGTTCCTTCAAGGCAAGAGTGAATAGGTATCTTCTAGGCAAACGCGTTCCAAGTTCCAACCTAGACCTCATCATTGCTTTGCTCTAAGCATGATTGTCGTCAAGCGCAAGCCTATCTCGCCATAAAAAAAAAATGGTAAGTGACTATAATAATTCCAATCGCATTCGATTTCTTGATTTAGGTACGGTGGAAAACTCAAACGGTGAAAATATTTTAAATCAAAAAAACTAATAAATAGTATAATATGTATACGGCAAAATAGATTCTCCGCATTGGACTTAATAGATATCTTTTAATTTATTTATTCATAAATATTTAAACTGGTGGGCTCTAGGTCTAAAAGGAGCAGTGAGCCGCGGGGGCATTCGATTAGCGCGTAGCAAAATGATATGTTAATGACCGATCTGAATCATAGTTTATTGTTCATTGATCCTTACCTGCGCTCTGCCACCGGTTCAATAATAAACTCAGATATAATCGAGCAAGTAGGTAGTTGGGCGTATTTTTATAAAAGTGTACATGGGTTTTTTGCCCTGTCCACCAACTTTCGGATTTTTTTTCTCACATTTAGATTATGCTGATCCAAACATATTTTATGTTTTTAGGTCGCTTATTAATCCAGTCATATTTTCGTCTACAATAAACATATTGATTCATATAGATTTAATAAATTACAGCATTATTAACAAAAATAAATGTGTGATTTTGCCATGTCCCCACCTGATTCTATAACTTTCGACTTGAGATAGCAAAGCCGCCATAATAGATAGATCATTGATTCACCCTTATTTAGATAGCTTATTTTATGTACTTTTGATTTGTTTATTGAATGAATTTATTTACTTAACCAGATGATTTTAATTATTTTTTTAATGAAAGTCTCAAATTTGGCTCTATGTGGAAATTCCATTGACGAGCGCTTTTTTGCTCAGAAATTATAAAATTACTACTATTGCAGAAGATTTTATTGGTTGCTTTCAACATTACTAAATACTGTAAGGGCGCATTCAAATTTGCCGCAAAGTGCCGCGCGGAAGCAGCGCGGCTGCAGCGCTGCGGTCGCGCTGCTTTGTAAATCCATATAAATAAAAAACACGCGACTGCAGCGCTGCACCCGCGCTGCAGCCGCGCATCAGTTCATCGATCGACTAGTGACGGGACTGCGCACGTATTTTTGTTCAAGTCTAAACATGAACGAAAATCAGGTAGAAGAATTTATCGATGAGGTTGAGAGTCGTCCAGCAATATGGGATTCGAAGTCCGAAAAGTACAGCAATAAAATCGAAAAGAAAAAGGCTTGGGAAGAAATATGCATTAAATTTATTGACAATTTCACAAACAAGACTCCAAGTGAAAAAAATGAAGCATGTAAGTATAATATTATGTATTATTAACACAACTACTTTATATTTTCGTTGTTTCGTATTAATAGTAACACAGAGCAGTGTTTCTTCGTCAGAGTCCATCGTGAAAATAAATATAGGTACAACCCTATGATGTTCGAACCTCGCGACAGGAGCGCGGCCGCAGCGCTGCAGCCGCGCTGCGGCCGCGCTACGCTTTGCGGCAAATTTGAAGGCGCCCTAAGACTGCTACCATGTTATTGAAATAATCAGTCTTCCTGCAATCGGCGTCTAAGTAGTCAATTTTGAGTGAGTGCTCATAACTCATCCATTGAGTAGGAACGGTTTTTGAAGGTAAATACTGAATTAATATTTTTCATACATCATTTTAACTTAGCTTACTTCATATTTTACTAGAATGTAGTATTGTTTTCTAGTAAAGTTCGAAAATTCTTGAAATACATTGCAACAAAATATTGCTGGCGTGAATTCGTTACGGTCCTTTGAGTTACTCTTTCGAAATTGTCAGTCAATGGAACAAATTGTTAATCAATGCATTTCTAAAGGTTTGTACACGGTTAAGCTTTTTTCGGTCCCGAGTTTTGCATTGAAAACGAGTATTTTATATATTAAATTATTCAGGTGTAACAATGGCGTTGAAATCTGCCGAAATAGCATGGCGGCATAGAGAGAAATTAAAGAGGGATTCTTAAAAGTTCAAACAATATAAAAAAATAACACTTGGACCTCGTAAAATCTAAAACAAGAAAAATATCTGAAGTGAGAAAAAATATCAAAAGGGAGAAACGGAGAAGACAAAACGCTAAAAATATTGTTACTTATAATCGTTCATATAAGGTGATTTAACATACTATAAATTGGTTGAAAGTTTCACTTATATTTTTTAGATGACATTTTACATAATTTAAGTAAGGTGAACCGAGGCTATTGTAACTTCGGGGCTATTGCGTCTTATCATTTTATCTTCCTTCACAAATAGATTTACGGGAAACGACATCTATTGGTGGATAGACCAACTAATGTTTACTAAAGGGGATCATAGAGTGAGCTTGTATCGCGCCTACTGTTTTACCGACGGCGTCTTCTTTTTTAGTCGGCCATTTTTCGTTGAGTGTGCTGGAAACATGGTGTGATATTTTATTCGACAAATATTTACTGTGAGCCTTTTGGAACAATATTTTACGCTAAGTACAAATTTAATGAATAAGTCCTTGTTATTTGATCATTATTTTCTTTCCGTGTCGTACTTAGTTATCTAGAGTTATTAGTAAAAACACATTAACCCCACTAAAATTGTGACACGAGGCTATTGTATCTACAAAGAAAGACACAATAGCCCTGTTGATTTTAGTATGGAAATAAAAGTACTAGTGATGCCAACGTATTTTTTTATCGATAAAATAAAAAACAGAATTTGTAAGAAAATAAAAGGTAAAAGTTTAAATATAAGATTGTTTGTGTTTGTCGTAAGACAAGACCAAAACTATTATGCTTAAGTGATTTCTGAGCATTTAATTAATAATAAATACTCAAAACGATTGTGATCTTTAAAGATTTTGTGATAGTAACCTAATTTTTGCTAGTGGAGAATTATTTTAATTTTTATAAGGTATTTTTTTAACATAATATTACTTTAATGCCCGTTTGCACTAAACTTAGGAATCGCCTAATTTCCTGCCCAACTTGTTTAGGCTTATCCTAGCGTTTAAAAAGCTTGCACTAACCTTAGGCCATTCCTAAATCCACTTAGGAGATGCCTAACTTTATGAGCCCGATTAGTAAGCGCCCAAGCGTAGGCGATACTTAAGTTGAATTTTTTGTAGTCTGTGGACCATTTTGTTGTCATTATTTATTGGTCTCACGGTTAATATGTACCTACTCTGTCGTTGATAGGTATCACAACCACAGAGTACCTACATTGTTATTGTGATTGTTATTTAGGTAGAACACTACACTGATCACAAGCAAAATGGCACAAGATTTATTAGATTCTTTCTCCTTCTTTCTCATTATGTCACCACTGGAATTGTGAATTTGGGTGATTTTTGCCCAAGCCTGTTCTTTCTCTTTATTTGATGCAGTATCGTGTGCTGTTACTTTGGAAATAATGCACTGCCCCTCTTCGCACAACAACCGTGCAAACCGCAACTTCTCCTCTGCCGTAAAATTGGCAGTTCTTTTTCGTTTATTTATTTGTCTATCCATTTTAATTGCTGATTTATAAAATCCCCTAAAATAAATAACCTTCAACTCCACGTACTTAATGTCACCTGTGCAATATATAAACCAATAAAATAAAATACACCAATGTTTTAGCTTTTGTCTCTATTCAACTCATGCCTGAGGTTATGACAAGATAAGGTAAAAAAATATTCTAGTGTTTACATTACTTTGCAAGATATATTTAAAAAAAAAACCATAAACAATCATTCATTCCATTCGTTCCTAGAGATGCCTAACTAGGCAATGCATAAGTTACGACACAGCAAGGACAAGACTGTCAGTGCAAACGAATTTTTTTGCTAGGCCGTTCTTAAGCCTAGGTGTATCTTAACTAGGACAAGCCTAACTTGAGTTTAGTGCAAACGGGCATAAATTTCGTCCTTTTAATTTTATTTCATTAATAAAAATATTACATAAATGATATATGAAAACGTGTTTCATTCAAAATATTATCGACAATCGACACAGCACAAATTATCAGGCATAATCCAACACTAAAATTTAAAAAAAAGCTACAATAGCCCCACTTATATCGAAAAAGTATTTTTAAAGAGAAACTAACCTTCTTACATTGAGATAAGTCTCAAATTCATTCCATTATGCCTCTGTTTATCATATTCAGTGAGTTTGAGCCTAATATCTCTTCGAGTTTAGGTATTAAGAGTGATAGTTACATTAACCCCCGATACGGGGCTAATGTGGCTAAAATCGGTCCTTGAAATTAAAATCAGTTTTAATAAGAATATAGTGGTTGTTTTCTAACGCAAATGGGTAAAAATAAGACTTTAGGATCTAATCATTCAAGATATTGAAACAGTTTTTCCCTAAATTATTTTTTAGCAGAAAAACAGCTCCTTCAACATACCTCGGTCAAAAAAATTTCAATTTTTAGATGCAATAGCCTCGGTTCACCTTATAAAAAAGAAAGAATAAAGAGTTTAAAATACTCAAAAGTACCTACTACGACTAATATAGTTTTATGGTAAGAAAGTGCAATAATTCTTAACAATGTGATCAGTGCCCTTACTTTTACCTTGAGTAATTGTCAAGGTTCCACTGACAAATTGTCCTCTCAAAAAATATTACATAAATGCCTATAATATTGGCCATTTATCATTATTATAAGTTATTTTTGTGTTATATTTAAAAAGATATGTTTTATCGGAAATTGCAAAAACAAAAACAAAAAGCATTGTCTATTTCAGAAGTTATATAGAAAAATATGACAGAAATTTGCCATTACGATAGTCCATAGAACTAAAATTATCAAATTTTGATAGTGTTTCTGTTAAGTTATGTTTGGAGTCCCATTTTTCTGTTTGGTATGTTTGGTAAGACTAATTAAAACTTCTTTTATCTTATCTAAAATGTTTTTTTTAAGTGAATTTGTGAGATAAAGTTCTGTTTCTCAATGGAAAAAATTCTACGTCAGTTCATTTTAAAATGGTTATTTTTACTATAATTAAATATAATATTTACAATCAGTGCTATTTCTCATAAAGATAAATAACTAGGAAACACAAATCTATCAATAAAATAACAAAATAAGGTAAAAAAAATAAAACATCGATTTTATTTCATGTACACTTTTAAAAAAATACGCCCAGTTACTAGTTAGCTAACGTACTTATGTATTTTTAATGGAATCTATATAGGTAAGGTAAGCCTACATATATAGAATAGTAGGTACCTACCTAGTACCTACCTAGCATATAAGGAATTGTGTTGTAATGTTAATGCCCCACATTACTCTTCAAAGAAAAAACAAACGTAAATGTGAATTTTTCTTATTCTAAATTGCTAATTGTATTTATTTAATATGGAGGGAAAGTTAGTCTTTTTGTTAGCGTCATTTAGTTAGGTTAGGTAGGTACCTACCTACACCTGCAAAATGAAGTCAGCACTTGCCACTTGTAATCTGACGCAAATATCAATAATGTATCTACTGCATACCAACAGCTATAATACCATAATAATGCAATTACAACAACAATTAAAATATGATGACAGAGCTGCATACCTACTTACATAAGAATAAAATTATTTCAGTACCTACTCATGGATTCTAATGATTGAAGTTTTCATGAAAAAAGTTTTCATGAGAAATGTTGCACTACAGACTCGTCAGCTTTGTAAAGGGAGGCCAACTTTCTTGCGCGCGCAGTTCATTTACAGCGATCTAATGGCACTGACTGGAAATATCGGATGGCGGCAAACTGACTGATCGGCCTGATTGAACAGGACAATTGCCCCTAATGAAAGTAATTAACACGACGCGATCGGTCGAAGTCGATAACGGCCCGCCGCGCGCCCGCGCCGCGCAACTATGCCGACACCACAATGTGCGTCATCAACCTACACACGCTTTAATTAGAAAATGTATAGGTATCTGTCTGTTCTGGTCCTTTTCATGAAGAATTATTATCGAACTCTTGCTTGCTTCTTTCATTCTTCAGATTATATAGATTGCGATTTTCAGAAGTGGTGAGGGGCAGGAATATTGGCTTCTTCGACTATTTAAGCGCTTGTGACGTGGTGGTGCCTGTACTGCGTACAGTGTACCACGTCCCATTTTATTTTTTTCATTGACATGACTATAATGACACAATCTAATAATATATTTTAGATAACGCTAATATTTAAGGAATATATTTGCACTATGAAAATTCATCACGTGTCATAAGATTTATAAATAAAATTATAAAGATTTATAAATATAAAGATTTATAAATGGGAAAGTTTGGATGGATGGATGGATGCTTCTTACTTAATCACGCTATAACGGCAGGACGGATCTGGATGAAATTTGGCACAGAGATAGATAGTCCGGAAACACAAAGGCTACTTTATATCCCGGAAAATTAAAGAGTTCTCACGGGAACCAAAGAACCTAAATCCACGCGGATGGAGTCGCTGGCATCAGCTAGTCCTACATACATACATAAAAATATTGAGGAATTATCTACTGCAAAGGAACAAGGTAAGTTGTATGAGGGTTGATAGCCTAGTGGTAAAGACTGAGTCTCCTATTCGGTTGGTCTAGGATTCGATCCCCGGGCCTCTAACTTTTCGAGTTATGAGCGTAGCTTTGTTCAACGGTGAATGCCTTCACCGTGCCGTGAGCATACTGCATGTCTGTGAATCCTCCATTATGCTCTCAAAGGCGTCTGCAGTAAAGTCTGCCAACCCGCACTTAGTTAGCGTGGTGTACCGTGGCTTAGAAACCCTTCTCATTCTGAGAGGAGACCCGGCGATGGATTGAGATGATTAAGGAAACATTTGTGTCAAAGTAGGTATGTACTATGTTGATTAAAATACTCGGTAATTCTTATCAATTTTATTTAGACATCATAATAAATATTTGAATTTAATATCTGTTCCATATTAAAATAAATTATGTTCAATATTTTTTTATATAAGTACATATTAGTATACTACAGTTGAATCGAGTTACGCCAAAAACCTTCAAATGTACCTAAGTCTTTTTTTTGTAACACTATCTGTGCATTTCTTCAAAATTCGGATTCCCGCACTGTGTTTTTGCAAAGATTATGCATATCCTAAAGATTGAAATTTTATACAATTGATTCTGAGTCCGATCCCAGAGAGTTGATGCAGCGAGCAGGTAAAGAAATTGTCCAATTTCTTCTCACCAAACCTCAATACTTTTAATGTCATCACTGATCCTTGTGTCACTCATGGGAATTGGTTATGGGAAAAGAAACTCTTTACAAAATATATTATTTCATGGAATATGAACGACATTGATGGTAATCTGTGCGCTACACTTTATGAACACCTTTATTTTCTTTTATGTACTTTTCAATATCTAGTGCAAGTGTGGATCAAGGTTACGCTTGTTCAAGTTTATCTTTATGGGTACACCGTACACAGTATAAATCAAGAACAAATTTATCGATAAAATGGCATAAAGCTAATAGTGAGACTTGTCGGTCTGTTTGTTTAAGATATTTCACAGATCCTTATGGAAATGTAAATACATACTTAAATAAACATCACCTACTTATCTCATCCAAATTATTCAAGGTTGATGCTATCTCTCCATGTTGGATAACACTTCAGTTTAATGTAAATATTGTGCGTCAAAAATTAATATTTTGTAAGCAATTTAAAAAGAAATATAAGTAAGTAGGATCAGTCGATGGACAATCTAACTTCACAGAATACTCACCTACATAATAATTTACCAATAGGGTTCTTTCCGATGGGTTAGGAGTTCAGGATCTTTATGCATGTTTGTCAGTTTATTGCTCCATGATCGGACCTCAAGTTATTGCCGATGGGACAGTTGATTTTGATGCCAACAGCATGTATTAGCTACTCGTATGTCCGACTTTTAATACTTAAAATTCAATATTATGGCGGAAATGTATCGAGTTTGGTATCAAATGAAGTCTCATGTAATGTATGTATTTCAAAAATATAATTGAAAATGTGATCCGTTCGCAGGTGTTTTCGAATTTTTTTTTCTCAGACGTTTACCACAGTTACTTAAATACACAGGTACTTACCTATTTTGATTTGTTTTAACTTCAGGGTAGGTAACTATTGTTGGTACTTGTTGAACTAGATTAAATGCAAAGTTGTTTTACAGTTTCGTGTCAAATATCTGTGTAGACACGTGATGTTTGAATAGTGTAGGTAGGTATTATAGTTACCTGATCGCGCAAGTCACGTGTGCTGATGTAGGAAATATTTAGCTCAAACATGATATACTTAATAATGTTGTAATGGAAATTCATCCATGTCATAACAATTATTAATGTCTCGAATTTCACATGGGTGTTATTTGTAATAGAGGAACAAGTACCTGCATAATTGCAATTATAAATACCTACTACCTACCTCATTCGCCCCGGTTTCGCACGGGCGACCACTTAGCGATTTTGAGATTTCTAGGTATGATGCCTATGCCTATGAATATGATGATAGTTAGACACCATTTCTTGGAGCCATATGATATCACTAGCAACACGCACAGTTGCCCGAAGATAAAATAGTCTTCTGGCAACAACAGGCACTGAGGAATTTCGAACAAGTTGTCATATTTAAGCTTCCCTCCGATTTGGATTCGGCAATTAATCGGCGGTTAACCTCTGTCTCGAATTGGTCCTACTTACTTATAAGCTGTGAACAGAGGTACATATAGGTACCTATAATCTATAATTATTATTTTGAGTGCAAAGTTCTAAAAGATAAAATCTATAATCTATAATCATTTTGAGTGCTAAGTTCTAAAAGGGTGGAGCGAGCTACGGGGAGATAATTTTCCTGTTGCACTCATAGTTGCAGTTGGATTAGGCTCGTGGTCACTGGTCAAGTCTTTTCGAATTCGGTTTCTACTAATTTTAATAAAGTAAGTACAAACACGTCTTACAAGTAAGTAAGAACCACCGAACAAATATGTTATAGAAAGGTAGAAATGTAGGTAATATTATTTAGTACCAATAAAGTTTTCCTAAATATATCTGCTATGACGAAGCATTAAAATATGTTAAGCAAATAAAATCTTTGCGGAATTCATACACCTACTGCTTGCGACGGATATCGTTAATGTCATAATGAATCGTTGAAAAAAAAAAACAAGCACGATCAATAAACATAAAAGAATTCCACGACCAGCGATGAATGGGCCGAGCATCATTCTTATGCGAGCATGTCGAACTTTTTGTTTGATTGTGTATGTGTAGTTAATGAAAAAGAACGCTCACTCAGGTGCACACCTGTTGAAGCGCCCGCGCCGCGCCGTGGGATTGCAGCAGGTAGAGACGACAGACATACGTGCAAAATCTCAGACACTCGTTTTTACAATAATGCTTGCGTGTTTGACACTATAACGATTTAGCTTGGGATACGGCACAATATGAAAATAAAATAATTAATCAACCTATTTTACGAAATTGCATAAAATAAATAATAAATTATTCCACGAAATATGCTATACAGAAAGTAACATATCAGAATGAATGATAATTTCGGAAGACAATAATAGTAAGTAACAAGTTTTACTTAAATTAAGAATTCAAAAAAACCCACGGTTGTCTACCTAACCTAAGTATGTCAGCAATACCATTCCGATCATTCCGATGAGCCCATGCTCATCTGAGAGCATAAAGAAAGTCTTCCGTTGATAAAAATTGGTGAAGTTTATCTTGGGTTATAGTTGTTACCTGCAGATTCCAGGTGATACTTGACCTGGTTAAGGCTTGGTAGCCTTGCAATATCATTGACGTAACAAGATACCCGAATCGATTAGTTATAGAAGTTGCTCACACCCATTTATCAAATAGAAACTGATTAGATTTTCTTTATTTATAGCTAAGAACAATCTCTATCAAGACCTTTCAAACAAAAAAAACTAAATCAAAATTGGTTCATCCGTTTGGGAGCTACGATGCCACAGGCAGATACACACTACGTTAAACATAGAACACCCATCTGTTTGCGTTGGAGTTAAAAAAGATATCCTAAATAAGCTACCTATTCTCATTGCCAAGAGTCATTTTAGGCTGTGAGAAAGCTGCCTGGCACAGAGCTTCCGCTTAGATAGCGATTTATCGCTGAATCAGCCTTTACCTTTGTCTCTATTAGGACGTCAATTTCATTTAGGTAAGCAGTTTTGAGATAGTAAGTAACTTAATCTTAGGAATATAATTTCACTCATACAAGTTTATCGTATAAACATGAAACGACTAAAAGACGTCATTTTCCGTAGGTATTTGGGAGGACTTTATCTGAAAGGTGATCTGCCGACGCTGTTTGAACTTTTTGCACTTTTATGCTATTAAAAGATCCGAAAGCTTGCTAAGCACAGGGTATAGCTATACCTACTAGCAAAAGCTTGAAGATTATGTAATAATGGATATAAGTGTAGGTCTAATTGATATATATAATTTATTTGTAGATCATTAAATTGTATTAATCATCAAGATCAAGGAATTATCAACAAGAGTACTTTACAAAAAGTTCCGTCAGTAGTTTTACTCGTAGGTACCTAAGCTGTGTGCTGTGTCCTATGTACATGGCGTATAGGCTGGAGCTTCGTGAACATAAAAATAGACTTCAGAGACGAGCATTTACGGAGCAGTGTCGTTTCTAGTCAGAAGTGGGAAGAATAATGATACAGGTAATTAATCAATAAAATTAAACCTCATCGTTATCTGTGGCATGTGCACTGTTATCTCTTGCTAAAGATCCTTTGTCCAGCATTGGATATCTATCGGTTGACGCTTGACGACGACAACGAAGACCGACGACTACATGCTTACGTACCTACGACCGTTAAAAATTCATCAATTTTTTGACGTATAGATACTTGCGGAACTAAGTTTTAAAAGCCCAGTTTGACATGGCTTGATGGCTTTTCTCTATCACAGCTTAGAAAGTTACAGAGTCTATACGTGTAGGTAGAGGCCTACTCAGATATTTACTTTCCGTGTTTAAATTTTTGCCCATATGAGGCAACGGTGGTGTGCCGCCGCCTGTATACTGATTCAGATATGCTAAGAACGTGCAGATCGGGGCGGGGAACGTCCGCTGCGGTTGTAGAGATCGCCCAGGCTCGTATGCGTGAACATCGCACTCTCCATCACCTCTCGTTTTTACACTATAGAAATTAAAGGAGGCTGTACCTACTGTATATCTGTGGTATATCTGCTTATCAAGCTGCCGTGAATAATAATTTGGTGCAATCTTGCACCTTTACCCTACAGTCTATGAACACGTAAGTTTTTTTTAGTTTTTGTATTGACAACATTAAAAACATACAATTATATACCAATTTTACATATGAATTCATCTAATCTAATTATTAATAAATCAATCTTTTTATTAATAAAATATTAACAATCAATACAATTTAAATTAATACAGTGAAAAATTGGGCTGAACCAGCGGCTAACTAGAATCATATACAATCCTGTGTTTAGCTACTGGATCTTTTCCAGATTGAAGGTTTCAGTATTGCAATTTAAAGAAAGTTTTATATTAATTACAAATCATAAATATTAAGATTATAAATGTATAGGTTAATTGTTACATGCAAAATATGGGAAATTATTAATCGAGCGACTAAAAAATTTATTAGCGACTGTTAAAGAGATAGATACTTTAATACTAAACCGAGCGGCGTTAAAATATGTTTGCGAAAAATTTATTTAACTGGCGATAATAATTAATAAATCGCGGCTTTGCAGGCGACCTCCATGACGTCGGGGGCGGCTGCGACTAATGCAGAAAGAGCCAAGAGGCGCAATTAAATGAAATTATCGAAAATAATTTAATTTTTGTGCCTTTTGGTGTTGACACCCTGGGGTCGTGGGGCGAAGATGCTAGATCCTTTTTTAAGGATCTATCTTCTCGTCTCACAGAGTCCACAGGTGACCGGACCGGCTGGCAGTTACCTCGGCCAACATATTATAAGTTTGGCTATTCAGCGGGGTAACGCAGCCAGCGTTCTGAGCACAATTCCTTCATTACAGGGGCATAGATGATATTTTTAATGTTTAGTTTTTAGTTTTTAATTTAGATTTAATTTAGATTTTAATGTATTTTGTTAAATTAGTTTAGAAACAAGTTGAATGAAAATTTGAATTTTGAATAGGATAAAAAAAAAAATTAATCATAAAAAGTAAGTCAAATATGCTACTAAAAGAGAGCAATAACTAATCTAAGCTAGCAATTAAAATTTTAAGTGACCGAATGAAATGCTAAGTGCAAGCGTGAAAGCTTGTAAGAACGAAAAAAAATCCAAATTTGCATACGCTTGGTTTGTTCAAGATTAAGCATGTTTGAGGAATTGTGTGACGATATACCTGTAAAACGGGCTTGCGCAAAATGATTGATTGTACTTTTATATCAGTACCTATAGCATATTGGCTTCGATTTGGTTTAGACTCGCGAAAAAGATAATATATTTAAGGTACATATTTGGATGTACACAACTAAGTATATTACATTGACCTAATGAAAACCCAAATTTGCAATAAATTAATCTTGAATCTTGAAGACCGGGTTTCATCGATCTATCAATTTATGTACCTACATATTTATTTACATAAACTTATACAGCGGAACGAATTCTCAAATACATAAATACATAAACCTATCACTACTTGATTTGACAGCACACCTCAGAACGTATAATAGTAGTTTATGCAACTGTCATATAACGAAGGGTATTAAAACACGAGTGTGAGTTTATGAAACGAGCGCAGCGAGTTTCATAATAGTAACGAGTGTTTTAATACCCGTGTTATATGCAGTTGCATACACTACTTTATCTTCACTAATGCAATTTATCAAACAACAAGAGTAAAAGCTGACAATACAAAACACATTGCGAAACATTAAATTCACGCGTACGTGTATTGTCACAGTCACAGACATATTATGTCACAGTGAACTTGCCGCCATTAAAATCTAACCAATGAGAGCGCAGCTGCGCGCGCAGGGCCAATCAGGAGCGAGCGCGCGCTGTTCGTTTTTTATTTAATTGGCACAAGATCTTACCAAAGAGTTTTGTGTATGTAAGTTTAGTAGTTTCGACGAAGTTTTCACGTATAACCCAACTGTTTTCAAAAGCCAGCCTAATATCAAAATTTTATACAACTTGTATGAGGATTTTGACATAAGGCTCGCCAGGTTAATTGGTCGCGTTTTATTGATGTTATAATGAGATTTTACGATATCGATGTGGATATTATACCATCATGTGAAATTGCTTAAATTGAGTGTTTTGTTATCTGCGCTATAACAGTAGTAATTATAAGTCAAGTATTGGAAACATAAGTAAAATGTTATAACATTAGTGTAGATAAAAATTCAAAGACACCTTATAGGTACGTATTTCGATTTTTTGCGTACTTTTCATAAGACGAAAGGTAAACATTCTTTGTTAGCCACTATTGAACAATTGGGTATGTGAGATTTAGTGCGTTGTTGATTTTATCCACATTCCACACCGTTGTACAATACATCGTATGTTTCATTGCGAAATTCCATTAAGCTTTTTGAATACGAATGAAAGAATATTTTGGAAGAAATCCGTCGCCGCTCTCGAACAGGTTATTGTTCGGCTTTTAGAAGGAACAATCGCACGGTGTTTCCAGTTAACCGTGACAAACTGCGGTGTTATTGTACCTGTCTGTACTTAGGTGCACCTCCAGCTAAAAAAATATAAATTCAATCCAAACTTCAAAATTTAAGGCAGCAACAAAGGTAATGTTCCAAACGAATTAAATAATGTTTACAGTACTTAGTTATAAATACCACTATAAAACAATATTTAAATATTTAATCAGTGTACTAGGTACAACAGAAACCACTAGCTGATGCCCGCGGGAACTCTTCGATTTTCCGGGATAAAAAGTAGCCTATGTGCTATTCCAGACTATAATCTATATGTGCCAAATTTTATCCAAATCTGTTCAGCCGTTCTGGCGTGATTAAGTAACAAACATCCATCCATACATCCATCCAAACTTTCGCATTTATTAGTAGGTATAGAGCAAGTTTCCTATGCGTATTGATTAAGTTACTTAAATGTGGATAAGCCAGAAATACATGTGGGTGTGGTCGTAAAAAAATGTACAGTTACATTCATGACATCGTAACAAACGTTACATACCTGACTCAATGATACATTCATGATCAACATAAAGCTTAGTTCAGAATCATACAATATTATGATTAGAATATTAGGTATATTATTTTTACAATATTATATTATTATTGAGATATCTTTAACAATTTCGCGACCCTGGGGTCCCGGCGTACGAGGGGCCAAAGCTAACTCGCAGAGACCCCATTAGACATTATACACTAGTTTTTTTTACATTAGGTGATACCGCTTTTATTAAAACGATTAATTCTGTCGAACATCCTTTAAGAGGGCACCGAGTCGAAACTAGCGTTAGTTACCATCACATTTTTATAAATTTCTCTTATTTACCGGGTGACGTAATAAAACGATTAACTCTGTCAAAATTGAATTTCTGAAGAAGTGTATTCTCCGCCTTACAATCGGTCATGACCGTAACGTTACACATTTCGTTACATATGTTACAATCATGACAGAAAAAAGCGAACGACATAACCTCAAATCAAAATATCACTGTACAGCGAATAATTACAGACAGAGAAGTAGTTTCATTGTGTTACGCGATGTCAAAGCTTTATTAACCTTTATTTATTAGTTCGAAAGAATGTCCATTACTCACCCTGCAATTCAACACAAGAAAAACAATTTTTGGCGACAATTCTCGCGTCGACACACACTAACAATTTTCCTCCTAACAAACATGGCCGTTTTTATTTTCTGAATGTTGGCGCCTTGTTCAATAGTGTTGCCAATAAATGAAAGGCAAAAGCAACCAAATTATTTATGTAGTATGGCAAAAATAGGCGTTATAATGTCGTTACATTCATTACGTTACACACGCAACAAAAAATTGGACACATTTTAGAAGTTGAACAAAATTGTGGTTATTGTTAAAATAATGGTAACCTTTTGTAAATACGTTGGAAAAGTAATCAGAACTTGAACCCAACTTACAAACGCAATATTAGGACAAAAGTTTTGTTAAAATGACATGCTTTCGATAATAGTGTAGTAGTTGGACAAACAGTTTTTGTATGGATCAAAAATTTTGCCAATCGGAAAAAAACTAAAATAATACAATTTTGTAAGGATAGCTGAGATTTCATGGTTTTATCTAAACTACAGAGAGGTTCTATTTAGATCAATATGGAACGTATATTCGTAATTAAAACAGAACTGATTTTATGACAAAAATAAAACCAGGACAACAAAAAAAAAACTAATGTACATTTTTTTGCGACCGAACCCATGTACCAAAGTGTTTTAAATTTCCTTACAGAAAGTTATCTGTGAGCAACCGATACTCGAGGTCGATCATGATCAGGGATGTGATATTATTAAAATGTGTGTTAGTGTGATAGCGCACGTCCGACGTCCAAACGGCGACGCGACGTGCGGATGTCCCTGCCGCGAGATAAGCCTCAACCTGTCTTTTCTTATCGGCATAAGTTTTGTCAACAATTCCTATGCAAATACAACGATAGCAATCGCTCTATAAAGCCATGTACAACGATCATATTATAGTTTAATTTTTCGGCGTTCGACCATATAATACTGACTTTTCAGGTGGCTTATCGTTAAACAGATGATCTTTCTTACACTTATGTAATGTAATTAATCATACTTACACCTAATTTAATGATAGGTATAGTAGTGTGGTTGTTGAATAATACAATTAGTAGGTACCTAATACCTACCTACACTTACTGACAATAACATGCCATGTCGTAAGTACATAACCTATTCATAACGATCTGCCGCCATTTTGATTTTTTTTCGAAATTGCGGCGCGCGATGAAATTGGTATGTATGGGTAGAAGACACATAGACAAACAAATAACGTCAAGTAACATAGTACCCCAAAGTGTCACATTACCGAGATATTTGGAGGTAAAGATAGATATATGAGGACAACGACAATCATTAAAAAAATAGACATTTAGACAAATAGAAAGGAGAAGGTTCACCTTCGGTCCACTCTTTGTACACTCTACCATGAATAGAGGAAAATACATAGATTGTATTAAAAATATAATAATTTAGAATATTAAAGTAAATAACGAGAAATAAAATAAAATGTATTTCAAGTTTTCGATACGTTTCCAAGGTGGCAACCTTTAGCCATAGAGATGGCAGTAGGCGCGAAATGTATCAAATGTCATTTCTGACAGTCACTGTCAAAATAACGTGTTTTTCCCTACGGTTTTTCCGGTGTTGTGTTGACACTTGACAGAAGACGTCAAAAAATATGAATCCGCCATTGTTACCCACTCGTGTTTAGTGTTGCTTATCGTGGAAAGATTAAATAATTACACCGCTGAAATTACGACGAATTCGCGGATTTGAACGATCAAAACAGGTTTAGTATTTTTTTTTCTTTCATTTCTCTACTTGTAAAAGGACTGGACCGACGCTCCATACAAATCCGGACCGTCTCCTTTGAAGTAATTACGTTCAGTAATTCAGAAGTTATAAGGCTCTGGCAGACGGACGGATAGACGGACGGATGGACGGACGGACAAGTGCCAATTCACTCAAGTAGACTCAGAGACCTTCGCTTCGCTCGGTCAATAAACAGTAATAATAATAATCAACCTGGTAACTATTATTTGGATACAATCTGACGCCTGTAGACACGTAATAAGTCTATTTTTAATGATTGTCGTTGTCCTCATATTATGTCTATCTTTACCTTTAAGTATCTCGGTAACGTGACACTTTGGTGTACTATGTTACTTGACATTATTTGTTTGTCTATGTGTCCTCTATCCATAAATATCCCTTCCATCGTGCGCCGCGATTTCTAAAAAAAATCAAAATGGCGGCGGGTCGCTATGCCAGCTTCCATACAAAAAAGAGAAGTAGGTATATGGCTCACCTCTGTGATTTTAATACACCGCATTAAGTTTGAAGTAACAAGTTCAACTTTCGCAGTATAGTATTCTGTGAAAACCAAAGATTTCTACGCGATTCAAGAAAATCTATCCACGAGAATAAAGTTGCGGGTTAAAGCTATATAGTATAGTAGTATAGTCATGTTAATTTAATGGGAGAGATATCGAGTATCGCTTTATAAGTACAAATATTCGCGAAGGTCGCGCTAAGTGTGCCGATGGCGTGGAGTTTCCGGCCGCGCGGGCGGCACGTGCGCGGGCGCAGGATGCGTTCGCACATGGGACCCGAGCACCCCCTGCTATCTCACAGCTACGGAAAAGGATACATCTGAATTAAACGAACACTGCTCTTACTATATACACACTGTAACTTTAAACGGTAGTTAATGGTTACATGATACATTCGCATGAATAATGCATAAGTACCTACTTACTCGTATAATACAATGAAGGCGACATTCGCTGTCTATTAACTTTTCATGGCTGCAGAAAAGCGTACGCTTTGTATCCCGAAAAGTCTAAAATTTTCGATGGAATTTTCACAAAGCCGACATCGCGAGCATTATATACTTACAAAGCATCTCACAAAAAGTTACACGCAGGTAATAGTAGTTTGTGATATAAGGGCGGTAAATAGGTTTTTACATACGAGTTGACTAATGTCAGCCCGATGACGCCAGTCGAGCGCTGACCATCGTCACGAGTTTGTTAAAACCTTAACGCCCGTGTATCACACGATATTTTTCAATACATTTGTGAGAAAACTTGAAAATAAAACTCGAGTAGGTAGGTACAAGCTAGGTACAAGGTACTCACTAGAAAATGGTTTCTCACGCCCGTACTTATTTCGAGATTTTTGGCGGCTATTAATAGCGCGTTTTTTTTCTCACATCTAAAATACCTAATTGTTGATTTATTTTTATAATTCCACAACACATAAACCACTCATATTTATTTAATAATTTATAAGAAAAACTCAATGAAACTTTTAAAAATAGCGCGCACAAATTAAAGAATAATATCTACGGCGCGTTGTTGTAATGGCTTTTTTTTAATTGGCTTCATGGCTCTAGGTTCTAGCTCTTAACTCCCAACCTGGACTATTCAGCCTTTACTTTTTTGATTTTTAATACTTAAAACAATTTTAATTAATTATATTAAATACAATTTTTAATTTCATGAATTGATTTCATCAATCTACATCTAAATGTTATTATTTTTTAGGTTTTTTACTTACAAAGTCAATATCATTATGAACCTTCTTGCAAGAAAACTTTTTAATTAGAAGTGAAATAGACTTAAAAAAAATTAAAAAAAACTGCAAATTTACTGCACGAGGGCAGTAAATTCTGCAAATTTACCGCACGAGGGCAGTAAATTTAACTTACAAGCCCTGTTTACTGCCTCTGTAAGTGCATTTTTCGAGCAAGTGTATTGAAAAAAGAATAGCGCACGTTACATAAAAAGAAAAGCTCAGTGATAGAAAAAGATACATTTGATACTAAATTATTGTTTCATCCAAGGAATAATGAAACAAACTTTAACTGTTTGAGTAAATATAAGGTGGTAGAATGATTAGGTGAACCGCGTGAATAATAATAAATAATTATTAAATCTAACTTTAGATATATAGAAATGAAAGATCAATAAGAAAATTAAAATTAAAGAATTAAAATACAAATTAGAGCACATTTTATGTGCGATGCATCATGCAAGCTGTAATTGAATAAGGATAAATTCGTCATTTCCCTAACCAACAATTACAGTATATTTATGTGCTAAGACCTTTTGTCTTCGTAACAACGCGAGCATATTATCGGTGTTCGCGAGCATGTCGGTGACGATCATTTCGGTGACGCGAATCCACAAGTTTACCCCCTACCAAAAAGTGCTCAACGCGGCTAAAGAAGTTATCACTTCAAACAACCAAAACATTGAGTATGCCTTCTGCTACCAAGTTCCACAGTACTCGTTAATCGTAACTTTTAATAATTGATCTATTTTGTGCTCGAAACTTAGCGGTAAAACATGTTAATTTACAACTGAAAAGCAGTTACGAAAGCGCAACTTAAGAAGGAATAATTCTTTTCCGTTGTGATAAACGACGACGTTCATAAAGGTGGAGAAAAAAATTAATTCGTGAATTCCTTAAGTTATTGGCACAAAAAGGGAAAATTTAAGACGTGCCAAGTCAGACAATGCGGAGTGGTGTTAATCTTGCCGCGATCAATAAACTCTCTGATTACACATTCATGTAATACCTCGTATCTCACAAAGATGTCCGCTGCTACGCGTGTATGCGCTATGCCGTTTTATTTATTAAACTAAATATTGTAAATTGATTTTTTATCCTTATATTTCACTACTAAGTGATTCTTTATAATCAGTCGAGAAATATTTTTATATTTTGCTCCTTTTGCTTATTAATATTATGTATACGTCACAAAGATGACCTCAGCTGCGCCTATGCGCTATGCCGTATTATTAATATTAATTATTAAATCAAAAAATATTGTTTCTATTGATGTTATTTTCTTATTTTTCACTAATAAGTGAAAGTGATCATCTATCTATCTAATAAGTGATTCTAAATATTGTTACTTTTATTTCATGTTTCATTATTTTCCGAAAAATAATGTTACAAACTTATAACACTACCAAATCTAAGTATTAAGTAGGTACCTAAATTAAGACGATTTCAATTTATTTTCATGTCAGCATGGTATATGTATGTTAGTATAGATAATATTAAAATAAACTGTTATAAATAAATCTGTCTGTCTCTGTGCTTACTTATCAAGACCCATCTGTCCAACCGATTTTGATGAAATTTCAGACGAGGAACCTCGTATCCCAGGAACGGACAGAGGTTACTTTTTATACCGGAAGATCAAACACTGCCCGAGGATTTAAAAGAACAAATCGACGCGGACGATGTCGCGGGCATCATTTATAGTACGATATGAACGGAAAACTCATTAGCGGACCTGCAACAAAGTTGCTAAAGGCGGTGGCGAAGGCGGTGATAGTTAAGCCGTCCGCTTCTGCAAATTATTTATTGTAGGCTAAGAGATAGAAACGAAGATGACACAGCTACGTGTGACACCGATCACAATGAGCAGGTAGGTTGATGTAGCAGTAGGCACAATACAATTATGCAACCTATCTGAATCTAAGTATCTCACTAGGCACTTTTATTATGTACTAGCTGATCATTTCCGCGACTTCGTCCGCATTGTTTAAGTCACTCTCAAGGTCCTCAAATATACCCTTGCAAAAAATTACGTCGATCCGTTGCTCCGTTGCGTGATTGAAGGTCAAACCAAAGTGAACCAAAGTGAAGGTCAAGAAAGTGTGTCTGTCTGTCTGTCGATCTGTCTGTCTGTCTGTCTGTCTGTCTGCTACGCTTTCCAGGCCCATCTTTTCAACGGATTTTGCTGAAATTTGGTATAGAGGTAGCTTATATCCCGGGGAAGGACATAGGCTACTTTTTAAAAAATTAAGGAGTTCCCGCGGGAACCAAAAAAACCTTAATCCACGTGGACGAAGTCGCGGGAATCATCTAGTCAAATAAATATTATAAATGCGTAAGTTTGGATGGATGTATGGATGTATGGATGTATGGATGAATGAATGAATGAATGAAAAAACTTTATTGCACACCAAATAGTTACATGAAGAAATAACAAAATATATAATATCTAAAACTAACATGGTAGTACGCAAAGGTGGATGTATGGATGTATGGATGTGTGGATGTTTGTTACTCAATCACGGCCCAACGTCTGAACGGATCTGGATGAAATTTGGCACAGAGATAGATTATAGCCTGGAATAACACATAGGCTACTTTTTATCCCGGAAAATTAAAGAGTTCCCGCGGGAACCAAAAAACCTCAATCCACGCGGACGAAGTCGCGGGCATCAGCTAGTTTCTAATATTTTATTATGTATCTTAAAGATATGTTTGTTACTTAAATATGTATGGCTAACACTAATGATCATTTTCTTAGTTGGTCCGATATGCCTGAAGCTAAAAATGTTACAATTTCAGTATCCATAAATCATTAAAACCACAAAAAAATTTACATCCATCTCTGAAACTATAAACTTTCGGTGCGGCGCGGGCGCATAAAACCTGTGATATTCGTTACGACCGAGACATATGGGTCAGCAGACGAATAAAAGGCGGAGACTGCGTTAACCTAAAAAATATGCCAGCTGACCGCTCGCTATGCATTGGCAGCATTAATCGTTAACGGGCCCGAACTAGGTGACACGAATTAAATTGGTGCATCTGTCAGAATTGGCCCTTTTAGCCGATGGCTACGAGCGTCATCTGTGATCCTACCTGTTCATTATGTTTCGAATATACCTAACAATTAACAATGACCAGGTTTCTGAGGATAATAAACATACAAAAAGTATATTATCTTAAGGTGATCTACTATATTCTAAACAGTAGTCAGCGAAAGTAGTGGGTTTTATTTTTAGGGTTCCGTAGCCAAATTTGGCAAAAACGGAACCCTTATAGATTCGTCATGTCTGTCTGTCTGTCTGTCTGTCTGTGTCCGTCCGTATGTCACAGCCACTTTTTTCCGAAACTATAAGAACTATACTGTCGAAACTTGGTAAGTAGATGTATTCTGTGAACCGCATTAAGATTTTCACACAAAACTAGAAAAAAAACAATAAGTTTTGGGGATCCCCATACTTAGAACTGAAACTCGAAAATTTTTTTTCCATCAAACCCATACGTGTGGGGTATCTATGGATAGGTCTTAAAAATGATATTGAGGTTTCTAATATCATTTTTTTCTAAACTGAATAGTTTGCACGAGAGACTCTTCCAAAGTGGTAAAATGTGTGTCCCCACCCCTGTAACTTCTAAAATAAGAGAATGATAAAACTAAAAAAAATATATGATGTACATTATCATGAAAACTTCCACGGAAAATTGGTTTGAACGAGATCTAGTAAGTAGTTTTTTTTAATAATTTAAAACTTACTACAGGTTTGTACGGAACCCTCGGTGCGCGAGTCCGACTCGCACTTGGCCGGTTTTTTTTAATAAATTTTTAGTAAAGCTTATTTTAAGCTTACGAAACAGGTGGTTCGTTGTCGTCGTCAACCGAATATCGTACATAGCTATCCTGTAAAGTCCTCTGCAAGCCGTGGTCTTGCGCCACTCCGCCTGGATCCAGCGGCTCCTTGCAAATCGCATGATATCATCCGTCCACCGAAACAGGAGTATTTTCTTCACAAAACAAAGAACGTCAGCGAAATAGTCAATTAAAGTTGCATTTTCCAAGGAACATCTTCCATTATCCAACAGGATATACAAGTGATTGCAGATTTAGATATAGTATTGCAACTGTTAGTTATTTTTCGAAAAGCCAAGAAAATGAATGCAGTTCAATAGTATTTCATTTCAAAGATTTTCCCCCGAGCAGCGTAAGAGTGTGGAGGCTTTCATTAAAAAGTAGGTACAAAGAAATTCTCATAACAATGCAGCAGTTAATATGATCATGCATTAATGCGTTCGTTTATAAAAGGTATAATGATGAATACATGCAACCAAAAATAAAAAGGATGTTACTACATATTTCTATAGAAATAAAGCCTCTGCCTATAAGCATGTGAATGAAGTTAATAAGCCTTTATTCGGATGCGTGTTCACGAATCTCGGCGACGATCTCACGGCCTTACCGAGTGTCGTTTGACAAACATGTCGCTCTATACTGATTTCCGATGACACATCTCGCCTCTTCATCGCTCATTTGAAACGGGTGACCATATAAATGATAATCTCACACGGAATGTTATCGTTTTATTATTCACAATAGCTCACTAACTTCCTTTAGCTGCAGCCACTGAAACGCTTTCTATCAGATGGAAGTGATAATTTAATACAACCTTGATTCACAAGTTGGTAGGGCTAACGGGAGATTTATTAGTATTTAAAGACTGCTGAGTTTCTTTCGATCTAAAATTATGACTTAATGAAGACCGGAGCTTCAGCTGTGAGTGGATTCGAGATTGAAATATTAATAAAAAGTTTCAAATGCCTACCCATGAAGGGTCCCTATAATATAATATGTATTATAATAATAATATGTACGTACTAACTACTATGTAAGTAACAACATATTATTTAATAATCTGTGCTATGGCTACCTACTTACTCTTGAGCCGTACTATTTAAGGGTGCAAGTTGCATATAGACTAAGAGATATCGGGAAGATCTCCGATTTAAGTTATTTACGATTTAAGTATTTAAAATAACATATAACACCTTTCAGATCACGTCCTGTGATAATCTATATATATATATAAAATTCAAAGTCCTGACTGACTGACTGACATATAGCCTAAACCGCTGGTCCTAGAGACATGAAATTTAGAGGGTGTGTTCTTTGTGAAATCCAGTAAGAAAGGATTTTTTGAAATTCTACCCCCAAAGGGGTAAAATAGGGGTTGAAAGTTTGTATGAAATTCTATCGTTTTTCAAGTTATAGCCATGAAACTTGGTATTTGGGCTTCCGTTTTAAAATTATGAAATACGTATTTTACAATTTTTGTAATTTCTATCCCCAAGGACGTTAAAAAGAGAGATTGTCCTTCACTCACGCCGCAACAGAGCAACAGATTGACGTGATTTTTTGCATGGGTATAGAGCCGCTCGCCCTTGCTCTCGCCTTCGCCCTTACCTTCGCCCGCGCTCTCGCCTTAGCCCTCGCCCTCGCGCTCGCCCTCGCCCTCGCCTTCGCTCTCGCTCTCGCCTTCGCCCTCGCTCTCGCCTTCGCCCTCGCTCTCGCCTTCGCCCTCGCCGTCGCCTTCGCCTTCACCTTTGCTTTGCTTTGTTTGTTTGTTTGTTTGGCACAAAGATAATTTATAACCTGGAATAACACTACTTTTTATCCTGGAAAATTAAGGTGTGCCTGTGGGAATTAAAAACTTATGCCACGCGAACGAAGTCGCGGGGGTGCGCTAGTACTAATATAAATACAATCTGAAACAGGAAAATTAATAGTAAAACGACTATTACCTATTCTGTGATCGTAAGGAGATATTTAAATAGGTACTATACACAAACACTAACGTAAACTAAATTTGGCATAATTAAACAAGTGTAATAAGAATAGCATAGCAATTAATTCTACGCCTTCCACCAACGCGGCGACACTGGCTATTTTTTAGTAAGTTTATAACGTCTTTGAGAGGCGATATCTAGTGAACCAGATTGTAAAAAAACTTTAAGTTGTATTGAAAATATTGTTTTTTAAAGTGTTCCTTGATCTTTTACGATTAACTTGAATTAACCTTTGTTTAAATAATGTCTCAAATTAAATCACAATAGTCGGAACGCGATAACGCCTTTTTTTGAAATTTCCATGAATTTCCCGATAATTTTCTGCTGTTACTATACGATTTTTGACCACTTTTTTTAATTAGGTCATACTTCATTTAACTAAGTAGCGAATGATATTTATTTGGTAATGAAATTTTAATTTTTGCTATCATAAAAAGTCGGAATACAAAAGAATGTTTTGAGTACATATTAACCCATAAGTTACCTACTAATTCAATCGAAAATCAATTGCCATCTTATAAAAATTATCGTACAAGGATTAATTCTCTCCTATACCCATATTAAATTATGGCATGCATAAAGCAAAATAATAGACTTACGTCAAACATAGATTTATAAAGACACACCTGCTCGCCGTCCTAGTACAATGAGCTCTATTGAAATGCTAAACAAAAAGTGGCGTTCGATAGACAGCAGCACTATTGAATTAACTCGAAGACCGAACAATGCTTACTTCGATATCTTTGCCCACTTTCTTTTGGAGAAAGACAACAAAGTTTCTTCTTAAGAAGATGCTGACATACAAGCTGTGACAATGAGGATCGACAGCGATTGCCTGTCACACACAAAGGTCAGCGAGATCTTCTTTAAATGTTCCTAAGTTACCGCTAAGAACCGAAATCGTTTATTCTCGGCAATGACTGGATAGTCTTGATATTACCGGGTTCAATACCTGTATCTAGAATATATTATGCAAAGTAGAAGATTTTTCAAGATAATAATGCTACTTAATGTACACCTTACGTACTATCCTTCGTACATTTCTGGCTTCGCGCCTTGAGAAATTACTACTGGGTAGTGGGTACACTATTTTAGGTAGGACGTGGGCAGGACATATATGACTAAGTACCTGGATTGAGGGTAATCAGATTTTGTTCTTGGCCACTGTAAGCGACGCGATATTATTGAATTTAAAACCTTTTGCCAAACAAAAATAATCAATTAAAATTATAATTTTATTCGTACGTTAAGTTAAGTACGTACGTTAAGGTAATATTATACCTACTGTGTGTGGTTAAAAATTAAAATGGAGTTGGCAAAAACAAAAGAGTAGGTACAGCAGAGGGCGCGCAAGAGGACTGTCACTTTCTTTTCAAAATTCAAAACTGAACGATCGCCGCTCTAGCAATTTTCGACAATCACGTTCGATCTAATCTTACGCATATATTATACCTCTATATACGCATTGTATTTATGATGATTGTTTCAGACGCTATTTTCTTCAATCTAAGACACTTTTTACATTCTAAGAAGGTAAGCTTTAAAGTAATCTCTCAGGGAAACCAGTTTATCCGCGTTAACGAAATAATTTATCGCACTTTTGCTCCTCAGTCAGTTAAGAGTTGAGATTTAACCAGTTAATCTTAAATCTAACGGGTGTTTTACGTACTGATCGCCGATCATGGATCGCGGTATGGTCGATTCACTGAGGATGCATGCTTGTGAGTCGCCCGCAGACCCGTCTGCGACGCACCTCTCCATACACTTTTGTAACTCGACGACGAGCATTATCGCGAGATCTGGGAGCGGAGATGTTTCTCATAATGCGTTCAGATAAACCCGCATTGTGTCGTGTGCTCTCTATAACAAGAAGAATATTCCATGAAAGGAGCGCGCAACGCAACAGGTACATGCCCCTGCGATAATCTATTATTTTAGGTGACGTGTGGTCGCTTCTTTTGAATTCCTTGGTTTTTGATTACACATGGTGCGCCTTGGTTTTAGAATTATATCTTGTTTAGTTATTTTTAGAGAATTATCTTAAAACTTAGGTATACATATTTATTAATATTAATTGCAACAGCAAGTGCATACTTAGGTCTTCTTTTAACTTTGTCCAATTGTCCTACTTAGATATTATGTAGAGATTCTTAAGGTATCTTTTGACCTATTAGATAACTAAGTCATAATTAAATATTATCTAGTATTAGTGTTAAATTCATATTTACCTGGGCCAATTATATTATGTGTAAAATATGTACTTATATCTACTTCCGTTATTTGGTAGGTACCTAGTACCTACTACCTATAGCAGATTAGGTAATGGGTGTAAAATGTAAATACACTAGTGGTTCGCCCCGAACTGAGACCTCGCTGTATCACAGAGCGCCATCTATTGACATCATTGTGAAGTTCTGTTAAAAGTACTGAAGCACATTAAAAATTAAATAATTTCGTTTCCTTATTATTTTTATCTAATTTTAGTATTTGTTGTTCAAGTACAGATATAATTGATCAAGTTTCAGGCTCCGCCTTGCAGAAAATTGAGAGTTCTGAGGTCAACTTTGGACGTAAGAAAATCTCCACTTTGAAAGCCCCCCAAGCCGCATGAACCGTCTACCTACTCTTCATTATTGTTGACGTGACTCCACATTGACACCGACTCCAAAGAATGTTATTATAGAACTAAATTAACTCTTGTATACATAATAAATTAAATTATTTTTTACTTTTTAGTGTTTGTGGTTTTTGAAGTCGGTTTTTATTTTTATTTTGAAATTTTTTTATTTCACAATTTTTAGTGGCCCCACTGTTTTAAAATACAGGATGTAACCAGAACGAGATATGCTATGCATGGTTAAAACATACTGTTTACAAGACTATCACACTGATCGCGAGCAATTTACTCTTATCCATGAGGAGTTCCGTTCTCCATCTCCGGAGATATTCATCAGATCTTCACCAAATTGAATTGGGACCATACGGGAAGCACCAGCTTTCAAATAAAAAAAGAATCATCCAAATTGGTCCACCCAGTCAAAAGTTCTGAGGTAACAAACATTAAAAAAAAAAAAAAAAAACAGTCGAATTGAGAACCAGTAGTATGTTATTCGCCGGTTCTGCCCCACTCGCCTGCCCTCCCCCACCCACACCTCCCCGCTGCGGTTTTGCGTACTGCTTGCCGCTAAAAAAAAAAAAAAAAAAAAAAAAAAAAAAAAAAAAAAAAAAAAAAAAAAAAAAAAGGTTTAGCCCCCCATTTGAATCGTTTGCGCGCACCCTCGTACTCGTATCTATCATACTTTCGGAGATAGCTTTCTTGCAGCGGCGCTCGTAGTTCGTTAATGACATGGGTAATTACTCGTAGATAACGAACTCGGACGCTAATCACCTGTCCATTCACAATGGCTTCGAAGTAACTCCAACTTGCTAATCCATACTAATATTACAAATGCGAAAGTGTGTCTGTCTGTCTGTCTGCTACGCTTTCCCGGCATCTTTTCAACCGATTTTGCTGAAATTTGGTATAGGGGTAGGTTATATCCCGGGGAAGGACATAGGCTAAAAAACCTTAGTCCACGCGGACGAAGCCGCGGGCATTAGTGACTAATATTATGCAAGGTTCAATCAAAGGAAAAATTCTTTTACGGTTTTATTTCATATTTATTTCTCTTTAAATAATTTTTTAAATAATCTATCCACTAACATATCATTCTCTAGCGTGTTATTATTGAATACATTTAAAAAATCCTGAGTGCTATAACCCAAATACATGTAATACAAATAGGTAATACAATATTGACCACATACTAAAGTGAAGTCGTTTTGTATTCTTCTCGTACTGTACCGCCACCTCCTGGAATTTCTTTTCAGAAACTGCCAATGATATTTAGTCGGTGCTCGCCCATATGAATCAAAATACTGACCAACGCCATTCCTGTCTATATACATGGCTATCCAGTGGGATCCCGGTTTATTATCAGTATCCAGATTGCTTATTATATAACTCGGGGTTGAAACATAAATTGGTAATCGGTTCGCAGCATATGCATTGTGTTCAATACTTGGATGGATTTTGCTTAGATACGACTTTATCTCTAAGGTATTCATGTTACCTACGTGACAGATACAGATATCTTAACGCTGCAATGGATCATACATGAATGTGGATATAGAATGTACTTTACCTTATAACTTAATATAAAAATAAAAGATATATTCATTTTACAAGTGTTTTATTACATATAAATCTTATAATTAAAAAAAAAAATACAAGTTTTGACTTAACCTATTTGCAATATAGTGTTACTTAACTGCTATAGTCAACTGTTACATTACGATTTCTATCAATTTCAATGACATTATCAAACTCTGCATAAACTATACAGTTGATGGTTTCATTAATAGCTGACTCAAAACGAACTTCTAATCTAACACTACCATGCTTTATAAGGTTCCAGTGACTCGAGTGAGCTGATAAATCAGGAGTTAAATCGAATGCTAAAAGGCAATAGCCTTTTGCGTATTGTTCCCTAGATATTCCGTTCCCTTCATTAAAAAAATGGATTCCCGTTCCTGAGAATAATGTATGATAGGCTGAACTGAAAGTATTATTACTGAATGATGGTTGCAAAGCTTTTGAAGGTATTTGTTGACCATCAATATACAAACTAAATGTATTCATCTGATAATTTTCAAAGTTGAATGGATTTTTTGTAAGAGTTCCATTAAATGCTGCATTACTAACAAATCCGACAATACATCTTTTAGGAACTTGACCAAGAAAAATATTATCGAGTGTTTTACCCTGAACCCCTGAAGGAATTGTTAAAACTTTAACTTCCGCTCGAGTTATTGGATATTTTGCAGTAGTAGATGCTAAAACTTTTTGATGTGCAAGCAATACAGTTGGATTTATCCGCGCGCGCCGACCTATAAGTCACATTAATGAATCATTACATAGATATTTGTGGTAGATAAATTATCGTTACGAACTGGAAGTCAATGACTGTACTCATTAGACATGAACTTTTACCGATATCGCTATTTCATAGAAATATTTAAATTACTACTAATGGTTTCTTTATCACCACATTGTTAGTTAAACTAGATTGTACAGGACACTATATATAAAACCGAGAAAGCATCGGTTCACTCATACTGTAACTTCACTACTGCCACTACTACATACTGTCACTTCTTAACTGTAACTATTAAGTGTTAATTTTTGGGTTTCTAACCTAAATTGTTTTGTGAGTGTTTGAAAGTTTGTGTTACATACCGCAGAAATGGAGGTGAGCTATTTTTATTTTGTATTAGTATTCTTATTTTCATATGTTGTCCTTTAATTTAAAAAAAAAATAGTCTAACATTAACTTATATATTGTTACAGAATAAGTCATACAGTCCTAGTAGTCAAGAAAATAATACTTATAAACAATATTATTTTCCTACCAGTGATTTTGCTGAAGAGGAAACTCAAGAACTTTATATTGAACAGGAAATGCTATCAAAGAAGAGAAAATCAGAAACTTTAGACAAATTTTTTGATACCCCTACCAAAAACAAAAGAAAGCTCAATTGTTCTACAGTATCACGAATAAATGAAGATGATGGCAGATCTTACATTTCCACAAACACTGATGATGGAGCGACAGCAAGCTATCTTATAAAAATTGAGTTGTATGATTTGAAAAAAATATCTAAAATACCTCCATCTGAACACTGGAAACATGCTAACGTTAGAATAAAATATTACACTCAGAAAACAAGTAAAGTTCTCGCGAACACTAAAGATATCATATATAATATTACTAAAGAAATCGCAGAGACAGAGGGGTGTAAGAAATACTCCTTTAATAATTAATTTCTAAATTTTTAATTAATTACCTAGTTCACTTTGTTCACAGTAATGTAATTAGCAACTTAAGTATCTTATTTACCAGGCAAGCTATCTTATAAAAAATTGAGTTGTATGATTTGAAAAAAATATCTAAAATACCTCCATCTGAACACTGGAAACATGCTAACGTTAGAATAAAATATTACACTCAGAAAACAAGTAAAGTTCTCGCGAATACTAAAGATATCATATATAATATTACTACAGAAATCGCAGAGACAGAGGGGTGTAAGAAAAATCGCTCCTAATTAAAGATATGGAAAATGTAAGCGAAGTTTGTGTTAGTGCTTTCTTCAACTCTACGGATGAAGAACTCTATGAATTATGTGAAAAATACGAAACGAACACGGAAGAAAGTGAAAATGCTTTCTGTGATTGTATAGATGACGTTAAACTATATGAATTGTGCGAGGAGGTGGAAAAAAAAATCATGTAAGTACTTAAGACACTTGACATTTATAGTTAAATTTTTATAACTTATATATACGAGTACATATATTTTTTATTTTTTTATTTTTAGTCAAAGTAATCAAACACTACAAACTGGAGGTGCTCTCAAACGGCGGATCAATGTCTCAACAGTGAATAACCAAGCGAAAAAGGTGAAAGTGAATGAAGGAGCATCTACATCATCTATTGAAATCCAGAATGATACAAATTCTAGTTCGTCATCTGAACACATAGGAGGTAATAAAATTAAATGTGATATTTGTCAAATATATGTTAACAAAAAGTATTTTGCAAATCATTTAAAAAGTAATCTTCACAAAAATAATCACTTGAAGCCACATTCATCATTGCCAAATGTGCTAGTAATAGAGTCAGCTTTTGGACAAAGAATAAAAACCTATAAGATAAATAGTAAAAGTGATGATACATCTAACTTAATTTTTAAGACACCTGAATTATTTTTGAATTCAATAAAAAATGATATATTATTCCTTATCCAAGAGTCGATCAAAGAATATACTGTTTTGAAGATAAACTTCATTTTACATGCGGATTTTGTTCAAGAAACTAAAAAACTCTCGAACTCTTTTGACTTTCAAACATGTAATTATGTTGTTTTTACTGGAGACGATTTAAATATATTCATGTCATCTTTATGTGATACTTTGATAAATAAAATAAGTGCCTTTGAAAGAAAAGATAGTGGTTGGAGCCTTACCAATATGAAATGTTTGGATATGAATGTAAATAAATTTAATCCACTCCGTGGTACATCATACATTGATTTACCTCGAGATATCAAAGCTAAAAAAGCAGTTATTAATGTTAAAAATGCAGATAATATGTGTTTTAAATGGGCGTTACTCTCTGCTTTATATCCCCCCAATAATAATAAAACAGATAGAGTATCATCATACAGCATGCATACAAATAAGCTTAAGTTTGATGGTGTATCTTTTCCAGTTAAATTAACAGATATACCTAAAATAGAAAAACAAAACGACATAAGTATAAATGTGTTTGGTTTAGAATATAACAAAGACAATAAACAGCACTGTATCCTAGGACCGTTATATTTTACACAATCTTGTAAAACTACTCATGTTAATTTATTATTGATATCAAATAAAACAAATTCACACTATTGCTATATTAAAAATATGTCGCGTTTAGTTAGTAAGCAAATCTCAAATCAAGAGCATGCTATTCACATATGTGATGGATGTCTACTACACTTTCCAACACTTGAGAGATTAGAAAATCATCGAAAAAATGATTGTTCCCATATCGTTACAGAATTACCAAACAGTGAACCCAAGAAGAAGAATTGGTTTGGACAACCATCATCAAACAATAAGATAAAGTTTGATAAATTTAATAAAAAGTTAAATATACCATTTGTGATATATGCAGATTTCGAAGCGTTTATAAAACCCATAAATTCATGTTCAAATGATCCTCACAAACCTTTTACGGAAAATGTTCAAAAACATGAAGTACATAGTTTTGGTTATTATGTAAAATGTTCCTATGACGATAGTCTTTCAAAATATGAAACGTATAGTGGTCCAGATTGTACTAAAGTATTCATGGAACGACTCTATGAGGATATAAAATTAATATGTAAAAAGAATAGTTTTCAGAAACGTCCAAACCCTCTTACGAAAGAAGATGAAAAGTATATTGCATTCTCAAACAAATGTCACATATGTGAAACCAGTTTCAGTAGTGAATACGTTCTCGACTATGATTGGCATACTGGAAATCTAAGAGGTATTGCTCATGAAGTTTGTGCTGAAAAATATCGAGCTCCGCGTCATATACCTGTTTTCTTACATAATCTTAGTAATTATGACGCTCATTTTATTGTCCATTCTTTGAATTTTGTAGAAGGCGAAATTGAAGTAATACCTCAAAACAAAGAGAGATATATTTCTTTCTCAAAGAAAATAAGTGTTAATAACCAACATGTAAGTTTGAGATTTGTAGACTCTTTTAAATTTTTGCCGTGCAGTCTCGATCAATTAGCCAAAAATTTAAATGATGATCAGTTCCAATCTCTTAAGAAATTGTTTCCAAATGATGATGACTTTAATCGTTTAAGAAGAAAAGGTATTTATCCCTATGAATTCATGAGCTCTTATGATTGCTTAAAATTATCATCGCTACCATCTCAACCACAATTTTACAGTTCATTGACTAATACTCATGTTTCTGATGAAGAGTATAATCGTGCAAAAGATGTCTGGAAACATTTTAAATGTAATAATATGCTTGATTATTCAAACTTATATCTTAAAACTGACGTTATATTATTAACAGACATTTTTGAAAATTTTCGCAAGATCTGTCTCAAAACTTATGGTTTAGATCCAGCTCATTATTACACAGCTCCTGGATTAAGCTGGGATGCCATGCTTAAGTATACGCAAATAGAATTAGAATTGTTAACAGACTTTGATAAAATAGCTTTTATTAAATCGGGGATCAGAGGCGGAATATCTCAATGCAGCAATCGTTACGCAAAGGCAAATAATCAGTTCATGGATGATTTTGATAAAGACAAACCCCAATCGTACCTGACATATTTAGATGCAAACAACCTGTATGGGTGGGCTATGTCTCAATACTTACCAACAGGAGGGTTCGAATGGATAACAACTGATACAAATGTTAATGTATCAGAAACATCAGACTTTGGATTTATACTTGAAGTAGATTTAGAGTATCCGGATAATCTTCATGATTTGCATTCAGATTTACCATTATGTCCAGAAAATGTTATAATTGGAAATTCTAAAGACATGAAATTAGTACCAAATCTTAACAATAAAACAAAATACAAAATTCATTACAGAAATCTAAAACAATGTATCAACATGGGTATAAAATTGACTAAAATACATAGAATATTAAAATTCAACCAAAGTGCTTGGTTGCAACGATATATAGATTTAAATACAAATTTACGAACCTTAGCTACATCAGACTTTGAAAAAGATTTTTATAAACTTATGAACAATTCTGTTTTTGGTAAGACTATGGAAAATATTGAAAAAAGGGTCAATGTTAAACTGTTAACACACTGGGAAAATCGCGGTAAAGTCTTAGGTGCACAAGACTTAATTGCTAAACCAGAATTTCATAGCTTATCTGTTTTCTCTGAAAATTTAGTTGCAATACAGTTACGGAAAACAAAATTAACTTATGATAAACCTATTTATTTAGGATTTTGTATATTAGACATTTCTAAAACTTTAATATATGACTTTCATTATCAATATATGTTAAAAAAATTTGAAAACAATATTAAACTATTGTATACGGATACAGATAGTTTAATTTATCAAATTTTTACAGAAAATTTTTATGAAGATATAAAATCTGATCTCATAAATTATTTTGATACATCTGACTATCCAAATGATAATATATATGGATATCCAAAAGTCAATAAGAAAAAAATAGGGTTTTTAAAGATGAAAACAATGGTAAAATTTTCAAAGAATTCGTTGGGTTACGATCAAAAATGTATGCATTAAATATTGATGACAAAACTATAGCAAAAGCGAAAGGGGTAAATAAATGTATCACAAAAAGAATGACAATGGAAGATTATAAATCATGTCTATTTGAGAAAAAAAATCAGTATTGTAACATGTTGAGATTTCGATCTATTAAGCACATGATTTTCACACAAAATATTAACAAAACTTGTTTGTCACATAATGATACAAAACGTTATATTTTAGAAAATAACGTTGATACATTGGCTTGGGGTCATTATAAAATTAGAAATAAATAGGTAGTTTTTTGTAAATATTAGTTAAAGATATTATTGATTGTAATTATTTTCTCATGTTCATAATTTTTTCATGTTTTTCATTTTGTAATATTTTTTGTGTTTATATTTTATAAATATTTTTAAGATTTTTAAAATTTAGTATAAGAATACAAAAAAAAAAAAAAAAATTATTTGCTTTATATTTTTTTGTTTTTTTTTCAATAAAATATTTTTTAAGATTTTTAATTTATTTTATTTCAATGCTTTATAAAGTACCCTATAGAATCTACTTTAACTAAGAACGTGGTGATAAAGAAATTATTTTGTGGTTAATGAGTATAGTCATTAACTTCTTGTTCATAACGATAATTTATCTACCACAAATTTCTACCTAATGATTCATTCTTGTTAAAAACATATTACGAACTACACGTCATAATGTTTTATTTTGTTCATCCTTTTACTGCTATTGTAGCTGGACCTAGTGGTTGTGGGAAATCAAATTTTGTTACAAATTTCATAAAATATGCTAAAGACATTTGTAAAAGAGAATTCACACAAATAATTTGGTGTTATGATGAAATGCAGCCACTTTACAATTTACCAAATGTTAACTATCATGAAGGGATTCCGGATCTTTCTATGTTTGATGGAAAAGATGCTCAGCTTGTTATTATTGATGATCTCATGAGGGAATCTGATGGTCGTATTGTTGATATTTTCACTAAGGGTAGCCATCATAGAAACTTAAGCGTCTTTTACATTACTCAAAACTTATTTCATCAGGGAAAAGGTCAAAGAGATATATCTTTGAATTCCAGTTATATTATTTATTTTAAAAATCCTCGAGATAAAACGCAAATACGATACTTGTCCCGACAAGTTTCACCGGATAATTCAAAATTTATTGAAGATGCCTATAAAGATGCCACAAAAGAAGCACACGGATATTTAATGATTGATCTTAAACAGGATACTAATGATATGTGTCGAATTAAATCAAAAATATTTCCTCCAGATGAATATTGTGTAGTATATGTCCCAGCAAAAGAGTATAAATATTTAAAGAATCATCCAATTTCTATCATTTACAAATAATGCATCAACGTTTGAAGACCCATAAAGAGCTGCTAAATGCATTACATACACTTAAACCTAAATATAAAAAAGCTTTATTGAAATCTTGTGACGAAGAAGAAATAAACTGCATCTGTGAATGTATTCATAACGTTTTACAAGGTAAAGTTCCAATAGAAGATAGACACAAGAAAAAGTTACAAAAATATAAAAAAATACTACGCAACTTGGTTCGCAAAGGAACAAATAAAATAAGAAAAAATATACTAATACAAAAGGGAGGAGGTTTTTTACCTTTAATTTTGGGGGCTATTTTAAGCGGACTAGTGTCATCTTTAGTTTAAAATGGAAAATGTTAAGAAAATGGTGTTAGTTGAACCAAGTGTCATAGAAAAATTAAAACAACATACTAATATTGAAAATCCTAAGTCTCGATTGGATGCAGAAATGCAAAAGATCTTAAATAGTAAGATGGAAGATACTAAGAAGTGTATTTTATATCTACAAATTTTACAAAGATACCTACATTTTACCCAGGAGGATCGTCAACCTATTGAATTACCGATTATAACTGAAAATTTGAATAATATGGAATATAAAAATAATGACATGAAAAATGAAGACTTAGTTCCGACTGAGACATCATCACATGAAGTAAAAGAAAAAAATATATTAAATAATCAGACACGTTACACTTCAACAGAAATATTAAGTTTAATACCTAAATCATATTTGAAAAAAGGTGAGTTGTTACTGAACTTTATCTCTTTGAGTAAAAATACAATTGACTGGGATGATGAAGGTACAGTTATAATAAATAACGAAAAAATTCCTGGTACTAATATTGTTGATCTAATTAATGACTCACTGAGATCACTTAAAAAAAGTGATCCTATAGGTTGGGAAAAATTTGCAGGAGCTTTAAATTCAATTAAAATACCGTTGACTTATATCGGTAATCCTAAGAGATCGGAGTATATTCACCAACTTCAATTGAATAAGCTCGAAAGTAACTATAAATCAAATAAAGAAACCTTAGTCACACCTATTTCTAGAGGTGATAAACATATGACAAAGATTAAGAAGAAAATTGATTGGGAAAAATGGACCCCTTATTAGAAATTAATAATATATATTATAATCCAAAACATCCTGCTGGGTTCAGTAGTATAGAGAAATTATCAAATGCCATGAGAGGTAAAATGTCTAAAATAGATGTTAGAAAATGGTTGCAGTCACAAGATACTTACACACTTCATAAACCTGTTCAGCGGAAGTTTGCTCGAAACAAATACATATTATCAAATGTAAACGAATTATGGCAGGCTGATCTTAGTGATATGAGAACTTATTCGAAATATAATGATGGTTACAATTATATCTTGTGTGTTATTGATGTCTTTAGTAAATATGCATATGCTAGGGTGCTGAAAAAGAAAAATGCTGAAACTATTATTGAATGTTTTGAAAGTATTTTTGACGAATCCAATACTACTCCTACACATATACAGTCTGACAAAGGTACTGAATTTGTTTCACAAGAGGTTAGAAAGTATTTCAAAAGTAAGAATGTAAATTATTACACAACCAATAATCCTGATATAAAAGCAAGTGTTGTAGAAAGATTTCAAAGAACTCTAAAATCTAAAATGTGGCGTTATTTTACATATAAAAATACTTATAGATATATAGATATTTTACAAGACTTGATAAATTCATATAACCATAGTTTTCATTCTAGTATTAAGATGTGTCCTTGTGACGTTAGTTCTCAGAATATAATGACGGTTTGGAACAATTTATATGATAGGATATCGATTCATAATAAGCTATCATCGAGAAGTGTACTACCTAAATTTCATGTTGGTGATCATGTTAGAATTTCAAAATATAAACACATCTTTCAAAAAGGTTATGAATCTAACTGGAGTGATGAAATATTTGTTATAACATCAACAATAGATAGATATCCATGGATAGTCTATACATTAAAAGATTTACAAAATGAACCCATAGTTGGAACTTTTTATGAAAAGGAATTACAAAAGGTATCATATGATTCATCTTCGAACTATAAAATAGATAAAATCCTTCGTTCTAGGTATTCTGGCAACAGAAAAGAAGTGTTCGTGAAGTGGAAAGGTTATCCTGATAAATTTAACAGTTGGATTCTAGAGTCTAGTTTAAATCAAATATGATAAAGGAAAACTTTTATTTAACTTTACTTAGTAATAGTTCTATAGAATACTTTCCAGAAAACAAAACAACTATGTTTTCAACGAAGTTACCAAAATCCCTTGTATTAGAAGGTGAATGGTTTGTTGGAGTTGTAGAAATTCAATATCCTTGCACCGTATTTACTGTTCAAGAAAATGAAAATATTATTAATACATCGAAGTGGGTTTTAATACCTGATAATTTAGAACATTCATTAGTGCACTATAGAGGACAAATTCCTGCCATGAACTATGACAGCATTCAACATTTGATAGCAACTTTGAATAAAAATACTTTTAATGAAATTATGTTTAATTATGACGAAATAACCAAACAAGTATCAATATTCATTTCGGATAACTTTATTGATACACTTACGATGTCAACAAAATTATGTTTACAACTTGGGTTTGAACCAAACAAAAATCTTGTAAAAAATAAAATTGGGACCTATCCTTCTAATTTAAAATTAGGGTTGCCATCTCAATTGTTTATTTATTGTGATATAATAGAACTACAAATTGTGGGGGATGTAATGGCTCCTCTTCTCAGAATTGCACCATTAGATACAGCAGCATATTTTTTTTTTTTTTTTTTTTTATCCACTACAAGTTAGCCCTTGACTGCGATCTCACCTGATGGTAAGTGATGATGCAGCCTAAGATGGTAGCGGGCTAACCTGTTAGGGACATGGAAATTATATTAAACCCATACCCCTATTCGGTTTCTACACGGCATCGTACCGGAACGCTAAATCGCTTGGCGGCACGTCTTTGCCGGTAGGGTGGTAACTAGCCACGGCCGAAGCCTCCCACCAGGCCAGACCAGGGAAAATTCGGAAATTATTAATTCCCAAATTGACCCTGCCGGGGATCGAACCCGGGACCTCCGCACGTTAAGACAACAACGCTCAACACTGCGCCACGGAGGTCGTATGTATATGGAGCAAATAAAATGCATATTTTCTCACCACCTCACTATTTACCTGTTATGCGGCGAGAGTTTGATACTATTGAAATAGATATAAGGTCAAGCACTGGCAATAAAATCCCATTCCAGTTTGGAACTGTGTGCATTAAACTTCATTTTAGAAAATTATAATGGATCCTTATCAAAACAGGATTATATGTCCTTACGAACAATATTATTCACATCAGGCTGGATCAGGTATTGGAGTAATTTATAAAGGTGTACCATATCAACGTGGCCATGGTATTGGCAGTTTTCTTGGAGGATTGTTTAGGTCTATTTTACCACTACTCTCTAATGGTGCTAAAGCCATAGGAAAAGAGGCATTAAATGCAGGTGTTGGTCTCCTATCAGATATGGTTAGTGCACGACCTATGGAAGATTCTATTAAAACTCGTCTTAAGGAAGCTAGTTCTAACTTAAAAAGAAAAGTACATGATAAAATAGACAGAATTAATATGTCTGGTTCAGGCTATATAACTAAAAGAAAACGTCAATCTTCATTCATTCAACCGCTGACAGCTAAAGTGAAAGCTATTAAAAAATCAAGACTCAGTCAAAATAAAATAAAAGATATATTTTGTAATTAATTATGTCTTTCTTACATAATCATTCATGTGAGTGTATTAAATCAGAGTTAGATTTGTTTGCTTTACCATCCACACAAACAAGTATAGAAAATGGACTATGGATTCATTACAAACCCATTTCATCCCTTGCTGATGACGGACCTATAGAATTTCAAATACCTGGAACGAGCGATGACTACATAGATTTGTCTCATACGTTGCTTCATTTAAAGGCTAAGATAGTGAATCAAGACTTATCAAAACTTAATTCATCAACAGCTGTAGCTCCAATTAACAATTGGTTACATTCAGTTTTTAGTCAGCTGGATGTATATTTGAATCAAAAACTCATTTCACCACCAAACAATACATATGCATACCGTGCTTATATCGAGACATTGTTAAACTATGCACCAGCAGCGAAAGAATCTCACCTGACTTGTGGTCTTTGGTATGAAGATACTGCAGGAAGTATGGATTCGGCAGATGAAAAAAATACAGGTTTTATTAAAAGACAGACTCTTGCATCAGAAAGCAAAGAAATAGAAATGATTGGACACTTACATGGTGATATATTTAATCAAGAAAAATTTTTGATTAATGGTGTTGAAATGTGTGTTAAATTAATTCGCTCAAGGGAAAATTTTAGTCTTATGGCTTCTTCAACTGATTTAAAACTTAAAGTGTGTATCACAGATGCGACTCTTATAGTTCGGCGCGCGCGGATAAATCCAACTGTATTGCTTGCACATCAAAAAGTTTTAGCATCTACTACTGCAAAATATCCAATAACTCGAGCGGAAGTTAAAGTTTTAACAATTCCTTCAGGGGTTCAGGGTAAAACACTCGATAATATTTTTCTTGGTCAAGTTCCTAAAAGATGTATTGTCGGATTTGTTAGTAATGCAGCATTTAATGGAACTCTTACAAAAAATCCATTCAACTTTGAAAATTATCAGATGAATACATTTAGTTTGTATATTGATGGTCAACAAATACCTTCAAAAGCTTTGCAACCATCATTCAGTAATAATACTTTCAGTTCAGCCTATCATACATTATTCTCAGGAACGGGAATCCATTTTTTTAATGAAGGGAACGGAATATCTAGGGAACAATACGCAAAAGGCTATTGCCTTTTAGCATTCGATTTAACTCCTGATTTATCAGCTCACTCGAGTCACTGGAACCTTATAAAGCATGGTAGTGTTAGATTAGAAGTTCGTTTTGAGTCAGCTATTAATGAAACCATCAACTGTATAGTTTATGCAGAGTTTGATAATGTCATTGAAATTGATAGAAATCGTAATGTAACAGTTGACTATAGCAGTTAAGTAACACTATATTGCAAATAGGTTAAGTCAAAACTTGTATTTTTTTTTTAATTATAAGATTTATATGTAATAAAACACTTGTAAAATGAATATATCTTTTATTTTTATATTAAGTTATAAGGTAAAGTACATTCTATATCCACATTCATGTATGATCCATTGCAGCGTTAAGATATCTGTATCTGTCACGTAGGTAACATGAATACCTTAGAGATAAAGTCGTATCTAAGCAAAATCCATCCAAGTATTGAACACAATGCATATGCTGCGAACCGATTACCAATTTATGTTTCAACCCCGAGTTATATAATAAGCAATCTGGATACTGATAATAAACCGGGATCCCACTGGATAGCCATGTATATAGACAGGAATGGCGTTGGTCAGTATTTTGATTCATATGGGCGAGCACCGACTAAATATCATTGGCAGTTTCTGAAAAGAAATTCCAGGAGGTGGCGGTACAGTACGAGAAGAATACAAAACGACTTCACTTTAGTATGTGGTCAATATTGTATTACCTATTTGTATTACATGTATTTGGGTTATAGCACTCAGGATTTTTTAAATGTATTCAATAATAACACGCTAGAGAATGATATGTTAGTGGATAGATTATTTAAAAAATTATTTAAAGAGAAATAAATATGAAATAAAACCGTAAAAGAATTTTTCCTTTGATTGAACCTTGCATAATATTAGTCACTAATGCCCGCGGCTTCGTCCGCGTGGACTAAGGTTTTTTAGCCTATGTCCTTCCCCGGGATATAACCTACCCCTATACCAAATTTCAGCAAAATCGGTTGAAAAGATGCCGGGAAAGCGTAGCAGACAGACAGACAGACACACTTTCGCATTTGTAATATTAGTATGGATTAGCAAGTTGGAGTTACTTCGAAGCCATTGTGAATGGACAGGTGATTAGCGTCCGAGTTCGTTATCTACGAGTAATTACCCATGTCATTAACGAACTACGAGCGCCGCTGCAAGAAAGCTATCTCCGAAAGTATGATAGATACGAGTACGAGGGTGCGCGCAAACGATTCAAATGGGGGGCTAAACCTTTTTTTTTTTTTTTTTTTTTTTTTGCGGCAAGCAGTACGCAAAACCGCAGCGGGGAGGTGTGGGTGGGGGAGGGCAGGCGAGTGGGGCAGAACCGGCGAATAACATACTACTAGAACCTCCTCCTTTTTTTGAAGTCGGTTAATAAAAACAAACACTGAACAGCCATAAAAATTAGTTCCAATTTTGGCCACCGGGTGAGATATGTATGTGGGACTATACCTATATATGTTTATAATAACTGATTGCAGAACGTTGATTATATCATCATTCGTCAATCAAATGGACTCTTGTCTCTGATCATCGATAAATCGTTTCGAGTTCTGAAACACCGGGACACTTGCATTCGCGCAAACAGTTGAAAAGTTATCGGTAAGGTAGGTAGGTACTTGTAACTTGGCTGCTTGTAAATTCTGAAGTACAACTCAGGGCTTGAATAAAATATTGGAAAAGGCTTTACGTAATAATTCTAATTTCTTTCAATAATAAAACATGAGGGTATAATCTATATTTTATAAATACTGTATAATATTATTAAAATATACCGGTTGGTTATTAATTAATAAATTGCTTTCATAAAATCTTAGATACCCAATAGTACAAAAGTACGTGGTAATACATTATAGATAATATGAGTTAATTATTCGTTGACCAGATTTCGTCAAAACAAAAATGGGAAAATCGAGAAAAATTAAGGTGTGGTGTTAAAATTAATTTTAGTTATTTAAATAGGTATGAATAAAATTTTTAACTGATAATAAAAATAGAATTCTGTAGGCTTGCAACTTAGCTACCAGTGATAGGTAAGTACTTTTATGTAAGTAATTATAGGTACTATTAGTAGGCACCGCTATAATTGTGATCATTTGATAGGTACTACATAATAATAACCAGGTTCTCTCATTTATTTGTATAAAATGATTCCTAAACATACACAAAACATTTTTAAAAATAATTGTTTATTAGTTATTTGTTGTACAAGAGTGAAAAGTTGCGCGAGTGATTCAAAAATTAGAATCCCTGAGCGTCAGCGAGGGAATCAAAAGAGCACGAGGTGAAAAATCTTTTCACTCGAGTGCAACACGTAACTTTTCATTCCACCTCAGCGAGGAAATGACTAAATGCAAAAAAAAACACAAGATAATTTTATTTCAGTTTAGGTATTAACTACTACATTATAAAAGGTAAGTATTACAGAATAATCTTAACAAATAATACTTAGGTAGGTATAATTAAGAAATCAGATATCGAAGAGTAAAAATACTTTTTCCGAGATGGTGGGATGAAAAAATATTTATGTCCTACTTGTCGCGGGGAAGGTCCCAAACAGCCTTATTATTATTATTATTTTAAGAAAAAGTTATATAAAAAACAAGATAATGTAAATACTACCTTATTGTAGGCATAGAGCTATGTTTCATAATAATGTTGTAAGTAATTATGTATATCCGTTAAATTATTGGTAGAAACACAATTAGGCTGATGAAAATATGGCTTGTTGTGATTGTGCACGCGCCGCGACACGTTTAGCAGCTTGAATTAAACAATCACGGGTGAGTCACAAGACCGGTTGGCTGTACCTACCTATAAAGACAACTGAAATTATCTTTGTCTAGTTTATTTCACAGACAAAGCGCCATGTCGCTACGTTAGAACCATTCGAAATTGTTTTAGTTTATTGTTTCAGATATACATTATTCTTGATTCACTGCGCTATCGCTGAGGTTATCAGGAATCAACTTCGTCTATCGTAGGCCATACAACCAATGCCTTTGACTCTTATGGAGTGATTCAATGAACTTAGACATCATTATTATTTGTAGGTATTTCTAAAGACTTTATCCGTTGATCAATTAGCCATCAAGATATTAATTATTCTACTTTCTATTTAAATATATGGTATTTAATATTATATGATCATAGGATAAAGGTACTCCTTCATATTGTATGGGAAGCTTCCTAGTCATAGTTTCATATATTGATAAAGTAATCATAGACAACATATAAAGTAAACTAGAGACATCGTCAACTTATGTTTTGTGAGCATTTTCATGTCATAGGTACTCATATCCTACAGCTAATATTATACTCAGTAGTAAAGTGGTAAAACTAATAGATGCAATAAAGTAATCTTGACACAGACGACGCAGTAATGAATACCATGAATCCGAACAATTTGCACCCGTATAGTTGTAAAAGTGATCCCAATATATACCATCACCGATAAAGATTTTATACATATTTTTGTACAGTTTACTCCATTGCTTTTATTGTTGGTGCATAAATAACTTGTGATGTTGAACAAAAATGTCTAAAGAAAAGGTAGGCAGTGCTTTAAAAGCAAGCATGCAGTGCACGTCTCGCGGTCTCAGCTTATTGATCTAATTACTTCTAATCAGGTCTATTATAAACGAGTGGCTGGTGGCGCTTTGAAATGATTGAATATGACACGCAAATAGGTACTATATTTTGCATGTAGGTGTAACCAACAGGGCCGGGCAGCGAGAAATTATGAGCAGGCGACGACCTCCGTGGCGCAGTGTTGAGCGCTGTTGCCTTAACGTGCGGAGGTCCCGGGTTCGATCCCCGGCAGGGTTTGGAAATTTATAATTTCTGAATTTCCCTGGTCTGGCCTGGTGGGAGGCTTCGGCCGTGGCTGGTTACCACCCTACCGGCAAAGACGTGCCGCTAAGCGATTTAGCGTTCCGGTACGATGCCGTGTAGAAACCGAATAGGGGTATGGGTTTAATATAACTGCCATGCCCCTAACAGGTTAGCCCGTTACCATCTTAGACTGCAGCATCACTTACCATCAGGTGAGATCGCAGTCAAGGGCTAACTTGTAGTGGATAAAAAAAAAAAAAAAAGGCAGCAAGTTGGCCAGGGCCCAGGACTAGCCAACGCAGGCGTAATGGTTGGTCCCTTTGTGTGGTTCAATTAAATTTCTAATAGCCGACAGTTGAGTTATTTATAATGTATAAAAATTCTTTCCAAAAAACCGACTTCCAAAGCCACTGTAAAGTAAAAAATAATTTTGATTTCTACACACTATGTTGAAGTCGGGCGAGCCTGACGTGTCAACTTTGCCTATATCTTTGTTATGCACTCGCCCGACTTCAACATAGTGTGTAGAAATCAAAATTATTTTTTACTTTACAGTGGCTTTGGAAGTCGGTTTTTTGGAACGAATTTTTATTTTTAACTTTTTAGTGTACTCTAAATCCGCACGGCTTAGGAGTGCAGTACCCTGCAGCATCAGAGTTGAGGAGTTGGGACTTGGGTTTAAGTATGAAGTCGTTGCTTGACACCTACAATATGAATTCAACATAAAAAATCCTAAATCGCTATTTTTCAGGAGTTCTGTACCCTGCAGCGTCAGGGTTGAGGAGTTGGGACTCAGAGTTGAACCGTATACACGTGACTTGATACCTACTATATGAATTCACCATCGAAATTTCCTAACTCCCTAGTTTTGAGGATTTCATGTAGTATGATACACCTACAGCATCAGCATTGAAGATTTGGAGTCAGAATTTTTTATGGGACCACCTCGGGAGCTTCCTCTAACCAATGAAAAGAAAACTTTTCAAATCGGTTGAGAAACCACGGAGATATGCACCGACATACATTAAAAAAAAAAAAAAAAAAATACGCGCTGAATTGAGAACCTCCTCCTTTTTTGGAAGTCGGTTAAAAATCGACCAACTTACAAAAGTTTGTTAGTTTGTTCAATATTGGATTTTTTAATGAATTATTTTATTCTTAGGAGGCCATAGATTTTAGAGCTATTTAAGTGAATGTTGGGAATACTATCTGCTGGTGTGAAATCTATATTTCTATATTTATTAACACTTTAACAGCCGATCACGTACTGTGTACGGGCAGTGTCGATCAACTCGGTACGCCGATCACGTACTCCGTACGGCTTTGACTTTCCTATCGTCTGTTTAAATACCACGTGCCCGGTGCGTGAATGGCGTGTAACCCCGGTGTAGAATGACTCTTTATCTACGCACACATGTATGATTCACCGACGGGAGGTGCGGGGTGGAGACAGGACAAGCGATCTTTCACGGCGCGTCGCCAGTGCGCCCACGCCACTAACGTGAGAGTAGTAGAGTAGAGTTTGCAAAGTGTGTGCAGACCTCTTTTCTTAATTTTTTTTCATAAATATTATTTTTTATTACAAATGTTTTTTATTTCATCCCTAAAAATATAAAGAACAATAGTACATATAAAAAAAGAATAATAGACATATCACAGATAGTTTTTATTTTATGAGTCATAGAATATCGGCAAAAAACGCCGGCGTACCAGGGAAAGCCGCCTTTATAACGGTCGGCTGTTAAAGTGTTAATATTATAAATGCGAAAGTTTGGATGGATGTATGGATGGATGGATGTTTGTTACTCAATCACGCCACAAAGGCTGAACGTATCTGAATGAAATTTGGCACAGAAATAGATTATAGTCTGGAATAGCTTTTTATCCCAGTAAATTAAAGAGTTCCCGCGGGAAGAAAACCTCAATCCACGCGGTCGAAGTTGCGGGCATCAGCTAGTACCTATTAAATAATGAATATCTTATCATATCTAATCTATCTATATATGTTATGATCTTTCTTGTAGGTCGCAGGTTAGCCCAAAGTTTGTCAATCGATCAACCAATAAATAAAGAAAAATTATAGTGCAAGTTAACCACTTTCGATAAGACTATTTTAGTAAGGTAGAGTCCCAAATTATTCTGATCCGTCTTTCATTAGGGTTGCGTTCCTATTCTGTGCTAAAAAGTAGGTTTGCAACCTATAGGGTGCGACTGATTATATTTAAAGTACTACCTACTCTAGTACCTACTGTAAAGTATTTTTCTCAAACATGCATGGAAATATTGTCATTATTTTGAAAAAATAACACGCGAAGTATCGAATTTTCGGACAAAGAAAATCAAATCCATTGCAGGACCGTTTTTTGAATTTGGAACATTACAACGCTCCTGCAATGTTGTATGAAAAGGCGTGCTGGGGTTATTAGATACTATTTGATCGGATCTCTTTTGTCATTCTTGGCATACCATAGTCTCTTTGCTTAGTATAAATTGCGTTTACGTGGCTGTATAGCCATAAATGCGTTTGCCTGTCGGCACAGATGATAAAAAAAAAATTGGCGGCAAAGCTGAAAATGCGTCTTGATTTGTTATTTACATACTTAATAAATATAAATTTAATAATAATTAAAATGGTTTCCAACGGTTCAGAGAGTGAGTACAGAGTCCTGTCTCGTATTAGTGAAGTCCTCGCCTACGGCTCGGCCTTCAAACTCATACTCGACCTGCAATTGCCGATTTCCCGGCCTTTGCAATAATGTACTATTTTTTCACTTAATTAATTGTAAATTTGTAGCACCGTCTTCATTATTTAGAGGTCGAACCTTCCTAGGTACGCAGCCCTCGGTGCTCGAGTCGAACTTGCACTTGGCCGGTTTTTTTTAATAAGGATGTAGGATGTTTGTATGTCGGTACCTACCTACTACCTACCTACGTACGAGGAAAGCTCTCTCATGATCTCTCTTTTAATAATTGATGGTATTACCTCTGCAAACCAGAACGTAATTTTAATAAATTATGTTGCGTTATTGACAACTAAATGTTTTTCGTATTGGACATTAATGTGTTTTCATATTTTAGCCACAAGTTACCGCGATTTTACGTATCATTAATTATTGTATTTTTTATCTTCTGCTGTAATTGATGATTGAGAGTTGTAAACGATAAGATACTCCATTAAACGTGGAACAAGTGATGCGGTAAGTTACAGTGAAACATCGATTTCTCTGTTTCATCGTCAAAGCTTCGACGATTGTTAGTTTGCGCAACTTATGCTCGTAGCTCGATGCCCAACGCGGCCACTCTGTGCAAATCGGTCCAATTATGCAAGTGTCGAGACTAGAAAATGAGATGGCTTGTGCGATATTTGAACTCGATTGATTTACTTACGTAATCGATGCCGGAAACAATGCTAGTGGTGAGTTCAGAAACTCAGGAATAGATGATCAATAGACCGAAAATATTTATTTAGTTAGATTATTTCTTTTAAAACGCAATTGTTTTCATTAAATATGTTTACACATTTATTTATTTGTACAAATTTGGATGCAGAGCAAATGTATGGTGACACATACATTTACTCTGCATTCAACTCGCGCGCGAACTGTACTTACTTACTACTAAAGTCAACTAGAACTAAGTACCTAATTAATTTTTTCAATTATAAGAAAGTAGGCCTACAAGATGGACTCCTTTATTTTAATAGAGATCAAGACTTGTCTCATATTTTCATGTTTTAAAAGATAATTGCTCATAAAATATACCATATTATTTTACCACATTTAGGATGGCTAAAACAATCAATCTTTGCAAAACAAAATCGTAAAACGGAAATAAATCAAGTTCTTTCTCCGGTATCGGAAGAAAGCATCACTCAACGTACTTTGAAAAAACAAAAAGGTAAGTCAGGAACATGTGGTTTCGATAGTTTTGAAATTCGTGAGGGGAGCAAACAGCGGTGAGGTCATTGCTCTGTTTGAAGGAAAGGAGGGTTGTCGCCGGTGAAATGTCGCCGTACGTGAGATCTACCGTCTACTCTACAGAGGAACCGCGCGCCGCGCCGCCTCTATGTGATCGTCATCCCGGGAAGCGCGCGCGCAGGTGATCCCTTAGTTATAAATCTTACTTCCTTGCTTTACTTACCACTTCAAAAATAACACAAGGGGAGCAATAGTACATCGCAACCACGGCTGTAAACCACGGCTGTAATAAGGTTATGAAACTGTTGCCGCAAGTGACATCATAATACGGATAACGGATTGATCTTTTAATTTTACGCATTACGGTTAATTCGGATTACGAACGATTTGTTTTGCAATTAAGTTATTGGACGATTTGTTTTAGTAGGTACTGATCATTACAAAATGTTATTATGTGGGTTTTAGATGATCTGTGTGCAAAAGAAGACATGACAATCATAGGAACGTCTCTTTTATTGGATGCGCAATAAAATTAGAAAGATTTTATGAGAGATAGTTACAAGTCACGACTAGATAGGTAATGTTGAGAAAGAGATGTTTTACCAGGTTCAGGTAGGAGTTATTCAGTGTAAACATCGGACCTACCTGATACTTTGGTATCTATCACAATACCCAAGTCACAACAACACAAGTGGCTAGGTGCTCCGAATCATTGGGTTTTGCGCTCGGGAGCGGCCGCGCCCGTGTTGTCTCAGCACTGAACGCCATAATCTTCGCTTCACTACTCTTTATAATCGGTGCGTATTGTTCGACTCCATTATATTCCAGTGTGCTCATCAGATAAATTTAGATTTCTTGTACAATATCCGAGTTGACAGAGCGTAACAAGAAAGACAATTCCAGTAAGTAGGTACGAGTATATCATCCCTAAATGCCGAAGTAATGAATATTCTTTATTATGAATTATAAGCAATATCTTTTTTCAACAAAGTGAAATATTTACACTTTATTTTCAAATTGGCATTGCCTTAGGCATACAACTATACACTAACCCAAAATTAATGGTCCGGTATTAAGATGACATGTTAAAAAAAGTAGTAGTTTTACCCCTGGAGGTAATTGTTTTACGGATCAACGGCCAACCTGAAAATGTATAGTATACATGTTATAGTTTCAGATAGGCTATGGACACCTATCTATTAAAAAATATGTTTTGAGAAGAATTTTTGTGCTAAAGTGAAAAGTAGAAAAGTTTGGATTCCTTTCAAGTAAAACTAAGCATGGGTCTAACTTGTTAACAATTGACGATCTATCTATCTGCTACCTAGTTAGTTACAAGTAGATACGGGTTCAGGAATGACATTGCATTGATATGTCGCCGTAGCATACTTAGTGTCAAAACGAGTCAAGTCTGCAGGCTACAAGGTTGGGAATGGCAGGCCTCGCAGAGAGAACACTTAGTTTATCAGTTTTAGACGCTGTGCGCTCGGAGATAGGCGAGGGTGACAGTAATTGACAGGTCGGCGGGCGCAGGACACTTGACGCACGTGCGAGGAGAAGACTTGGGCCCCCGCACTGAGCAGGATGTCTTTAAATAGACTAAATACCTTTGTGAAGGCATGCCCTCCGAAGGGTGGCGGCATCCGGCTGCGATCGCGCACACGATTCGCTTCTAAAGAGGAAACTTATAAATAACTTCTTCAATTATTCAAAATCATTCAACTATAAACACGAAATACTTATTGCGCCTGAGTCAGTGCCTACCGAGAGTCGTTTGTATCGCTGCTACCGGCCCCTTATCGAACATCTTGCCGACACACTGTTTCACGGAATGCCCATTGTTTGATTAATAACCACTTCTGTCTGTGAACTATATGGAACACTTCTCCGTTGTGTTTGTATGTGAAGTAAAGGAATAAAATAAGCTATACTTAATTAAAAAATTAAAAAACACGACTGCTCTGCCAAAAATAATTTTTAAAGCCCTCAAAACATTACACTCCTTTTTTTGGGCAACCGTGTAAAATGATGACTGCTGCCAAAATCATTATTACCAAAATCAGTTCCACGAAAATAGCGATACCTACAGGCTACAAAGACGTATACCTATATTAATTACTAGCTGATGCCCGCGTGGACTAAGTTTTTTCGATTCCCGCAGGAACTCATAAATTTTCCGGGATAAAAAGTAGCCTATATGTATGTATGTATGTATGTATATTCTTTATAGCTGATGCCCGCGACTTCGTCCGCGTGGAATAAGTTTTTCAGTTAATTTCCCAGGATAAAAAGTAGCCTATATTACTATCCCACGGTATAATCTCCCTATAATGGTGAAACACGTACTTCTTCATATTTTAACGAAAGCCCAAATGCTGTTTCATGTCTATAACTTGAGAAATTAAGGATTTTCATACAAACTCTCAACCCCTATTTCACCCCTTCGGGGGTGGAATTTTGAAAAACTGTGAAACACATATGTTTTCATTTTCAACCCGCAGCTCATATATCAAGTTTCATGGCTATAACTTGAGAAATTAAGGATTTTCGTACAAACTCTCAACCCCTATTTCACCCCTTCGGGGGTGGAATTTTGAAAAACTGTGAAACACATATGTTTTCATTTTCAACCCGCAGCTCATATATCAAGTTTCATGGCTATAACTTGAGAAATTAAGGACTTTCGTACAAACTCTTAACCCCTATTTCACCCCTTCGGGGGTGGAATTTTGAAAAACTGTGAAACACATATGTTTTCATTTTCAACCCGCAGCTCATATATCAGGTTTCATGGCTATAACTTGAGAAATTAAGGACTTTCATACAAACTTTCAACCCCTATTTCACCCCTTCGGGGGTAGAATTTCGGGATAAAAAGTATCCTATGTCCTACCTCGTAGTATGGGCTCAAATCGTGCCACGTTTCGTTTGAATTCATTCAGTAGTTTCGGCGTGATGCGCGGCCAAGATACAGACAGACAGACAGACAGACAGACAGACAGACAGACAGACAAAAATTAAAAAAATTACAGATTTGGCTTCAGTATCGAATAATGAGTGCCCTCCAAAAAAATTTTCAAAATATCTTCAAAGTACAGAATTGGACCTGTTACAGTTTTATTATAAGTATATATAGATTACCATGTACCGAAGGTCCATGAAATCGATTCAGATCTTTAAAATAAAATAGCTTTTATTATTCCTTACAGTTACATTTCAGTTTCAATGATCTAACATGCACATAGTTATTCAATATTTAATAATTAGCATACGGTACAATTTATTTTGTAGCATAACATATAGTTCGCGCGCGAGTTGAATGCAGAGCTGTATGGTGACACATACATAAGGGTGAATTCAACTCGCGCGCGAACTATAGGTACAAAAGGTTTTGACCACAGGTTTTGACATAATTGTACAATTTTTAGTAGAAGGAAAGAAAGAAACCTAAATAAATGACAGTTCAATAACTAATGAATAGTCTATTGGCAAACATTGTTCAAATAATTTCAGTTGTTACATTGCATAATATGTAGGTATTTAATATTTATGTATAAAAAATACATATATAATACTCTTACTTTCCTACGTTTATTTGTAACGAAACATAATATGTTACAAATTACAATATTATTATATTCATTTCTAAAGACTGTTTTCTATGCAAGCCACAAATAATATCTACGGAGCTCTCTACGAGTCGCAGAGTTGAAGACGCTTAAAGATGAACGACGTAATAAAATCCGGATCATGAGATGAAGATTATTGTACTCGTTCATGGTCCTTGCACGTGCGCTCGGAGGGTCCCGCGGGCCTCATGTGTAAGTATGTATTTGTATTATGCCAATGGGAACGTACCTGCATGGCGTACAAACAAGTGTTTCCGGTCATACAGCTATATCCGACTTAATGACTTAATGAATAACCGGTAGCTGTTTAATTTTTTTATATTTTCCTTTAAATATATTTGCTTTTAAAGAAACTTTTATTTCGCAGTTAAGATATATTAGGTATCCGTCAATGAAGGTTAAAAGTTAATTATTGGCCTCAAAGGTGAATCGATGCATTACGGGCATTGAGACGCCTCATAATATGATGGGTAAGGTGCAGGGAAGTCTTGCTTCCTGATGTCTGTCTTTTAGTAGTTGTGGAGGTGTTCGTTCGATCAGTTATAAGATCGACCAGGTCGACTGCAACCGACGAGGTCCCGGGTTCGAGTCCGGCCATAACAAGTATTGGGTTTTTCTGACAAGAAATTCTCAGTACTAGCCCGAAGTCAGGAAGTTGGAAGTGTCGCACTCCCGTGCTCCCTGCCCCTGATCTCTCTCCGGTCGTGTCGGATTTTCCGTCCCATTGGACTATGAGATTAAAGGAACAGAGATTGCACCTGTGTATACGCACACACTTGTGCACTGTAATATCTCCCGCGCAGAAGGCTAATCTCTCTGGAGATAGGCCGCCGTGGCCGAAATTCGGTGGGGAGGACATTACTTGATCTAAATAAATATATCAGGCTCATTCTCTCGTAGGCTACTTTTCTGAAGTTCCACTTCTGCCGTGCCGTGAATTGGGTATTTGACTACTAGTGAAATAAATTCTTTTTTCATCCCACCATCTCGGAAAGAGTATTTTTACTCTTCGATATCTGAAGGTAAAAGCCGTTATTATCCTCTAGACTCTAGAGGATAAAGTAAATTGAATTTAGAACATCGTGTGCACGTTAGTAAATATATCACTCGTCTATGAAGTTTGTGAATTCAAAACATCATTAAAACCTATTTACTTGTACCTCTATGGTGCCGAATTTCCATACAATCGTTTTTAATTTGTTAAAAACTCACACTCGTAACCTTCTTGATTTTTTAATTTGCTTTGCGCGCACCATATTCTTTCACGTCATATTGTTTAAAATTAAAACCGATTAAAAACAAGAAAATTGAAAATAAGTGAAAAACCTAAAATGAGTGATTCTAGTGACGAAGAAATTAACAGAATTGAATTTAATCTTGTGATTTTTTTTGCATTTAGTCATTTCCTCGCTGAGGTGGGATGAAAAGTTACGTGTTGCACTCGAGTGAAAAGATTTTTCACCTCGTGCTCTTTTGATTCCCTCGCTGACGCTCAGGATTCTAATTTTTGAATCACTCGCTCCGCTCGTGATTCAATTTTAGAATCCTTCGCTTGCTCGGTCATCAAAATTGAGCACGCGGTTAAAAAACAACTTTTCTATATAGACTTTTAACTATTTAGTGATTATTAAATAAAGGATCTCCCAAAAGTCGTAATATCCACGTCCCCTGCTAGTTTTATTTTGAATAACCATTTTAAACTGTAAAAAAAGTGCGTCGAACTTTGATGACGTCAGAAATGACGTCAAATTCATACAAAATCCATACTAAGCACGCGTTTTGACGTTTGAATAAAAAGTTGCTGATTTGACTATTTCTCAAATACCCAATTGCACACACACATTTTTTTATATCATAATATTATTATGTAGTACTTACATAATATTAATTATAAGTAGGTATATATTATTAAGTTAACCTAAATAATACCCTACCGATAACCGAAGTATAGAGGAACCGGTCGCATAACAAACGAAGCGGTTCGGGTGGTTAGTGAATTCGGTTTTCACGAGTTGAATGGTAGAGCGCGGCGGGCCCCGCGGCGTCATTCAGCTCCTAGCAAATGCTCACAATAACAACAAGTTCTGCAGGTGACGAGCCGCCTCAATAGCGCTGATTGCACCTCCATTCAGCACTATTGTGGCTTATACCTGGACAACCTGTTCCATTTGAATACATTAAAAAATCTACTACGTGTTAAATGTTCTTTTTAATGATTTCTGACTGCCTCGTTGGTCTAGTATTTGGCATGTTCGGCTACGACGAGGTCCCGGGTTCGAGTCCCGGGTCGGGCCATAATTAAGTATTGGGTTTTTCTCACTAGAAATTCTCAGTACCTAGTAGCCCAGAGTTAGGAAGGTAGCGGTGTTTCACCCCCGTGCTTCGGAAAGAACGTTAAGCCGTCGGTCCCGGTTATTATCACTATAATAGTCGTTAAAGCCCGCCAACCCACATTGGAGCAGCGTGGTGGGTCTAAGCTCTAAATCCCTCAATCCTATAAGAGTGGAGGCCTGTGCCCAGCAGTGGGACGTTAATGGGCTGTTGTGGTGGTGGACGGTGGTGGTGGTGGTGGTGGTGGTTTTGGTTTGCCTCGTTGGTCCAGCGGTTAGCATGGTCGACTGCGGATCACAGGTCCTGGGTTCGATTCCCGGTCGGCATAAAATTTGTTAGGTATTTGGGTCTAAGCTCTAATTCCCTCTCTCCTATGAGAGTGGAGGACTGTGCTTAACCAATAACGGGATCCCGTGATCCCGGTATTGAAAAAAATCTTTCCGGTATTAATACCGGTATTGAGAAAACCCGGTATTCGAAAGCCTTAGTCGAAACGCGTTGACTTTGCGCGGGTTGCCTGCAGAAATATGAACATTCTTTATGAAACACTCAGCTCTATTTAAGATCAATTCTTTCAACAAGACAGACGCAACGCGACGTGGTAATCTTATTGTACCTTCTTAAGTACCTTAAGTAATTTAAAAAATAATCGATTATAGCAAATAATCTATCTTACCAGGTTGCAAGGGATGATCTAGGTGGAACGAGGTTGGCGATAGCCTTTTATGCTTACGAGTAGGTATTAAAGGAAAACTCATTTCCTAACTTTTACTCAAATGGGAAAAACTCTTGAAAATTGGACGCACTGTTCAATAAAATACATGTAGTACACAAAGTTTTAGATATCATCGAGACACAATTTTAATACATTGTTCAACAGAGCGAGTAATATAAATAATTTAGTCAAGTGGGAACCGTACGTGAGTTTTAGTCACAACTTATGCTGCGCCCAGAGGAACTCCATTGTCTTCCATATCATTGAGGCCATTATATTTGCTTATTGAAGCGTACTTTCTTATTAAACCGTGATCACTGGCTGACGTCTTCATAATGATTTTCAATAATCATTGTTTTATGACTCACAAACAATAGCATAATCAGAATGCTAATAACCCAAACAGATCGTCTATCTAAGTATATTACTTTAAATCTGTATGACAATTATTTCTGTACGTTGAAATACGATGAATAGATTGATAGGTTCCTACTCAAAATAGTATGTTGGGAACTTAGGACTTCAAACGACACTTCGAAACTATTATTAAATAGGTATTAAACAGACGTTCGTAGGTAGATCTCCAAATTTAGGAAGGACTTATGAACACTAATATCTAATAATTGTGATAGATATCTACCTAATGTCGTAATGTATCAAAAGCGAGCAGCATAATATTATTATAGTATTAGCATTTAGGAGCATACCATTATTATCCGCATGGAGTCACAGTCAGAAGCTAGTTTAAATAAATAGGCGTTGTAGGAAGAGGAAAGTTGCTGTATCACTTTCTACAGCTGAATTAGTTCTTAATCAATTGTTGGAACTGCCCCCCAATCATGTAAGAATGGCCGATCATACGTTAACGATTTTCGTCAAAGTAAAATAAACCATAAATGCATTGAATTAGAGCTCAATTTCGTCTGCCCATTCTTAAACGTTTAGGTATGTACGATACCTCCACGCGTTCTCGAGAAAAAGGTTGTTGACAGGCAGACAGACGGACTATGAAGTGATCCTTTATGGGTTTCTTTTTCCTTTTGAGGTACGAAATCCTAAAAAGATTAGTTCAGAAAGCACATATTATTGTGCAGATCTACCTAAACAGAGTTTTACGTGCCAATGATAGCTATCATTGGCATCGTATCTATTGTATTTTTCTAAACATGCAAAAGAGGTGTTTGCATGCAATACTTAGGTATATAATATTGTTATGTTATTGTAAAAAAAATAACACACGAGGCGTAAGTAATATATCCGACATTCGTGCACTCGTTTGACATCGATAAACTCCTGTTTATCGCAGGCTACGCGAAACATAATCCTAATACGAGCAAGCGAAAAAGGTCCAATCTACGTTATGTACCTAATTGCAAAAGAAATATAACATACTAGCTGATACCCGCGACTTCGTCTGCGTGGTTACGGGTTTTTTGATACCCGCGGGAACTCCTTAATTTTCCGGGGAAAAAAGTAGCCTATGTCACTCTCCAGGTCCTCAACTATACCCAAGCCAAAAATCACGTTGATCCGTTGCTCCATTGCGGCGTGATTGAAGAACAAACCAAGAAACCAACACACTTTTGCATTTATAATATCAGTATGATTTTTGTTACATTCGATTACGAATTTAAAGAAAAAGGAGTCTTCCAAATCGATGTCAAATCAGATTTGGTGGAGTTATTAAAGCTTTCATCCCTAATCATTAATAATCCTTTAGGAACCCTATTGCTTTTCGGTATAAAAAATATCCTATATGTTGACCTATCCTATAGTACCTATATTAGCTCTGAGTATGCCAAGTTGGGTGCAAATCCGTCCAGTAATTTAAGCGTGATGCGGAAATAGAAATACAGAACACAGACTAACACAAATAAAATAAAAAATTGGTCTCTGTAACCTGTATCAATAAAAAACTTGGTCAAATTAAATTTTTTACTATGTTTATGTTTATTGTTAAAAGAAAGAGTACATAATATTATCTTAAAAGAAAGTCAGTAAATATAATGATAACGTCATAATACAAAATGAAAATTCTCAAGCATCCAATCCAAATCAAATCACAAATTTAAGTTCATGACACGTCAATGTGATTTACCTTTCTTTAGCACTTAAAATTCGAAGGCCATTAAACCGAACGAGATTTCGTCGGAGACGCTGGCCCGTAAAAGTTTCGCAACAGTCGGTCGTAAGTCGTAACCCATTTTTGTTATAATTCGCCGTGACGAGCCGAGCTTTTACACGGCGAGCGGAGAAAATAGGGAGACGGGCATCGCCGAAAACAACAAAGAGGTACTGTTACCATAATGACACTTTACGAGCGCAAACATTGGGCCGCGGACGAACACGACGGGCCAGCGGTCGCGGTGCACGAATGTGGTCCGCATTGTTTCCGCATAATGCGGCATCGAGGGCGACATTGAGGCTTTGCGGACAAAGGTTCCTAATACGATCAACTTGCTTGAGCCGACAATCGAGCTTGTACCTTACTTTGCATATAACTAGGTACATGCATATTATAGGCTAGAGCGCTGCGCTTTGAAACTTCCTGTTCACTCATGAGTCGAAAGGCTACTTAATGCAAGACGTATCTATTCGGATTAAAAGGACGAAAATTATTCGGACTTCTGCCAATATTTGTCACAATTTTTAGGTAGGATGAGTAAAGTTCGCGCTAATGATGAAGTGATGAATTTTAAATAAATTTTTAACTAAACTTTTTTTGCAGATTTAACTCTAATTTATTTATTTTATGTAGGAAAACTTGTATCACTTAATTTAAGTCTCGTCCACTGGTTCAGAAAAGTAAAAAATACTGAGAAGAGGTTTTTCGGCTGAAAGTACGGCACACGTCCATATATTATACTTATAGACATAGTAGGTTGGAGCTCTCCATAACGTTTAGAACTTTAGAGCTTTACGATTATGTTCTTAGTTCCAACGCTAGACACAGATATGTATAATAATGATCCAATGATTGCTTTAACAGCTTAGAGACAGTCAGCATTTGTTGTTGAGGCTTACTTAAAAAGAAAGTTTATTCATTCAAGTTTTTGTATCTGCATAAGAGCTGTTATTATCCGATATAAGTAGATCTATTAAGCTTACTATATTTACATTTTTTATCACAGGTAAAACTTAGATCAATCATATTAAAGTTTGAAAGGCATCAGGGTTTGATCAGGCAAGACAAAAGGGTTTAGCCGCGTGTAGCAGGTTCTTGAATTAGTGCGGACCACATAAGCGGTGCTCAGTGGGCGGTCGATAGCATGACACGTATCGACGTTACGTTACACGGGGACCACAGCGTCGCAGCCTCTCTGTTCACGCACGCGATCCAATGAGCAAACTGACGTTGGTCGGATATACTGCTTCCACGTCGCGCACTAGATGTTCGACCGTGTGGTCCCAGCAGCGCATTAGATTGCAACTCCTTAGCAACCGCAAGGTATGCTAGTCAATAGGCAACACATTTTCCAGGAGCAGCGATGTCGTATATTTAGCTCTTACGCTTAAACGAAATTGTTCGAATCAAAAGATATTACTCACCTAAAGATAGGTATATGAAGCTCTATCACCGTGATTTAATTATTAAATTTATAAAGTTTTAAGGGAATAGGTGGTTTAAAAGTCCGACCTCCTATACAGGATTAGGGTGGGTTCGATCCTCGGGCACGTATCTTCTTCAAACTGAGTAAAATTCGTTTTAAGCATTTAAATATCGAAGTAGTGAAGGAATAGCATCGTGAGGAAATCTGCTTGCCCAAGAGTGTGTTATGTTCACAAATCAGAATCACCTTTCCGAACCGGCGGTAGAGTCTTGACGTACCTATCATAAGTGACTAAGTTGTCCGACGTGAAATCAATAAATCATTTCAATTCAAAGATTTGTGAAGTCTGCAAGCCCTCCACAGTAAGAATATACTATTCTTTCTCTGAGGCCAGTGCGCACTTGGTCAGCATGGTGGGCTATGACCAAAACCTTCTTATTCTGAGAAGAGACTTACCCAGTAGTGGGCCGGCGATGGGTTGAAATGATGACTTAGCGATATATATGACAGCAAAGTTGCACATGTTTGCGCCATACTTATTTTTTTTTTTTGCGCCTTACTTATTTATTTTACTTTGAGTTTAGTATGCTTTGTAAAATAAAATTCTCTGTTATTTCAAGATTTAAACGCGCTCGCGCTACTTGATAGGTAGGTATGTATTTTAGTTCTTGGTATGCATCGGGCTTAATGTAGGTACTATAGAATGTAATTTAACTATCGGAAGTGACAAATTGTGGGTTGGGACTTTGAACCAAATGAAATGAGTGAAACGTTTAATGTAAATGAATAAAACATTATAAATTATAATATTGTCGTAGCTGCAGCTTGCAACGCAGCGGATCATCACAAGGGATGGCATTGATAGAGAGGTACCTAGCAAGAATTGCACGCGTGGGCCAGGTCACCAGGTGCAATAATCACAGTCGTCACCGCACGCGCACCCTCGCTGCGCTTTTAATAAATTTCAATACATATTATAAAAAAGTTCTATGAAAAGAATATGGCGACGACGCCAAATAAACCGGTGCCGGTGGTCGGGTGCAACTATATGCATCTCTCCTCTGGTACAGATCGGTACCGCGAACAAAACACCGTTTGCTGGGTGTGCAAACAAGTTTTGATTAAATGAAAAGGTGTCCCGGAACGGGTGTGCCGCCGTTTGCTTTAAGTAATTATGTTTTGTCCGATATCTAGGTGAGGTAACAATTATTATTTCATTGGAAAACTAAATGCAAATACGGTGCACGTACGAGTAGTTCTAAGGCACCAATAACTATAAAAATGTATGTTTTATGCTTGGCCCATTTGCATGAAGAAGATATCTAATGGAATATACATTAAATATGTATATAATGGGTGGTAAATAATTAGACATAATAAATAGGGATTTTACTTCTATTTTATTCTTGTTTAAAGGTAATATTATCTAGATTATTACCTAACTAGGTACATATTGATATTAGTCTTTCCATTTAATGGTAATTACAGACCGTTTAACCGATTTTAAGATCATATTATAGGCTTGATAACTTAAAAAATCTCATCAAGTTTACTTACAATACAGTCTTGTATGCTATTGGTGACTTGATAAAAAATTGTTTTGTAAATCGTACCTACGTAGAAAAAGTGGCAAAACCGTTACCCGTCATTTACGCTTGCGTTAATCCCATACTGTATCAACTTGTTCGGTCCTGGCGCAGTGATGCAGCTGCCCTGCCACCAACCCCAGATTTCCCCCTTACCTTTGCACTATAAATACTTACTAAGGAACGCAAAAAATCCGTATAACGGCAAGATTTTACAAAAAAAATATAAAATTTAAATGTGGGAACCAAAATGTATACGTTTCCCTGGATATCTTTTAGGTGGGTATTTTAAAAAGACAACTTACCCTAAAGCTCAGGGATATAAAAATAATATGGATAGTACAAAAATAGCGTATCTTCAAATTATTGTTAGCATCGGTCATACGTCATTATAATAATTCTGATTAGTTCCTACTTTAATGCTTACATGTAGTAAAGCAAATATTTAGAGCACGGAGGTACAGTAGCTACCATGGCAGAGCACTAAATCGATAAGAACAATTAAGCCTAATTATTGCCTTATCGGAATCTACCATAATCGGCATTATTAATAAACATTGGTTAGCGAGTGAAGTGTAATCAGCATAGAGCATCGAGGTATAGATGTAGTTGTTAATCACCAAATTCTCACTTTCTAGCAACATTAACTTGACATTCAAAAGAAAAAGACAAGGAATACCTTGTCGTTGTTTATATCTACTCGTAATACAAGTTACAACCGCTAATCAAAGTTTACGTCTAGGTAAAGTAGCTATTACTTCATATAAAAAAAAACTGGTCAAGTGCGTGCGAGTCAGATGTACGATTGTGTGGTGGTGCGGGGTGCGGACCAATGGTTCTATACCAACACACAAGTTAAATGATTTTAGTAAATTACAAAAAAAACCGGCCAAGTGCGAGTCGGACTCGCGCACCGAGGGTTCCGTACAAACCTGTAGTAAGTTTTACGATTTATGACGTATTAAAAATAAAAATTACGTTTGTTGTATGGGAGCCCCCCTTTAATTTTTACTTTATTGATATTTAATTATTTATTTTGAAAGGTAATATACAAGTTAATATTCTGTGAAAATTTGAACCGTCTACCTGTTACCGTTTTTAATATTGAGCAAAAAAATACGAAAAAAACACGTTTATTGTATGGGGACCCCCCATAAATATATATATTTTTAATTTTTAGTATTTGTTGTTATAGCGGCAACGGAAATACATCATTTGTGAAAATTTCAGCTTTCTAGCTATCACGGTTTATGAGATACAGCCTGGAGACAGACAGACAGACAGACAGACAGCGGAGTCTTAGTAATAGGGTCCCGTTTTTACCCTTTGGGTACGGAACCCTAAAAAGATGTCAAAACAACACGTTATCAGCTGTGAAATAACTGGTTTACATACTATGATTCGATACCCTTTGAGTACGGAACCCTAATTAACGATTTTCGGTTTTTTCCCCATACTTGTGCTGTGAAACCTTGCTTCTTGACAAATTTCATGATTCTAGATCAACGGGATGTACCCTATAGTACCCACCACCCCTCCCAGCGCACGTGTTTCCTGCCACGTATAACTTAGGTACCTTCAAGGCAAGAGTGAATAGGCATCTTCTAGGCAAGCGCGCTCCAACCTAGACCTCATCATTGCTTTGCACTAAGCATGATTGTCGTCAAGCGCAAGCCTATCTCACAATAAAAAAAAAAAAAAAAAGTTTCTGATTTAGTGGCGAGTCAAAGTGCGCCTTATTGTATATACATACAATTTAAGTTAAGATTTTATTTTAATTGTTCTTATGTGTTATTTGGTCTGTTTTTTGGTGCTGTACCTATGACTAACCTCTGAACCACATCTGAACCGATTTTTACATTTCCACAGATGTCGCTTGCTTCCCGAAAACGAACATAGGATTTAATAAGCTGCTTGTTTAAACAAACGCCCCTTTTCTCAGGAATTTTTAGCGGCGCAATAATATAAAAGAAATAAATGAAACGTAGATATTTTACTTTTCATTAATTTCTTCTATATAATTTTCGCGAAATTTTCTTTACAGAATAAGGAACTATAAAACAGTACATAATTAGTAAATCTCATATTAGTTTCATATGTATTAGGAATTATAGAAGGCCATAAGGTTTATATTATTGCGCTCCAAATTTTCTTTACAGAATAAGTAACTATAAAACAGTACATAATTATTAAATCTCATATTAGTTTCATATGTAAGGAATTTATAGAAGGCCATAAGGGAACGAGAGTCGCGAGGGTGAAAGGTGGCCCGGCTGGTGACGCACCGGCCGCGCACCGCTCTATAGCGTGTGCCGAAATCTCAGCTGTTACTGCCGTCGTTATACAGGCTGTTCTTAATTATTATATGATTATTATTTTATCTATAATATTGTTTTAGGTTCCTTGATTCTTTATTTGGAAGCACTGACGAAATATTTGCTGAAGCACTTGAGATCAACAAAAAAACTTAGATGCTTCTTCAACTTTTATCAAAATTAATAAGTAGAATCACCAAGAATAAAGCTTAGCCAGAATTTCAACGATGAAGTTGAAAGCAAAAGCTTATCTGTAAAATCTACCAGTCTAAAAACTAAAACTAAAGCTAAAACTTTGTAAATTATGGACGTAATTTCGACCGCGTGGTTTTGGGGATGACAAATGATTCTTCGTTTGGAACCAATACTTCGAATAACTGTCATCGCTTCAAACGATAGGGCGTTTCACCAGTCTTAAAAGCCATTACGAGTTACGTAGTTAGTAAACATATTGTACAAATAATATTGTCTTTTAAAATCATTTTTGGTTATAAAAGTAACACTCTGTAAAACCATATTCAATCCATCTGTATTAAAAGTGTTTATAAAAGCGTTGAATGGTCCTGTGTGCTTTATATAGAACTATAAGTACAGCTATGCCATTATTTAAAATTAAACTACTCACCTACCTGCAAGTCCCGGAGCTTCAGAGTCAAAAGGAACTACATCAAAAATATTTTTATCTTCAAATAAGAACTCTAATCGCGTAATAGAACTGGGTCCAATAACTTAAAAAGAATCATAAACACATGCATGTAAAGTTTCATTTCCAAAAACATTTTAATCACAGGGTAACTGAAATATAAATGCGTCTCATATTAAAACGGCACTACAAGTTTACTGGGGATCGTCGGTTACGTCGTTTAACCCTGAGCATTCGGGACAATGAATGGGGGAGACCCTAATCGAGATGCTTACTTTTGAAAGGTACCAAGCTGGTACATCTGTATGGAATCATGTAGGATTTGGTGTGGTAAATACGTCATTTTGGATCCAGTGGACGAGTCGATGCAGATGTGCGATTCGGGTACAGACATGTGATTCTGCACGCGCAGCCAGCTGCTGGCATAGCTGCACTGATTCAATTCAATGCTGAGTCTACGCTCGTGGGTGCCTGTATGCTTTGTGTAGCTATGTACGAACTTACGAAGGTATGCTCACCAAACAATGAAACAGATACACACACAACAACAATAACGTAGGTATGGCTCAGGTGTGCGAGCTTTCGATCCTACCTACCTTTGTGACATAATAATAATAAGAATAATTATTGTTATTATCTTTTGGATTTTCCTATCCCGATTAAATTGAATAGATAAAATACAGTTGAAAAAACTTACAAATCGCTGCATTGCAAGAACAATTTATTTGCAATGAAAGAGGTAAAGCTCTAGTTAAGTTGAGTCCGTGTCACGATCACGAAATAAGTCCCTTAGTAGTTGATATCGCGGTAGTCGCATTTTTATTTTTTAGGCAATTATTTTATTTAAAATGTATTAGTTCCACTAATTAAAGGGTGACTTCTCTGGTGACAGGACTGTACCTAGGCGATTCATTTACCTACTTCGATATGTATCGTAAACTCTTCCGAGGTGCGCTTGCAGCCATACCTACACATATTAAGTTTATAGTTAATGAACCATCGTGGTTAGTTATAATTGTATTTTTTCTTTATTATGATCTTTTAAATTATTAGAAAATGACAAAGAGGCACGCTAATGCTCCTATCCATAGATTAGGAAGTGCGTTACGAAAAATCTTATTATAGAGTTCGCACATTGTAAGAGAACTTTAATGAAGAAAACATGCTGCGTTTTCTTCAGTATAGTTCTATCCTACTATAGTTCTATACCTAGGTCACCGACGTAGGTACTTTCAGTTTCATACAAAATTATTATATTAAAAAATGTACCTACGTACCATTACCATCATTCACCAGACGGGTGAATGCACAGAACATTTAATAGAGGTTAGAAAGGCGATGTGGGCGGGTCACGCGCGCCACTATATTGAGCGAACGCTCATCTATGGTTCAAACGTACCAAAAACACACTTCAGTCGGCCGCGGACTGTCTTGGGAAGTTTTACGCGCAAAAAAGTGTTTAAAATGCCTTCTTGCGCGGTAATAACCTGCAGAGCTAGAAGCCAAAATGTCAATGTGACTAATGGCAAGATATATTTTCATCGGTAAGTACATTAAACCTTGATTTTAAATGATTTAATTGAAAATACTAAAGACATTATGTTTTCCTTCACTAGTGTGACTGGATCGCAAATTTGTATGTACATCGCTGGTGCGAACAACGCGCTCCAACAGAGTCATGTACGCGAGCGGCAATGTAAAGCGTAGTGCGTATGAACGATCAACTCCACTTGTTACCTGGTATTACCCAATAAGAGTAACTTGTCGATAGGGCTGAGTAGCATTTTTCCACCGTATCGATAAATAGTTTATTTGTTTCTGAGTTTATTATTATGAACTTTTAATGATAGTTACAGATTTTGATTTTAATCATAAATGTTTGAAATATTGTTATAGTATTTTGTGTTTGTTGGTTTTGTTGTATAGTGTGTTTTAAATATTGTTGATGTATTCAAACAAAACCATTTGTAAACCATAGTTGTTTTTTTATTTTATTTATTTCTTATAAAGAAACAGTAATTATAAGCAAAAGAAATATCATTATGTCTCCATACATTTTTTAATCTATACTTATAATAAAACTGTAACAGGTCCAATTCTGTACATTGAAGATATTTTGAAAATTTTTTTGGAGGTCACTCATTATTCGATACTGAAGCCAAATCTGTAATTTTTTCATTTTTATCTGTCTGTCTGTCTGTCTGTCTGTATCTTGGCCGCGCATCACGCCGAAACTACTGAATGAATTGGCACGATTTGAGCCCATACTACGAGGTAGGACATAGGATACTTTTTATCCCGAAATTCTACCCCCGAAGGGGTGAAATAGGGGTTGAAAGTTTGTATGAAAGTCCTTAATTTCTCAAGTTATAGCCATGAAACTTGGTATATGAGCTGCGGGTTGAAAATGAAAATATATGTGTTTCACAGTTTTTCAAAATTCCACTCCCGAAGGGGTGAAATAGGGGTTGAAAGTTTGTATGAAAATCCTTAATTTCTCAGGTTATAGCCATGAAACAGCATTTGGGCTTTCGTTAAAATATGAACGTGTTTCACCATTATAGGGGGATTATACCATGGGATAGTAATATAGGATACTTTTTATCCTGGAAAATTAACTGAAAAACTTATTCCACGCGGACGAAGTCGCGGGCATCAGCTATAAAGAATATACATACAAACATACATACTTTTTATCCCGGAAAATTAATGAGTTCCCGCGGCAATCGAAATAACTTAGTCCACGCGGACGAAGTCGCGGGCATCAGCTAGTTTAAAATAAAATAGTAAAATCTACAGACATAGAGTCCAACTTAAGTTAACAATATGAATATTGACATGCTGTCGACCGTACGAAAAATAAACATCGATAAAAAATATTTTAGTCAATCCCTAGCGTATGTTGCTGTTTTACACGACAACACGCGCAAGTTTAAAGTTTCACTAGTGTGCGTAGCTTCGCCAATCGCAGCGCTTTTTTCTGCCTCACGCACACATGGGAACTCTCGTGTGTATTCGTTTAGATTAGTAGTAGTGAAGAATGGTGGGATCAAAACGGCGACAGCGGTTTCCGTACAAAATTTGCACTAGGGCCTTTCTAACCTCTATTATATGTTCTGTGGGTGAATGAGATAAATAAGGCAAAATTTACATGATTTTTAGGGGTCCGTACCTCAAAATGGAACCGTTATAGGATCACTTCGTTGTCCGTCTGTCTGTCTGACTTTTAACCACCTTTTTCTCGGAAACGCGTTTAGGTATCAAGTTGGAATTAATATCAAATACTAAGGTCTACGGTCCCTTATACCTAGTTGTAAAGAAATTGATCTTCTAAGTCAACGCAATCAAAAGATACGGCCATTTATGCTGCATAATATGCATATTTTGCCACTCGCCAATAAATAAAACTTATAGGGTAGGTAGGTACTTCCCGTTGACCTAGAATCATGAAATTTGGCAAGAAGCAAGGTCTCATAGCACAACTTCACAAGTAAAGGAAAAAGTCCGAAAATCGTTAATTAAGGTTCCGTACTCATACGGTGTCGAATTGTTTGTCAGGCGCTACCAGTTTAGCGCCTGACATACAATTCGACAAATACAGTTTACGTAAGTCAGTCATTTCACAGATAATTAGGTACGACGATAACATCTTTCTTGTTATTTACTAAAATTAGTAATATTGTGTCGTGGTGCGGAACCCTTTGTGAGCGAGTCTGACTCGTACTTGGCCGGTTTTTTCAGAATAATTCAGGTACAAATTAGAGGAAAAATCAAGCCAGCTTATTACATATAATATTAATAAAGTGTATAAAATACCTATTCAAAGACAGATTGAATATCATTACGTTTTACCATTATCATGCAAACTAGCCTAACGTAGATTTATGTTTCAAAACATACACCGGTAGCTGGTACTTAATTGAGTATGTACCGCGCAACAGTGATTTTGTTCATTTCACATTACCATGTATGCTCGGAATTAACCGCCAATTGTGTGACATTGAGAGCGGGCTGGCTGGTACAGCACCACCTGCCCGCGGCGCCCCTGTCCATCGCTATTTCCGCCATAGCGCACCACGTCGCGGCCCCTCGCCGCTCCGGTGCGCCGGCGCAGCTCGTGCCGCGACCGTTACGCACGCGCCTGCCCCCGCGCACTCGCACCTGGCCGACGCAGCCGCCGCGCGCTCCTCACCCCCCCGCCCGCCTGCACTCCCATCCCTCGACCGATGGCACTCCATTTGACACCAATCAACACCTCATTATCATTTTATCGATGTTATTACTAATAACAGTAATCACATTTATTTATCTTTATTGCACATACCTAACTACTATCTGAGTCGTCCAGGGCTTCATAAGGATACTAAAATTAAATAGACAAATTGCTATACAGATAACGTAAAATATTCTGATTGTTTTTCTGACTGTGACTACGATTTCTAATTAAGGAATGCACAGACATAAAAGGACTCTGTTTAAAATTTCCGACTATAAGATGGGATTCAATTAAGACCACTTATCTACCACAATAAGTATTACAGAAAAAAACCTGTATATCATACCTTATTATAGGCATAATGTATTATGTAGCTACGTCTTTTATTTTAATTACAGGTATAATATTTCCTTCTACTAGGTATAAATAAAAATAGTTTCCTTCTGGTAATTTCAGAGAAACTACTTGGGGTTTAAATTTAATCTCTTATTTACCTACCTATAAAAAAGCGGAAGGGCGGGCGGTTCGGGTGCCCTATAGGATCCTACCTATAGGAGCTACACCAAAGCACCTCAAAGACTAACTCAGGTCTCAGGTGCGCCTTGCCACTACTTGATAATAAAGTAACTAACTACCTAGTGAGTGACCAAATATATAGTTAGGTACATACACCTATGATACAAGTACCTACAATGTAATTTAAAAAAAACGGTCAAGTACGAGTCAGACTCGCGCACAAAGGGTTCCGACTTCCGTACGACCACACAATGTAAATTCTTTTAGTATATTATACGAGTAACAAGAAAGTTGTCATAACAACACGTAATCAGCTTTGAAATAACCGGCTTACATAATATTATATATGGGGCTAAACTGGAAGCGCCTGACAAACAATGCGACACCCTATGAGTGCGGAACCCTAATTAACGATTTTCTGATTTTTCCTATACTTGTGCTGTGAGTCCTTGCTTCTTGCCAAATTTCATGACTCTAGGTCAGCGAGAATAGACCCTATAGGTTTTGATTTATTGGCGAGTGTGAAAATATGCTGCATAAACCATATCCTTTGGTTACGTTGACTTTGAAGCTTGATTTTTTACAGCTCCAAGGAACCGTAGACCTAAGGATTTGATGTTAATTTCAACTTAGTACCTCCACGCGTTCCCGAGAAAAAGGTGGTTAACAGACAGACATACAGACAGGTGGACAACGAAGTTAACTTGAGGTACGGAACCCTAAAAAATTATCTACCCATGTAGGTCCCCAACCAAAATATTCTTCGAATGTCTAATAAATGCATCTATTAATTATTATTATGATTGTCATTCATTACACTTTTAACTAAATAACTACCTAATTATTAGTTTACAGTTTTGTTTACAATTTATCGTCTTCCAATGAATTGTTTACGTTTCCCAGACCAAAACACCGATAAAGTGTTCATTCATGACTTCTATGCATATTTAACTAACGAGCGACAGTGAAAATGTGTCAACAAAGCAAATTGGTTTGTTTTTAGTATCGGAATGTATAGAATTATAATTATTATAACGTGACAATTGAGACGGTAAGTTAATGATACTGTTATAGTTTAGATTATTAACTGACCGCCAATCAGCACGATTAGTCACAGATGTGCATAAATCGAGTCGATAAATGTGTCGATCCCTTGACACATTTGCAGGTCTGACTCATGGTGTAAATTTCACAATACAAGGCCCTCGTCATCGTGATGTAGATTACCGATGATCTTGCAGAGTAGGCAGAATGTGTCTTCGAGTGTCGAGCGCTCGACAGATCCGGAAAATGTATAGATAAAATTGCTTACTGGCTTTACAAGGAGTAAGATTTGTCGAATTCTTTTTTAGTCTAAGTATTTGCACGGTCCAACGGCATTGGATGGACAATCAGTGGTTGCAGCATCACGATTCAAGTCACCTGCTGTGATGTTCATCTTAAACCAGTTAGTAGGTAGGTACTAGGTAAGTATCAAACGAAATCATACAAATACCTATTCGAATCCTTACGCAAGAATCTCCTAAGCTCGATGTAATTAAGTAAATGGAGACAAAATGTAAATGTATTTTTCAAAATTGAACTTGCCAAACAGTTCCTGTTGAAGAACATTGAAAGAAACTTGTTCTGTGAGAATACCGAAATTGGCCAGGGAACACCAGCCTGTGGGAATTAACACTGGTCACAGAATACAACAACAAAAGACTTATGGACGTTGTACTTCCGCGTTCTGAAGGGGTTGTGGACGATCGTTGTTTGATTTGATACTAGCACAAGGAAATCTTTTACAAACGGGTTCTCAGAATTTCCGGTTAGCACTAAGCAAATTATTATTACAATGAATATGATACATTGGTATTGATGTTGCCGATAAGAGACCCCTATTTCTTACTTTATGATTGCAGTTATAAAACTTTACGTGATTTATACCTGTCTAAAAAGGTAGGTAGGTACATAGTCGCTGAATACTTCTGTAATACTTCTTTATCTTCTCTATATTATATAAAAATGAATCCCTTGGTCACGGCATCACGCGTGAACGGCTGGACCAATACCGCTAATTAATTTTTTGTTGTGTTTGTTATTGTAAGGAGAAGGTTCTTATGAAAGAAAATGTTTGAAAAATTGTACGGAAAAGTAAAAAAATTGGGTTAAAAATCTCCATATACAAATATAAATATACTCCATATACAAATATAGATATATGTAAATGAGTCATAGACAGACATGGTAGACAGTAGAGAGATTTTCAAATATATTGTCAGATTGACGGTCATTTATTCAGTTTCATATATTATATACATTTATACTGGGGAAAAAACCAGTTCCCACGGGACTCCATAAGACCTAAAATCCACGCGGACGAAGTCGCGGGCATCAGCTAGTACCAAATAAATAAGGATTATTTTTCAGGAAGATTTATAGTCCTTTTAGGAGGCTATAACCTAAACCACAGAATACTTAATAGTACCTTTGTTATATACTTATCGTATAATAGGTATGGTGGATACAAGATGGTCTACTATATTAGTCGTACAAACACTTAGCTTAACTAACTTAGCACTTAGACTTAATCAACCCATATAGGGTTAATGGAGAAGTTTACCATTTTTTATTTTTTATTAATTATGAAAATTAAGACAAAATAAAACTAAAATATGAAAGAATCATTAAAATTTCTCAACAAATGAAAAAGTAATAGAACTTTAAAGTTGCGCTTGCAAGTGCGGTATATATAGTGTGACGTCACACGAATTTATCAACCGACTTTATAAAGCCGAATAAAAGAAAGAAATGGACTTAACGTGACTTAATTGAATTAAAAGCACATAATTTGTGTGTGAAGATAATTTTGAAGTATTAATTAAATCTCGGTTAGGTAAAAACTCACTCACACTCACTCGAGTAAGATACTGCAATCGGTGTACATTATATATTATTAAACTTATTATATAATTAATTTCTCAGTCATTTATTGATGGATTTTAAAAAAGCACTGATTTATTATTTTAAATCTATATTTTACTTCCGTTGCGTTAAATATGATATTCACATCATCATGAAACTTCTCCATTAATGTAGTTACGATTATCTAAGCAATAAATCAAAGAACATTCATAAAATATTTTGATGAACAAGATAAGTAGGTATATGTATGTATACACTATACAGTAGTTTTGAATAAACAAGGAATGTATAGAGCATGATCAGTCAGCGTTCAAGTGACACGTCCATGTGTTATAAGTACGAAACGTCAATTAAAATGCTGAATGAGCTTAATAATTATTGTGAAGCACTTGTCGATCGTCGGCATTCGTGGTCATACTCATAAGTGCGATCAGATACAATCAAGTATGTTATCTACCTACCTACCCTACGTAAGAATATTTTCCCATAGCAAGCACAGGCTATGAGATGAGTGTCTTAGGTACTTACTATCTAGGTGATATTTTATTACTATTCCAATATTCTAATGAAAATACATGATTTAGGTTTACCATTAAGATAACGCTTTAATAGCTTTTATTTTTGTAGAACCTACGAGCATGAGCAAAATTAATTATGTGCATGCTTCGTGACCAGTACCCTTACTCTGAGATTGATCGAATTTAAAATACGGTCTCACTAAGTGAGGTGAATTACATATGCATCAAACTAAAATGAATCTTAATGTTATTAATTTAGAGCTCAATTTCGTGTATGCATTCACAGCTAGCGCTCCAAACGATACGTTTCGAAATTTGAATCGGTTGCACTGAATTTGTGGCTTTAAATCAAGAGTTTTTGGGTCCATTTTAGTTTGACTCAAATGTGATTCACCTCACTTAGTGAGACCGTATTTTAAATTCGATCAATCTCAGAGTAAGGGTACAGTACCCTTACTCTGAGATTGATCGAATTTAAAATACGGTCTCACTAAGTGAGGTGAATTACATATGCATCAAACTAAAATGAATCTTAATCTTATTAATTTAGAGCTCAATTTCGTGTATGCATTCACAGCTAGCGCTCCAAACGATACGTTTCGAAATTTGAATCGGTTGCACTGAATTTGTGGCTTTAAATCAAGAGTTTTTTGGGTCCATTTTAGTTTGACTCAAATGTGATTCACCTCACTTAGTGAGACCGTATTTTAAATTCGATCAATCTCAGAGTAAGGGTACAGGACCACAATATCGTGTGAGTATCTACAGAAATCTAACTATAATAGGTAAAACAAATTGCCCCCCATAGGTATCGACGGTCACAGGACCCAACTCTACTAGGTAGAGCATGTCCTCAAATACAGCTATCCATTTTTTTGGTCACCTGGCAAAAATAAGACTTGACTTAGCCTAAATGTGAAAAAATGCAGAGGAATAGTGCTGATTTATTGGACTGCCTACATACCTATTTATGCTTTCCCATTTATAAATGTTAGAATTTATCCACAAAGTTCAATATACCTAGCTGGAATTGCATTTAAGAATATAAGGGACGTCAATAATTAGACATAGATGGTTACTAGCTTACGAGTACGACTCAGTCTCTAAGTGGACACAGAGCAGGTAGTAAATATAAAGTAGGTAGGCATATACTTATAGTAGCCTATAGAGTATACCTAGGGATAATAGGGAGTTTCGAAAGGATACACCTGAATTTTCCAGGAAATCAGACTGCTTGCCGCTTAAACTTTATTGAGGTAGGTAACAGGTTTATTGAGGTACTTAAATACCTACGTACCTTATCTTTAAAGAACAAGTACCTACTTAGTAATGTTATTGACTTCATGAAATTAGGCATCTAAAGTTAGGACCTTTATGTCGTAAATTATATTTACTACATAAAGGTCGACATATATTATGCATACTTCACATTCGTAGAGTTCCAAGAAAACTTACGTATTATGGAACCTATTTACTTATCGCAATCAAAAAAGGAAAGATGCGTCGCTTATGGAGGGCAAGGTCTATCTAGACTGCCCTGTGTCATGATATTGTTATTGTCCGTTGCCTATAGTTATGTGTCACCTTTGTCTCATATATCAGACCATTTTCGCTAACTAGGTCTTATTCAGCCACATGACATACCCTATTCGACATCATTTAAATGTTATAAAATACGTACCTAACTTATATAGTGATGAAATTATTTGTTAGCTTTTGGATTTTATTATTTAGGGTAGTGAATAAGATCCTTTGTAGATAGATAGGTATTTAAATTTCTTACCCAGGTCCAATCATGTTACTTACTCGTATATTATGAATGCGAAAGTGTGTCTGTCTGTCTGTCTGCTACGCTTTAACGGCCCATCTTTTCAACCGATTTTGATGAAGTTTGATACAGAGATAGGGAAATTAAGGAGTTCCCGTGTGAATTGAACAAACTTATTCCACGCGAACGAAGTCACGGGCATGATCTAGTTTATTATATCACTAGACGATGCCTGCGACTTCTTTCGCGTGGAATTAAGGTTTTTAAGATCGTTAAGAATTAAGATCCATTGAGCTTTGAAAGCGTAGCAGCCACACGCACACACATACACACACATATACACACATATGTAGTATACATAGGTACTGTCGCATTCTCAATAAGTAATAGATAATTTTCAGGTCAAATACCTAATCACAAAATGTAATCAAAAATAGGTACTACGAGTGAAGAGCTTGATAAAGCTAGGTAAGAACCTACTATTAGGTACCTATATCTTTAAATTCTACAAGAAAGCAGATCGTGTTTTAATAATAAGCCCGTCGAGACGGTTTGGTCGCGATTATTATTATTCTGACGGGACCGTTTCACAAAGACGTATGGCCCGGTTCAAAGGTGCTTAACCCCAAGAGTTGCGCAAAAAATTAGATCGGCTGCTAAGACGACGACGGTTTGAACCGGAACGGAGCTGAAGCTGGGCATATCGCACCGAGAGCGATGCGGCCGGGTGCGGAGGCGCAGGTGCCGCCGCCCCGCGCCGCGCCGCGCCCCATTGGCCGGCCCCGCGCCCTCCGTCGATTGGGTACGGCGCACGTGCACAGCCTACCCGTCGCCACCTGGCAAGACCTGACGGGGAGCACATAAAAGCGGCGCTCTTCCCTCACCGCACCACTTCGTGTTCCGGACGTCAGCGAGTGCACACGTATTTCTGTGCGTCCCGAAAACGAATAAGTTACTACGACTCCGATGCTACTTTGTGATCGATTGAATGTTCTTGTCAAACTATAGTGAACTTGTGATTATAATTCTTGGAATTAATCGGTTGAACAATTTACGTTAAGTGTTGTGACAAAAGTGCAAGATGCTAGTGGAAGATTCTCAAACTGCTCGTGCGTTGATGACGAAGAAATATGCGCATTGTCCGCTGAAGAAGCGGCCTGTGCCGGTGCTGGTGCGGGAGGAGCGGCCGGCGACGCCGCCCACTACGCCGCCTCACCCCGCCCACATGGCTACGAGACTTTATTACGATTATAACCGTAAGTTTGATTAATAGTAACTTACTAATTTACCCCCTTACCCCATTATTGTGTCAAAAATATAGCATTAAAACATCGCGATTTTTTTTCCTAAGCTAGTTATACTTATAAGTACTTATACTTCAAATGATATGGTTTATTTCCCATATATAATTCTATATCTACCTCTTTACACTCTTTATTTTATTCTGCCCAAAAATTGTATAACATTGTTCTTTAGTAATAATAAGGTTCTTCATATTTTATTAACTTTTATTTTCTTTGTCAACAGGCGACACAGAAAATGATGAGCCACAAAATTTAAGCACAAAACCTGAAGATCTATCAAAAACTGGCAATTACCCAAGCAAAGCAATGTCACCCGTTGCTACAGCGGCCGTAAAAGTTGAGCCAACAGAGTGGTCCCAGCAGCATCTAGAATACCTTGCAGCGTGTCGGGCAAGATTGGAGCCCATGGCAACGGAGCTCCCTCGACCGACACCGCAGTACGCCTATCTGCCCACCCTCTACCCAGCATATCCCCTGGAAGAGCTGTACCCCGCCACGCCAGCTCTCTCTCCTCCGTCGCATCCGCAGCTCTACACGCGGTACTCCCCCGCATCTCCGCCATCCTCTTGTTCGCCACCACCTTGCCCCGAAGATCTCCGCTCACCGGGGTCAGTTTCGTCAGATTCCGGAGTCTCCGTAACAGCACCTCGCCGTCCTCGTTATCAGTGTCCCGATTGTGCCAAATCATACTCGACCTATTCTGGACTTTCAAAACACCAACAATACCATTGCGCAGCTGCCGAAGGAAGTCTAGCCCGAAAATCTTTTAGTTGCAAATATTGCGCTAAGGTGTACACATCACTCGGTGCACTCAAGATGCACATCAGGACCCACACTTTGCCGTGCAAATGTCACTTGTGCGGAAAGGCTTTCTCGCGACCCTGGTTGTTACAGGGTCACATTCGTACCCACACCGGTGAAAAGCCATTTTCATGCCACCACTGCCGCCGCGCATTCGCCGACAGATCAAACCTTCGTGCTCATCTACAAACACACTCAGATGTGAAGAAGTACTCTTGCACGGGTTGTGGCAAAACTTTTTCTCGTATGTCATTGCTGAGCAAACATTTAGAAGGCGGTTGCGGTGCTCCGGGCGCGTCTCCGTATGAATATCGTCCAGAAGCACTCCCGCCGTCGCATGCACATCAACCACTTCCGCCACACGCCACCGTTCATGCTTACTGATAGACTGAATACCGTAGAATCCTCGATCTCGAATTATTTAGATTAAGTTCAACTCACTAATGTTTACAAGACCCGATTATTTTAAAATAAATTATTCTTGTACATTTTTCAACAAAAACATGTGTGCGTGTTAGTTAAGTTGTTACTAGATTTAAGTATTACAAAAGACCAATGTAAAGTAAGCTCTATAGACTTAGAGTAGAATAAGCTATTTTTAGATAATATATTATATTATTTGTTTAGTCGCGCTGTTTGCGGCATCGCTAGTCATGTGGCATTTGCCGAGTGTCATACACTTTTATATGCATATATCCTAAGCCATGTACAAAGTGCCTTAATTATAAATGATTAATATATTCTTAAAAAATTATAACAGTTCTAGGATTAGTATTTTTATTATTTAATAAGATATATTTAAACACAAAACTATTCATGAGGCTGTAAATTATAAATCCGTTGCCGATATAAGTACCTATATGCGTTCCTTTGTGTTACCTCCGCAGAAAATTAAAAAGATTTTAAATTATTAGTTTTGTTTGGCTTGCATCCCTTGGAAACTTGTTTATCTAATGAGAGAACTTATTCACTTTCACAATCATTTGTCTAAAAAGACTTCATCTATATCAATTTTTTCGTCAATTTTCTTACATTCAACATTAAAGTTTAACAGAACAACATTTATTTATTTATGACATAAGAAGTAAGAACCGTTAAATTACTCATACCTCCTTGTAACTTTAGTTACTTATAGCATTAATGAAACGTGAAAATAACATCTTTGTTGTACTTAGGTATTTAAAATAGGTCGACTTTTGAGGTTGATACTTTAATACTGACATCTCCATATCCAGCGATTAGTATCTCCATTCTTCAGTGGCAATTGCGATGCTTGTTCCGATAAATATTCGCCTTTGACTTTTATCTGACAACAAAGACTTTTTAATTTGCACGAAGTTCGAAGGTCCAACGCCCCAAAAATTAAGCAAGCTCCGCATAATAAGTAGGTATAATATACCTAAATATTTTTTTTTTATCCACTACAAGTTAGCCCTTGACTGCTATCTCACCTGATGGTAAGTGATGATGCAGTCTAAGATGGTAGCAGAACCTGTTAGGGGCATGGCAGTTATATTAAACCCCTATTCTGTTTCTACACGGCATCGTACCGGAACGCTAAACACAAAATACAACAAAATATATAATACTAGCGATCCGCCCCGGCTTCGCACGGGTAGCACTAATAATCCTAATCTATATAATATAAACTATCCTATCTCTCAAGTTAGATCGAACTGCACATGGTATGCGAATTTTATTATAATCGGTTAAGTGGTTTAGAAGTCCATTGAGGACAAACATTGTGACACGAGATTTATATATATATAGATAAATCATACGTAATAACTATGATGAGATGTCTAGATTAATTGGAAAAAATATAGCAAGAGCTGTCTTCACTTCGTTGCCAAAACAGGCGTATAGGTAGTCGGTATCTCAATGTGTGACTATTGTTTTAGGTTTCACCTGCAAGCATTCAAAGCTTAGGTAGTATGTAGTATGTACCTACCTACCCTTTGAGTTATATTGTGTAATTTGCACGAACGTGTTGAAATAAATGCTGTAGTCGAACACATAGTTGAAAGCGCTTTTTCAAAATGACCTAATTTTGAATGGGTACGCCCACTCGACTGCGTGTTCGTACTGCGTGGTGTAGGTACACAGAGACCAGAGCGTCCAGCCAGAGTTTCCGTATCATCACTGAATTTTTAGGGGTGACCTTGGTAAGTGAGCTACTATGGGGTGTATATTCAGCTGTCAACAAGATAGCGTAGTGAATTATTGTAAATAGGGTATGTTCCGAAATACACTGCGAGCACTGTAAGGTGTGACGTCAATTTAGTATACTGCGAAGCCGTTCCTTTATAGTTAGGTATACTGGTTACTGCTTAAAACGGATCGCAGTCAGCAGTTTAGCACTGAGAGCACCTTACCTCGAAAACGCCAGTGCTCACAGTACAAAAATGGCGACGACTTATGACGTCATATATTTCCCTAGGATACTGCGGCAGTTTACTGTAAGTCCTTATCGGAACGAATTCTAGGGAAATGAATGTAGCTGTCTACCCTTGTGGGAGGCTTCGGCCGTTGCTAGTTACTACCCTACCGGCAAAGACGTACCGCCAAGCGACTTACCGTTCCGGTACGATGCCGTGTAACTAGAAACCGATTAGGGGTAGGTATGGGTTAAAAATAACGGGTAATAACAGGTTAGCCCGCTACCATCTTAGACTGCATCAACACTTATCATCAGGATAGATCGCAGTCAAGGGCTTACATAGTGTAGTGGATAAAGATAAGAGCTGAAGACTGGCCGTCATCTAGTCCCGATCGATTACTCGCCCATAAACTGCTTTATTTCGGGCCTGGACAGTAATGTACTATTTTCGTAGATAGGTATATATGTAAAATTAAAATGGTGCTCTGAAATAAAGTCTCAATTAGCATTAGAAAAATAAATAAATATAAAATAGGCGTTTTAGTCCAAAAGTCAACAGTAATGTCATAATGTCATACTCATTCACTATAGTAAGAAAGTGGTCCAATAAGATAACAATCGGTTCAGTATTAACCTTTAACCCTGTCAAGCAAGTGCACGTTTCTCAAAGTTAAGATACCTTAGCATTGAATAACACTTTTAATCGAAATGCTTAGATTTAGATACTATCTACAAAACATTGGTGCCGTTACAAAATCAGCGTAGGTAGTTTAAAACACACAGCGCCCTCTTTAAGTATTTTCACTGGTTTGTATATTTTGCGAATATACACACCAGTGAAAATACTAGGAAACTTTATTTTTCCATATTCCTTCTTTTCAATTAATCCATACTTATTAAAGATTATAATATAATAGTACTCCAGACCTACAATATTAATTTTATAACTAGGCACCTATACTTTGGCTCTGCCTGTTCATGGTTCAACGATTGAACCTATCGAGATATCTTTAACAGATAAAATTTCGGAAAAAGTCGCTACTATACCTACTTAAAAAAACTTTTTATGTGAATAAAATCTAATAAGAAAAAACCGGTCAAGTGCGAGTCAGACTCCCTCACAGGGTTCCGTACCACCACACCATAAAAATTATTTTAGTAAATATAGCACGAAAGATGACAACATTAATTTCAACTTGATATCTCCACGCGTTCCCGAGGAAAAGGCGGTTGACAGACAGACAGACAGACGGACAAAGAAATGATGCTATAAAGGTTCCTTGTTTCTTTCATGAAGTACGGAACCCTAAAAACGGTGAAATAAATTTCATGAAACCACATTGAAACCACGGCAAAAAGATTTTTAAAAATCAAATTCAAGAGAACGAAGTCGCGGGCATCATCTATATTTTAAATATAGGTAATAAATATGACGCGGATTCTTATCCGCGGATGGTAGCGGGGCAAAGGTAGCAGTCGCGATGCGTCGACGCCAGAGCCAACGCTCGACAGTAAATACTCACATTAAACTACACGAGTGCCAATTAGAATACAACCAGTGAAGTTGCAAGAGTAGAGTGCACGTGCGACGCATTGGATTGGTCTCACCGACCACCGCCGCCGCCGGCGAGCGCGTGCGCTGCGTCCGACACGTCCAATCCAACGCATTTCTAATTAATTAATTCTGGTTCTATTTGCATCGTGATTATCTAATCTAAGATTGACCACTGATATACCGTGCCAATTAGAGTTCACACTGTCTAATAGAACTTTGAACTTTTATATTTTACACTAGGTGTAACTTTAAATTGCCTTAGAATAGAAACTTTCTTCAATGAAAGAACTATAAGTTTAATTCGCTATAATTCGCCACAGTAAACAAATATATATGTGGTACAGTGTGTATATTGCACTTGCAGCTAGATGTTGACTCGACAATGCACGATTGTAAAGCTTCACTTACACTTACACTCTAAACTACAACTAAACTTTAGTGTAATATTAGTGCAGTACTGGTATAAAAAAGTGTGTGTGCAATTCACACACGGCAGAAGTGAAACTTCAGCCGTGTAAAAAGTAACCTACGAGATAATGAGATAAATATAACTTGTATACTATCTCATTCTCTCGCAGGCTAAATCCTATTATGAATATGTTTGTCACTTTTTCGTTTCGTTTTTCGTTTTATCAACCGGAGGCGGATTAAAATAAAAGATAAAAATCAATTAACAAATTAGTTTTTCTACTGCTACATTTAAACAATCAAACAGAAAATTACAAAATGGAACGTTTTGTATACACGTTCGATCGGTGGCGCCATTTTTACCGTGGCGACAACATCCGTTTCATCGAATTTTCAAATCACAAGTCAGACACGAAACTACCGATGGCCGAGCGACGGCAACAGCGGGGCGATGTGGTCCGAGAGCTGGCGACGAATTTCGGGAAGGTCCTTTAGGCAAGCTGATATTGTGAAAAAATATAATTTCGTCAATTGGCGAATCCAGTCTTGCTAGTCTGGTAGAGCGCTTGGGGTTATTTCGCATAACATATGCAAAAAAAGATCCAAAAAAACATTTTTTTGGCAACTGAATTTTTTATCTTTAAATTTAGTACTTCTAATTCGAAAAAACAAATCCGAGACGTTTTTGTCGGTTACAAAGTATTACCAGACCCCTTCAAAATTCTTCTCGCCAGCCTTCGTCGCCAGCTCTCCGACTCATCGCATCGCCCCGCTGTCGCCGTCGCTCCCCCGTCGCTCATTTCGTGCCCGTACACTAAAGAATTTTCACTTCAAAAAGATACGCGCCGAATTGAGAACCTCCTACTTTTTTAGAAGTCGGGTAAAAGAGTATAGACCTAAAAATCCTAAAATTAAATTAACTACATCTAAAAAAAAATACTGTATCATTGAATTCAATTAGATATTTTTTGTATTCAGTACAAAATTAAATTCATTCCAGAACTTATAAGAATCTAGATGATGCCTCATTCATTCATTTATAGGGTTTCTTTTTATCACGCGGGAAATCTTTGATTTGCCAGTATAAAAAGAAGTAAGTATATTTCCTGTTCCGGTTTCTCAGCTTCAGTGAAAAGGTATCACACAGACAAACAGACTAACACACTGTTGCATTTAAAATCCATACTAATAAATGCGACAGTGTGTCTGTCTGTCTGCTTCGCATTTACCGCTCATCCGTTCAACCGATTTTGGTGGAATTTGGTACAGGGGTACGTTGTATTCCGGGGAAGGACATAGGCCTTTTATGCCGGAAAATTAAAGAGTTCCCGCTGGAATCAAAAAATCCTAATCCACGCGGACGTAGTCGCGGGAATCATCTAGTTAGTAATTAGTATATATAAATGATAAAAACTTTTTTCGAGCTTTGTAGAAAAAATTGAGAATAATAGATCGAGAATATGCAATAGGATACTAAGTTTTATTAAGTCTTAATAAACCAGGTCTTAAATAATGGAACATCCGTAAAACAAGTTGAATATTAAGACGGCTCAGAACTGTAGAAGCAATGAGTGTAGAGTATTGATCCGTGTAGATTTAGGAGTAGCAGCGGCAATGGAGCCAGTCGCGCTTGGCCGATAAGCATGATTTGTAACGTGGCACGTCGGCGCGTGCGCGCAAATAAACGTGAATTCAATGCTCACCTTTCAATAAATTACCTAACCCACTCTTGAAATGACAACGTTACAATTTATAATCTCTTCAGATTTAGAACCTTTGATGATATATACGTAAGGAGTGTAGATCATAGGGTATAATGGAGAGCTTACACATAAAGTATAATATGCATATGGAAAGCAATTTCTTTCAGACAAAATATCCTTTACCGGGAATATATTACCTACTATAAAGCTATTTTTCCGTAGTCTTGCTATACCTACACACCTACCTATTACCTATTCGCGCTATGAATGCCTGTATGTAGTTATGTACAGTCACACAAACTTATTTGACCCAGTGGCCAAAATTGGAGCTAATTTTTATGACTGTTTAGTTTTAGTTATTATTTTACTTTAACACGTGATAACAGCAACGCTATTAGGTACCGGGTCAGATAAGCTTCTGGGACTAAACAGGATGTTTTCAAACCTGAAATTCCCCTACCCCGCTGAATTCAGTTTCAATATTTATTGCTCTATGATATTCTAGGTAAAATCATTGATTTTGTATAAATATGAACAATAGCTGCACTGACATATAAACAAGGGTACAAAAAAATTAAAGCTACGGGAAAGACAATGCGGTTATGAATTTTATATCAAACTATACAGAGCAACTAGAAAGTGTGACCTTAATGAAGGCATTAATTTCTGAGAAACGCTAATCAACGTACCTACCTGCGCGGTAAGGTAAGTATGGCACGAGCTGCGAGTAATATCACATTGTCTGCTTAGTGATGTATGGAATATTAATAGGTAAAAAATAGGCGATAATTAATCGTTCGGTTTTCTACAAGCGTTGCCGTGCTTCTGACTTTTATTTAATTTACAGTATAGATTACATAAGGATTAATTAAATTAACGAACACATTTTTTAATTTATAATAGGTAGACCTATTATAAATTCAAAAATGTGTTCGTTAATTTTTTGCATAGGTATAGCCGAGGACCGGAGAGTGACATACTTTTTAGGGAAAATAGGATTTTCAGCTGGAATCAAAAAAACTTAAACCACGTGGACGAAGTCGCGGGCATCAACTAGTGTCTTATATTTTTCATTTTTTGGTATAGGAAAAAGTGACTGTAGAGTCATGTCATGTTAGAAATTCATTATTTAAAACAGATTATACGAATTTTTGACGAAGAAATACATTTAGAAATAGATAATGACGATCGCAAAGACGAAATGTGATTGTTATTTTAAACATTCGTTTTGTACTACGGATAGGCTTCAGTTAAAGCTAGTCATTTCATGAAATATTAACGAACGACATTCATTTTTGTTCTAATTAAAAAATTGATAGAGTATTCCAGACTTTTAAGTTTATTATAATAAATTAAATTAAAAAAATTAAAATAAAAACCTAATTATAGTAAAAACTAAAAAGCTTTGAAGGTAGAGTAATTTATCCTATCGAAACTATTTTTTTTGTGGATAATTTATCGATATTTATTCAAAATAATTTTATACATCACTTCAGCCTGCAGTGATTGTCACGTGCGCTCATTATGATCCGAGAGCATCGTGATAACTAAACACGCTTGTCGACTTGTGTGTTTGAATAACTTTCGCCCTCAATTTTGGGTGTTATGAGCACAAACTACTTACAACTGTAGCAAACTTTATTTCTTAATCATAAAAATTTAAATGACATCGAGAAAAAATATGTGATTTTAATATTATTATGTAGCGAGACAACTATACCTATAGCTTCATTATACATACACACATAGCTGTACATTTCATGGCATTACATAGCTGGCACATAGGATAGCTTGGATACCTGGTACATTTCACATGAACGAATATAAAATTAAATATTGTAGAGTAAACAAAAATGAAAGTATAGTCCCGGCTCCATTGTTTAATTCTACTATACTCGTATGTATAGATAATATCTTGCAATAAAGTTATACGGAGCAGTTATATACTTTATAGTAAGTAGGTGTCACAGAACTGTTAGCGAACAATGGCGAAGCTGGAGGTGCGAAAGTCACGGCACGTGTTCGGCCAGCCTCCTTCACACATTCGACCTAGCCAGAGAGTCCACGGTAAAAATTCCTACAGTCGTACTAAAATCTTACAAAGGGATATCTACTTGAGCTGCTGGTCTAGAAACTTTAGATTTTACTTGTTTTATCAAATAATGTTTTTGTCTACAATGTAGACCCAAACTTGAAAGTTGTATATACAAAAGTGTATAGTAATACTTATAAGTATTCCCTGAGTTCGCACTTTACATTATCGATAGCTCCAGTAACACATTCATAAGACTAGAGTGTTGTTCCTTCTGGATTGGGCGTCGTCGACGGAACAGAAAACTATAAGGAAGCCTAAACGTACTTAGTACTTACCTTACCTTTTTATTTTGAAAATACTACCACTAAAATTACCCCCAAACTTATTTTATGACACCATTATAAATAGCGACCATTGATTATTTTTCTAAAATATAATTCTGTAATCTAACCTTGAATTTTACTAATAGGCAAATCTAGTTTATTTGAATTATTATATAACTAGCTGATGCCCGCGACTTTGTCCGCGTGGATCGAGGTTTTTCGGTTCCCGCGGGAACCCCTTAATTTTCCGGGATAAAAAGTAGCCTATGTGTTATTCCATACTATAATCTATCTCTGTGCCAAATTTCATCCAGATCCGTTCAGCCGTTGGGGCGTGATTGAGTAACAAACATCCATACATCCATACATCCACACATCCATACATCCATCCAAACTTTCGAATTTATAATATTTATTTGATAGGAACCACATATATTAACACTACACTATATAATATATATTTGTAATGCATATTCTTGGCACCGGGTCTCCGTCTACATCTTTAGGGAGTAATTATTCAACACGGATACGAAAGAAGCCGAGACCTTAGCATTCCACGTTCACATATAATTCAGTTTAATTATGTTTTTGGATAAACACAACTAAGCACATTTTTTTATATAAAGAAGTACTTCATTTGGGTAAGACTATTTGGAAATGGTACCTACTAATTAGCTCTCATTTCGTTCGGTGTGACGTTTTTTTAGACATCAGTTATGATTTAGTGATTTAGATGTTCGGCCTCATGTTTGGGTAGTCGTGGGTTCGATTCTCGGACACGCAATTCTTGATTTTGTGAGGCGTGTGTGGTTAGTAATTAAATATTACTAGTTTTAACGCTCAAGGAAAACATCGTGAGGAAGCCTGCATGCCCGACAGCTCTTCAAAATATTTTCGAAGGTGTTTGAAGTCTTCCAATCCGCACTCGGCCAGCGTGGTAGACTACGGCCAAACTCTTCTCATTCTGAGAAGTGGCTCGTGCTCAGTAGTGAGCCAATTGGTTTGATGCCGATGAACTCTTGAATATTTTAGTCAAATAAAAACACTGTGCAATCTGTAAGTACTTAATATTACAAAATATGCGAAAGTAGGTATGTCTGCTAATCGTGAGATGGTGATGATAAAAAAACCCGGCTGAGTTCGTTGTGGGCTCTTCTCAGTCCAGGGCGCGTTTTGAACCCTCGTAGCTTTAGTTTTAAAATGCCGTGATTAATTATCACCATCACGTATGAAATACTTTGTAAACGTGACGTTCTAGGTGTAGGTGTCAATTTTGAATAATATACTTTGAGTTTGAGTTTGTCTCTCTGCTATGCTATCAGGGTACGCTTTTTATCCCGAAAAATTGAAGAATTCCCGCTGAAAGCCAAGAAAACCTAATCCACGCTGGCGAAATCACGGGCATTATTTAGTAGACTAAATAAAGGAAGTAGAAGTAGTACTGGTAATGTTCGAGTTCAGAATAGATACGACGCGGTAAAGAGCTAGGTCAATAAATCGCATGATCCTGTGCCAATAACTGCAGGCAAGACTGTAAGGTATGGTGCAGGGCACGCGTAGGCGAGCGATGCGCCTCAACGCCTTTCAAAAGATTATTCACTGGTAGCTTACCTTTATAGATTCGCCTAAATGGATTCTAGTAGTTTATGTCCTTAAGCCCTGTGCTGCGTTTCAATAATTTTAATGCTATTATAAAGTTACGACCGAAGTAGTAAGGTATTGTGCACTTTGTAACGAACGCCGTACCGCTTTGGATTGGCGCCATACAAAAGACATCAACGTCATCAACACGATTTCTATATTGAAAGTTGCAATGCCTACACAAATATTTTCAACGCAGTGTTGAAAATATTTGTTGTTTGTATTGTTTTGTCGATTGTAACCTCTACCCTATTTATCAATAAATTTGATATCATGTAAACTGGAAACGCCTGAACATTTTTACTGAAAATGATATTATAATAACTACTACTAGTAGCCTAATTTAGTAATAACTGTAAAAAGTAAGTTATGAATTCATATTTTATATTTTAGTAAGGTATTCTTGATTCTATATGATATTTCATTTTTTATTAACAGTCTAATTAAGGAGACTGTATACACAAAGCGCGGTAAGTTATGATATGGATTGTTTATGGAGGCTTTGTTACGAGTTCGTTAAAGTACAAAAGAGGACATAAACAGTCTGCCACACGTATTATTAAGCATAAAAGACTAGATCATTGTTGTCGAGCTCTCTATGTAAAGTGCATTCATGAAGCTCTGTAATAAATTAAATAACAAAATAAAATACGCAGTAGGTACATACTATAGGTAACTTCTCATTTAAAACATCAAACACTGGCCAGCTCCTACCGAATTTGGATATACTCGTACATATTACGAGCAAATGATTTAGACCTATTTTTTATGTCATTTTTATACTTCTTTATTTAATTCTATACTGATGTTTGCTCGCGACTGCGTGTATAAAAAAAATATTAGAACTGAGTAGTGGCGCCTTAGCCATTGGAATTCATAGTAGGTACCTACTTACATACTTATATATACGTATTGAAATGGTTACCTGTCGAGCAAGAGGGCGCATTGGCGCGGGCGTTAATACAATAATCCTGCCGGTATAAAAATTAACCGCTGTATAACGGTATCGCGCGTAGGCGCTCGCCCGACCCTCACCTCCGACCGACCTACACCTCGCATGCGCGGAAGCGTTTCACATCGTTCTAACTTCGTGATCCACCAGCCCAGACGCGTCCATCCATCATTGATATCCTTCCACCGTTGGATTGATTTCTTTATTTATACTTACTTAGTATATTATACCAGTACTTTACAGAGACGACGAGCCTTTAATTCAACAAAACCTATCCACCCTAACATTTAACAATGTAGTAGTTTAATTAATTAAAAATGAGTTCTACCAATATCGGTGTCCGTAAAAAAATCATTAATATCCAACCGGAGAGGTAGGCAACATTTATTACAAGAAAGTTAAACATTAAAGCTGGAGTCCGTTTTACTTTCTTTTCACGTTGTGTATCTGGAAAACATAAAAACTTAATCATATCAATAAAATCGCCACCACTAACTAAAGATGCAATGGTTACGTGTGCGGATTTTATAAGGAGAAATCAGCACGAAGATATACTCTCATCATTAAGAGCCATTCGTTAAAACCTCCCGACGGTAAAATCTGTAACAAGCGACGTAATAAATGAAATAACAATGAATAAAATGGCAATAATAGCAGGTGAAATCACGACAGGTCCGGCTTTCGGAGCGTCGCCATCCGTAATTATAAATAAATAAAATATAGCAACTGTGAGCCGGCGACGCCGCGCCGAGCCGCCCCCGCTCGCGCGACCGATCGGCCACCAGCGCGGCGGCGCTAGTTACCAGCGCCGACACCCGACACCGGCTGGTCACTTCGTCTCGTGCCATCCACATATTAACATTTTTCATGTTATTTACATCCACCCACCCCATTCCCGTAATTAATACAACGAATTTAAGCAACTACCTACTTCGAACGTGTAAAATATTAACATGATGCTGTACCAACTAATGTTTCGTACCCATTTAATTAAATTCTTTTAATTTTAACAAACTTCCCATCTCTTTTTTAATCCACTACAAGTTAGCCCTTGACTACGATCTCCATGATCTACATTTATAATGTAGGCAATGTTATCCCGGATGTTGCTGTGAGCCATACAATTTTAATTAAGAACGTATTGTGCTACTAAATTTGCCTTATCTCCTGAATCCAACTGTCGTGCACATGACGGTTAGAAGAATGTTTGTTAGACTCATTGTAAAAAGTGGTAATGTCACGGTGATAGGGGTAGAGGGTGTAGAGCACGAGAGCGTGGCGGGAGCGGGCGCCGCAGCACTCTGCGCACGCGCCTATGCCCTCGACACGTGCCCAATATCAAGTCCGTTTTAATGTCATTCCCATTGTAACTGTTATTTATGTTGTGAATATAGCATATATACATCCTAGACCGCGTTGCGTAATCTCTCGCGGGCTCTGATAACCTTTGCCTGCACGCAGCGTAGGCGATCTAGTTGTTTGTTCACTGCGGCCACCCAGCGGGCAGATATTATCCTCAATATTTTTTTATCACGCACTATGTGATATTTTTATATTAAGTATGCTACAAAACTTAGATTAAATTAGTTCTTTTTGTATAATAATCTGTACATATTATTAGATATACAAGTAGAGAACACTTTGTTTGTACGATGTTTATTGCACGGCGTACCGGTAATAAAATGCTATAAATAAAAGTGAAACTATTACATGTATACCCGGTAAGGAAAATTGTATTCTGTATCCGATACAGAAATACTAATGCCATATTTAGTCGAAGACAAGTGGAACTGATAAAGAACAATTTGTAAACAATATATTATAACAGTTTCATTAGCCCTTGTATTGTCTACAGAACAGTATGTCGACGGCTACGACGGCACAAAATTCGCCGTTGGACGGTGGTGTCGCCATTTGCACGCACTGCGAATCTGTTGTTCTTTGTAAATAAGAACAATGCCGTTGTTGTCACTTGAACATATTACTTTGTTAGCTGACTAAGGTCAGCAGCTGCTGTTGCTTAGATAAATGTAACATTGGAGGAATTAGGGTTAGAGGGATATATAGTAGGTGAGTAGATATACAGAATCCTATTTCTTTTAATGCTTAGTTATAACTTTTGCGTTCTCTTACAATAAACAGGAAACGCCGACCTTCCTGGCGCAGTGTTGAGCGCTGTTGTGTTAACGTGGGAGACCCCGGGTTCGATTCCCGGCAGTGTCCATTTGGGAATTTATAATTTCTGAATTGTCTCTGGTCTGGTCTGGAGGCTTCTCTCTCTCTGGGCTTTTCCGTACTTAAGCACAAAAGTGCCCGTTGTGCTTGGTGGGAGGCTTAATATAACTGACATACCCCTAACAGGTTATCCCGCTACCAACCAAAAAAAAAAAACCGGCCAAGTGCGAGTCGGACTCGCGCACCGAGGGTTCCGTACAAACCTGTAGTAAGTTTTACGATTTATGACGTATTAAAAACAAGACGAAATGAACCGCAAAACTAACTTTGTTTGTAGAGGTTTACTGTTAATATCAAAAAAACTATGCTAGTTAGAGCATTGAAAGAAAGAAAGAAGAAAGAAAATGTGTTTTTATTTGATCACTACATGTGGTTTTAGACTAATTATAATTAATATGAAGTAGATATAGTAATACGTGACCAAATAAAGGTTTCCATCTCAGCATCATGCTGCAGCAGACTGCAGCGCTGGTTTTCAGTGGAAACCTTGATTATAAGTGAAGTCACGGACGGAACTAATATGAATACATATGCGTGCAATACCTTAACTTATAATATTGTTGTTACGTATAAATATTACATTATCTAAAATGAAAGATACAGTTTGGTACTTGAAGCAACTAAAAAGAAAAATATAATAAAAAGAAAAACTAACTAACATGACATTGGTAAAATAATAACAAATAACAAATGCGGCATAAGTGCTGAAACGATAGCTAGAGATAGTTCGGAGATAAACTAGAGTGTAATAACAATAAAAATAAACAAAACATTGGCTATAGTTTTCCTGTAAAATATACATAAATTTCTATTGACCATAATTATTTCAGATTTTTCGATTGGTAAACTCCGGAGATAAGGGGGGGGAACGGTATTTTTTTCGACATTTTGCCCGATAAGTCAAAAACTATCATGACTAAAAATAATTAAAAATCTGTTTTAGAATGTACAAAGTAAACCCTTTCATATGATACCCCACACAGTACAGTTATCTCACTTTTAAATTTCAACCCTCCGATTTTCCCCCCTTTTTAAATAAGAATAAAAATAATTTCCAATTTTTTTTAATTCCAGTGTCTTTGGGCCACTAATATACACAACTATTCCAAATTTCATGTCGATAGCTTCGGTAGTTACTGAAATAATCGAGTGTGACGGACGGACAGACAGACGGAGAAAGTCGCACCATAAGGGTTCCATTTTACCATTTTGGTACGGAACCCTAAAAAAACAATGATAAAGGATTATTTACAACTAGCTAATGCCCGCGACTTCGTCCGCGTGGTTTAAGCTTTTTTCCCCAACAGGCACTCCTTAATTTTCTGGTTTAAAAAGTAGCCTGTCACTCTGCAGGTCCTCAACTATACTCATGCAATCACGTTGATCCGTTGCTCTGTTGCGGCGTAATTGAAGGACAAACTCTATATTTAACGTCCTTGGGGATCTAATTTTCAACAATGGAGAAACACGTACTTCTTCATATTTAACTGAAAGCTCAATTACCAAGTTTAATGGCTTTAACTTGAGAAATGCCGGAGTTTCATACAAACTTTCCACCCCCTATTTCACCCTCTTAGGGGTGGAATTTTCAAAAATCCTTTCTTAGCAGATGCCTACGTTATAATAGCTATCTGAGTGCAAAATTTCAGCCCGATCCGACCATGCAGTGGTTAGAGCTGTGCGTTGATAGATTAGTCAGTCAGTCAGTCAGTCAGTCAGTCACCTTTGCCTTTTATATATTTAGAAAAGTATTTTGATAACAACATAACTAAGAAGTAGGTATCTTCAGCAGGAACTACTGCTGTCCTCGCTATTATCACCCACTTTCTCGTTGATAGACCGCGTTGTGAACTTATAACAATGTATCCGGTTTTGTTATCAATAGTCAGGCGCCATAACGATTGCTAATCTGAAAAGATAGATAGATAAAACTCATTATTGCACACACTTATAACAAAGACAATAAACAAAAAGGTTAAAAGTTAAAACAGAATTGTTCAAAGGCGGCTTTATTGCTAAAGCAATTTCTTCCAGACAACCTTTGGGGAGAGGAGATTATCGAACAAGAGCGCGGGATTAAACCTTTGGGGGGAGGAGATTATCGGATAGAAAAGTAATGATTACCTATTTGAATTTAAAAAGTAGGTTTATTATGCAAAAATGTTGCACCGTTCGATTGTTGCGCTACTGAAGATGTTCACAAAAGTAGGGAATATGAATGGTTTGAGATGTAAGTATGATGAACTTTAGGTTGTAAAGAAAATTGAATTAAGTATTTCTAATGTTGAAGGTAATGAAAATGGGTCTTAAACTCTCAACACCTCCATTATCTCACTACAACATATTATTGACCTCGGGTATGTACGGGATCCTAATTGAAAGGCTGATTTTTGAGTTGTGTGAGTTCTGGTAAAGAGCTAAAGCAAGCTGAGTTTACTTTCTTTGGTGTGTCAGTCGTCATGGAAACAGGACATTATGGAGGTGGTCGTAGCGCGTCAGGTGTTGGTATCGTCCACGGTCGGTGGGCGCGCGCGCAGCCAGCAAGTGTCGGCTACGCTTGAGAAGCGGGCGGTTGGCAGTTGGCAGCACGCGCCTCGCACGCGACAGGTGGACGTCACGCGCCGTTACCTCGTCCATGTATGATCTATTCGTAAGCACTAGATAGTGCTCTAATAACCCTTGCTTGAACTATTTAGTCAAATTCATTAGAAAACTAAAACTAGCTTTCTGTCTGACTTCACAGGAGCCTTGTGCTCGGTAGTGAGCCGTCAATGGGTTGTCTTGAGTGAGTGAAACTAGCTTTAGTCCTCGGCTAAAAGGAGAGAGAGAGAAAGATTCTCAGTACTTGCGACTGGCTACCCGGAGTCCCAAAGATGGAAGATGCCCGCCGCTTAGTCCGCCTGGAAATTGAAAACAGAGTAGCAGTTTCAGAGATAAAAAGTAGCCTATGTCCGATGCCATCTCCAGGATACATGTTATATTCATTTATGTGCTAAACATCCAAATCCAATCCAATTTTGCATTTGAAGTCTCAATACTTTTATATGACATTGCTTTTATGTTTTTTGTGAGTCATTAGGTACGAATATCCCATTAATGATAAGTAGACTGATATCTACACGTGTAAAAATGTACGAGAAAGAATTCAACAAATGCCAGTAATATAAATTTCGACATCCACAAACAGGTAGTAAAAACCTCTCAGCTTAAAATAATCTTTAAGATAAATGAAAATAAAAAACTTGTGAACTCTTTAGTCAAGTGCGTGAAGTATTTAGGCGATTTGATGGCAGGCATTATCAATCAATTGAGGCTGCGCATACGGCTCCCGGCTGCCGCCTGCCGCCTCCCGAGTGCTTCGACCTCACGCACTCGCAATTTACAGCTTTATCACCCGTTATTATTCTTAATAATATACTGCACCGCGACAACGCATTAACCTCATCAAAATTCGCAACCTTTTTATTTTAATTATGATGCCATTTTACAGGGGAAATTCGAACATTCGATAAATTATTTTAAAGCGTCACTTTGCGAAAATCTTCCCTGATATTTTTATCATGGTGCTTACCAGAACACGTCTATAAATCATTTAGTATGGAAAGATCTTTAGTACATCTTCAATCTTTAGATTACGATCTCGCTCGTATGTAAAGATTTTGAGTACTTTGCGATTCAAAAAGCTGTTTAAAACTCATTACATCACCGTTATGAGTCGATAAGAGCGTGAAATTTTGGTAATTGGTAATATTGTGGTAGGTATCTGAAGAATCCCGACGGTCATTTATATATTTTTCATTACTCATACACGGAAAGTAGGTTTGAAGTTGCCTGAGAAGCGGGTTGAAAGTAATACTTTTCAGCCCTAGGGAGAATCGTTTTCAACTGAATTTTTATTGGAGTTCAAATGAAACACGACTTTTTTTTTTTTTTTTTTTTTTTTTTTTTTTTTTTTTTTTTTTTTTTTTTTTTTTTTTTTTTTTTTTTTTTTTTTTTTTTTATACCCGAGTGCATCCATAGACAAGAAGAAAGATAGACTTTATTCATAAAGTAAAGACAACTGATTCATAGACTTTTTATTTTGACTTTCCTTATATTCGTAATGAAAAGCACAGTGTTTACCTCGGGATGAAAGACTTATTTAGTCCCTCGAACTATAGGCCCCCTCGCTACGCTCGGGCGCCAAACCCCGTCTCGGGACTAAATAAGTTACTTTCATCCCTAGGGTAACAATGTACTATTATGCGGATGCGGCAGGTAGGTATTCGGTGTCCTTAAAAAGTATAATGAGTAGTTACCCATACATAAGTAACAAAACCGATGAAGGTACCTATTACAAATAATCCGCTGCAAGTTTTTTTGATCGTGATATAAAACTCTGTATCCGAATAAAAAAAAATTTAATGGACACCATGTAATACATCAGGTCGTGATTGATAAACGGGCATCATAAATACCACTACATTGTCGCATTGGTATTTTGAGTGAATCGCATCCGTGTGTCAGTGTCCATTACGATGTAATCCATCATCGGATACGTTCGGGTTTCAATCTGCGTTTGCGTCGCTTTTGACCGCGCGAGGCTTTCGACACGGGCGCAATCAATATAGCAGATAATACATATGATAAGATCTGACTGAGTCGCATTTCGCTCCGGTCGAGTGCCGGCCATCTTCTTGTACTACAGAAAACGTCTTCATCGTAATTTGAAACTACTATACTATTATCACTAACCCGGAGTATAAGATAAACTCAGAAAATGTTTCGCAAGCTCAGAAGCTTCTGGGGAGGTGGGAGGTGAGTTGAATAGTTTGCTTTAAAAATCGATACATTACGATATATCTCATCACTCATCAGTGAAAGCTGCACATATACGCACTGCCATCTTTAATAAAGGCTACTCTACACGATGCCAATAATTTTAACAAGTGTTATTAAAATAATTATAGATATCTTTGCTGCAATTTAATTCACAAAAAATGACCCCTCACCCCTGAAAGTGCCCATTGGTCGATCACATTGAAACATGTTTCGCCTATTTACCTGTGCACCGGCTTTATCTGCTACACACTCAGCATTCAGCAATGTTACTAAGAATTTGATTTTTTGTCTTATTTGGGTATATTATAAACTAGCTGATGCCCGCGACTTCGTCCGCGTGGATTGAGGTTTTTCGGTTCCCGCGGGAACTCTTTAATTTTCCGGGATAAAAAGTAGCCTATGTGCTATTCCAGACTATAATCTATCTCTGTGCCAAATTTCATCCAGATCCGTTCAGCCGTTGGAGCGTGATTGAGTAACAAACATCCATACATCCATACATCCATATACATCCATACATCCATACATCCATACATCCATACATCCATCCAAACTTTCGCATTTATAATATTTATTTGATGTGAAAGTTTGGATCTTGGTTTGTTTGTATGTTTGGATATTTGTTACTCCTTGCTTGATTGATTTGACTGAAATTTGGAATCAAGACAGCTATAGCTATAGATACATAGGCTACTTTTTATCCCGGAAAATTAAAGAGTTCCCGCAGGAACCAAAAAACCTCGATCCACGCGGACGAATTCGCGGGTATCAGCTAGTATTAGATATTTATTACATCCAAGATACGACAAGTGCATTCGAAATAAGACAACTTAATTCCATAAAACCTTATATTTTAGCTACCCAATTACCCTAATTGACATTGGCGAGAAAAATATCCCATCTCCACCGTAATACGAGTACGTAAGTGCATGGCAATAGCGCGTGCGCAGTATTATGTGGAGTGCTCTTAACGACTTAAGTGTTGATGTGTCGGAGTGGGATCATTTATTATTTTATCGTATGATTGAATCTTACTCTTGATATGCTTCGAATCATTTTTGTATTATAAGAGAGGTGTTGTTACAAACGTGTTTGAAAGTTCAAAGAGTTCTCCGAATTTTCAAACATTAATATTTTGAGTTTTGAATAGCCGAGTGGTTTACAAAATATGTCGTGTCGCTGCGTGCAGCACTTTTTTTATTTAGATATTCATTGAAATTCGTTGATTTGAGTCTTGACGTAAGTTTCGACATGGTTTCGACATTCTTTTGTCTTGAAAATATTCGAATCAAAACCTACTTCCTACTTGAGACTAAGAATAGTTTTAGGAAAGTATCAACTATTTACGCACTTATCTTATCCATACTGATTCCGAAATAAATTATTATTAATTATTTATGAATTATTAATGCGAAAGTATGTTAGTCTGTCTGTCTGTCCGTCTGTCTGTCTGCTACGCTTTCCCGGCTCAACTTCAACTGATTTCGACGAAACTTGGTAAAGAGGTAGGTTGCATCCTGGGGAAGATTATTAGGCTACGTTTTTCCCGGAAAATGAAGGAGTTCCCGCGGAAACCAAAAACCTCAATCAACGCGTACAAAGTCGTATCAATCATCTAGTAACTAATATATTTAGCAATGCTTTATATGCCTAATAAAAATTAGGGTAAGTTCCTAATAATTTTACCAAGTCGATGTTTCCAATCTTATATTATTATACTTATCTAACATATTATAGGTACCTACCTTTCGTTTCTCACAGTGATTACTGGTACAATATGTATTTTAATATAAAAAATAACCAAGGTAAATGTCACACGATACATCGATACTAAATAAAGCACGTCTTTAACGTACCTTAGTATATGGTATTGAATAGGTTCATTACGCTCGCATGTTGAATTTACCCAATACGCTAAAGTGTCATCACAACGACCGTGTATAGTAATGGATGGACATCACGCTGCGTGTCACCATTTACGTAGAGGTGGGCATGCGGGCACAGGTGCACGGTACATTCGCGCAGGTAACCTCATTAGGGTTGTCAACTCTCCATACTTTGCAGTAACGATTTCAATATAGTAGAGATTCAGGAGTGCTAGCTTGTAATTTGTGACTGGTATCCATAAGATAGTTTTAACTATCTTTACGTTAATAGACATTACTATCAGTAGACTATTTTTTTATTCCACGTAATATGGTGCTAACATCTATTATTTGTAAGCACAAACGAATAAACTTTTACAGAGCGCCATCTATTGACATTTGACATCATCGGGAAGAGTGGCGTGCACATGAGGAGGCCTATGTCCAACAATGGATGAATAAAGGCTAAAAAAGAAGAAAGAAGAAGAAGTACTTAGGTATTTGTTGTTCTAGTACAGGATATAATTCAAATAATTGATCAAGTTTCAGGCTCAGCCTTTCAGAAAATTGAGAGTTCTGAGGTCAACTTTGGACGTTAGAAAATCGCCACTTGAAAGCCCCCCATTTCGTCAATTTAAGGGGAAAAAAAAATATATATTTTTGGACTCTATTCCTAATTATCTTTGAATGATAATATGATATACCGCAACCCTATGTAACGCTATAAAAATATTTTACTTCGCATTCGCTTCTATTCCGGACGGACGGACGGATGGACGGACGAACAAGTGCAAATTCTCTCAAGTAGACTCAGAGACCTTCGCTTCGCTCGGTCAATAATTTGGTCTATGGCAAATATTCTACGCGACAGCTTGGATCTCAATTTTCACAAAAGTTTTTATTTTATTTTTATTGATCGTGAAGAAGCAATTGTGACGTATCTTAGTCGTTTTGGATTGGGTTTCTCAGCGCCAGGCACAACAACTCAAAACTTTACCCCGTAAGCTGTAGTTTAAAAAATATTCTTTACTAAATGACAATATGACATTTTAAATAATTTCTTAAAAAATACTACCACTACCACTATAAGAAAATTCTAACTTTCGGAAAATTTTATGGGAGAAAGTCGAGGATAGAAAATATTACTTAGAATACTTTAGTTAATAATATCATAACAGTAACACGTATCGTAACTTTGTGTGATAATAAGTCTCGTTAAGTACGTGGCACTGAATAAAAAATTGGCAGCCCTAGATAGCGCTAACTGCCGATACCCGAGAGCCAGTTCACCTGTTTCGTAATACTGACCAACATTAATAAAAAGTTATCTACACGTATTGATTAACAGAAGTGATTTCTTATTACTTTCAGAGGCGATAACTGATTACAATTCGAGATAAAGTCAATCTGCTGAGTGTGAATTATACAAGCAAACAGAAGTTTTAGTGAGCATCGGAAAATTAAGTTTTCAATGTTTACTTTATACTTATCTATTAAAATCTAAGCAAATCGTATAATATTAGTAGGACTACATCATCACTTACCATCAGGTGAGATCACAGTCAAGGGCTAACTTGTAGTGGATTAAAAAAAAAAAAAAAAGGATTTTTGATTGGATGATCTTCAAAGATTTAATCCATACTAATATTATAAATGCGAAAGTGTGTCTGTCTGTCTGTCTGTCTGTCTGCTACGTTTTCAAGGCCCATCTTTTCAACCGATTTTGCTGAAATTTGGTACTAGGTAGGTTATATCCCAGGGAAGGACATAGGCTACTTTTTATCCCGGAAAATTAAGGAGTTCCCGCGGGAATCAAAAAACCTTAATCCACGCAGACGAAGTCGCGTGCATCATCTAGTGATAAATATGCTGAATGCTCTCAGGATCTTGACAATCTAAATATAATTATATCGTTGAAACCTTTTCATTTTTTTTATGCTAGTTAAAATTATAATTTTAGTATTAGTTCCCGTAAAATTTGATAATACAATAGTACCTATTTATAGGAGTAGCCTCTAAATGGAATGACATCCCTCCACCTTTGCGTTAGTTTGGCTCCTTCACTTATACAGGAACTTATATCTTGCTCGTTTACCCAAAACTCAAAAATAGCATAAAATAAATCATAAATTCAACTCGATTACCACCCACACCTTAAGTAAAATATTTTTGTCTAAGCCTTCGTAATATTGTTTTAATTAATATTATTTTGGGTAAGGAACACAAAATTTTATTTCTATTATTATTTTTATTTAACTTAATTAAGACTTCCTTCGTTTGAGGCCTAACAGAATAACAGCGTTGTGGTTATTTATCGTGTTAGACAAAGAAATAATAATTAGATATAATATTATTCTGTTTAATCAAAGAATATTTCCTTGTTACTTCCCCGTTTGACATCAAGACTTTATTATGTACTAACAATACGAAATCGAACATCAAATATTATGTATGTAGGTATGTCTGTTCGAAATGACACGGGAATGGGCAAAAAGTGATAATTGACAAGTTTTAATATCTATTCATAGTGAACTCTAGGAAAAGACACACAAACACAACAAATATTCCATGCAAGGTAAAAAAATAAAGCTATGTTTACCATAAACGACAGATATTTCGGTCTTGCTATTAAATGCGCACCGGCCAATCTCCGCCTAATACGATAATAATTAAATTACGAAGTGTAGTGAAATGCGGTTTGGTATTGATATTTGATTAGTAATGGAAACTATCCATTAATGAGCGACATAAGACGGCTGCTATCGTTGGTCATAAGTTACACGAGCATTAGTTAGCTGGGAACTAATTGCGGGGGCGGACCAATTTCCCACCTAGAACTGAAGCTGATTTTTATCCTGATTTCTTATTATAAAAGAAGACTTGGATAACGACAATCCGATATAGGTAGGTATAGGTACTTAATAACCTAGCAATATAGACATACCTATCTATATATTATATAAAATTCAAAATCCTGACTGACTGACTTATATATCAACGCACAGCCCAAACCGCTGGTCCTAGAGACATGAAATTTGGAGGGTGTGTTCTTTGTGAAGAGTAGGTATCCACTAAGAAAGGATTTTTCGAAATTCCACCCCCAAAGGGGTAAAATAGGGGTTGAAAGTTTGTATGAAAGTCCGTCATTTTTCAAGTTATATCCATGAAACTTGGTATTTGAGCTATCGGTTCAAAATGAAGAAATACGTGTATCGCCATTTTTGAAAATTCTACCCCCATAGGGCTGAAACAGGGGTTGAAAGTTTGTAGGAAAGTCCGTCATTTTTCAAGCTGTAGCTATGAAACTTGGTGTTTGGGATTTCGGTCTGAAATGAAAAAATACGTGATTCACAGTTTTTGAAAATTCTATCCCCAAGGACGTCAAATAGAGAGTTTATCCTTCAATCACGCCGAAATAGAGCAACGGATCAACGTGATTTTTTGCATGGGTATACTTAGTTGAGGACTTGGATAGTGACATAGGCTTATTTTTATCCCGGAAAATTAAGGAGTGCCTGTGGGAATTAAAAACTTATGCCACGCGAACGAAGTCGCGAGCATTCTCTAGTATAATATAGAACCGTTTAAATTGGCCGCCCTAACATTTTACAAACATCATTAAAAAGATAAAAGACCGAACAGGAACTAAGGTGATGAGATGATTTGACACATTATTTAGAAGTAAAACAGGTTGGCACGTCCGTTTTTTCCTTCATGTTATTTGATTGTTTTGTCGGCTCAACGTTTCCATTTTGTTTTTGCAACAGAAAAAAATTATTGCACCATATGGGGTCGTATCTTTTAAAAGACTATTTTAATGACAATGTAAAGAAAACATATGGCCAATTAATTTCTGCTAACTCTGCCAAATGAGCGCAGAGGAATCGATTTCGAAAGGTGTAATAAAAAAGTTAGTTCATCAAAAGCTCTCGAATCACATTCTTGTGTTTTTATTAATGTACTCGTAGGTAGGTATGTATAAGTTATTTTACTTCATACAGTTAATAAGTATAAATTATGCTGATAATTATTTGTATAAGAAATTCAAGTAGGTACCTATTTAGGTACGAAACATAAAAATAATTTCTTATTGGGCAAATAATTATGCATTTTACTACTTTGTGTTCGAGAACATCGTCAACCGCATCGATTCCTGTTGATTTATTAAACCTGAAGCCGAGGTCTCTTTAAAAGCCTTTCCTCTGGTGCAGTTCAGGGGTACAACCATGGTTATTTTAATGGTTCTCTATAGTGCTGCTTCCTTGCTGCATTAATTTAATTGCTTCTTAAATCATATTTATTGAAATTGTTGTGAAATCAATGTTAAATCTAAAATAAAATATTATAAATATGAAAGTTTCGATGGATGGATGGATGTATGTATGGATGGATGTTTGTAACTCAATCACGCCAGAACGGCTGAACGGATCTGAATGAAATTTGGCACAGAGATAGATTATAGTCTGGAATAACACATAGACTACTTTTTATTCCGGAAAATTATAGAGTTCCCGCGGGAAGCAACAAAACCTCAATCCACGCAGACGAAGTCGCGGGCATCAGCGAGTCTAAAATAAAAAGTTTCGATAATTTTTCAAAATCAGATTCCCCATATTCTTATGTGCAAATGAATTTGCGTGGTAAGTCACAACCTGCTCAAAAGCAAGTTTCTCGGCGCGTCGAGGCAACCATCTGGTGGGCGAGAGCTTTTTTTATTTCCCAAACGTGTCGTCTTGGATTCTTGTTTTTTGCATTGGCTGGCGCTCGCTTCTTTGCTTTTTTTGTATAGTCAAGTTGCAGTTAACAGGTGGCTGCCTGTTTGCAGGTGAGACCTGAGATTTTAACTTAAATCGAGTCAACCTCAGTGTGAAAAATCACGCGTGCTACCATAAAAAAAAGCACTTGGTATTTTTTTAAATATTACAAGCAGAATAAGTTTTACAGTAAATTCAGAGCGCCATGTAGCAGCTTCCTTTAATTGCATGATTTTAAAACTCATTAATACCAGATTACCTGCTCATTGCATGATAACATCTACTGGCAATAGGCAGTTGCTAGTAATTTTTTTAATAAACCATAACCTTCAAGAACTACATGCAGCATACTTCGTTTAGCTGCTGATTATGACAAAAGGCTGTTCCTTAATATAGAGTTCCTGCAGGATTAAAAAGATCGAGACCTTAAAAAATTCGCAGGCATCATCTATAGTACCTAGCGATATACTTACTATGCAACACTATAATAATATGACAACAAACGTTTTTAGTGTAGGTACCTAATAATATTTGTTACGAGGCAAATTTTTATTCTCAATGGGATAAACAAATTTAGATCTACCGCGATTAAAGCACTCGAACAATAGAGTCAAGATTATCCAGTTCACAGTCAATATATCATTATTTGGATTTTTGGCTTAACAAGTATTATCTTAATATGTGAAAGCTTGAAAAATTGTTCCTATTACCGAGAGCGTACTCAATAGGCTGGCAGACCTGCACCGTTAGACTCTAGATCACGACTTAGCGGATTATTCGACACAAAGAGAACCAGTGTGCGACGGACGGACACAATCACTCATAGCGTACGTTTGTCATAGAGCCGCGACGACAACGCGTCGATCACAGCGCGACACGCTTTGTTACAGCCTGTTCCGATTTGTACACTGATACCACCAGTTCAATCGACCTACTATGCATGTAAGTGCCCCCGATTGACTTTATGTCTGGGTATGTGTACGTCTAAATAAATATACATTACTTGCTACTAATAGGCACAACGCGAAATTATGCATACTTAGGTACTTAATATTATAAATGCAAAAGTGTGTCTGTCTGTCTGTCTGCTACGCTTTCATGGCCCTTCTGTTCAACCGATTTTGATGATATTTGTGTTATAGACCTACATGCGTGTGGTGATGGATAGGGTTTTAGATGCAAACTAACAATATGTAATACACAGACTCGATCATTTATTAGGGAAGAAACACAATAACATATAAGATAAGTATATTAAATTAATTGCAATGTAACAATATAACAACAACTAGATCCATAACCACTCGCGATCAAGGTATAGATAGGTCTACTTTCTGGAACACTTGCTACTCAAGGCAAATTTGAGTATCGAATGGTTAAAGACTTTGAAGTTGCTATAATGTAAATTCTAAAGCAGTATTGTGACGTCACGCCATTAATGGCTGAAAACCACGCGTATAGACTGCTTTGCCGCGCCACAGGTTCAGCGCCATCTGTAGTCATCAAGCGGCACTAACATCGAGCGGCGCTGTCATCGAGCGGCGCTCACACTCGGCCATCTGACCACGCGTGCGTCCCGAACGCGTTCATGTCTGGTGTATTTGCTGAGAACAAAAAACGAAATGTTACAATTTCTGTTTACCATCCGTTCATCCCAAATGTGTACAATGAATTCGGGACAAACGGTTAACTCGTGACAATGCAAATGTAAGATTCACAATATGGATTAAACCACTTGATATCTAAAGACCAGTAAAGGTCGTCAAACATGTTAACGATTGAAACCATATTGAAATCTTATGTTCGAAAGCAAATACATTAGACAAATGAAACAAAACAAGTTAAGGCGCAGATACTTTACTATGAAACTTAATATTTTTCGCTCACACTCGGCCTTTTGTTTTGCTCACCGTCCAATGTATAATAAAATTGTATTCATGATTCGTTAACTAATGTCAATCCCTTTCGCTTCATTCTCGACTTGCATTTCTGATGTTATAGACCTACATGCGTGTGGTGATGGATAGGGTTTTAGATGCAAACTAACAATATGTAATACACAGACTCGATCATTTATTAGGGAAGAAACACAATAACATATAAGATATATTAAATTAATTATTATAATAACATATAAGATATATTAAATTAATTGCAATGTAACAATATAACAACAACTAGATCCATAACCACTCGCGATCAAGTTATAGATAGGTCTACTTTCTGGAACACTTGCTACTCAAGGCAAATCTGAGTATCGAATGGTTAAAGACTTTGAAGTTACTATAATGTAAATTCTAAAGCAATATTGTGACGTCACGCCATTAATGGCGGAAGACCACGCGTATAGACTGCTTTGCCGCGCCACAGGTTCAGCGCCATCTGTAGTCATCAAGCGGCACTAACATCGAGCGGCGCTGTCATCGAGCGGTGCTCACATTTGGTATAGGGATAGTTTGTATCTCGGGGAAGGACATAGGCTACTTTTTATCCCGGAAAATCAAAGAGTTTCCGCGGGAATCAAAAAACTGTAATCCGCGCGGACGAAGTCACGGGCATCATCTAGTTTTCTATAAATATAATGCTTCATATTATAATAATTAATTAATTATTAAGATAAATCGCTGGTCAGCTTGCCGATCTAGTGTCTACTCGAGAAGTATCGAGTCTGCGATGGCCAATCTGTGTGTGTCGCATGTGGGTTTTAAATATTTAGTTCGTTTTTAGGGTTCCGTACCCAAAGGGTAAAAACGGGACCCTATTACTAAGACTCCGCTGTCTGTCTGTCTGTCTGTCTGTCTGTCTGTCTGTCTGTCTGTCTCCAGGCTGTATCTCATAAACCGTGATAGCTAGAAAGCTGAAATTTTCACAAATGATGTATTTCCGTTGCCGCTATAACAACAAATACTAAAAATTAAAAAAATATATATAGGGGGGTCCCCATACAATAAACGTGTTTTTTTCGTATTTTTTTGCTCAATATTAAAAACGGTAACAGGTAGACGGTTCAAATTTTCACAGAATATTAACTTGTATATTACCTTTCAAAATAAATAATTAAATATCAATAAAGTAAATATTAAAGGGGGGCTCCCATACAACAAACGTAATTTTTATTTTTAATACGTCATAAATCGTAAAACTTACTACAGGTTTGTACGGAACCCTCGGTGCGCGAGTCCGACTCGCACTTGGCCGGTTTTTTTATGATTATTTTATTACTTCCTTCAATCAATATACATATTCGGCGCATCATAAACTTTACTAAACGGCAACGTTGAACTCAAACAGCCTAGACATCTGGACCCTTGTAAGTACATGACACAGTGCCAATATATTATATACTAGAGGACGCCCGCGTCTTCGTTCGCGTGGCATAAGTTTTTTAATTCCCACAGGCACTCCTTCATTTCCGGGATAAAAAGAAGCCTATGTCACCCTCCAGATCCTCACCTATACCTACCCATGCAAAAAATCACATCGATCCGTTGCTCTGTTGCGGCGTGATTGAAGGACAAACTCTCTATTTAACGTCCTTGGGGATAGAAATTTCCAAACTGTGGAATACGTATCTCATAATTTTAAATCGGAAGCCCAAATACCAAGTTTCAGGGCTATAACCACAGCTATAACTTGTGAAATGAAAGACTTTTATACCAACTTTCATCCCCTATTTCACCCCTTTGGGGGTCGAATTTTCAAAAACTGTGAAACATGTATTTCTTCATTTTTAACCCGCAGCTCATATACCAAGTTTCATGGCTTTAGCTTGACAAATGAAGGACTTTCATATAAACTTTAAACCCCTATTTTACCCCTTTGGGGGTGGAATTTTGAAAAACTGTGAAACACGTATTTCTTTATTTTTAACTGGTAGCCCATTTACCAAGTTTCATGGATATAATTTGAGAAATGACGGACTTTCATACAAACTTTAACCCCTTATTTCACCCCCGTAGGGGTGAAATTTTGAGAAATCCTTTCTTAGTGAGCGCCTACGTCACAAAAGGAACCTATTGTCAAAATTTAAAGTTTCTAACCCCAGCGGTTTAGGCTGTGCGTTGATATATAAGTCAGTCAGTCAGTCAGTCAGTCAGGACTTTGAATTTTATATATATAGAATACCAATATATTTCAAGTATAGGTACGTTGGAAGTAAGCAAAAACATAAAATTATAAACAGACTAGCTGGTACGACTTCGTCTGCGTGAATTTAGATTTTTAAATATCCCGTGGGAACTCTTTGATTTTTCGGGATAAAAAGTAGCATATGTCACTCTCCAGTTATTTCAGTTTCATGCAAAGTCCGTTGCGCTCTGTTGTGGTTTGATTGAAGGACAATAGAACAATATTTTTTCTATAATATTGGTTGGATATACTTTAATCTGGCAAAGTTGAAAAGTAGCCTTCCCCGGGATGCATCCTATCTGGCCACTAAATTTCGTCAAATCGGTTGAACAGATGGGCCGTGAAAGCATAGCAGACAGACAGCCATACAGTCTTGCATTATTAGTATGGAAGAATTAGTGAGTTTTTAGTATGTGATCTTTTAATATCAACTATCTATTCCAAATATGAGTTAGTATCCTGAAAAAAGAACTAAAGAGTTGCGTAAACTTTTATTCCGATTCGTTTAAAGATTTTGGGATACCTATAATAAAAGAAAAAGTTGGTTTAATACAATGAGTGATCACTGCGAAATTATTTCAGAAACTTTCTACGGGCGTAGCCGTTCGGAGTTCGGACTGCCTGCGAGGCGGCTGTAAAATCGTTCACCCATAAAGTGAAATATAGGTTAAGACGGACTCTCTCAAAAATCATTCAAAGTACCGTAATCCCATCGTTTTATTTTGTAATTTCTTCTTACCACCAATTTTGAGCAGTCGTTTAACATTTTAGGGCTCGTTTTATAGCCTCCAGTCTGATGAACATCCTTGGTTTTTATTTCACGTTACGACTCTTACAATTCGATACAAATATTTTAACTTGGATTGTTTTCCTTTCTCGGTAAAATAAAGATTTATGGACAACAAATTAATACCCACCAACTTTGTTTATATACTTAAATTGTATTTGCAATTATTGGTTTGGGTATAGGTAAAAAATGAAATCACTCTAAGTATGTATGTGTTAGTTTTTTACTCCGCTGGTTTTATCGTTGTTATTAACTAGATGATTCCCGCGGGAACTCCTTAGTTTTCCGGGATAAAAAGTAGCATATGTTCTTCCCCGGGATACAACCTATCCCTGTACCTAATTTCATGAAAATCGGTTTAACATGTGGGTCGTGAAAGCGTAGCAGACAGACACACTTTCGCATTTATAATATTAGTATAGATTTAATTTGCATTGAATTAATGCGTATTCGCATTGAAGATAAGTTATCTTCTTGGTGTGAAATATCGGCTGGGGTACCTCAAGGTGGTGTGTTGTCGCCTTTACTCTTTGCTATTTTCATTAATTCTATTTCCCAGAAAATTACTTCTCTCTATCACATATTGTATGCAGACGATCTCCAAGTGTTTTCTCAGTCAACTCTTGAAGATTTGCCTAATGCTATTTCTTCTATTAATGGTGACCTGGCGGCTATCAATGAATGGAGTAGGTGCTATGGGCTAAAGGTAAATCCTTGTAAGTCCCAGGCTATTATTATTGGTGGTTCTGGCATGATTTCCAGAGTTGACTGGGATAACCTTCCGCCTGTTTCATTAAATAGCGTTATCATTCCTCACAGTTCTACTGTTAAAAATCTTGGTGTCCATTTTAATAAGAGTCTCTCGTGGTCTCATCATTTAAAAGAAGTCAGTAGGAAAACTTTTGCTGCCATGGGTTCACTCAGGCGTCTGCGTTCTTTTCTGCCTGCCTATTCCTACTAAGATTATGTTAGCACAATCCTTCCTGCTCTCAATTCTCGATTATGCGGAAGCAAGCTATCTTGATTTAACTGAGGACCAACTAAATAAACTTGAGCGAATTCAAAATTTAGCTATTAGGTTTATTATTTGGTTTGCGCAAATATGACCATGTTTCCGAATTTCGTTCAAAGCTCAAGTGGTTACCCATTCGATTTCGCCGGAATCTGCATATTGTTTCTCTTCTGTACTGTGTATTGTTTAATCCCATGACTCCTGGCTATTTAAAGGATAAGTTTAAATATCTTGGGCATGATAGACCAGATAGGGTTCTTCGGTCGGCTGGTAAACTTATTCTTGAGGGGCCTACGTATCGGACTAAATACTTCCAAAGATCATTCGCACTCAAGGCCACCAGTCTTTGGAATGAACTTCCCTCACATATTCACCGTGCTAAAACCTTAAATAAGTTAAAAATTGACGTCAAAAAGCATTATCTGTCTCTTTGTTATCTTTAATAGCGGCATGTATATTTTTCTTTTTTTCCTTTTGTATATTAATTATTTATGTATTAAATTATTATGTCTATTTAGTCTTACGTATGTCTATTATATTTATTTTGTGTGTATTAGTATATCATAATTATGTTTTATATAAATGGTATAGGTTAGTTTATTTAGATATTAGTACCTATTTAAGTTTATTTTTATTTTTACACCACCTCCCGTTGTCCTCTTCTCCATTTTTTCCCTAGCGCTAAGGTTGTCTGGAAGAGATCGCTGTTTAGCGATAAGACCGCCTTATTGTACCTATATTTTAAGTTTCCTTGTATCTTGTTTCTTTTGTGTTTTTGTGGTGTACAATAAAGAATATACATACCTACATACACACATTGACGCTTACTATAAGGAGTCAAAAACTTCAACAATTTAATCCAACTTCCTGAGTTTCTATTATGTAACAGGATTTTTTAAACAAGTACATGAAGTACCTACCTACTGTTGAGTTCGGTGGTGACGACTGACGAGTGACGAGACAGCAGCAGCGCAGACTTTAGGTATGTGAGATAGCTACATTATGAACGCTTTCATAGTCCATAGGTACAGCTCAGTAGTTAGAGTAGACCTACAACTTTTAGGAACAAGATGCCATCGCGAATCATGCCACGAAACATTATTTTGGATGTTTAGCAGCATTGTCGGTTTTGTTGCTTGGGCTAAGAGTCTGCGCGACACGTCTAGGTCGGAGAGGAAATATCTTCCGTACCTACCGTCGTGTAAATTTAGTTACGTTTACTAGGTAATTTTATTGTCCATAAGTATCCATTGTGCTTAAATTTTAAGGGACTGCGAAATGAAGCAAATGTACTTAGGTGATCATATTTTCAATCGTAAAGCGCGGGTAATTTTCACAGCCAAAATTCGCATGCGAATTTACGTCGTTATCTCGTGTGTGTCTCAAAACTACGTAGGTATAAACCTGGGCTAGACCTTAGACTGTTGAGTAGGTATCCTGTATTGGACAAGAGCAGGGCCGGGCGGCGCAGCACGTATCGCTGGGGCGGCGTTCGGGAGCCGCGCGCCCACGCCGAGCCTGTCCGTGTCAGCGGCACGCTCGTATTCTTAAATATCTTACTTTCACAATTGTAATAAGCAAACGTCAAGAGCTCATCATGTTCAACAACAATAAAGCACGCCTCGTGTATCGTTCTTCCTCTTATGTACCTACCTACTTACATGCGTGGTAGGTAATATAAAATTATAATTTGATACCGACCTACTCGTACCATCCAAGATTTCCTTATTAAGATATTAAGTATCATGTCATGTTCTCACCGAAGTGATAAGCGCAATATTAATTTAGTCCATCCTTATCCTCATCCCATACTCATACTCATAATCACTTAGGTAGGTACCTTTATACCTCTCATATTTTTATCGGGGACAAGAATTCCAGAAAAGCTTTTAATTTGTCGTCATCATCTTGACTACCAACCCCTCGCCAGCCCAATACTGAACACAGGTCTCCTCACAAAATGAGTTTAGGCTAAAGACCACAACGCTGACAAAGTGCAGATTGGCAGACTTCACACACATTTGAGAACATTGTGGGGAATTCTCAGGTATGCAGGTTTCCTCAAGATGTTTTATTTTAGCATTAAAGCCAGTGATATTTAATTGCTCTAAAACCACTAACTAATAACTCCGACAAATTAGAGGCTTTATTAAGTTCCCTGTGTATAAACACTTTATTCAATTAATTTTTTTATCAACAATATGCATTTTATTACTTACTAGCTGATGCCCGCGACTTCGTCCGCGTGGATTGAGGTTTTTCGGTTCCCGCGGGAACTCTTTAATTTTCCGGGATAAAAAGTAGCCTATGTGCTATTACAGACTATAATCTATCTCTGTGCCAAATTTCATCCAGATCCGTTCATCCGTTGGAGCGTGATTGAGTAACAAACATACATCCATACATCCAAACTTTCGCATTTACAATATTTATTTGATAGTAGACACAAATGTATACCCAACTGTTAAATTGCCTCCTCTATGAATACTTTACTTTTAGTTAGGTACCTAAAACTACCTTTTAACCTATCAATAAGTTAATAGCTAGTCAAATACATAAAAGGCCATTGGAATTTCTTAGCGACGACGATACTAATCTTGTTATGATATGACATACAATACAAATCTAGATAATATAGGCGCCGAATATTAAATATGCAAATAAAGAACTTTCATTTTGTTGTCGGAACAATGGGTCTGATTTCGTGGGGGTTTGACTATTAACAGCAGATGAATGAATTTTAATAGTGTGAAAGTTCAGTCGAGCAATCATTCATTCAATAATAAGCGGTACCTTTGCAGTTTGCACCTAGGTACATGTTTTAAGGACTATAATAATCACTTTCCATATATTTTTCTATGTACCTTTATATTTGGTCAATAAAACATGTGTATTTAAATCTTGTGACTGTGCGAATAAAGTACATAAAGACTACAACACACAACACAACAACAGATAGTAATACATTAAGACTTTGAAATAGGAAGCATCTGAAAAGTTGATCTTAATTTGTTTAACGTTGCGACTTGCGATCATATAGACCTATGTAGCAGCAGGATTGTAGAAACTGCTGTAGGCGGTAGGTATAACATTTTTTTGTAAGCTCGATACCAGAAACTAGCGAATACGTCCTAAATTTATGAGGCCGAGAGGAGTGCAACAAAAGTCGAGTAGGTGTTCAGCTGAAACATAAAGATGTAACGAAGCGAGTTTACTTGCGTAGCCCATTTATTCCGTGAATGAACGTATCCCCAACTGTGCTAAATACTATACAGTAAAGATATTATTTATTCTCTGTCCAATCATATTTTTTTTGACTACGTCTATCAGGCTAGTAATAGGAACCATCCATCGCCAAAGATGTATGGTGCTAGGACAATCAAGAGAGTTTGTGTTGCAGCTTCGTGACTATTTTGAGAAGGAAAGTCGTACTGGTAATTGCTAGATGAGTATATAAGAGCTACGAATTATCGGATAGAAGGGCGCATCGCTTCACTAATGTAAAAAAAACAGCGTCTATGAAGTATAGCTTTTTTGTTGCCTATCATTAATTAACAACTTCATAGGCGTGCTTATGTCAAAAGTAAAATAAATGGTTGGACAAAATATAAACGTCCGGTAAATAATTCGGTATATCTGTGTTGACACGCCCGTTTTCTACGACCAACAAGTGCCCAATGAAGTACCTATCGCCCATCTAAATATTCATGAAGGCAGTAAGCGTGCGTGCTCGTTCCCAAATCTGGAAGCTAAAGCATCAACTCTCGTAATCTTCTCTACAAAAGGATTGGGAGGAAATGTATTTGAATTTTGAGCCCAACAGAGGTATATCCATAGTAGAAAACGACACATTTTAACTAGAATACCTACTTTTACTTTGTATATTTACTTTTTACCTTTCCTATTAATATTTTTACCTGATGATAGCCACAATAGTAGGTACATTATTGTATAGGCCGGAAATAAAGCAATTGACAGTCGAGTAATATTGGGAGGACCCAAGGGATTTTAAAAGCCTTTTTAAAGAAACGAGGTCGTCAATTACTATTTCGGCCGTGACTTGTATAGTACTTTTCTCCCATTTGCGAGGAATCAATGAACTTACCTACTTATTTAAGCAATGGAACTTTTAATAATTAATAGATATCGGAACACAGATATCTATTCATTATTAAAAGTTCCATTGCCGTGTAACGATAATTGAACACTTTTGCAAGTAAAATCGAATAAGTCTATTTCTTTAGTTCCTTTATTAATTGTGTTAATGTTCATACCTACTTGGTACCTACTAATTATTAATTATTCACGCCAATTCAACTACAGGTTATAGATTTAATATATTAGGTCTATTTCAAATCAATATTTTTCATAAACATACAAATGTGTTTTTATTTTGTTTCCGCAAATAGATAATGAGATTGCAGTTATTTTTTGGGGCCCTTCGGTAAGTTCGGTTGTAGGTATAGCACAAAACATTTTTGATCCCATATCATGTTCTCTTATACCTACCTACGTAGAAATTGGGTGGCACGTCATGTTAGATTACAATAAAGAAGACGTCAGTTTTATTATCGCATCGAAAAACGAGTTTGCGTAGGAAATACCTATTACCACAGAATAACTAATACACCCATAAAAGGGACAATATTTATGACTGTGATTTATTAGACAAAATAAAGTTTTTGTATACATTTATGAATTGTACTTATCATAAATGTAATTGATCGCAACTGTTTCAAATGTTTTCTATTTATTTATATATTTACACCGGAAATTATCGTTCAGTGCGTCTTATTGATGTACTGAAGGATAAAATAAGCTGTTGTTACAATTATTTCACAATTTAGGTTAAATCTCTGGTAAAGGCTTTATGTGCTGGGCTTTGTCCCGTGAGAGTACACACATACAGGGTTAATTCTTCTTCTTGGGTAAGAGCGATACGAGCTCTTAGTCAGGGCGGTCGTGGTCGTCACTTTGGTATTGTGGCACGCTTAACTATCCGTCTGCACTCTTCTTTTATAGCAGCCTTGCGAGTGCATTCATGTAAGGGGAATTAAAAAATACTAATAATATACGTAAATACTAAATACTGAACAACTTAAGTTCTACGACTTTTCTGATTTAAAAAAAATGCGATATTATTAAAATTGGCTGCTCTATGCTAACGTCATATATGAGTCTAATCCATAAATTGATTCCACGCGACGCGAGATCGGCGGATCGATTACTGCGGAGAGAACTGCCTCGTTGATCTAGTGGTTAGCATGTTCGACTGCGGCCGACGACGTCATGGGTTCGAGTCCCGGCCGACGAGGTCGGGCCATAATATTAAGTATTGAGTTTTTCTGACTAGAATTTCTCAGTACTAGCCCGGAGTTATAGGAAGTTGGCGGTGTTCGACCCCGCACGTTATCACACAACGTTTTCCAATAGGTAGGTACATAATGTGAGAAAACATAAAAATAAAACTAGGGTATGTAAGTAGGTAATAGGTACTCGCTATAAAATAATTTCTCACGCCTATACTAAACTTGTTTCGAGATAAGTATTTGTCGGCTATTAATTGCGCAATGTTTTTCTCACATTTAAAAGGGTGCTAATTAAACAGACTTCTATTTAATAGCATTATTCGCCTCTAAAAATTTACATTGTCCTTTGAATTACTAAGTCAGTCACTATCAATTTGCGTCTGAAAAATACTCGTTTATCCACCGTATATCTAAGCTACTGTAAATATAACTCAGCATGGTACCTAGTTAATTCTTATCATCTATATTTGTAACATACAAACAAGCAAGCAAGCAGTAGTCAACTTCAATATTTATACATAATACGACACTACATCTCTACCTATTTTGTTAATTTATCCTATACTAGCGATCCGCCCCGGCTTCGCACGGGTAGCACTAATAATCCTAATTGTCGATACCCAATATAGCTATAAAAATGGTTATTGTGAGTCAACCTTAACAGATAGATGTATGCTATCACCGACTTTTTTTTAGAACTTTTTGAGAGGAACAATTCCATCATACGTTGTTTTTAACTTTAACTATTTACGCAGCGCACGCCACGCAAGCTCTCAGAAGAGAGTATTTTTTCCGACTTAGTTCACATAATTGCAATTTTCGTAAGGACCTCTAATTTTTTGAAAATAAAATATAGCCTATGTTACTCGCTGATAATGTAGCTTTCTCTAGGTGAAAGAATTTTTAAAATCGGTTGAGTAGTTTTTGAGTTTATCCATTACAAACAAACAAACAAACAAACAAACAAATCTTTCCTCTTTATTATAATAGTTTAGATAATCCATGTAAGTCTGAATGACAGAAGTCGAAGAAGACGCTCTTCGAAGTCGAAGCTTTTACTACTTTTTATAAGATTTTATTCCTTATGTAAATATATAAAAGGAAATGGACAGACAGACTGTAAATTTGTCTGAAAAATTAACTTAACGTGAGCGAAGCCACGGGCATAAGCTAGTGTTAAGTATTATTAAATTGTAATTGATGAGTAATACGTAGTAGTAATACGTATGAACAAAGGCTATACAAACCTACTTTCATAAATTGCAAAATTGTAGGATCCTACTTCTACATCTTGAGGAAAATACTTCGTAATAAGAAATATTGCTCTGAGGCTTATCCATAATAATGTATGCTGTAAATTATTTTAAATAATGTATTCCAGTGTATAACAGCGAAAATCTGACGTAATGATCACGTTTGTTAAAAACCAATTTATGCGTAGTTTTTAACTTCTTCACCGAAAAAGTTTCTCAAAATTAAACGTGTTACGCATAACGTTAATATACATAATAGGTATTTTCCCTTATTCAATACCCTATAATCACGTCTGTTATTCTTGATATATTGATGCATATACAAGGAATAAAAAATTATGGCCAGACGAACTCATTTGGTCATATCGATGCGAAAATTCGTTCCTCAAAAGTACCTGCTCTCAAATTTTGTTTCATCCAAGACTCAAATTCAATTTTCCATAAGTAACGTCCCAAATCTCATTAACTTAGGTCGGTCGAAGAGTTTACATTTTCGATGATTTTCAAGTTCATGTTTTAACAGGGGAGAATAAGTTACCTACCATCATTTGAAGCAGTATTAGGTTTTTTTTAATTCCAGATTTATATAACACGGTTTTTTTAACTTGAAAAGTTACATTTCGATCTAAAATACGTATACCTACTAGATAGAGATGTGGAGTATATACCTATTCTTAACTAGGTGGGTACTATAGTAGCGTACTATTCCCTATTCTGTGCTAGTAGTTAAAAGTTAAAACTTCTTCGAAACCTTAAATCTGATATACCTACGCGCCTATAGATGTGTTCCTATTAAAGTAAAGTAAAGTAAAGTATATATCGTATCATATTAATCATGTGTCTAAAATACCAACTCCGAAGGCTAGTTGGGTATTCGTTAGATACCGCTGATGGTTTCGTTCGATATTAAAATATTTGTTAGTTATTCAAAAATATTCGCCCTCGTTATTGTCGGCGGCGGCGTGAGCTATTATTGTTGTGGCTTTAGGAATTCAGGCACAGCTATGATCGACATCTATTTGGTTTTGAACTTAAGAACAGAGTAAACACCCATTATTAAGCGAACGTGTTCCAAAAACTCCAACGAGAACTGCGTCTATTGTGGCATAGTTTAACCGTTATGAAGATCACGGCCAATTATCTCGTTTAAGTATCATACCAGATACATAAATAACATGAACTAAATACAAATAACTCATGTAATGTCTGGCATGTAAAATCTAAATACGATTGAAGGAGCTGATTTGTATTGATCAGAACTAAAAATCAGAACTGGTACAGAATAGCTATTACTTATTAGAGTTATTACATTAATTATCTATGTTCAAAGTGAAAATTTGAAAGTCACCGCATTAGGAGCTCTCAGAAGCAACCTTTTGTATTCCACTACAAGATGACACAGGTTATAAGGTGGTAGCGGGCTAACCTGGAGGTATGGCAGTTATTTTAAACCCATACCCCTTGGCCCTTATCGGTTTCTACGCTAAATCGCTTGGCGGCAGGTCTTTGCCGGTAAGGTAGTAACTAGCCACGGCTGAAGCCTCCCACCAGACCTGACCAGAGAAAATTCTGAAATTATAAATTTTCAAATATGACCCTGCCGGGGATCGAACCCACGGGACCTCCCACGTTAAAACAGCAGCGCTCACCAATGCGCCATAGTAGACCTACTTATGTGGAAGGCGTTACAAGTACAACGACGAAGAGAGTCAGACATTGAAATGAATGGTGTGTATTGTCAACATAAACTTGATTCAGTTCCAATTTTTATGGCAGTCAATATGAATTTAGACGGGTCATGTTTATCGCCCGTAGATTCAGATCAAGCGCCATTAGTGCGCCGCCCGTGCCTCGGTATTGCCTGTGAGAAATCGCGGATACTACCCTTCATTAATACGACAATTTATACCTAAAATTAATTTATTTTATAGCCCTATGAATATTTATTATTATGTAGGTACAATTTACTAAATTAATTTATAATTATGATCACTTTAAGCAGACACTTACTAGTTATCTGCATCGTCGCCGTTATCTTTACAACCGATAGACATAATTCTACTGCTAGGCTTTACATGTTATGCATAGACTTCAACAAACCATTTCCACTTATCGCTATATACCGATTCGGAGTCGACTTCTAGATGATTCAATTTTGACATCGAGTTATTGCACTCACATCTAGGTAAGCTGAGGGATATTTAAAGCTGTGCTATAGGTTAGGGATATCAGACATCATTATTCAGATTTCAGAATCAGTTGAAGAAAACGCATTGATGCACTGGAGAAAACACATCGTGATTTCCTTAATATTTGATTTAAAAGTAATTAATATGAACCCATTCCATGACATATTTACATCCACAATTAGTAACCGCAATTATATTTTCTCTTTACAGTAAGGAGGGCCTTCTCGGGTGTCGCTGAGAGAAAGCAGTGCAATATAGTCGCCGCGAACCCGACACGTGTCGGTAGTTATTTAATTAGTGTAGGATGTCGGTGCTAGCGGGCAGTGGTGGAGTTCGGTGGAATTGTTATTCAACGATCGAGATCGTTTACGGCAGGTAATATGCCAAAATTAGCACCATATTTCCGAAACTACAGCAGGCCTACGTCTAGTAGAGACAATAATTGAGCAATACTATCTATATAATGAACAAAGACTTTAAAATATTTGAAGAAATTCATCTATTAATCTAGAATTAGGTACCTACCTAAAGCTGTCTGCACTCGCTACATTAAGTATAGGTATTATATAAGTATATTTCTGTAACTCTACTTCAACTTCAAACTTTTATTCTACGCATTTATGTGTTGTATCTTATGAAGCAATATTAAACTATTGTTTCAAATAAAAAAATAAGTTCTGAGATAAAATAAATATGATTCCGATCCCGATTGATGAATCGCAATTGATCCACAGGTGACCGCATGCAACGGTTACCTGCGGCCGCAGTGACATAGCCGGAACGAAATGCGATAACTACCCGCTACTAGAATTGCTTACACGCCTCACAAAATGGCTCGTTTCACTTATAAGCTTAACTTTTTATAATGACTTGCTGTCGGCCAATGTTACTAAAGCAGATAATTATATTGAAATATAATATAATATATTTCAATGTTATATTTCTACCTACATACCTATGTTTCCGAGTTTACCTACTTTGGTGCACTCGCACTGTCCCATCCGCCTGCCTGTCATCTTAAGATGCATAGTTATGGAAAGAAAACGACCTATCGCTAAGTGACCTTGTCCAAGGGTAACTAAATACCTAAAGAGAATTAGAATATTCTTACGAGTAAAAGCGTTTTGTATAAAAGTATTTCCCTACTCGCGGCGTCAGTACCTACTCTAAACTAATTTACACCGATCACAAATTTTAAATCTATAGTAGGTATCAGCTGTACAGATAACGAATAGAGATACGGTGTATTCGTGATAGTAAATAAACCCATAACAATATACTATATTATTCGATTTAATGTAAGAATATGAATATGATTGTGCAAGATCACACAAAGGCAATTCTTTAAATGTTAATTTTCACTGATGCAAAATTTAAAATTAATGATACCTCTAAATGACTTTAACATTAGTTCCAAACTTCTTTTGTATTAAAAACGGTACGGTTACCGTGCATCGTGCTGAAGGTTTGGACATACACACCACGTGACTGCAACATTTTACATGCGGGCCATTAGGAGATTTTGCAATTCAAGGAACTTCAGCCACGTGCCACGTGGTGTTTTTTTTGTGTATGGTGTACAATAAAGTATATTTTCATTTCATTTCATTTCACGTGGGAAGAGACCTGTCGCCGCCAGCTGTTACAGCAGTAATGCTGGCGGAAAATGGAACATGGAGGACATTGGTCTCCTTCTGTGACCTTGTCATGTCCAAGAAGGTGGCCGCTGAGCGAAACCGAGACCGAACCGATCCCGCTCGGAGACGAAGGCAACAGGATGGCACTGACCAACGACCTGGGGGTCTACTCTCTTTCTCTCAAACGAAACTTCGCAAACGAACGTAATTAGTCGGTTATTAGACCCACACAAAATCGTTCAATCCAATCGGTCACGAAAATTGTGTATAGATCCGTACTTCGTCTGCGTGTACGAAAACGAAATAGAGAGGAGCATAGAGATAATATTATGTAGGAGAGGAGTTCACGAAATTTAGTTCGTTGGTTTCGTTTTAGAGAAAGTGAGTAGACCCGCAGGTCCGACAGTCCAATAGTCCCGGGTGAAGGGACCTCGCGGTTGCGAGCGGCTGAAATGTGGGCTCCGGCCTCTTCCTCCGTCTTTGTAACAAACACGCAACCCTGGGAAGACGACAGCTTGCCGTGGCACAAGCTGCCATGCAAAATCGAAAAAGGGATTAGGTACATCCCTGCGGACGAGTCCAATGGGCGTGGCGCAAGAGAAGTTCCAGCGCATGTTCTTTAGAGTTCCCGGAGCTTCTCATTACACGCAGAGGGTGGCCACCGAGGGGGTTTTAGTGGGTAGAAATCCCATATAACCTGATCTCCCCTTCCCCTGGAGATTGGGTATCTCAAGGAGATTTCCCCCCCGTAACCAAAAAAAAAAAGGTAGTGGACACATTGGCTATTACCTATTCTGTGGCATTGGTGCAGAGTGCATACACATGAGTAAAGTGCAGACGCGCTATCGCTGTCAATGCACTCTACACTGCAGTATGACCTACTATTACCTATTCTGTGGTATGACGTTTATTTGTGATGTCTTGCCATGCAATTTCCGTCGCGCATTTTGAAGGCCCAAGCCTTTAGTAAGAGGTTAGTTAAGTCACGCTTCCAGTGTTATCGGCAAAACATCTCAAAATTACATAAGATTGGAACAATTTAAGCGCAACAAGGACACGCACAAACTTATTGTAGTTAACGTATTATTAGGAATAATTAATAGTGGCCAGAATTGCGAAATACCTTAATAAATAATTGCTTTTTAGGGTTCCGTAGCGAAATGGCAAAAAACGGAACCATCATGTCTGTCTGTCTGTCTGCCGTATGTCACAGCCACTTTTTTCCGAAACTATAAGAACTACACTGTTGAAACTTGGTAAGTAGGTGTATTCTGTGAACCGCATTAAGATTTTCACACAAAAATAGAAAAAAAACAATAAATTTTGGGGGTCCCCATACTTAGAACTGAATCTCAAAATATTTTTTTCATCAAACCCATACGTGTGGGGTATCTATGGATAGGTCTTCAAAAATGATATTGAAGTTTTTAATATAATTTTTTTCTAAACTGAATAGTTTGCGTGAGAGACACTTGCAAAGTGGTAAAATGTGTGTCCCACCCCCTGTAACTTCTAAAATAAGAGAATGATAAAACTAAAAAAAATATATGATGTACATTACCATGCAAACTTCCACCAAAAATTGGTTTGAACGAGATCTAGTAAGTAGTATTTTATTAATAATTTAAAACTTACTACAGGTTTGTACGGAACACTTGGTGAGCGAGTCCGACTCGCACTTGGCCGGTTTTTTTTAACTACGCCAGTTCTAGCCATTTGAATATACCTGTGTAATAGATAAGAGATGCTCTTTGATATACCTACCTACAGTTGTTTTTATTATTATTTATATGTATTTTCAATAACTTAAGGACCGAGATGAAGCCTACAGTAGATTCAGTCTTTTGGTATCACCATCTCACTACGTCATTCAGAACTAGTTACTTCCTACTTAATTCGCATTATTATTATATTTTCGTCTTCCATTAAAATTTCCATTTTTTGTATTCCCACAGTACATAATATTATGATTACCACATCAATAAAATCTGTGGTTTCAACACGTGCAATAAAAGTCGTCGTGGTAGAAATCAAGGATAACCATAAATCGTGGCAAGATACTCATAATTTACTTGTGCAGGATCTATCAGCGCAGGCGCGTGTCGAGTGCAGGTTCGGGGTGAATGGCTCACTTAAAAGCAGTGAGATGCTATTACTAGAGCGTGCACTATTCTAGACCCAACATCATCCGAGAGAGTCACTTGAGCTACCAGTCATGCTTTTTGTCATTGTAAAATTAAAGGTTTGTTTGCTCCGCGCTGGCTCACGTATTCTGTTCACTGTAGGTACTCTCGTAATAGTATTGCTATCTTTGTCATTTAATGCAACTATTGCGGTAATGTAAGTAGAGTAAAAAAATATTTAAATGCTTGTGACTACCTAAAATGTCTTAAAAAAGTGTTATGTGTAAGTTGAGTTCTTAGAGATATTTGTGATCACTTTATTAGACGTTTAAGGTGTGATTCTCTATACGTACATAATATCATATATCTCTGCTTGGATGTCTTACCTGAACGCAAACTTTCAGTCGATGTCACTTGAGTAGGCACACTATATTATTACATATGAGCACTATCCATATTATGTACATAGGTTGTACAAGTTGAATAAGGTTTGTTTATAGTTCAACCCGCTTTACTTCGAACTCGTTTAAGAAAAGCTATTATTAAAAAATACTGGTTCCCCAAACCTTTTTATTTCAGGTACCGTGTCTGGAAAAACAACTCATGTTTAATACAAATTAAATCAATAATTAAGTCTCATAATATAGGAACAACATCTTGTTCTTTGTCATACAAAGTTACCTATATTTTTTGCCAATAAATCTTTTAGAATAAGTCAAGCGCGACATTTCTATGGTAGGTATTAAAAAATGAACTGGAGATTCCACTAAGCCGACAAAGAACAAAACACGCTTCGGTTCACGTTTGATCTAAAATGTTTAAAATATGTTACCTAATCATTTTTTTTTAATTACCATTAATTTAAATAATATTTAAGAGGGAGATAAATGTAACCTATACCTGTTAAGTTACATACTATTGATATTAAATTAACTGGTAAGATTTACATAGGTATTAGGTACATAACTTTGATTTCCAAAAATGTTTTAATGACCGTCTGGTATTCAATCTTTCGGTGTCTGTAACATAGTGGCTATAAATAAATACTGTTCTTTGTTTTAATTCTCAGAAACTATCTAGAATGAAGAATAAGCTATGTGTTACTAATTCAGGGAAAAAGTAATATCTATGAAGACTTATAGAGACCGAGATACGATCTTTTGTATCGCCACTCGTAATTTCTTTGTTCACAGTCCGATAGTAACTCTATTTTAAGCTACACACATACCTAAGTAGGTAACAAAATAAAGGAAAAACACAAATTTATTATATTCTTACGCTTGCAAATTGATGATATTTTTAAAAATAATTTATTCCTGTTACGAAAACATGAAGGGTACCTTTCTACCTTCTTACCTAGGTAGATATTATGTGCGCTTGAGCCTAGATTATTGGTAGGATGAATAATTGATGCTATACTATCTACATAATGAATGAACTACTTGAGTGAAATTATCCATCTACTTATTTCGTTAAAACACCTAGTAGCCAAATAATAAATGATGAAAATTGAACAATAGTATACTGATTGTAGGTATGTACCAATGAAAGGGTAGCGTGGAATGATCATATTCATAAGCCATGCGTCCGAACACGATTCACGTCTTATTCAGGGCTTGGAGCGATATATATTGTGAACATGTAACCTTGACTATTGAATCACTTCCAAACCTGTAATGATAATAATAAGTGGATCAAATGATGCAAACGAAGTGAATTAAGGTACAATTGCAAATAAATCGTGCACTATAGCCGCATTGACTGCGGGGCACGGTCATCAGCCGCGGGCGAAAACACGACGCAGAGGCCGCGAGTGATATCTGCATCAATACCTACTAAAGAAATGACGCAAACTCTCGTTTAGAATAGTATTATCAAATCACTAACAATATGAAACTTGACCATCGGTCTCAAGCATGATTCAGCGATAGCCCACGGCCTCCATTATCCTAAGTATAAATTTAATTGTCCTTAGAAAGAAAATTAGAAGGTATGGGTAATATCATCAAATTCAGGCATTGATAACCATGGTATTTAATAAACAGGGATCTCGGGAAAGGCAAGTCTGAGCCTATTTTAAGCCCACACAAAAATAATATATTTTCTTAACTTAGTTAAGCCTTAGAATTTGGGATGACGTGATAAAGCAAATGAAGTAAAAGAATAGAATTTAACTTCTTCATCGCGATTTCTTATTTTTAAGGAAATTAAGGGCGTAGAAAGGTAAAGTTGTGTTTATACAAGATGACTAGAGGTCTTGATATCTTTGTCACTGATACGTTTATTTTTGATACAACATATTATTATATCCACATTTCCAAAAAAATATGCAAGATGTGAGCGAAAGAGGACTAGACTAGGGTACCTACTAGGGCGCTAGTCCAAGGGCGGGCGGAATAATTTTTACAACGTGGGCGGGGATTCCATTAATTGTATAGTGTAATAAATGATATGGCGAAATTATAATTCTTAATTAATAGATCGTGCTGCGTTTATGTAACGTTTACGTATATTAAATCGGTACTAGATGCTTTAGAGCAGCGGTACAGTACAATATTAAATAGATCGTGCACCAGTCACAGTGGCAACGGAACATGATCATCTCCCGCGAGCACTAGCACGACCCGCGTAGCCTCTGGTGGAAAACGACCTCTATGACTTCTAAATACATATATCGTAACTTTTAGATCTTATGTTCCTGAAGCGTTGTTTTAAATAAAACATTTTATATTAATTCCATAATATTCTGATTTAACTAAAGCTATGAACCTTAAATACACATCCTGCTTCAGTCAGTGTCTCACCCTATAAAGTTAACCTCTCTTTGTTTATAGTGTTTCCTATCCATAAATAATATATGGTGAAAGTGAATTTTTGGGAACACAAATGTCGGAAACCTTTACGGTTCCTAAAATTCACTTTCTCAATTCGCATTGACCTTTTCTATTGTTCGTTTTGTAAAACAAAGGCGATTTAAACGCAATCCGCACAACACAATTAGTATTATTTTTTCTAATCAACTATAGCTGCTCGAAGGACTGTACGAGTATATTATTTTTCTTTTGTTTTTTTTAGGTAATATAAAAATTTATATTTTTATGACTGTATAATTGTAGATATGTGTAAACAGGAAGCTTTTTAGGGTTCCGTAGCCAAATTTGGCAAAAAACGGAACCCTTATAGATTCGTCATGTCTGTCTGTCTGTCCGTCCGTATGTCACAGCCACTTTTTTCCGAAACTATAAGAACTATACTATTGAAACTTGGTAAGTAGATGTATTCTGTGAACCGCATTAAGATTTTCACACAAAAATAGAAAAAAATAATAAATTTTGGGGTTTCCCATACTTAGAACTGAAACTCAAAAAATTTTTTTTTATCAAACCCATACGTGTGGGATATATATGGATAGGTCTTCAAAAATGATATTGAGGTTTCTAATATCATTTTTTTCTAAACTGAATAGTTTGCGCGAGAGACACTTCTAAAGTGGTAAAATGTGTGTCCCCCCCCCCTGTAACTTCTAAAATAAGAGAATGATAAAACTAAAAAAATATATGATGTACATTACCATGCAAACTTCCACCGAAAATTGGTTTGAACGAGATCTAGTAAGTAGTTTTTTTTAATAATTTAAAACTTAACTTAATAATTTTAATAATTTAAAACTTACTACAGGTTTGTACGGAACCCTCAGTGCGCTAGTCCGACTCGCACTTGGCCGGTTTTTTATTTAGTGTTCCATCCATTGAAATAGAAATAGGTACCAAAATTCTACATCAATGGTTCCATCCCAAAAAAATATTTTGGGTACTTAAATATTGTTTCAAATTCTGATCACATTATTTTAACCGAGCTAAGGTGAAACATTGACAAAAACTTACATTTCCTATCCCGAAAGAACCCAATTGTTTTTCGAGAACCCAGAGTGTTAACCTAAGGTGTTAACATTGTTTTTGAGAACCCCGAGTGTTAACTTTAAGTATGCAAAGTTCCATTCGAATGTGTTTAGTAGTTTCAGTGTGTGTAAGAGACAGTAAACAGAAAAAAAGAAAAAAAAAACTATTTGACTACTCGTCAAATAAATTATTTTTTAGTGATTTTTAAATAGAGGATCTCTCCAAAAGTCGTACTATCAACGTCCCCTGTTAGTTTTATGTTGAATAACCATTTTAAACTATCTATTAACGTAAAAAAAGTGCGTCTAACTTTGATGAAGTCACAATTCAGTGTTTCATACAAAATCCCATACTAAGCACGGTTGCTGATTTCACTTATAATTGTCAAATACCCAATCAAAGCGTTTAAATATTTTTCTGTAGGAATCTTCCAGGCAGGTACAGTTTTATTACAATTTTTAAGTAGGTAGATACATTTAAATTATATTACAATGCAAAGTTTGGCCTGCCCGATTATTTATTTGGATAACTTTATTGATATGTTGTCTAATTAGCCAGAATTTTGTAAAAACTTAATAATATAATATAATAAAGTTATAGGGCCATATAATCACAAAATACTTAAGTATATAATTTTATCATGGTAATAGTTACCGAGTATAAATGTTCGTAAAGGCAAACGTTTAAGTTTTTTAAAACCATTTGTAAAGGCTGTGATCTACGCGTAGGTATATGTCTACATAATTATTATGTGAGGTTAACAAAATATATCGCTCAAATTGTTAGACAAAAAATTAGTACGATATTTATGATGAAACGTAATTGTCTATTCCATCCATACGTCCGTCTAAGGTGTCTGAATGTAATTACCAAAAGTCAAAATGTTCCGCCCACGAGTGCTCTCACGTGCCGCGAGGTCTCCAACAACCTGCTCAAAAAGTAAATTACACCTTCGTTCTTTGTATTGCTATTAAGCTATTATCTTTATTATAGGTTCGTAATGGCTTATTTTTGTCAGTATTGGTCATGAATGTTCAAATAGTGGGCAGACTAATCAATCAATGGAAAAGATTATCTATTCTTGAACATTTTCGACAGGATCGAGCGATGGTATTAGTGTGGTCATTCTGCATTTTAGTTTTTCCACGTTATATAATTATTATAAAAAAATAATTTAATAAAACAAAAAACCCGACTGCTTGGATACCAAAAAGTAAAAAACAAGACATGTATTGAAGTATTTCATTATTATCAATTTACATCGTATAATAATATTAATAAAATCTATCAAGGCGCAGTCGCACGTTAAGGTAAATGTTAGCTATTGGACGTGCGACTGCGCCTTGATAAATTTTATTAATATTATTATACGATGTAAATTGATAATAATGAAATACTTCAATACATGTCTTGTTTTTTACTTTTTGGTATCCAAGCAGTCGGGTTTTTTGTTTTATTAAATTATTTTTTTATTTCAAACTTTTTAGTTCAGTATTTATTGTAAACAGGCGACGTTTTTTCTGCCCGAAGTTGTACCAAAGGTACTATTATAGATTTTGTGGTAGCATTTTAGAGCATGTGAATAAGCAGCGGATTCATTTATTCGTAATGACTACCATGGTGATCACCATAACCATCATCAAATTTGCATAATATGTTATATAATGCTAATATAAATTTGGTTTGGTAAAGTTCGTGAATCTGCTATTTTTTCGACAGAGAGAGTGAATTAATTTTCGAGAGTCCTATCGCAGCGACGCGACGTCACGAGACCTCGGCATTTACCGCGTCCAATCGCTTTCGTAAGCCAATGAACGTCGGCCACTTACGAAAATGCCCGTGAACAATGCAAAAAAAGTATTTTCAAAAACACAATTTGTACGTATTTAGTACGTAGCAAAGTCGGAACCAATATTTTAATAGACATTAAAAATTTTAGTCGTAAGTTATGTAAGTCGAATATGCGCTGCATGTGGCATTGATGAATTTATTGATTTTTTGACTGATCGATTGAAGGAGTACAAACAGCGACGTTCGCTGAGTACAAATCATCAAGTTTTTTGAGACTCGTTATGTCGTCACATTAAGCTTTTACAATGATATTAAGTTACTACCGTAATATTATATTGTGAGAGTAGGTACGCGCCCCACCTTCACCCTTTTCTATCCGCTGCCGGCCGCGTCATTTTCTGTTGAACGTTACTGTATTTCTATGATATCTCATAAAATATTCATCTAAATTAAATGGTGTACAGAGCAATTTTTATCTTAATTAAATACTGAAGATGACGAACATATTTATTTTGATAAGGATTAATACTATGTCGGTAAAAACACCTTCACAAGTAAAGCATAGTTTTAAACCAAGTTTGAAAATCATAAAAATGTTTATTGTTAGTCAGCCTTAAAAGTTAGATATATGCTATCGCGGACTTTTTTATAGAACTTTTTAAGAGAAACTATTCCACCATACATTATTTTCGTGTAACTTTAACTATTTACTCAGCGCACGCAACGAAGCTCTCAGATGAGACGATTCTTTCCGACTGAATTCACATTATTGCAATTTTCGTAGGGATCTCTTATTTTTTAAAAAATGAAATATGGCCTATTTTACATGTTAATAATGTAGCTTTCTATAAGTGATATAATTTTTAAAATCGGTTGAGTAGTTTTTGAGATAATCCAAATCTTTTCTCTTTATAATAGGTATCATACCTAGTTTGATAGATAGATGATTTATGTAGGAACTTTAAACATTTCCTTTGAAACCTCGTAAATTCTAAATTATCATTTAAACGGAAAAATGGTTTAAGGAACATAGGTGTGATTTTAAAAGACCTATCTAACGATACCCCACTTGCCTATAGCCTATCGACTTTCATTTATTAATTGGCTTCTAGTGGACGCCATTTTGTTTTTCTCAAATTCGGCCTCCATAGTGACACTCGGAAGATTAAAACAAATCTAGTGGTGCAAGTACTATCAAAATCGGTTCAGCCGTTTTTTCTGTAGCGCGACACAAAGGATTACAACCTTTGAAACCTCGTAAATCCTGAATGATCATTAAAATGAAAAAATGTTCAAAGACACCTAGCTCTGATTTTACAAGACCTATTCATCGATACCCCACTTGCCATAGTTTATTGACTTTCATTTTTAAATTTGTTACAATATGGCTTCTAGTGGGCGCCATTTTGTTTTTTCTCAAATTCGGCTTCCGTTATGACACTCGGAAAATTAAGACAAATCTAGTGGTGCAAGTATCATCAAAATCGGTTCAGCCGTTTTCTCTGTAGTGCGACACAAAGGAATACACTAAAAATGAACCTTTGAAACCTCGTAAATCCTAAATGATCGTTAAAATGAAAAAATGGTCTAGGGAACCTAACTCTGATTTTACAAGACCTATTCATCGATACCCCACTTGCCATAGTTTATTGACTTTCATTTTTAAATTTGTTACAATATGGCTTCTAGTGGGCGCCATTTTGTTTTTTCTCAAATTCAGCTTCCGTTATGACACTCGGAAAATTAAGACAAATCTAGTGGTGCAAGTATCATCAAAATCGGTTCAGCCGTTTTGTCTGTAGTGCGACACAAAGGAAATATACATATATAGACTGATGAACACATAACCCTGTGCGTTCCGCAGTCGGGTAAAAACTGGTCAAGTGAAAACTAAAAACAACAAAATAACAAAATAGATATACGCATAATTTAAGGAAGGGATCCGTAGTCATGCTTTTAGAAAACCATCTAACCGTAAAATCAAAGAAGAATAAATAATTTTAATCAGAAACAAAGTTATTTTGTAGTGATTTTTCCCTTACTACTTAATACTATTTATCGTAGTTTATACCGTACCTACCGCGGAATGCATGATATCAGTTGACTCAAACTAAATAATAAAAAATTGTAGGTCCAACTATACTCGTGATACTTTTTATAACTTAGGTAAGTAATATTGCACGCTAATATCTTACATTTTTTAAAGATTTAATAAAGTAGTTTAGGAGTTAGAGGCGGGGACTTTCAACTCGGTTTTTTTTCAATATCTGGTAGGAAAAACATAATGTTGCCAGGTACTTAGTTATCGAGATTATCACTGCACTCGAAGGGGTCAACCAAAAAATAATCTAATAAAATAATCCGACTCATTTTTCATATCTAGGTGGTTCCTGAAAGATTTTCTTTTTCCAATCTGAAACAACCGTATAACGGTATAGGGTCATAAGATGATGATGAAATGAGATGAAATTTCGTTCAATCTTCGAAGACGCGCCCTATGGTAGTATTTTGGTTCACAAGAATTACTATGTACAATTTGTTAAAGGAAAGAGAAACGTAAGATTTTGCATGTAGGTTTCTTAAATAACTAACATCTAGACCCCCGCTAAGGGGTAAGGAAAGATTATCACCCGAGAGAAGTTGATCAGCTTGTGATACATGCATAGCACATGCTCCAGTATATCCTACGATGGCTTAAGTAACTCTAGTCGAATGACAAGACAATTGTTGGGCAAAATCACCGACCGACGCCCAACATTATAATATGTTCCAAGACAAATTTATATTCGCAACAATATAAGGATAACAACAACAAATTAATACGTAAAAGAGCTAAGGATTTTATAGTTTTCATAAAAGTTTCCTTCTAAACTTTCCCATATAAATGCTATGTTACGAGATGAGCTGTAGACTTGTCTCTGTCTCTTGAAATAATCGATGTGATAACTTTTCTGCACAACATTTACCTACATTAATATTGCCTTTTTTTCTTTAATATTGCCTGCCTAGAAAACTCTAATCAGATTTTATGGTAGTTTAATCAGATACCTAAGAATAATGTTTAAACTATTAAAATATTCTAAGCTCTTAAAATAGAAGAGCTCCATCCAGCATGCATAAATCTCTGTTAGATTCAACAAAAGAAGTTAAATTAACTTGCAGCCAGATGAGACAACTTAATTATTTATTAGACCAGTTAACGCATTTTTTAATATATTATTTAGTCCGGCGTTTATCATTCTAATTCTTTAGTAAAAAATATAGCTTAATTATGGCCACACGACTATAAATCTAGCTTTGAAATGTAACAAAAGTAAAAAACGTGACTGTTCGAAGAAAACTGTTCCTTACTTTTTACGTAAATCGATGCAATTTAAAGAATTGAAACGGCGAGTAATTTTCATAGCAACAAATCTAAACAATAAAGGCCCACTAATGGTATCCTAAAAACATCGTCCATTTCGTTTTTAGATCAGAGCTTAATACATCACGACATTGACTCGGCGGTGAAGTAGATCGTATCATTGGATCGGCATATTGGGCAGAGAATAGTGATGCGACTACACTGGATCCTCTATTGTAAATCAATAATATGATTATATCCATCCATAGTTACTCATATGAGTAACTATGGATGGATATATGAATGCGAAAGTGTGATCGTCTGTCCATCTATTGCCTTTTCATGGCCCGTCCGTTGCATATATACATCAGACTTCAGAGACATGCTACCTAAATCCCGGAAAATCATAGAATCCACGAGATTTGAAAAAAGCTAAATCGGTGCGGACGGAGTCGCAGTTTACATTATGTACTAAATCATATGATTGGATAATACTGTCTACATTTTTGTTTGTGATTTCTTTACATCTCAACTACTGAACAGCAACGGATTCAAATCCATCCATCCAAGATTCAGCAAAGATCAATCTAAAGCTACCTTCTTAATAATAAGTACACAACAAAAAGCCCAGAAAATAATTCCTACAGGATTTATTAAAAAAAACTTGAAGTAGGTAAGTTACGAGCAAGTATATAACTAGGTATGATTTACCAAAACTCTATTTTTGTTTAGCTGAGACATCTAAAAAAGTTTATAAAAATAATAGCCCCTCCCGTGAAGTGCTTATTTGGTTTGCTTAGAACAAATAATGAAACCGAGAATCAAGAGGAAACTCTAATTATGTAATAAATCAAATATATGCAAGTTAGCGCATCCCTATGCGTCGCAGAAAGTGGTGCGGAGTGGCATGATGCGGGCTGTCGAGCGTCGAGCCCGCTGTCCCGCGCCGGCGACAAGTGAGGGCAATCGCCAATCGCTAATTGAATCAATCGCTAGTCACTGTTCAGCCTGAGCTTGCTACCAGCGCTCTACTTTTCAGCGTCACTTTCTGTTGACGAAATTGTGATTTCTTTCACTTATCGCACCGTCAGATTCGAAAGAATCTACGATGAAACTTAGATAAGCGGCTGACACCGTGTCGGCAATAAGTTTTAATAGATGTAGGTTGGATGGACCAATGATTGTAAAGAATTCTTAAAAGCAATGAAGTTCTCAAAAGTTATATCATATTGCTTTAGAATCAAGATGAGAAATGCTAAAACTGGTAGGTGTAATGGGTATACAATACAACGGCATTGTAATAATAGTTAATGATTGTAGTATAAATTAAATCTTTTAAGATATATTGAGGCACCTATCACGTTTCGCGATAGGAAATATACGTCCCCACGTGGAGTTCGTATGAATGCACATGGTATGTGAGTAAATAGGTATTCCCCTATGTCACTTAATTTCACATAGATCTCTATACCTAATTCTTCAGTGCATGTTATATTTCGAGAGACTCTATTCAAGTTTCAGTTTTCATTTTGCTGATGTTATATACTTACTTCATGTTTCCCATATAAGTATTGTACCTAACCTTTACGTATGAACACCGATGCATGTAAAAACTGTTACAAGTCAAGATAATTATTATTGGCCGACAAATCTTCACTTTGGGAACCGTTACTCGTGATTTGTTGCAGTGAAAACATTCATTTCTTCATTTGCATACAATGGCCTGGTGCCAAAAAATATTGGAGTGTAAACGCTTACAATGAAAGCATATGAAAGTTCTTTTGAATATAAATGCTTGAATCATATACCACAATTTGTTACGTCTTATCAAATGTTCATACAATAATAGTTTAAAAAATATCAGTGTAAACAATGAATATTATTATGATTAGTCGACTGAACTTCTTTTTAGTGAAAGTGAGTAATCTACGAGACTTTGACAAATCAAGTACCTAGAGAATGAGAACTTGAGCCGCGTCTCAGTTTAGCTTCCTATGTTAGGTACATACTAAAATGAAATCAAATCAAATCAAAATTTTATTTACAATATAACATAGACAAGGAGAACGAGCCCAAACTCGATGGAGTTGCGTCGTTTTATTATAGAGTTCCCATAGCTGCCTTCTGGCTCCAGCATCAGATCAGCTCCATGTTATAATAATATTGCATTGCTATCCGATTTACATAAAATATTTCAGCTCAATCGGACACCGGGACAATGGGTCAACTTGCAAGATTTGATTTTATTTGAAATTCTTATAAAAAAACAAAAATGGCTATTAGAACAATGGACAAGATGAAAAGATTGTTCCTATCAACTAACTTATTTTCATTTAGGTAATTTTATAAGGTTAGTCAGTAAAAAAATCCAAATTGTTTCCGAAATCTCGGAGAAATCGGTGTACATGATTTTAAAAAAGTGCCGAATTTAGAACTTCCTCCTTTTTGGAAGTCGGTTAATGATAGCAAGAAGGGTACACAATATTGATATTTATCAGTGTCCCGTGTATAGAATTCTTGAAGCTTTGCAGGTGTTAGACCTAAATCGGGATCGCCCGCATTTCCTCAACCTCGACTAGCAGGTTGCAAATGTGTTTAATTTATCACGCACCAGAGCAAAAAATTAAAGCAATGAGCAGCTTGACGAGACGTATTTTTGCTATCTTTATCTCTATAAATAGACTATTATCTCTATTTTATTCATTTTTATATTGATTTGTACCAATAGCAAAATCAATATTCTAACAAACATTATTTCCTCAATGTAAAAAACTTGTAATAGCCGTATGCGCGTTGAACTCGTTTATATAGGATTAACGACAATAAATAGGTAAACAAAATGTTTAACTAGCAGCCCTTATTTGGCTAGTTACTCATAAATAATTACTACATTATTTACCAATCAAGGGTCTGGATAAGCAACACGCGAGACGGAAATAAGCCCAAGGCGGCTCTTAGAAGTTGGTATAAGTGTTGTAGAAGAAATTATATTATAGTGGATTCGCAGAGCTGCAATAGCTGCTGTTCGCTCTCTATTTCTATTGAACTTTTCATGGTTTCGTGCTTCTTAGTTTATTTTGTTACTAGCTGATGCCCGCGACTTCGTCCGCGTGGTTTAAGTTTTTTTTATTCCCACGGGAACTTCTTAATTTTCTGAGATAAATAGTAGCCTATGCCACTCTCGTCCTTAACTGTACCCGTGAAAAAATCACGCCGATCCGTTGCTCCGTTGCGGCGTTATTGAAGGACAAACCAACAAACAAACACACTTTCACATTTATAATATTAGTATGATAAATCATAGTAGACGTGTAATGTCCAGCGGTACAGTATACTGCCACGCACTTCTTTTTAGGCGAAAACACACTACGCGCAGGACAGATCACATGACAAAAGGGCTGCTCGAAATGCTCCCGTCGTATGGGAAACACGACTTTTCGTGTCGAGCCGGTCTGAGCAGCTACATAAAAGTACGCAAGTCTAAGTTGCAAGCTGACTTTGGTTCTGTACTGTTCGTAGTGTTTTCGCCCTTTGTATGATAGTGATCGACGATCGGTACTAAATCAGAAGTAATCTCTAAATAATTTTTGGTAAATATGTACTTAAAGATAAATTTCATTAACTAGATACTTATTAAAGTCATTTTTTATGATATAAATATGTAAATATGCAACCACTTAAAGATAAATTTTAATAACTACCTGGATGCCTGGTCTTCTTCCACCTCCCGTTATTCCAGGTCATTTCTGCCACGCACGTCACCTGCAAATTGTGGAACCAGCTTCCATCTTCTGTGTTCTCAAATGATTATAATATGGGGCTCTTCAAAGGGCGGATAAACAAATTTCTCAAAAACCAGCAACGCATTGGCGGTTCCTCTGGTGCTGCAAATGTTCATGGGCGGCGGTAATCACTTGCCTGCTCGTTTGCTCGCTATATATATATACTCGTATATAAAAACTAGATAGTTATTAAAATATTTTTTTATTTTTATTTTATTGTTAGTAGGCATAAAAGGATTTGTTTTAAATTTATTTTATAGTTTAATACTTATTTAGTTTTAGCATTTCATATTGTATTCAATAATAACTCAATAATATTGTATTCAATAAACAACTAAAATCTTTAAAAAAAAATTATTAAAGTCATATTATTTTGTTTAGGGAATAGAATGGTTGAAACATACATTTTCATGTATATTATGTAGGTATTTCTATACACTTAATTGTTTCGGGTAGTTATATTATTATTGAGAAATAACGGCCGTATTTTTTTTTTTTTTTTTTTTTTTATTTTAACATTTATTGAAAACAATACAATAGAAATTAAAGCTAGCTAGCCTAACCTAACTACTATATAAATCATGCCCACGTGGAATGGTGGCGAGAATGCTGGCTGCATTTCCGCGCTGGACAGCCAGGCTGATCCTTTGCGCAAAAAATGAGCCAGCCCTTCTGTCACCAGATGAGGCAATCAACCGCGGTGAAATATCTCGCAAAAAATTTTTGGCACTAAGACTCCACGGCCCCAGGGTCTCCACGGCAAACGGAACAAATATGTAACTCTCTATGAGAGAGGCATACTTCCGCCGCTTGCCGGTTTCAGCCTTTTCTGCTGCGGCTCCCGGCCTTGATGCTGTCTCCCTGATATGACACGGGGCCAATGTGTCTACGCATGTTGCGTCCCACATTAGCGCCCGTCCCCGTTCCCAGGGAACCAGCGTCAATCCATCAGGTCTCTTGCCATCATCCCGACTAATCCCTGCCGGCTCAATGAGCGCAGGAATATCTATGGTGGCAAGAGCCCTTTTGATCGTATCATTGAGAGAGCCATGCCGAAAAAGCCTACCAGCGCTCCTTTGGCAAGAGAGTCCGTGAATTCCAAATTTATCGACCTCTTTTCCACACGGACATCTGTGCTCATAGCACAGGGGTGTTCCCAATCTGAGACCTAGAGCCACACGAAAACTTTCGTTATCTAAAAGCGTGCCTAGATTTTTGGATGGCAAGGCATGAAGCCAATACCCGGATTCTTTTTCAGATAAGGCTAGAAGCCTTGCTCGATCTCTTTCACTTGTAAGATTTTGAACCAAATTTGTATGTGTCAGCCGAACCAACGGCACATCCCAAAGTTTTTGTGTGAAACATTCCTTCGGGATGTCGTCATTGGGACACCTGACCTTCCAACTCTCTAGGGCCTCTGTGGCATAGGTCAATGAAACTGAATTAGAATTAAGAATCTGAGAACTAAGCTCTTTTATACTATGCACAGAGGACAGAAAAGCAGGAAGAGCAACACTGGAAATTTTTCTCACGCCGATGCCACCATACTTGACCGATAAAGTAGCTTGATTCCAGGACTGATCATCAAAACATAAATTTAGAATTTTTTCTAGCGTATCTCTTAAGGTGGCATCCATAATATCGAGTAGTCCAGGAAATTTCCAAATTGGGCTCGCACGGAGTATGTAAATTAATTTAGGTACAAAAAGGCAATATTTTAGGATCGAAAATGCAATGTGAGAATTTAGAGCGCCCAATTTGTCAGAATGTGCCGAAAATGTTCTGATTTTTTTGTCCAAGATTGGTTGTATGGCTTCGTTAAAAAGAGGAGCACCAAGAAGACAAAGTGAATGTTTATCAAGAATCTTAATATTAGGGGCAATTCCGTTAAATAATTCAGAGGCCGATAATATTCTATCTTGCGATAGTTTTTCTGTGAAAAACAGTTCACATTTGGAAAAATTTAGTTCTAAACCTATTTTGCTAAATTGTAGCTTAACACTGTTAAGATCTTTTAGAACGTCATCCACGTTGCCTCCAATGGTTCCATCGTCAAGATACCATATGTTAAATTTAGATGTTAAATTTGAGATATGGTTGTGGATCCCTAAGCTGAACAGGGCTGGACCTAAGGGGTCCCCTTGCTGAACACCTACAGAGGACTTAATATCGCCATCTCCAAAAAATAATTTGGAAGCAGAGCTATAACATTGCCAAACATATGGGTAAATTTCGGGAAGCTGTGTTGAAACTTCGTTAAGCAGAGTTGCCCTGTCCAATGAATTAAAAGCATTCTTTACGTCTACTTTCAGCAGTACTTCAACCTCGCCATTCGCTAAGAAAGTACGAGCCGAATGCACTGCTGCCTCACAACCACCTTTACTGCCAAATCCAACTTGAATAGGTTGGAATTTATCCTTTAGGGTCGAAACTATGTGTCTACACGCTAATTTTGATGCCAAACGGCGAAAAGTGCAGCCAACAGCGATGGGCCGGATCCCACCGTCCTTTTTATTAAAAGCACAGAGCCTCGCGCCGTAAAGGAATGGCAAAAAGGATGAATTTACCTCGCCTGATAACATGAAATTACAAAGTCTGGTAATGTCACTCAGCAGCGCCCTGCCGGCGTCCCCAGCAGTAACTCCCACAAGATCCTTCAGATGTTGTGGAGTTATGCCGTCAATGCCACCAGCAGAGCCACTGGAGAATGACATTATCGCAGCGTAAGTTTCTTCATCCTTTATCTGTAAAAATGAAACGTTTGAAGGTGGGTCTGGAAGCAAAGAGTCGGGATTTGGTAAAGGATGCTTGTCACGCAAGGCTTCTAGCGTTTCATCATTGAATGGAGCCAGCGTATCATTAGAAAACAAAATGCGGGCTGCGTTTTTAAGATCCCCATCCATAACCTTGTTTTCCACAATTTTTTTCAAATTGTAATTTTGCGTTCGAAATGAGCAGTCAGGAATTTGGAAAACGCGATCAACCGAACAATTTCTTTTTAATTTTGAACATAACGACCCGCTTTCTGATTTATCTACTGAAAAATGTTTATATGAAAACAAAAAAAGATTTTGCCAAGCCAAAAGTGAATTTGATAAGACATTTTGGATTGTATGTGATAAGGATCTAGCCAATGATATTCTCGCCCCTCGCGGAATGCGTTTTATTAAAGGAATATTTTGACTATATTTGGATATTAACATTTCGAATGGTACCTGGTTTTGACTTCCTGTTTGATCACACATTAAATTTGGGCAAGTTAAAGGCCTTGCTGGTGGTCCGTGACATCGTGCGATATGAATGTTAAGGCCTTTACGACCTTTATACAGCCTGCCATCACTACAGTGTGGGCATTCTATGTACTCAACTTGAGAAGCACTGGGGATCATACTTCACAACACAGAAAAAAGTAAGAAAAAAAAACTAAAACACTACACAATAGCGTCTATAAGCGCGCGAAGCCCCGACAACGGCAACCAGGAGGCCTGCAGAGCAGGCGACTGCCCGCTGAGGCCCCTGGAAACCGCGACACCGCGTGGCAACGCCTCGCTCTGAAACAAAAACAACTGTTAATATCGCATATCGAGGAACAGTGAAAATAATACCACGGGGTATTTCGCGAATAAGCGCCAATTTGATGCCAATAATAATCCAAAATACCGAGCCCAATATTTATAAATAAAAATTTTGAAGCGAGCAAAATTTTCTCATTGACATCTCATTGACATAATCAACTCAATCTCATTGACATAAGCCGTATTTAGTATATTTAATACATGTTGAAAATATTTTAAATGTAATCTTTTGTAACCTGTACTTTCATACTCGTAACATAACATAAAGCTATCATTAATTCATACGAAAAAATAAACTGTAATTAATTCAACCATTGTAGTTGCCTACATGTGTATGCAAATAGGTTTTTTGTAACTTGGCACTGATAAAATTATGGAAACTGATTCTTTCTTTATGAGATGTAGAATAATTAATTTACGGATTTATTTAAGTTTAATCAAGCGATACAAACTTTTAATAGCCGTAGAACTAAAATTATTTTAAATTATAGAAGAAAACTGCAAATCATGCACACATCACTGACAAAATACACAAAGTAAATGGTGCTTTGTGATGTGAGCACACAGGATAGAAAAATACTCTTAACCAAATCTTAATTCTTAATATACTAACACTAATTCTTAATATATTAACAGGGTGGAAAAAACTAACGGCTCAGGTAAGCTTTGATTTTTTTAATGCAGATATTCTTATTAAAAAAATAAAAGAATGTTTCCTTTGAGTGAAATTTTATATCCCGTTCGGGTTTCCACCATTGATAGTCATTTTCTGTGGCAGGTGCAGGGAAAACAGACGTTTTTGCTTGAAATTCGCTTAATTATTTTCAAAGTTTCAACAAACTTTGAACGGACTTAAGTTGTTAATGATATATTATTATCTGCAACTTTTCGTCTTAAAATTTTTACCATGCACTACATATTTTTCGAATGAAATGAAACATATTCTTCCATCATGTGCTTCTTGCCTAAGGTCAAGGACAAATCTAGCGTAACTTTCGTTGCTTGTGGAAATCTGCTGCAATTTAACATATCGAAAAATCACAGACGCAGTATGTCTGAGCGGGCGAAGTTTCAGAACGCAGTGTTCCACGCGTAAATTTCTACAACATTTCTTTCTGGCCTTGACTGAAAAAAATACCAATAGCCTAAAGGGTCTCCATAGTTTTTAGCATAAACGAGGACTTTCAAGTGTTCGATCCGAAGATGGCCGATAAACATATTTTGGTGCGATGCTCCCTTGACGCAGATGGAGTGAACTAACGGAGCTTCTCTTAACTCAATTGTTTTAGACTATTAATTATTCCGATAGTGCCGAACAATGCAAGTGCCGGCTATGAACAATGATACCGAAAAATCTTTTTTAATTATACAAAGTAAAAGTTAATTTTCTTAGCTAAAAAGAAGACTTCTTTTATAATGCATCTTTTGTTTGTGTAAACACATCCAACAAAAAGGAAAACCCGATACCTAATTAATAATAAGTCAAATTACTACGTATCTAATATCATGAGATAACTAAGGGTAAATAAGATTGAACTGGTGTGACGTAGAGCAATTCGGTGGCAATTGTTTAATGTGTTTGCGGTCGTAAGTATTATCGAAGATTAGTAGTGTAGCTCAATGATTTGGTTTCGCGGGCGGAAACGGGCGCGCCCACGCACCAGGTCAGATCAGTGACCCCGCGGCCTGCACTCACCTCGTAGCTCGCACGCACGTCTCTCAGCTCTTATTGTTCCACCTTCTGAGCGATCTCGGGCACAGGTAACTGGGAGTCACTGCGTACTAACTACTAACAGGTTCATAGAGTCAATACTCAGATTATAATTAGCTTCTAACTAGCTGATGCCCGCGACTTCGTCCGCGTGGTTTAAGTTTTTTTGATTCCCGCGGGAACTCCTTAATTTTCCGGGATAAAAAGTAGCCTATGTCACTCTCCGGTCCTCAACTATACTCATATTAAAAATCACGTCGATCCGTTGCTCCGTTGCGTCGTGATTGAAGGACAAACCAACAAACAAACACACTTTCGCATTTATAATATTAGTATGATGAATCAGGTAGCGACACACTTACTTAAACTTTAAGGCAGTTCCTATAATACGAATAATGAAACAAAACTTAAGCTTCAACTTAAGTAATTTATACTAACAGATAACGATATTTACTGGTGTTGGAAAACATCTGAATTTAATAAACCCTAAAGTCATAAGTCATAAGTCATAAGTCATAAGTATTTATTAAATTTAGGTAGGTACACTACACTTATTGACGTCCAGTTACATAAAAATAAAAATATGATGGTGATAATCTGTTACGGTATCTTAAAACTAAAGCTACGAGGGTTCCAAACGCGCCCAGGTCTGAGAAGAGCCCACAACAAACTCAGCTGGGGTTTTTTTTATTTTTTTTCATTATCACCATTTCACAAATCATCTTAAAGGAACTATCAGAGCCATTAGAGCAAATTATTGCCAAGCTTCCTTGTCATTTAAGTAATCCTTCACATGGTAATAGGATTTTCTTCGGAAAGTGATTTTAAATGGACGAGGCGCTAGCCGAGGACTGCTCCTAGGAGTCCTCGGCTTCGCCTCGACCTACCAATATTACTCGGCCGTCAATTGTTTTTTTTCCGGCCTGGACAGAAATGTTTCTTTGTTGAAGTCGGACGAAGGTGATGCGTTGCGTATCTTTTATATAAGCCCGCCCGACTTCAACTTAATGTGTAGAAACAAAAAAATATATTTTAAAGGTGCACTGAAAGAATTTTATTAATAACTTTTTTATTATGTTTAAGAATTCATCAACAGCGATAATACGACGATAGCGATAGGTCGATAGCGATAGGACGACCTCCGTGGCGCAGTGTTGAGCGCTGTTGCCTTAACGTGCGGAGGTCCCGGGTTCGATCCCCGGCAGGGTTTGGAGATTTATAATTTCTGAATTTTCCCTGGTCTGGCCTGGTGGGAGGCTTCGGCCGTGGCTAGTTACCACCCTACCGGTAAAGACGTGCCGCCAAGCGATTTAGCGTTCCGGTACGATGCCGTGTAGAAACCGAATAGGGGTATGGGTTTAATATAACTGCCATGCCCCTAACAGGTTAGCCCGCTACCATCTTAGACTGTATCATCACTTACCATCAGGTGAGATCGCAGTCAAGGGTTAACTTGTAGTGGATAAAAAAAAAAAATTCTATCTGCAGCATCAGGATTAGAGCCTGAAGTTGAGTGATGTTTCATATCAATTCATCATCAACAGTTCCTAAATCCGCAAGGCTTACAAGGCGTACAAGAATACAGTACCTTGTAGGATCAGGATTAAGGAATTGCGACCTGGAATTAAAAATGGAGGCGTTGCTTGACATCTACCTAATTAATTTGAGGCAAGTTTATTTCCTAGTTATTTTAATGTCTACCATTTCTCTTTGTTTACCTAGTTTTCACTACCTAGTATCTACCTATCATGAGTACTTACATAAGTATCTTTTACCCGTAAGAAAAACCTTATTATCTATATTTCATTCATACGAAAAATAAATAGTAGGTACCTTAATTAGTGTAGCAATTAACCAAAACAGCGCAGCGCTTCGTATGATAGATTGTCATAGACTTTCTTAGATCGTTGTGAAACATTTAGTTCAAATTAACTCTCCCAATAAGACAGAACGCCCATCGCCTAACAAATTACACCTGCGTTACTAATTATGTCCAAAGAATACACGGGAATATATACCAATGGGTAATTTCTTACATCTAACCGTGTTAAAATAGTATTTATTACTGCAATCTGTCACTTCCGTAATGACTACCGTGCGTGAAACGTAACCTAACGCATCCGTTTAAAATAAATTGGTAAATTTCGAGAGTTCCTCATATTGGAAGTGTAGAAAGCAAAAGTTCTTTGTCTTACAAATTGATTACTTACTTGAAAAAAAAAGAAAGGTGAAGTGACAGTAATTCAAAATTGGAAAAGGTACTCGTAGTATTCTCTCAACATTCAATCTACTCTCGTATAGTGATCATAAATTCACGCATTTTCAACGAGAAAAAATGGTTACATTTACCTTGAAGCACGTAAAGCAAGGTATTACAATCAATATGTTCGATTTAAGCTTCAGTCTTGATCTTGATTTATGGGTGTGCGGTTTGAACTTGCCGTATTATTAACAAGTTGTAAATCACCGATCGGAATTAGGACTACGGTGAATTGAACGACCGGGATTTGTTGACTGTGCTTTACAATGGGGAAAATTGTAGCATCAACTCTACTCTCCAATAACTTATTGGAAAGCTCCATTTACTTTGTCGCTATGATATGAAATTGAACCTATAACGTTCAAGTATATTTCTCTACAGTAGGTAAGTAGGTAAAAAAGGTATTCAAAGCCCGGACTTTTTTCACAGAAACTACATATTTTTCACCAATAATTCAAAATTGACAAAAACATTGACATGTTTTTAAAGAGGCTCCATTTTCCTCAATCATTATCATACATTACATTGGAAATCAGTCCAAAAGGCGTCACACATTAAAGAATGCACCAAATTAAAGCTATTTGGTACAAAAAACATGTCACAGAGGTTGTAGGTATAGGTTGTTTACTTCCTTTCAACACAATACATACCAAATGAAAAAGGAATAACTTTATTTCTAACAATTTTTTAAATGTTAGGTAGGTACTAGGTACCATGTAGATACCTTCTTAGTTCTAAAATACCAACATACCTAGTTCTTCTTAGTTGCAAATAGCCCAATAAATAATAATATAGCTACCTACCTACAGCTGTTGCTTTTAAAATAGCATTCTTAAGTTAAAGAATATTATTATTATATTTATAGAAATATTCTAAAGGGTAGGTAGAGCAAGTGGCGCGGCGCGGCGGCTTGAGCTCAAGCGGAGGCAAATGCATCACGCCTGATAATAAACTGGCTCATGTGCACGACTGCGCTTACGAACTTATGTAATGCACTATTCTCGCCTTCTCGAATCGTGCTTTACTTAGCCGTCACCATATAAAACGTCCCTCATGATATTTGACTGTGTGAATAGCTATATTCGTGAGCGTCTTATGTCTACCTGATATAGAATTGTAATGTGCTATATTATGCGGTTGCTAATTCTTTATATTAAAAAACGGGTCTGCGAGTGCGAGTCTGTTCGCGCACCGAGGGTTCCGTACAAAATTGTATGAAGTTAACACTTCTCCTTGTACTGTCGTTTGGTGCTTACAAGTTCATAAACTATGTAAGCACCAAACGAAAAGATTGCTCTAACGAAAAGATAAGGCGGATTGAAGGCAACTTTTAAAAAATGTGGTTTAACGACAAATTAATGATTTTAGCGTTTGTCAAAATAAGTATACGGCATAAATGGCCACATTTTTTATTGCGTCCACTCAGAAGTTTGATTTATTTACAGCTCTAAGGGACCGTAGACCTCAGTATTTAGTATTCCTTTTATGTTTTTGAGATACGGAACCCTAAAAAAGAGGTTTATGCAACAATTTGATTCCTGAATAAGGATATTCTAAGTCTATTACTAGTAATGTTATGCATATACAAGTACTAAACAGCACGAGCCTATCTTAATATATATAAATCTCGTGTCACAATGTTTGTCCTCAATGGACTTCTAAACCACTTAACCGATTATAATAAAATTCGCACACCATGTGCAGTTCGATCTAACTTGAGAGATAGGAACCGAAAAACCTCAATCCACGCGGACGAAGTCGCGGGAATCAGCTAGTACTATTATAAGTTTATTTGACATGCGTCGTAAACAAACGAGTCACTTTAGAGTACTTTAGTAGAACAAAGTACCTGCATATTGCTGTTGCAGGACATAGTTGCAATGAATATGGACGCCATTTGTGAACAAGACAGGATCTCGGGTTTCTTAAACTGGCACCTCCCACGTGGTGCCGTGTGCCCTTAACCTTTCGTGCGGCCGTATCGCGGTTCATGTGCCTCATAATGTGATCGCAATAGAGCGCATACAGTTGCGAGCTAACTATGTCTAAATTTGGAGCAAAAGCTTCTACGGTACAATTAAGGAAAAATGGTCAGTTTAGACGATTATATCCTGAAAAGGTAGTAGGTAGTGCTTGGAGCCAGTTGGAGGTAATTAAACTATAAGTAAGGGTTAAGAGTTGACTAGGAATTTGTCTATCCAACCTCGACGTTGCTCTTGCAGCGAGTTTTGACAACTTTCTTGACAAAGGCAGAATAAATTGGCTAACGTAAAAGGAGACTGAAATCTGATACTTAGACCGCAGTTTCGAAAGTAATCCATACTAATATTATAAATGCGAAAGTGTGTCTGTCTGTCTGTCTGTCTGTCTGTCTGTCTGTCTGCTACGCTTTCCCGGCCCATCTTTTCAACCGATTTTGCTGAAATTTGGTATAGAGGTAGGTTATATCCCGGGGAAGGACATAGGCTACTTTTTATCCCGGAAAATTAAGAAGTTCCCGCGGGAATCAAAAAACCTTAATCCACGCGGACGAAGTCGCGGGAATCATCTAGTACTTAATATATTTTAAGTACTATCGGTAAAATGGTGATTTATTAGTCTTGCCTAAAAAGCTTATTTTACCTGTAACCATATTATATTTTATACCTAGTTATAAAGACTTATTCAAAATTTTAAACCAAAAATGGACAGATTGCAATCGCATGGTCGCATGTAACCCAAAAGTATAGCTTAATAAAGTTTTGGTATGCATTCTTGCAGCACAATTAATGCCGATTTGCGATAATCTGGCAAGCAGTAAATATAGCACAAGTGTTTAGTTCCTACTTATTGTTATCGAGTAGCGATCCACGACTTCTTGCTATATCTAGGTACGCACCTGTGCCGCGACCCAGCGGCGCCGTCGCCAACGCACTCTCAAATAAAATCGGTAAGTCTCGTACAGTATTTTTCGTTCGAACCTATTTATAAAGACTCGCAGTTGCAATTATTTTAAGTGCCTGCTTACCTTACGAGTAAAATAAACGTTACGGGAAAAATACTTAGATCACGATGTAAGTTAGTACCTATTTGGAACCCATAATTTAATTAATCCTGCTTGTAATTTTATAGTCTTAATAATAATATGAAATACCTGCTAAATAATTACCTAGGGGTGCATTATGTTGTTCTTGTAATGTAAGTAATGGGTACGTATGTAAAGACCTTATTTTACCGAAATCTAAGCTAATCAATTAATAAACCTGTAATTTCTTCCATTGCATAGCCAGACGATACCTAAATGAGATCTAAATCAGTTACATCTATCGTACAAAGATCAATAAATATTGTAAGTACACAGGCACTTTGATGCTAATCGGAAATAAATTTATTCGTAAACAATAAAGGAAATCTTAGTAATTTATAGTTATAACAGGTAAGATTAACAATGGTACAGATATGGATTATTTTATTTCATCATGTCGACTCTCCCACGCCAGTGGATTCAATTATAGAGGAAAAGCAGATAGGTCGGCTCGCGAGTGCTCCGCTCGTGACCCGTAAATTGGAACGGTCCGTCGCACGCCCTTGTCGCACCTCGGCCGCGGTGCTGTCTCGACCACCACTACACACTAACACAATATAGTGTAACGGCATTAAGATCAACATATTTACAACATACCTACACCAGATACCTATTGTACCTCACGCACGCCAATTTAAGAACTTGCTCTTGGACTGTGGACGTAAGTGTGTGGATTCCTTTTGCGGTTACAATGTGTAGCTATTAGTTTCTTCACAAAATCGGTGCGGTTTCTATCTTGTTTCTTCTCACTAATAAAAATTTAAAATCGATTTACTCCTTTGGCACAGTGGAGTAGCGTTGATCCCGTTCGTGTCCCGGCATGGGCAATATTCGATTATTATTTATTGAAGTCGGTTTATGGCTTTTCTTGCTGGGAGGCTTTAGTCCTGGCTGATAGGCAAGTAACGCCAGTTACCGCACTATCTCTATCAGCAAAGACGTACCTACTGCCAGGATATGATTTCATTCCGGTATGATTGAACCATAGCTACGACTTACGAGGCTATGGTTTAAAAACAATTAGGTATGAGGGACTAGATAATGTAACAGCGGTGATAGCCTAAACTACCTAGAGGTTATAAGACGTTCGGCCACCTGCAGTTTAGTCGGTCGGGGTCCGATCCTCGGACATGCACTTCAATTTTTTCTAAGTTATCTGCGTTTTAAATAATTAAATATCACTTTCTGTTATGGTGGTGGTATATCGTAAGGAAACTTGCATGCCCAAGAGTTCTTCATAATGTTCTCAAAGGTTTATTCAGTCAGTCGATCAGCACTTGGCCAGCATGGTGAACTATGGCGCGGGACCTACCCATTCTGAAAGAGACCCGTGTTCAATAGTGGGCTGGCGATATGTTGGAACGATGATGATGAAATAATGATTACCTTAATGTGTGCAAGTGATTGACACTAATTCAGCTTAGATAATTAGGTTACTTGTATCTACAGGTAGGACCTATATTTACTGTTGATTTTAAAACTTGTTGATGGGCTTTCCACTAAGCTTCCAATTGTACACGCACTTGGGTAGGTATCTAACTATCTACCTTTACTCCTGAAATGGATATCTTTACTTTAAACTTACTTAAATATACATACTTATCAAAAATTTCGGAACCGGCAGGATTAAGGAAAGGCAGGAAGTAAGTTTAGAAACTTTCCTCGTGTGTGAAGCACTGTAATAAAAATTATAAAATCTTTACTTTAACTATTTGTAAACTACAAAGAGACCATTTATACGACAACAATCATTATTACGATCCCGTCTCCCCATTTTCTATAATATATGCAATGTAACCAAGGAGGTAGAGAAAGTAGAATTAAAGCCATAACCAAATACGTCAGATGTTAAAAATACAATGAAAGAATAATACGCTCTGTCAATTGTAAATCGCGATTATAACGCAACACCTACGATCTGTCCACGTATTAGGGTCCCACCGCACACTATAGGTAAAGTCGTTTACTTTAACATAGATTTTTATAAATTCTAGACGATAATATACATATAATAATGTAGTAAAAAGTAAAGTATAATGGGTACCTGCAGATTTTTTTTTGAGCCATGTTTACTTAAGTGTAGATCGTGAGCATAATCAAATAATTTTTTTTGAGTTTTCTTTTAGGAAAGTACTAGCTGATGCCCGCGACTTCGTCCGCGTGGATATACCAAGTTTCATCGAAATAACTTGAGAAATGAAGGACTTTTATACAAACTTTCAACCTCTATTTCACCCCTTTGGGGGTGGAATTTTGAAAAACTGTGAAACAAGTGTGTTTTCATTTCTAACCCGCTGCTCATATACCAAGTTTCATGGATATAACTTGAGAAATGAAGGACTTTCATACAAACTAATATGTTTGGAAACATAAAGAAAACACTGGAGTTCGATATAACACATATATTAGCTAGGTAGCTTGACACGAACTAAAAATGACATACAGTATCGCAACCTACCCACTTACTTAAGTTAACTTTATTGACAAACAAAGGAACCAAGTACCCTCACACAAAACATACCTTTTACATTTCATCATAGCAATACTGTATACATAACATACCTCCCCAACAAGAATGATCTTACACTCTTATCTAAACCAAATACCAAACAAATCAATAAGCTAACTATAACACTTAATAAACTACAAATACTAAATCTATAAACTACTGCAAACTATAATTATTATTGTCATTCACTTGAAGTCTCTGATATGGAGCCTTCGAACACATGTTACACTTAACTATTTCTTATTTTTTCTGCATGCCTGAAGTAGAAGGAATCCCTAACATTTCTTCCCATTCAGTGGCATCTGGTATTGTAATGATAGTTTCTGCTTCTTCGCTAATTTCCTCTCTTCCTTCATTTATGTCCTCCCTGTCCTCACCTATCTCTTGAGTACCTTGATTGGGTGGGTCTCTACTTATTACTCTATCTTTTTCCTCTGTATGCGTTGTTGCAGATTTCTTTTTAATTAACTGGTCAATATGTCGATTAATTGTCATACCATCACTGGTTTCAATTTTGTAACTCGTAGGACCAGTTTTTTCCTTTATTACACCAGGTAGCCATCTTGGACCACTACTACTATAATTTCTGTACATTATCTGTTGATTCACATTGGTCTGTCGCGTTTTTCTTTGATTATTGTTGCTGATTTGTTGCTCAGTCTTCTTATTTTGTAAATTGTCTGGATGTAAAGTATCCAACAAAGTGCGCAGACGTCTATTCATTAATAATTCGGCTGGACTTTTGTTCGTTGTTGTACATGGCGTAGTTCTGAGGGTCAGCAATAAATTAGGAATTCTGACCTCCCATTTCAAGTTATCCATTTTCTTCAGTTTATCTTTGATCGTTTGGACCATTCGCTCTGCTAATCCATTAGTAGCAGGATGGTACGGTGCTGAAGTCTTGTGCATAATATTATTAGCCTTTAAGAAATCCCGCATTTCCTTCGAAACAAAGCATGTGCCATTGTCGGACACCAGAATTTCACATACACCATGTGTAGCGAATGCTGATCTCAAAAGTCTGATAACTGTAGCCGATGTTGTGTTGTTGACCATGAAAAGTTCAGGCCATCTCGAATATGCGTCCACAACAATCAAAAAATATTTATTATGAAATGGTCCAGCAAAATCAACATGGATCCTTGACCATGGTCTAGTTGGTGTAATCCATTCGTGACTTGTTCTAGGGGGCATGTGCCTATTTTCCAAGCATTTTGTGCAACTGCCTATTAATAATTCAACATCTTCATTGAGCCCTGGCCACCATACATAGCTTCGAGCTACCGCCTTAGTTTGTACTATTCCTGTGTGAGCTTTGTGTAAAACTTGTAATATATGTTTCCTCAGTGATTGCGGTACTACTACCCGGCAACCAAGAAGTATACAGTCGTTTTGCAGTGATAGCTCTGTCCGGTGTAACCAAAACGGACGTAGATCGGCATCATTAATTTTTGCAGGCCATCCGCGCTGAATGTAATGTACTACTCGACACAAAATATTGTCTCGTTTTGTCGCAGAAGCTATGTGTTCAGCATTATATGGAAAGTCCTCAGGTGTTTCAGCCATTAGCAGCACTTCACTCAACAGCTGCTCGGGCTGTTCTGGAACCGGTTGTGGCCATCTACTCAGGCTGTCAGCACTACCAATTTCCGGTCCAGGTTTGTATGCAATTTCATAATCATGTGAAGTCAATGCTATTGCAATCCTGGTTAAGCGAGGTGAAAGCATGTTAGGCATCGGTTTTTTGGGGTCAAAAATCCCCAGTAATGGTTTATGATCCGTGATTATACGAAAACGTCTCGCCATAAGGTAATTATGAAATTTTGTAATTCCAAACATAATCGATGCAGCCTCCTTGTCAAGCTGAGAATAGCGCCTTTCATGAGAATGCAACGTCCTAGATGCCGTTGCTATTGGACGTTCCTGGCCATCTTCCATCTTATGAGACAACACAGCGCCTACTCCGTACTCCGAACTGTCACACGTGAGTATCAAGGGTTTGTTTACGTCATAATGCACTAATGTCACATCAAATGTAAGTAGACGCTTTGCTGTTTCAAAGGCTTTCTGTTCTAGATCGTTCCACTTCCAAGTCTGTTTTGTGTCCAATAAACGGTGCAAAGGCTCCAGTATAGTCGCTTTGTGTGGTACGAATCGCTCGTAAAAATTATAAAGCCCAAGAAACGCTTGCAGTTCTTTTCTGTTTTTAGGCGCAGGAGTTTTTATTATCGATTCCACTTTACTCGGTGCCGGATGTATGCCTTCTGAATCAATAACAAATCCAAGAAACTCTACCCTCTCTTTCGCAAACTTGCATTTATTTTTGTTTAACCTCAGTCCAGCCTTTTCGATTCTAGTAAGTACCACTTCTAGTCTGTCTTGCATTTCTAGCATTGATCGACCAGCGATGATAATATCGTCGATCAACACTGCAACTCCTCGTATACCTGCCAGCAAAAAGGTCATCAGTCGCTGAAATATGCCAGGGCATGCTTTTACGCCAAATGCCAGCCTGTGAACTGTGTATAGACCCTTACACGTATTTAAAGTGAGTAGTTTTGCAGTATTGTCGTCCACAATGACCTGTGTATATGCCCTGTCTAAATCTAGAGTCGTAAAGAATTTTCCTCCAGCGACCGTGGCAAAAACTTCATTGGCTGTTGGCATCGGGTAAGTATCCGGTTCAGTTGCCTCATTAACTGTGCTGCGGTAATCTCCGCACAGTCTAATTTCGCCAGATTTTTTCACTATAGGGACCACCGGTGTAGCCCATTCTGAAAATGAAACCGGTCGCAATACTCCCTCTCGCTCTAGCCTGTCTATCTCTTTCTCGACTCGTTCTCGGAGAGCGTATGGCACGGGGCGAGCTTTCAAAAATTTTGGATGTGCGCCTGGTTTTGTATGTATAGCTACAGGATCACCACTGTACGTACCGAGCCCATCTCTGAATACTTCTCTGTGCTTAGCTATTATTCTCTCCATTTGTCTAAGATCGTCGCTAGCAATCAAATTAATCTTCATAGATATGTTCAGAGGTGCAAGCCAATCGCGGCCAAGCAGGTTTGGTCCATTGCCTCTGGCCACTATCATATTTAAGTCCTGCACGACGTCCTTGTGACGAACTGGTAAGGTGGCTTGTCCGAGTAGCTTAACTGGAGATTCGTTCCACGTGCGCAGAGACCGCTGCACGTGACGCAGCGCGCCGCGCGGCAGGCGTCTGCGGAGCGCGTCCCACGTGCGCTCGTTGACTAGGGAGAAGCTGGCCCCCGTATCCACTTGCATACGGACGGGCACGTCTGCAATCAAAACATCCACCTCGTAGGGCGGAACACGCGTTGCACTTTGTATACTGTATATACCGTTTAACAAATCGTCTTCGTTTTCCGTCTGTGTAAAATTAATGTCTTTCTTGTCAGCCTTCTTTTTCTTTATACATATTTTTTCAATGTGTCCCCGTTTCTTACAAAAACGGCAGACCGCATTAATAAATCGGCACTCTCCAGAGTGTCGACTTCCACACCGGTAACACATCCGTGCAGCAGGCGTCGACTGTACGGCGTTGACGTCCATCGGTTCGCCGGCGTCGCGTTCGGTAGTCGCGGCGTGCGGCGCTAGGTCGGCGGCGGCGGCGGCGCTGGTGCTCGCGGCGCTGGTGTTTGCGGCGGCGTGTATCATGCGAACATCGCGCACCGCACATTCAGACGCCAACATAGCATCCACCACGTCTTGATATCGTAGATTGTCCCGTTTCAACAGTTCGTACTGTAATCTACTATCACTCATCCCGCATACGAGTTTGTCCCGTAACATTCTCTCTAAATCGGTGAAATTACACTTGGAACTAAGTTTCCTCACGTCCGCTATAAAGTCCGAAGCCGACTCACTGCGCTTTTGATCACGTTTGTAGAACTTAAATGACATCGAAATTTCGTTCGGTTTAGGGCTATAATGTTTGCCTAAAATAGTTTCTATTTCCGTAAAAGTCACTTCAGTTGCTTTTCGCGGCGTAATTAACGCAAGTAAAGTATCGTACACCCGCGAACCACACACTGTGAAAAAGTTTGCGCGTTTAACATTATCGATGACGACGCCATTCGCCTCGAAACAGAACTTAAGTCGATCTATGTAACTGTCCCAATTAGCCGAGTCCGGGTTGTATTCTTCAAATCTTATCGCTTTTTTATCCATTTTGATCAATTTTCACCAATCGTCGCCACTAATATGTTTGGAAACATAAAGAAAACACTGGAGTTCGATATAACACATATATTAGCTAGGTAGCTTGACACGAACTAAAAATGACATACAGTATCGCAACCTACCCACTTACTTAAGTTAACTTTATTGACAAACAAAGGAACCAAGTACCCTCACACAAAACATACCTTTTACATTTCATCATAGCAATACTGTATACATAACACAAACTTTCAACCCCTATTTCACCCCTTCGGGGGTAAAATTTACGAAAACTGTGAAACACGTATTTCTTCATTTTTAACCGGTAGCTTGTATACCATGTTTCATCGATATAACTTGAGAAATGAAGGACTTTCATACAAACTTTCAACCCCTATTTCACCCCTTTGAGGGTGAAATTTTGAAAAACTGTGAAACACGTATGTCTTCATTTTTAACCCGCAGCTCATATACCAAGTTTCATGGCTATAACTTGAGAAATGAAGGACTTTCATACAAACTTTCAACCCCTATTTCACCCCTTCGGGGGTAAAAGTTACAAAAACTGTGAAATACTTATTTCTTCATTTTCAACCAGTAGCTTGTATACCAAGTTTAATCGATATAACTTGAGAAATGACGGACTTTCATACAAACTTTCACCCCCTATTTCACTCCCTTAGGGGTGGAATTTTGAAAAACTGTGACACACTTACTTCTTTATTTTTTACCGTAAGCCAAAATAAAAAGTTTCGTTAATATAACTTGTATAACATCTTGAGAAACGAAGGACTTTCATACCAACTTTCATCCCCTATTTCACCGTTTTGGGGGTCGAATTTTCAAAAACTGTGAAACACATATGTCTCCATTTTCAACCCGCAGCTCATTTATATCAAGTTTCATGGCTATAATTTGAGAAATTAAAGACTTTCATACAAACTTTCAACCCCTATTTCACCCCTTCGGGGGTAGAATTTCGGGATAAAAAGTATCCTATGTCCTACCTCGTGGTATAGGCTCAAATCGTGCCAAGTTTCGTTTGAATTCATTCAGTAGTTTCGGCGTGATGCGCGGCCAAGATACAGACAGACAGACAGACAGACAGACAGACAGACAGACAGACAGACAGACAGACAGACAGACAGACAGACAAAAATGAAAAAAATTACAGATTTGGCTTCAGTATCGAATAATGAATGCCCTCCAAAAAAAATTTTCAAAATATCTTCAATGTACAGAATTGGACCTGTTACAGTTTTATTATAAGTATAGAAGATTTGGCCGAGTTAAGCTTTTTCGTAGGTAGGTACTAGGTACGTACCTAATGTCTAAAGCATAGAAACGTTTAAGTACTACATAAGTGTTCTTTAAATTGAGTCTTATTATATAGTTTATTTTTTATGTGCTAGCGTAGAGATCGTTGACGCGTTTGACTATCTACTTAGTTGGTAAGAAAAATAACAAATTAGGTATTGCATTATAATATTTAACTTTATTATTCCTATTGTGATGAGTGATGACGCAACATTCTAAAAAATATCTTTCTATACCTTTTTTAATAATTATAGACTGTAACTTACTTAAATCTATTTATCCGTATACATCTACATGGTCTACTTACTCGTAGGTCAATCAATAGGTGATATTATACAGGCCTTAAAAATCGTTTTAATTCTTAGTATTGCATAAAATCAAAACACGCAAAAGAAAATCGTGTACACTTCAGATGCCTTTTTTTTTCAAGTTATCTATTTCCCAGACCACCCAGATCCAGTCCAGATTACCCAGATCCACCCAGTCCCACCCAGACCCAGTGTTACCCAGATCTTAAAAACACGGATTTTGATTTTTTTGTGCTAAGTCTGAATATTATGAGATACCTAAATACCTACATTTGGAAGCATTTCATAAAAATGCATTAAAATATTGTGATACCTACTCTATATCCGTTTAGGACCGTATTTTCTGAGAATTAAATCGGAAATCAAGAGCGTTTACTAAATAACTTAAACTTGACAAGTTTAGCTCAATGCAAAATAATAAAACCTATAGGTAAGCCTACGTGACTACTTACCTATTTCTATTGTCTAGTGAAAACATTTCGTAACTACCTAGGTACTAACTTTACATTCAAGTTTTTGTTCGTTCCATATTCTACGCTTGGATTTAACCGGCTATTACTGAACAATTATGACTCAGAAACAAATGAAATAATGTTCCTAAGTTGGCTTAGTTAGCTATCTGGTAGCGTAAACAGGTGTGCTTGCCATATTCGGCCCATAATGTCTAACAAACAATAGCGCAATCGCCTAACCAGGTTTTGTACCTTTATAGAAATCATAACCGTGGCACAACAAAAAAGGTTCTTCGTTTAGAAAATGTGTATGACAAATGATAATAGAGGCTAATGATTTGACTAAAGGCTTAAACGCCATATCTCTTTTACCGCTTGTCCCTTGAACATGTTAAATATTAGTATTATTATTTAAATTAGGTAGGTAGGTACATAAATAATGTAAGTTAGGTATTTTACTTACCAGATACCTAATAAGTGAAAATGAGGCAAAAACCGTCAGACCCATCGATATTATATATGAAGATGTGCGACGTGTAGAGCGCGCTCCGCACCTGTATAAGCCTGTCTTTGTCCCGGCCATAGCGCTGTCCCGCTTTTCAGACTAGATAGCGTTAGTAAAATAAGTTCACATTCTTTGTTTGACAGGGTCCGTCATGTAAATTGAGGTCGTTGGTCAGACCTGATAGGCCCGACATTTATAGCTCGTGTTAGCCCTCGTACGAGATTTTAATGCAACGTTGATAGAATTCGGCCGTTGAAACTTGAAACCTAGCCTCTGAGCAAATCTAAATTTCTTTTAGATTAAATCAAAAATCCATTAAAAGATAATAAAAAGCTTAAAATATTATAAGCAGGAACATCGTCGTATTACCTAAGATATACTTACGTCCATGTTGAAGAATAAGAATACTTTACTGATGTTAAAACAGGTAGAAAAGAAAAAACGAAGTTTTAAAAGACCTTAAATCCTAGAAAGCTAAAATCGTATCTGCATAAAAAGTCTACTACCGTCAAAGGTAAATCACAAATACAAGTGAGTTGGTACTGTCATGCCTGCAAAGAAGAGACAATGGACGATGCAATGAGGCAATGCTCCCCACCACCACCAACCAAGTGGTACCACGAAGAGTGTGTCGGTTTGACTGCAGAAGATACTGATGACTTTCAATGTCCTGATGGATGCGAATAAAGGCAATTTAATTAATTTTCTAAGACCACTATGCTTCCTATTGCTTTATGTTAATGATTATTGATCTCAAGAATACCAATTTACGTAGTATAAGTTGATTTTTAGAAGGTTTAAAGTATAGGCCTTTTTACCCTACCCTAGTATAATAAGGCCTACAGACTGCGTTTTTAAAAAAGTTATATATTGTTTTGGTTTTAAGCTAGAGAAGCTATTTTTTGTTTAAACTCTGTAGTAATTTAAGTACATGACTGATTAATAATAAAACTTGTTGATTATGTTGGATATTTTTCATTTTATTACAAATTTCCCTTAACTAGGCCTTAATACCCTACCTTAGGTATTACCGTTAAGAGAGCGTGAACTTAACTCGCTCCAGCAATTCTTGGACTGCTGAAACTGCAATTACTTATGTATTCTTCACTTTACTAATAATTTGTTATTGTCGTAATATTTTGAACTGAGCAAACGCCGAGCGCCTGACAAACAATTTGACACCCTATGAGTACGGAACCCTAATCAACGATTTTCGGATTATTTCCTACACTTGTGCTGTGACACCTCGCTTCTTGCCAAATTTCATGATTCTCGATCAACGGGAAGTACATACCCCTATAGGTACCTACCCTATAGGTTTTGATATATTGGCGAGTGTCACAAAATGCAAAATATGCAGCATGAACGGCTGTATCTTTTGATTGCGTGGACGTTTTTTTGCTTACTTGCTTTGAGCTCCAAGGGACCGTAGACCTAAGTATTTGATTTTAATTTCAACTTGACACCTCCACGCGTTCTTGAGACACGAGGGGTTGACAGACAGACAGACAGACAGAAAATGCAGTGATCCTATAAGAGTTCTTCTTTTTCCTTTTGAGGAGGAACCCTAAAAAATTTGAATTCAACTTCGCAAAGATTCCACTTGGACTGGTAGTACATACCCAGACATAGATGTATGGACGAACTTGAACTTCAAAACAACTTTAGCTATTAATTAACGTTAATCACCGTTTCCTTTTAACGCTAAAGATATCTTATTAGCTCCATATAAAGCGCGAGAGCGGACTTTATGTCCGGCAAACAAAAATATTTGTCCGTAGTGTTTTAGATTTTCAGTTTTGATTTGCTTTATGATCGAAGATCAGATTGCATAATATCTGTCTCACACTTTATTCAAATTTCTTTGTACGAACCGGCTTTATTATTTCTTAGAGCAAAACACTCTAGGACTTTTGTTATTTTATAGGTTTCCAACAGGAAAGTGACCTAACATAATATTAGAATGCAAGTTTAAACAAAGGGTGTAGGTAAATGCTTCAAATGACCTCCGTGTCAATTAGTAGATGACTAGGAATTAACTAGCTTTCACAGACAGAGCCATAGTAAATATTATAAGTTTTATTGCACATCGCATGGAGAAGATATTTACGGAAATGTCACTTAGTTAATAACGTTCAAGAGGAGTATTTAACTGTAAGCAGACATTATGCTCGTTGTGTTTAAGAATTATGATTGCTTTAATTAGCGGCTAAGGCTGGCCTAAGGCCGGTCGGTGTGCATATTTCTAAGATAATTTCACAAGTATGATAGGAATTCTCTATTATACAAAAATGCACACAGGTTTCTGTTGTAAGAAATAGGGATGCAAAAACATTTAGCACTGCTTTCCTCGTCGTTTCAAGTCTAGTTAGAAAAAGATAAACAATTTCAACGACGCGACGCCAGGAATGTATTCAACTTGGTATTATTTTTTCACTTATTTCATTTGAAGTAAAATACCTATTTAATTTAAGTAGGTATAGCAGTTCATACGTAAAGTACATAATATTGTAGAGATAAGTTATAACTATAACTTTTTCAATGGGGGTTTCTGAAATACCGTATGACCTGTGCAAATATAGGTGTTCAGCCGGGAGCACATGAGTTAACTAAGTTTTGGAAGAGCATCTGTTCCGAAATCCGATACTTAATATATAATTTTAAGTATGTTTCGTACTGTTAGAGTAACTAGTAACTACTATCAGTATTTTTAGTGAACAAGTTTCAATTTGATAACTGTTTCTGTTGATAACTGTTCACAATTCACATAGGTTCTTTAAAGTTAGTCGGTAGGTTGCCGGTAGAGCAAGCGCTGTAGGTAGTAGAGATTGACGAGTATGGTAGTGACTTGACTCTTATGTTGTTTTCCAATTTTGGTTAGCACTTAGCAGGTATACGAGTACTTTATTCTACTAATGCGCTCTTAATATTGGTATAGCTAGTACAATAGCTAATTCAGTAGTAATCAACAGTGCTACTTTTCTCTACTCTACTTTACTCAAGAGGCTGCTGCATATAGGTACGTTTACGGTTACCCGATAAGTTTATTCGTCTCAGTTTATTAAAACAATGATGAAGTTTGTAGGTACCGTTCTTTAAAAACACTGGGGAAGTGTCAGAGTATTAATAATTATGTTATCATCCGATGACGACGTAAGAAGGGGTCGCATTCATAAATATTTAAATAAGGTACACGTTTATCAGCTGTCAAGATGTTCGCGGAAAGCGGCAGGCGTGGTCGCGCGACTCCGCTCGGGCGCTTGTGTTATAGGAGAGAGGCCATTGTTCCATTGCAACTTGGCTCAACTCCGTAGCCCGCTTATAAATCGCTCGCAGTGAAACCAGCTGTACCTATGACGCCACGTTATCCTCAGACGCCACCTTACCTAAAAGAGCGATTCAACTTTCTTGGCAGTTATGATGTACCTTTTTGTTTGCGGTCAAAAAAATGACAATAAGTTAAAAATCCCTCCTAGTCATACAGGGGCGTACAGTAATTCTTTCACAGTTAAGGCTGTACTGCTTTGGAATGGATTGCCGAGCGATATTAGGCAGGCAAAGTCTTTAAACATATTTAAGAGTCGTGTAAAGGAATATTATCTTTCTAATGTGCTATAGAATATTTAAGTATTTTTTTTTTTTTTGAATGTAAGTTTATGTACTGCTATATATTTTGTATATGTGTTTATATTTATTAATTTAGTTATTTATGTATTATTAGTATGTATAGTTTAAGTAGTATATAATTATTGCATGTTTATTGTTGCACTTTCCCGCTTCTTTTTAATTTCCTTATGAAATGGGTTGTCTGGAGGAGATCACTTTTAGTGATAAGACCGCCCTTGCGCACGTGTTGTTTTCTGTATTTTGTTTATAATTAAGTTTTTTCTTTAATTTATGTGTGGCAATAAAGAATTTATCTATCTATCTATCTATCTATCTATTCTGTGGTAAAACACTAAACTTCGGAATTGACTACGACATAATTATTTTACAAACTCGAAAATCGAAATATTATTTTATTCAAATCTAGCTAAATGCTGCTTCACTTGGGTGTAATCTTAGAATTTTCAAAAATCAGTCATATTTACCCCTATAAAAACTTGCAGCCGCTTAGTCTGTCTCTGTGCATTTGACAGAAGCAGTCAGCCAATACGGCCAATATATTTTATGTGTATAGAACTAGTAGACAAGATTGAATTAGAAACTAGTAGATAAGATTGGTAGACATAACCCACCACCACCAACCATTACCCTTATTGGAAATTGGAAAACCCTTTACAAGTGTGTAGACGGCTTTACATCTTGTCAAAAATAAGGGAACGTAATTTACGGAACTCGAATGTCAGATAATAAATGAATCGCAGCAATAAAAAATTATTCACATCGTCAACTTTCCCTCAATACTGTCGACGTACCACAAGTTTAACATTTGTCGACAAGACTTTAACGATACTCGCATCAATACATCATTATTAACACAGATTACAGTAACCTGTAGGTACTTACACATTATTATTACTCAGATAAACAATTGTGTATTGTTATAAAGACAGAGACGTAGGTACCTGACTGATTCATCAACGCTGAACTTTCCATTCCGATTGGAAAGTAGTTTTTGGTGGATGATAGAAATTAAAAAGTTGAATCTGCTTACTTACCCCTATTCAACGACGCGAGACTACTTACTAGACATAAAACTTACAACTTATTCCCTGGACCTTCATTTTTCTGGGCAACCCACAGTTTGGTTTGTTCAAAGTGCACAAGTTGCATGGCCCGCATTACATGAAAATGAAATGATGCTGAATACAGCACGCCCCACAATTTTTCATCTGATGACATAAAAAATTTCAGTACCTATCACTTATCAGTTGACTGAAAAGTACACTGTCTGGGCACAGATTAAGTAATAGGTATAGTTACTTCTTCTCGCAAAGCACTCGAATATTCCATAGGTAGATTAATCATCGCCAGATCATTACCACGTATAAATTATAATAGTTGCGCACGAGTAGAATGCAGAGCAAATGTATGGTGACACATACATTTACTCTGCATTCAACTCGCGCGCGAACTGTACCTAATAATCTATGTCACTACTGAGTCGCTACAAGTCGCTTTTTTCTGTGATTTATGTAAGTATGATGGAGAGCCCTCAGGCATGCAGGTTTTTTCACGATGTTTTCCTTTAAAGAAAATACACATTTTTCTCCATATGGTTACAGGTGCGTGCCCGGGGTTCGTTTCGGGGAGCATCAATATTTTTATAACCGTAACAAATAGATATAGATAGGTATAATAGACCAGCGATCTGCGATGTACTTCAGGAATCAGGAATACCTATTGGTTAAAGAGGGTTCCGTTTGTCAAGATAATATTTATAACCAGTGAAATAATTGAAAATAGTAACATAGTGATTTATGCAAATCGATAGCTAGATGTTCAATTTAAACTGTGAGGCACGTTGCGCTCGCGGCGATCGCGGCCATTAGGCTTTTCGCAGGACACGCGTTGTGGCCTATCTCGCGCATCGGACGTGTCAACCGCATCAAAGACACCACAGAACAAGGAATCTGCGCGGAAGTCACGTCCGCTATATCTTGTACCTATCGGGTCCCTTAAACGATCGATAATAATTAATAATATATTGATTGCCACCTAATAAAACTACAATTACTTAATTTTAATTTCTTTTAATATAAATCATACTAATATTACAAATGCGAAGTGTGTTAGTTTGTTGGTTTGTCATTCAATCACGCCGCAACAGGGCAACGGATCGACGTGAATTTTCACATGTGTATATATAGGTATGTGTAGGTATAGTTGGACACTTTGCGAGTGACATAGGCTACTTTTTAGTCCGGAAAGTTTTGGAGTTTCTGTGGGAATCCCACGCGGACGAAGTCGCGGGCATCAACTAGTATTAGTATAAACGTATATTATGGTTTTAATTTGCAAAAGCTGCAGAAAAGCACAAACTACATTATTATGCCTACTGCGTGAATCATCACGAGTGAAAGTCATGTCTTGCACAGTGCGATTGAGACAGCAAATTCTATGAAACCTGACACTTATCTAAAGGTGCAGACTGACGGTCCCCATCGCGTAGCCTCTAGGGCCAAGGCTATCATAATCGGTAGGATCAGTGTTTCGATGCAACCTGTGGATGCAACTATCGGCAAAACTTGTGTTAACTATGCCAAAGTGATTGCAGAACTGCAGATGCTGTCTGGACAGCATGGAAATTACGCGATTAAGTCCTCGTATTGGATATACGCGTATCGTTATCAGTATGAATATAGACATAAGCTTTATACTAACACTTTGCCTAGAAAGTAAAAAAGTTCAATATCTTTGCATAGGCTTAGGTAGTAGGTACCTACTTGATGATGGTCTGGCAAACGATAGAGATTAGATACCTATGTACCTACTACCTCCTTACTCTGGCATATTAATACGATTATGGTAAACGTGAAGGCAGAAAGGTCAAGCGTGGACATGACCCACCCTCATTCATGTGTGTTAAAGAGCGTACACGCCACACTGCTACACAAACACATCAAACAACAAAACGTACCTACTCAAACTAAACAAATGCTTGATTTTGTGGGAGAATAAAACACTTGAAACTGTCATTTTTATATTTCTTATAGGTGAACTTTTAGGTGCACATTTATTTATAAGGTTAAGAGCAATCGAACAACCGTGCCAGGAGCTTATTTCTATTTTCTATTGAATCGCACCCACGCGACGCCACGCACCTATCATGGGTCATAGGTTGATCAACCGTACAATTTTTCGGACACGATAGCATTAACAACATCCTTTAGCAATGCTATTCGCCTCACTACAACAAGAAACGAAATCAATTCCCGATTGATTGTGACAATTTTTTACAGCCGACTTTTAGTTAAAATCTTCCTTGACTCGTCTACTCGCCTGCTACTTTAGAGTTGATGAGTAATTCTATACTGATGCTTTTAATTCCTCGTTTGCGTTTCCCTTCGAGTTTTGACTCTGAGAGTCGACCCTAAACGTAATAAAGAAAGAAGTCGGTTAAAACCAAACTCCAAAAACTGTGCCACCATGGCCAAGCGATTTACCATAGATTTATTAAAATATTTACCTATACATAATATCCGGATAAACTCACGTGTTCTGTCCGAAAAATGCCCGACTAGTTTCGAACCCGTTCGGGAACAGGCTCATGAATAAGGGCCCCGAACGGGTTCGAAACTAGTCGGGCATTTTTCCGACGGAACACGTGAGTTTATCCGGATATTATGTATAGATATAATGAATATCACTCACGATAGTTTAAACGTTAAAATATTTACCTACTACCTACTGCGATTTACGATTGCGATGCCTCGAAGAAATCATAAGTGGCACTTACTATACTCTCTCTCTCTAGTGTCTACTCTTTTGGGCCAAAACTTGGCTACAATAATTATTCATTGTTTGTCCGTGGTCATCTTATTACATAATTTCTACTTTAGTGGAGATTTGGTGAGATCGCAGTCTAATGGCACTAATAAAACGTTGCAATCGATCTCAAGCATCAAAGTACCTATTGAAACATTGACCTTGTACCTAACTTACTATATACGCTTAATTGAGTGTTACTTGCACACATTTATGGGTTTAAATAGTAAATACCAATACCTTGACACATTGATCATTCAACTGTTCGTACAATGCTTCTGAAGAAATATCTACCTTGGTATGTTTTCCGAATTATATCATTGCATTGCAGGTCACCTTTGCACTTTTAATAAAAAAAATTATCGTCTACAAGTTATGGGTGTTGATTTAAGGTTGCAATGGGTGCCATCGCACATTGGCCTGTCGAGTAATGAGAAGGCTGACACTTTAGCGAAATATGCGTGCAAAGAAGGTAAAGATATTACCTAAAGATAAGATCAATTATTCTGAATCATTACCAAAATATAGACAATTATGTTACAAAGAATGGAAGGAATACTTCGACAGAACGTCTGTAGAAAAGGGTATATGGTATAGAACGCTGCAGTGTGAACCTCCTCATATACCTTGGAGCAGCTATACTCGGCTGAAAAGGAAATATGTGGTGATGGCACATAGGCTTAGATCGGGACACATTCCAACCAACAAATTCGGTTTTCTTATGGGAAAAACACCTTCCCCAAACTGTGACGTCTGTGGCGTCACATACGATGTGTATCATTTGTTGGTGGAATGTTCCCGATATCAATCAGGTAGAGACAAATTGATTGAAGGTAATTACGTCTGAGCAGATTGCACGTTGGTGTTTTTCACGGTTTATTGAGTGAACCAAATTCTGACGCAGCGTGCAATCTGTTCAGATTATTTTATATTTATATATATATATATATATATATATATATATATATATAATTTTGTATAGGGTACGATAAGGCTGACATACAGCTATAATGTAAAAGCCTTTAAATAAATGATTAAAAAAAGTTAGCCATTGAATGCTGTCTCAACTGATGGTAAGTGATGATGAAGTCTAAGATGGTAGCACAGATCACAGAATTAAGTCTTTGATCTATGGATGGTAGGTAGCGGGCTAACCTGTTATGTCAGAGTAGGTATGGCAGTTATATTAAACTCATAATCCTAATCTTACGTATCTAAGTGTCCCCTATTTCGGTATCCTAAGACTTTAAGTTTTTTTTTAATTGACCGAGCGAAGCGAAGCTCTCTGAGTCTACTTGAGTGAATTGGCACTTGTCCGTCCATCCGTCCGTCCGTCCATCCGTCCGTCCGTCTGTCAGATCCTAATAACTTCTGAATTACTGAACGTAATTACTTCAAATTTAAATATATTATGTAAACCGATGGCCTCCCGCCGAATATGGCTTAAAAAGTTAAAAAAATCTTTATTTCAGTGGGGCTCTCATAGAAGCGAATGCGAAGTAAAATATTTTTTATAGCGTTACATAGGGTTGCGGTATATCATTTTAAAGATAATTAGGAATAGAAATGTATTTTTTTTAATTTTTCCCCTAAAATTGACGAAATGGGGGGCTTTTAAAGTGGCGATTTTCTAACGTCCAAAGTTGACCTCAGAACTCTCAATTTTCTGAACTCTCAAGCCTGAAACTTGATCAATTATTTGAATTATATCCTGTACTTGAACAACAAATACTAAAATTAGATAAATATAATAAGGAAACGAAATTATTTAATTTTTAATGAGCTTTGCAGTACTTTTAACAGAACTTCACAATGATGTCAATAGATGGCGCTCTGTGAGGTCTCAGTTCGGGGCGAACCACTAGTATATTCCTAAATAAAACATCATATCAGATTTAATCAGGCCCCTATTTCGGGATAAAGTTTTTACAGCGAGTTATGATTTATTAATAAAAACATAATTATTTAATAGGTTTAATATATTTTTTTATAAAAATAATTAATAAAAAAATATGAGAGATCGAGATTCAGCCATAAGGCAGTAAATACAGCTTTTATTAGATACTTACTACTTACCTACTTGAAACTAAAAATTTAAACAAAGCTCGTCTCTTATTTGAAACTAAGGTTTAATAAAGAATATTAATTATTAATATATGTACTTACTAGCTGATGCCCGCAACTTCGTCCGCGTGGTATAAGTTTTTTGATTCCCGCGGGAACTCCTTAATTTTCCGGGATAAACGACCTTTGTCACTCTCCACAGGTCCTCAACTATACCCATGCCAAAAATCACATCGATCCGTTACTCCGTTGCGGCGTGATTGAAGGACAAATCAACAAACAAACACACTTTCGCATTTTACAATTAATTAATTCAATTAGTCAAATCATTTAATAAGGAACACATAAAAGCCCTATTAAAAGTTTTATTCCAATGGAAATACGAGCGCTACGTAGCCTTACGGTGACGAGTCACAAAAGCAAGTCCCACAGCTGTTTGTGGCCGTCTGAGAGTTTCGAGGGTCGTATTGCTTTCAGTTTAGCAGCCAAAATGTTGGTACTTGATTTTTTGGACAGTTTAAATGATAGAGAATATAGTAGAGTATAATTTAAATAAATAATATTTAAAATGCTTATTTTTTGCGCCAGAAACAAAACTAACGAAATAACGTACTATCACGAAACAGGGGCCCGTTACCATTGTAGATACCATGGCCCAAGCCCTTACCACCAGAAAAATATGTTTTTTTTTCTCCTCCAAAATGGAGGCTCTCAATTCGACACAATGGTATTTTTTGCTTACATAAAATCGAATGTTATGAATAAATAGTCGTATTTATTTCTCGGGCGTCAACTACAAGGTCTACAGACTGTAAGCGTGTTAACACTGTCCGGTCAGTGTCGCACTGTCAACATTTGAGCAGGGATCCTAAATCGAAAGGTATGGTTTTAAATCGGTACCTATTTAAATTATTGCCATGCCCCTAACAGGTTACCCTGCTACCATCTTAGACTGCATCATCACTTACCATCAGGTGAGATTGCAGTCAAGGGCTAACTTGTAGTGGATAAAAAAAATCTACAGTCAATGTCACAAATGAATACCTAGTAGAAATCCGATTCTTTAGTTTAGTTAGGCAAGTAGGTATGTCGCAAGCGCAAACGCATAGGTATTTATACAAAGTCTTTACATTGAAGCTATCAAAAAATTTGAATGAGCCTCATTTGGATATATTTACCAAGCAGCGGTGACAAGTTCTAGGCTAAACGTCAACCGCTCATGCGCATTCATTTTTTAAATTAAAATAATTTTTAATACTTTTACAACTAGGTAGGTATTCCATTTTGTTAATTTTTATGAGATACCTGCCTATAGTGCCTTCTTAATACCGCTATATTATAGGTACATAAGTAAACAAGACCAGATGAAATGATGCCCGCGACTTCGTCCGCGTGGTTTAAAATTTTGTGATTCCCGTCTGAACTCTTTACTTTTCCGAGATAAAAAGCTTATGTCCAGGATGCATGATGCATCTCTGTACCTACCAAATTTCATCAAAATCGGTTGGAAAGATTCTAAAGCAAAGTAGCAGACAGACACACTTTCGCATGTACACTTAGATAAAATATTAGTAGGTACCTACCTACCTATGCCCGCAAATTATGTCAAAATCAGTTGAACAGATGATCCGTGGAAGCGTAGCAGACAGGCAGACAGCCAGCCGAGCGATCGCGTAACTTCTGCATCAATCATTGATACATCGCAATCACCTCTGATTGGTTAACACTCTTCCACTATTGGACATAATCCATTGACGCAGCAAGAATGCCATAAATTCAGCCAATTACAACAATTGATACTGTAACAATGATTGATGCAGAAGTTACGCGATCGCTCGGCAGACAGTCAGATTAAAAGACAGGAACACCGTCGTTTTAATTAGGTAGGTACTAGGTACTGTATTATTTTTGTATGGATTAATTTTGTTAATAGGTATGAAATACGTAGGTAGTAAGTAGACAAATGTTGTAAATTCTACCCTGCACGACATTGACCTGTAAATAAGTCAATTATTATTGACCTACTCCACATACAGTTCACGCGCGAGTTGAATGCAGAGTAAATGTATGTGTCACCATGCATTTGCTCTGCATTCAACTCGTGCGCGCACTATACAAGAAGTCTGAAAACAAAACTGAAAGCATTATATCACGAATCCTTCAGCGCACAGCAGCTGCCCAGTCTATGCTGTGCTTGCGCATGCCTCGTGTCGTCGCTATCGCTTTCACGTCGCGGTTATCGCCGTGGTGATAATCTGCATAGTGCGAACCGTTATTGAAAGCCACGGTACTAGTTTGTGCGTGAAGGCTACAATAGCGGCACTTTAATCTGATATTTATTGACCGAGAGATAGAATGAGGGTATAGTGAGGTGGCCTAAATCTGGGGCTAATATGTGTAAATAATGTGTAGTGGTCTAAGACTATGAGCTTCGTATGTAGATTATACGGGTATTAAATCTGAAGCTGACGGCGGCGTAGCCGATAGCCGATGGTGGGCCGAGATTGATTTGACAGTTGCTTGTAAGTTGTAAGCATGCTCCGAAGAAATGGTCCTATATCCTATAAACAAAATGGAAACCAATTATAAAGAACAAACTTTTAAAATTTAAATTGAGTACCTATTGACGAGAGGCGTGAGTTAGTGGCGGATCGCAGTGGGACTCGCGCGCGCCTCCTATCAATGATCAATTTGGTTCCGGAGAGATTATCTTTTGATCGAAGCAATTTCTCTTCGGCCTTGTAGTCGATAACATCGAAACAGCAACGGTTCGCATCGATGTGCATAATTATAAACCAGGGATAAATAAAATTCGTGAATTCTCTGAACCTTTTGTTCAGCATGAAATATAAGTGTTGTTATTATAATTAGCCTCAGTCCAGTTATAAATTGTATAACTAGGTAGGTAGGTAATTGTATATTTTTTACAGGAAGTAGGTACCTCAATACATATTCAAACTAACAGCTTTGTACCTTTGCCAACGTACCTACTTCAAAATGCTCAAGTTTAGATTCCTATTTACATAAAAAATCTAGTGAGAACGAGGATAAAACAAACGAAATAGAGAGCTAACGCAATCAGAACCAATTTTCTATTACTATTTCTCATTGGACATATTCCGACAACAAACACGACCATCCCGCGAGCCGTGGGAATGCCCCAGTCGAGTAACGGACAGACGGACAAATGATGTTGGGCGATCTATTGCCTGTAATTGATGACGACCATTGTACTACGCTTTTGAAAGAGCCACGACTGTTTGCCTTCTTTCTGTTACCTTCTGTGTGCTAATAATGTTTAATAGCATGCCTGTTTTCTTACACTTAGCTTAGCTATTAATAACTTATGGAATTATAGGCTAAGGTACCTACTTACGATACATACCTAAACCAAAAAAAACGTTTGCTTCCAACAGAGTTTCTGTCCGAAATTTATCCAATTAGGTACCTACTAGGTATTACAAAAAGAAAATTCTTGTTAGATTTACTAGACAGAGGTTACCTAGGTCAGATAGTACGAGTAAATGTATGGTGACACATACATTTACTCTGCATTCAACTCGTGCGCGAACTGTAGTTCAGGCCAGGGGGCCAGTTTCTCTAAGTTAAGGATTGGGTGTTGTGACAGTTACATCCAAGTATTTCGTAGTATTTACCTATACTATTTACCATTTTAATCAAAGCCTACGGTACCCTACCGGCAAGCGAGGCGTTCAGGGGCGAAGCCTAGTAAATAAGTAGTAATTTTATTGATTACTAGCTAATATAACCCATATTTATTTACCATCTTAGACTGCATCGTCACTTACCATCAGGTGAGATAGCAGTTAAGGGCTAACTTGTAGTGGATAAAAAAAAAATTCAATAAATCGAGTTCATACAAAAAGCCCTTAACTATATAAAACTACTGAGCATTTCTACCACTTACCTACCTACCTGACTGAGGCAAGAACGCTGACTTGTCATAGAGTGAATACCTACTTGGATTGTTAAATAAAAGTTCAATAAAGATGGTGCATTTCGCAAATGATGATAAACGGATAAACACAGGGATAGTTCTGAGCGCCGGCGCCTATGATTGCTATCGGTATCGGCGACAAGAATCAGCAGCGTCGTCGAGTCGACCACCATGCGCGCTGCCACCGCCCGCCACCGGCCGAACCACCTTGTTTACTGTTTTCATTTGAGTAGGCAAACATTTTTAATCTTACGATCTAATATTGCCTACCTACCTAGTACCTACCTGCCCAACTCACAGATCCATACTATAATATTATAAATGCGAAAGTGTGTCTGCTACGCTTACACGGCCCATCTATTCAACAGATTTTAATGAAATTTGGTACAGAGCTAGTAGTCAAGTCAACATAAGCCTTTTTGGGTCAAACTTTTTTCTCCGCCTCCAAAAAATATGAACGAGGTAAGCGTGTAGATCATTTTCGAACTAAATTCAAGACCCGCTTGCAAAAATTGCAAATGTTATTTATTATTAACAATAAAGAGTATGTACCCGCGGGAATCAAAAAAATCTTTTTCCACGCGGATGAATTCCATTTCCATTTGTTAGGTATAGAGTAGATAGGTACCTACCTACAACCTACCACAGCTATCTATATCTATACTTTTAATAAAACTAACAGGTCCAGTTCTGTACATTGAAGATATTTTGAAAACTTTTTTTGGAGGGCACTCATTATTCGATACTGAAGCCAAATCTGTAATTTTTTTCATTTTTGTCTGTCTGTCTGTCTGTCTGTCTGTATCTTGGCCGCGCATCACGCCGAAACTACTGAATGAATTCAAACGAAACTTGGCACGATTTGAGCCCATACTACGAGATAGGACTTAGGATACTTTTTATCCCGAAATTCTACCCCCGAAGGGGTGAAATAGGGGTTGAAAGTAAAAATATGAAGAAGTACGTGTTTCACCATTATAGGGGGATTATACCGTGGGATAGTAATATAGGCTACTTTTTATCCTGGAAAATTAACTGAAAAACTTATTCCACGCGGATGAAGTCGCGGGCATCAGCTATAAAGATTATATATACATACATAGGCTACTTTTTATCCCGGAAAATTAATGAGTTCCCGCGGGAATCGAAAAAACTTAGTCCACGCGGACGAAGTCGCGGGCATCAGCTAGTACTAAATAAGTGTATAGGAATAAAGAAGGCCGTTGTCCTTTTTCAACCCCCGACGCAAAAAGAGAGGGTGTTAAGTTTAACGTGTCTGTCTGTGGTATCGTAGCACCCAAACGTCGTTCAGCCGTTCGGGCGTGATTGAGTAACAAACATCCATACATCCATCCAAACTTTCGCATTTAAGTATAATATTTATTTGATTAGTAGCTACCCCCTATTATTATTTTGGTACTTATCCTACTTAGTTTTATTATCACAAACTTAATAACACCCAACCGCAGAAACATAAATTAAGACGTCCTGTAAAAAACTATTAAAGATATCATCTTAAAATTACTTCGGATTTATTTCAATTAGTTGTTGATTCTTATTTAGCGATACAATCTGGTTAAGCCAAAATTATGACCACGACGCCCGAGCCTCGCGGGCATTGGTCATTCATTATTTTTCATCTGTAAATATTGCCGGTGTACACGATTGTTTTACGATTTACCGCTTCACGAGCAAAATTGTATAATCATTAATAATTTATCATTCGGTAGGTAGGTATTTCTGGATACCTATTAGGTTCACTCAGTACAGAGTCAGTATAGGAAATAGCTATAGGTACCTAACTTCTGAATTACTAAACGTACCTAATTACTTCCAATTTAAATTTAATACGTAAACCGATGGCCTTAGCCGAATATGGCTTAAAAAGTTATAAAATCTTTATTTCTCATAGAAGCGAATGCGAAGTAAAATATTTTTTATAGCGTTGCATAGGGTTGCGGTATACTTATCATTTTAAAGATAATTAGGAATAGAGTCCAAAAATATTTCTTTTTTTATTTTTCCCCTAAAATTGACGAAATGGGGGGCTTTCAAATTGGAGATTTTCTAACGTCCAAAGTTGACCTCAGAACTCTCAATTTTCTGAAAGGCTGAGCCTGAATCTTGATCAATTATTTGAATTATATCCTGTACTTGAACAACAAATACTAAAATTAGATAAATATTATAAGGAAACGAAATTATTTATTTTTTAATGAGCTTCAGTATTTTTAACAGAACTTCACAATGATGTCAAAAGATGGGGCTCTGTAAAAGTTCATGGATATCGCGAGGTCTCAGTTCGGGGCGAACCACTGGTTTATTTTTTCGTAACTACTAGCGACGGTGTCACCGGGTCAGATAAGTTTGTGGGGCTATTAACGACCTTCTGACTCAGATGGGTCCATGAAATTATGAACCTTAAGGACGTATTTGCAAATCCCTTAAAATACATTTTGTGACTAAGTCGGACAAAATAAAATGGAACTAAAAATTACTACATATAGATTGATCCCTTGGAAAGAAAAATATTAAAATTAGTACATATATCTACCTAGTATAAAAAATAAAATAAAAATCGCTTTTTTTTTTTCGAATATTTTGCTTTCAAACGTAAATCTTAACATAGTGAAAATAAGGGCTATTTTGATTTTGCTCGGTCACTGGTTTGATTTCGTTTCAAAACTCAAATATCAATTTAGCTATTCAGTCATTTATTAAAAAAAAAAATATACCGAAGTATCGAAATAAGTTGATTCACGCAGCTTGTAAGTACATGCGTGTGCGTGTGAACGATGCGAGTGTAGTAGTGCGATTTTATACCTATTTGTTTTGCAAATGCACCCTTAAGGTGGTAAACATTTTCTGACCGCGACTGTACGTACATTACCAACTTGATTCGTATTACGTGTTATAGGAGATAGAAAAAAAAAATTATCAATAAAATGAGTATTTTATTTCATTCAAATGTTAAAAATAGATTTGCAGACAGCAGCATTAAAATACAAGATTTCCAAAATACAATTCCAAATCTGCTTAATATTTTTTAATTTCGGTCTGATAAAATATTGTTTTCTCAGACGTTAGTTAGTAAGAAATATGCAAAATATTGTGCATGATAATCTTATTTACTTATGGAATTTTAAGCAGATTTTTTAAATAAAGATATAATCAATTTTTGTATTTAAGTACTTACTTACCTATCTTATAAGTTCATTGAATGGCAACTAAAGGACTTACTTTTCTAGAATACATAATACAGAATGGTCCATATAGTGACGTCCAAAGAAAAAAATTAGATTCTTCGTACCTAGACCTATCGGAAAATACCCCATGTATGTTTAGCGATTTTTGGTAGTTATCGAGTTATAATTTTTTTTTATTTTATCGTGAGATTTCTGAGGGAAGTCACTATTTGGACCATCCTGTACACCCAAAATATCATCATATCGGTGCAGGCCTTTAAAGAGATCATTGCGTTTTCTTCGTTAATCGTTCGTTCGTTTTTGTGTATTCGTTAATAATATAATGTAATATATTAACGAATACACAAAAACGTGGGTACATCTGACATATTACACAAAAATGACATTTTCATACAGTGCAAAATAAATTATACTTAACTGCATGAGGTTATAAATAACAATTATTAATTAGTACAGTCTAAGCTGTGTGAATTGCACACCAATTCACACAGCTTAGACTGTACGAATCGAATAGAAAAAACATGAGTGCAAAAAAATATTGATAAAATGGAGATATTTAAGATTCACAGATGTCTGAAGCGTTAACCGTAAAATAATATTATTTTGTACTTAGGCATTGAGTGTACTTTAAAAAGTAATATAATAATATCACATAATATTCGAGGAATGTTATTTTTAATAACTTTTAATAACTTGTAACCAATGCATTGGAGCAGCGTGGTGGGTCGCTCTAATTCCCTCTCTCCTATGAGAGTGGAGGCCTGTGCCCAGCAGTGGGACGTAATGGGCTGTAGTGATACTCGTGAACCAATGCATTCACATCGATATACCTTGACGCCATAGGCAGCGTTGGCAGCATTTAGTTGTACTATTTATACAATGCCAAGTTTTTATCACAAAATTACATGTTATAAAAAAATTATATTAAATACATGAATCATAATTATTCATTAATTAAATTGTCTATTTTCGCACTTTTCAGTTTTCATAGACAATAATTTTCTGATCCCAATACTGACCATAGGCAGGGCGTTCGCTAATGCGCGCTTGCAATTGCGCCGGTGTGCCGAGCGCATAAAAAAATAAAAAATTAAAGTTCTTCATGTGATTGTTTAATTTTTGATGCTGCAATAAAGTTCTTAAAGTCCTGCCGATTACGCACATAGTCAGCGCATATTGCCACTAAGCGTAAAAATTCTTCTACGTCAAAGGAGTAATTTGTAAATTTCGCATGCGAAACACCACCAGGTCCATGACCCTGAAACCAACAATAATATTTGTTTGATATTATAACTAGGTAAATAAAATTGTAACGTATAACTAAGATATGGTGATAAAATTTAAATTTTTTACATTACAAATAAATTAAAGATTGTGTCGGCAGATTAAATACAAAATAAATAAAAGGAAAAACATTTCAACCATAAAGTTATAGTTACAGCTTTAAGAAGAAACTTTATTTCATCGAATAAAGTTTCTTCATAAAGCTAGTTAGAGTGTCATGAAAAATATCAATGTAGAGGTGGGTTAAATTGTTATAATAATTAATAAATTGACTAATTTTTCCAAGATTACTATTGGAAAAGAAAAAAATCCTTGCGATATTGTGCTATTTGCTGACGATACGTCCTTGATTTTTAAAGTCGATAGAAATAAGGACAATTATGACTACGTAAATAATGCAATTTCTCAAGTCACTAACTGGTTTACTGTAAACAATTTACTTTTAAATGCAAAGAAAACCAAGTGTATTGAATTCGCATTGCCAAATACCAAGTCCACAGGAAACATGAATTTAACTGTAAATAATGATATTTTAAAAATAGAAGAGACCACTGTGTTCCTGGGGGTGACCTTAGATTCAAAGCTTCAATGGGGCACCCATATATCAACTCTGGCTGGCAAACTCAGCTCTGCTGCTTACGCTGTCAGAAGGATTCGACAATTTACTGACGTAGAAACTGCAAAAATTGTATATTTTGCTTACTTTCATAGTATTATTATGTCTTACGGAATCTTGCTATGGGGTAAAGCGGCAGATATTTAAAAAAATTTTGTATTACAAAAAAGGGCAATACGTGCAATTTATAATTTAAAACCGCGCGAATCCCTTAGAGAGAAATTCAAGGAAATAGGTATTCTTAAGGTAGCCTCGCAATACATTTACAGTAATTTAATCTTTGTGAAACAGCACCTTCAGAATTACAAAAGAATTTGCGAACTGCACGATAGGCCAACTAGAAACTGACATAAGCTCGTGACTCCATCGCTCCGCCTCAAAAAAGTCCGAAGGTCGTTCGTGGGAATGAGCATTCTATTTTATAACAAAATTCCACAATTTATTTTAAACTTGCCTTTACACAAGTTTAAGAAATCCATTAAAAGTATGCTTTTGAAAAAAGCTTATCATACTGTGGAAGATTACGTAAATGACAAAAGAGCATTTGACTCGCTCCAGCAATGCTAAGGACAGCGCGTATTTATGTATAGTACACATTAATTAAATTGTAAATGATATTTTTCTTCAAAAGAGCAACCGCCGAGTTTCTTGCTGGTTCTTCTCGGTAGGAATGGCATTCCGAACCAGTGGTAGATTCATTTGACGATTCGAAAGCACTTGTAAAAGTTTATTTGAATAAAAACGTTTGAAAGCTTGGTATAAAGGTGTTTTTAGTGAAAAACTGGGAGGACGGTGAGGAACATGTATGTTAATCTGGGAGGACGGCAAGGAACATGTATGTTAATCTGGTCCAACAAGTCGGGAGAGTCTAATGTGTAGTGGACAATTTTATACAATGCTGTTAGATCAGCGATAAGGAAAAATCCTATAAGAGACGATTTATGGTTTTTTTTTACAAAGATTCCATATCGAATTCGGCTATAGTATAGGACCAAAAGGTAATCCAATTATAATGGCTAATCATTCTGCTAGTAGTAGATACATAGAAATAGGATTTAAGAATTAATTTTTAATTTGATAAATACCTGGTCTTGCTGTTTCAGTTTGGTTTTATCTTCCCATGTGACATATTTAAGTCCCCGAAGTCGAGCTAAGTCTGAGTAACAATTTGGATCCTCACAATGATATCTAAAAACAAAAAAAAACTTATTATTCCAAACTAAAAGAAAGTGGAGTTTAAATATATTTTACTAGCTGATGCCCACGACTTCGTCCGCGTGGTTTAGGTTTTTTTTTATTCCCTCGGGATGTCATTCTCCAGGTCTTCGACTATACCCATGCCAAAAATCACGTCGATCCGTTGCTCCGTTGCGGCGTGATTGAAGGACAAACCAACAAACCAACAAACAAACACACTTTCGCATTTATAATATTAGTATGATGTGAAGAAGGTTGTTTAAAACGAAGCACGGCGCCGCTGGATATGCTGATATTTTTGATGTCACAATGGAGATTGGAGTTGCATGTGAACCATAGTTAGGATCTAAGAATTTATACTCACACTTCGAAAACGGCTGCCCAGTCAGGTAAGAACAATAAATGTGTCAAGCCAGCGCCATGCATGCCAATAAAAATATCAGTATTGTGTGTTATTTCCAACTGCTCCGTAAACGGCACTGTTCTGTCATACACCACTCTCTGGACATAATAGCCTTTGACTTTCAATAATGCTTCGACAATCACCTGCTCATTTAATATAGTGCGATATGAGGTCCCTCTCGATAGCAATGTGACTCTAACTTTGTCATTACTCCTTAGATGTAGTTTAACATTCAAGGAGTGGAGCAAGTGTTTGGAAAACGCATGGAAGAGACCACTCCTTTCACACCCATATATCTGAAAATAGTGAAAATTAACTTAAAGCTATCAATATCAACTACTTGACTAGCCACAGCTTTGCACAGGGTGGTATAGAAATTCTTTTGGGGCTATCCATTGAATGAAAACTTGACATTAATCTGTTCCACCGAGAATGTTGATGAAATCTGTGCTACATTACTTATCATTCATATCATATCATTTATTATCCACATAATGGTAAGGGTTTTGTTAGCATAATAATGTGGTGGGTAATCAGATCCTTTTCATTCTGCTAAGTGTAACATACAATTTTGACTCTAAAATATGATTTTATTACACAATGTTATTACTTCTGCAAGTACAGCCCTCATTGCAATTTTATTGATTAATCTTGAATCTAAAAGTATAACAAAATTCTTACCAGAGGTGTGTTATAGTATAGTCCAAATATCATGCGAGGCAAAAGTGGAAACACTACATTTTTGAAACATACCACTTTACCCCTGAACTTTTTTAAATCCCAAATGGCGTTTTTAGTAAACGCTTTAAAAGCATCTTTGAATGCAGATTCATATGTAAAAGTCTCCCAAATAAGAATATGATTATCTCTACTGAATGTTGATGGATGTGTGGAGTTCACATGCTGTGAGGCATATAAATTGAAGAAATCACAGAAATGGTGGTACATATTTACAGCTGAAATTGAAGAAAATAGGATATTCAAATCATTTTCATGTTAAAATAGTGGTGATGGTTAGCCTGTGCAGTGGGCTATTGGATAGATTGTAGACTATTGACGTTTTATATTATAGAATATTAATAATCTTTAATTATGTATCTGAAATCTGAATAAATTAATCATCTTTCAATAATTAATTATTATTGATCCATACAAATATCATAAGTGTGATAGGGTGTCTGGAATCTCGATGTCTGTTACCTTTTCGTCTGCTTAACTTGAGATAGTTTATGTCCTGGAAGCACCCAACCTGCCCCCCTAGCATGGGCCGGAGATAAAAATTTTATCCCCCGATTTTATCCACTGACAAGGGATAAAATTAACTTATCCACCTCTCAGAGCACGGCAACAGGGGAGAGGAGAAGTTTATCCTCGTTTGACATTTCACGGGGACTCGGGGGACTATTTACCCACCGTTATTTAGCATTTTTATTGATTTATTTAGGAATAAATTTTTTATCCTTTCCTCGGGGAGAAAATTGTCTCGGCCCATGCTAGGGGGGCTGGGTGGGATGCCCGCCAGATTAAAAAAATATAAATACTTCCATGCTCACAAAGTTATGGGTGTCATCGAGTATATAAATAACAATAATAATTAGTACTCACTAGCATCCAACTTCATAATATATGTTGGCTTATCAACAGTAATATCACACAGTCCATCTGAAATGGGCCTTTGCAATGTTTTAACAAAATTAATCATCTCAGGTGCCCAAGATTGCAAAGCACTCATGTGATCTGCCTCTTGCTTTAATCTTTCAGAGTATAAATGGCAGTGCCCTCCTGAAAATACAAAGAATAATAACACATAACTGCCCATTCATAAGAGCTCCAAAGAGAGTGCACAAGGAAGCACAGAGAGTTGCAGTACCTATTACAAAAAATTTGCATTAAAAAAATTATTGACCCTTTTCTAGCCTTTAAAGTGGCACTTTTTCCAAATGGATAAAATTTACAGGTGATGCAGTAATAATTTGAACAACACATTATTTTGAGAATGACATCTTTTCAATCAATTACAAAATTTTAAGAAATAAAATCTATATACCTATTTGACCAGGACCAAGAATATCCATTTTATATCTAAGATTATCACCTCTGCCTACAAGACTAGTAAAGTTGAGCATTAAGTTCCGACCTCTACAAAATCTGTAACAATAAAAATAATTTACTTATGGATATAACATTTCAGTTTATTTATTCAAATTAGTTACTTTTATTCTTACTTTTTACTTTGTACTAGTAAGTACAGGTGTTGTACCTAGGTAGGTACAAGTAAAAAGTAAGAATAAAGGGGTTGTTTATATAAAGAGATAAAACTAATAATAATAAGTAAGAATAAAGCAGATAAAGCACATTAACAGAAAAAAGAAATAGTGTGCAAAGTTCTGCATTTTAAAGTATTTCGAGCTGTAGCATCTATCTTTTGACATTTAGATTTTCCATAAAGAGATATTATCATTTAGCAAAAAACTTTTGGTTACAGTCTACAATAGTGCAACAGATGCTACTATTTATATAAAAATTGGTAAAAATTGCCATCCATTATTAGAAGTAGGTACATACCTCAGGTACTTTGAACATTCTAGAGAACTATCACTAGGATATGATGCTTCACACATCACCATCAATTCTTGAATCTGTTCCTTTATGTACCCTGTAAAAAATGTGTTATATCAGATATCTCTGTGCCCAAAGATCTGTTCAGCCGTTTGGGCATGATTGAGTAACATCCATCCATCCAAACTTTTGCATATATAATCTATATATCAAATCAAATAAATATTATAAATGCGAAAGTTTGGATGGATGGATGTATGTTTGTTACTCAATTACGCTCCAACGGATGAACGGATCTGGATGAAATTTGGCACAGAGATAGATTATAGTCTGGAATAGCACATAGGCTACTTTTTATCCCGGAAAATTAAAGAGTTCCCGCGGGAACCGAAAAACCTCAATCCACGCGGACGAAGTCGCGGGCATCAGCTAGTAGATAGATAAAAGCGAAATACCACTCATTCACTCACTGACCGACTGACTAATCATGATATCTCAGGAACTATACATACGATGCTGTGTAAAAACCGGATAGGGGTATGGGTTTAATACAACTGCCATGCCCCTAAAAGGTTAGCCCGCTGCCATCTTAGACTGCATCATCACTTACCATCAGGTGAAATCGCAGTCAAGGGCTAACTTGTAGTGGATAAAATAAAATAAAAACTATAAAGCATACAGACTTGAAATTTGGAAGGTAGGTTCGTTCTATGGTGTAGACATGGGAGGTTGGAAGTTGGTATAAAAGATCTTTGTTTCTGAAGTTAGCTGAAAATTGGCAATTAAGGTATTAGTTATAAATAATATAAGTCTATATAAGCAATTTTACGAAATCTACCCCAAAAGGGATGAAATGTGGTGAAATGGGGGTTGGAAGCTTACATAAAAGTTCTGATTTTGAAGTATAGGCATGAAAATCAGCATTTAGGTTATTAGTTTTAAATACTTAATAAAACCCTGCATAAGCTATATAAAGCCTCTATGGATAGGCTTTTTGCAGCATGAAAATTTCATAATCTTTTTTTTTATACCACTACAAGTTAGCCCTAGACTGCAATCTCACCTAATGGTAAGTGATGATGTAGTCTAAGATGGTAGCGGGCTCATCTGTTGGGGGTATGGCATTATGCATTATGGTATTAAACCCATACCCCTAATCGGTTTCTACACAGCATCATACCGGAATGCTGAATCGCTTGGCGGTACTTTTTGCCAGTAGGGTGGTAACTAGACACGGCCGAAGCCTCCCACCAGGCAAATCTCATAGGAAATTAGAAATTGTACGCGGAAGAAGTCGCAGGCAACCTCATTAGTATAGATTGAATGTTGGTGTATGTATTTCTAAGTATGTAAGTTATTGTACTTATTTGTTTTTGGCTTTTTTATGTAAGTAGGTGTTTATTTTGTACATGGGAGTGAGACTAAAGGATAGGTATAGGAAATATAATAAAAGTTACGTACCAAAATCAGCTTGAGTATAAAAGGTATCATATTGTGCTTCTTTCGTTTTAACCCAGCCTCTATGATCTCCCGGGCATCGAGGTCTTACATGATAAGAGTTACTTTTATTACAATTAGTTTCATAACCCCAACAAACTTTTTTACCAACGACACTTTTATAGGGACAGTCAGAATTAGCTACACAGGATTGGGCTAAGCTAGAGAACGAGTTAAAAATGTAAGGAATATGCTCCGGCGGGATATTTATTTCATTCAGATTTATTGAAATCGTATCACTTATGTATGTTACAAAACATACTAACACAAAGAGCATTTTTACTGTAAGTACAGTAAATATTAGCATTGCATGTAATTGAATTCAAACTAACATAGGTAGGGACTAGGGATGATGAAAAATCTAATATTATCCAGTAACCACGATATAAATTTTTGAATTGCTGTGCTATTTTGTAAACAAAAATGTGACACATCACCACAGAACACATAGGTACTCCATAGATAAGTATTGTATACCTACATACTCCTAGCGGCACATCACACAGATCAGATCATCTTTCCGGTAGTAGCGATGCGCGAGCGCGACTGTTATTCCAGTCGAATTATTCGACTTGACGACCTCCGTGGCGCAGAGTTGAGCGCTGTTGCCTTAACGTGCGGAGGTCCCGGGTTCGATCCCCGACTGGGTAAATTTGGGAATTTATAATTTCTGAATTTTCCCTGGTCAAGAGACGAACTTAGAGGAGGATCCGTACAGAGACTATAAACCAGTGGATCCGTAGACAGGAAGTATCTTTCCTTTCTCTGTCTCGTCGAGGATCTCAGATTTAATCTGAGAATAGAGAGTAAATCTGTAATCTATGAGTTTCGTAGTCAATGTATTAAAGTCTGTGTCGTTGCCGACCAAAGACAAACAATCAAAAAATCTTTGATTTTATCAAAAAATGATAGGTACGTTCTGAAAATGTTCTGAAAGCGTTCTGTGGATACAATGCTTTCGCGCCTTTTCCGGATGTTAGTCCGGCGGGGGGTTTTTATTCTCGTTTCTACTTTCTGGTTTACCTACCTTCGAGTACACGTGAACAGCATCATCCACATGTCATCCAATCAGCTGGTAAATTCTGAGGCCGGCTTGGATTGTCAATGATTTCTTTGCTCGCTTGTACAGTATTTCTTTAACGTTGCACATATTATTAATGAATTGTGATTAAAACGAAAACAATGAGATGAAATAGGTGGTTCATTTTTGTGTTGTGAATAGTGATTTCTGACCTTCAATCCATCATTATTATTATCCCTAATTTAATGTCGCCATTTTGACTAAGCTATTTGAGAATATATATCGTCCATTTGCGACGACAGTGTTACATCTCAAAAACCTCGATTTTACAGAAAACGATTTTCTAACTTTCGATCGTTCCTAACTTCTTAAATATTGCACGGATGACGAGATACTGTTATAACGTGTTTTAAGTCAAGTAATAATGAAATGACTAATGTAAAGGGATTTTAAGTTTTCAAACAGAATGCCCGAAATTATTACGTTTGTAAAAAAAATGGAAAACTTATCACCTTGTTTCTGAAATATACAAGATTTACGGTGTGCTAGAATTAAATATCACGTTGAAGATGATGAAATGATTTACTTATTACTGAGGTATATAATATTAACACATTGTAGTCGAAAGTGTTTCTTTATTAAAATATCGGAATGAACAATAAAAAAAGTGGTATCTTATAACAAGTTTTACTTGACAATACTAATTATCTTTGTGTTTAAGTAGGTATAATTAAAAATTAAAATAAGGCACTTCAAATAATCGCATTTAAACCTTCTCTTACTGTTAATCTTATTTAGATCTTAAAATCTGATAAGTTGTACAAGACTAGTAACAACAACTAAGCTCGGCTAAGGAAAGAGACAACGAAAAAAACAGTCTTTAATGGCACAGATAATAGGAACTAGTTTGTCATCGAAATTACAATAAAGTAGGTACTTATCAAAAAAACTTATATACTAATAAAATACTAATATCAAACTCAAAAACTCTATAATTATAATCAGTCCTTTGAAACAGCTATTGGTTTTCAGTCTTCAAAAATATAAGAAAGTAATATTATTATAAACATGCGTCATAATCAAAAAAATAAAGTTTTCCACTCGGAAGAACTAAACAAATTATAAAAAAAGAATACTATTGAACAAAATAGTTGTAGTAACATGCATTAAAAAATACTACAAACTTTCGAAAAATGCTCTGTAAAACCCAGGAATGTGATTACTATTCAGTAGAGAAAATAGATCCTTTTTTTTCTTTTCCGCCAAACCAGGTTTTCTATCAAAAGCTTTTTTAAGGCGAAAGTTAAAATCGCCCTTCTTTTTTATAACAATAGCTTTTTTGAATTCTTCGGTGTAAGAAGTTTTGAAGTACATTACTTCGGGTTCATCTTTCTGAACCTTAAAAACTTTTATCTGAGACAATTTAATAACCTTTTTGTCTTCATCTTTCTGTAGCACAAAATTCATTTGATTAGTAGCCGATTTCCAATCAAAAATATCACTATAGCACATTTCGTTTACATGAATCGGCGCTGACTTCTTTCTGGCAGCTTTTATTGCACCAATGAATCCTTCAGGGGTATAGATGGGTCCAGATCTCAACTGCCTTTTTACCTGTCGTTCTATCTGGGAGTGAACGGAGTCACCCTCATTTTGTGTATGACCCTTGATGAGAAATTTGTGAGTTATGGACTTAATATTTGGGTAGTTCTGCACAGCATAAATGTACATTGCCATCATAAACTTATTCTTCTGCTGTCCAGCACAGTTGTCGGAATAAAAAACAACGTCAGCTGGTTTGTCACCTTCTGAAATCCTCTTCAGATATTTAAAAACGCATGTGGCAATCTCATTTACACCTCTATGAGCCTGTGATTCGTCCCACACATAACTTTCAACATGGCTAGTTTTGAGATCGTAAATTGTCAAATTCAATACGTTTAATTTCGATTTATAATAAAACACAGAAATCTCACCTTTAGGGCACTGAAATACGGCCTGCAAATCATAAACTGCAACTACAATGTTATCATCATTTTTATCCTTCTCCTTCTCTATTCGGGACAATCGTTTTTCTTCGTGGTGTTGTAAGTAATCTTCCTGTTTCAGTTCCTTTTCTTCTGCGGAACTATTTTTGTAAGCTTCGCAAAATTCGCAAGCGTCTTTTTTCGGTATAAAGAAAGATATATTGAAATCGTGTATAAATAGGCGATAAAACATAATATAATTAACAAAAGCAACGTGATTCGTCTTACATTGCTCAACGTAATCTCTGTGAATATCTGAAATAGTTTTACTACCATCGATATAATGTTTCTTAGAATTAGCACGGATGTAGTGAGATTCAATTTTTGGGATAGCTTCAATGAAATCTCTTGCTGCATTTTTGAGTGCTACATCTACGTGAGCATGATTAGAGTGACATCCACGATTATCTTTAAGCAAAGAGACGTTTGTTTCTTTATTCTTCTTTCGAAGTGCAGTTTCTATGGGTCGATTGTTTATAGATAAAGTATTTACATAAAAAGTCTTACAAACTCTAATTTTTTCGCCACATAAAGTGAAAAAGAAGGCATTATTACTGTCTCGTTTCGGAGCTACTATTCCGTTCTCATCAACTCTGACATAACGGTGCGCTGGTTTTACCTCTTCCATAGACTGAAGTATAAATGACCATTGTCTTTCAACATTCCCCAAATTCCAGTAATCATTTAGAAGGTCTTGCCGTTGGGTTTCAGTTATTTTGGATCGGCATTTAAATTTACAGGTTTCTTTGCAAGGCGGTTTAAGTTTACGTTGAGGCATTTCTTTCGCGGTTTTAGATGATCGGTAAGTTTTACCACTATTTCTCAACTTTTTCGCAATATTCTTCTTCCAATTACTTTCCTGTCTTGGTCTTTTCTTCCCCTTTTTTGTAGGTGTTTGAGCTTCCGTTTCAACGATGCCGGGATCAACTAAAAGTGGTGCATTTTCTATAATGGCGTTTGGGGATTCATGTTCTGTAGTGGCGTATTCTTCATTCATTGTATTTTCGAGTATATTTTCATTTGAATCCATCATGTTTGAGTCTATGGCTAATCTTTCTCTATTTTGACTGGTTGATTGAAAATTAGTCTCTGTTAATGTTGAAATGTCACTTAGTTTGTCTAGTGTAAATGTAAAATTTGGCTTTTCATATACATCTCGGTAATCTGGGTCTTTTACTGAGTCATCACTGTCTGCAAAGATGCATAAACAACAGGTAAGTGGTTTTGTATCCGAATTAGTTATTATAGTTAATATTGAAATATCTACCCACCTTCATGGAACGATGATGACGAGGAACTACTTGAAGAGCTGCTGGACGAGCTACTCGATGATGAACTTTTAGATTCACTACGGTGGCGATGGAATTGAGTTGTCTGTTGATTCTCTGAAATCGTAGGATAAGCTTGAGTAAATAATATAATAGATACCTATCTACATATTTTACGAAAATAGGGACCAACATTTTTGTAAAATATGTACCTACCTTCCTACCTACTACATAACTTCACGAGCAGGTAGTTTTGATGTATAGTTGAAAAAAACATTACCTAATTTACTTACCGCTTGTGTCATTCTCATTGGCACATTTTACAGAATCCGTGTTCTCATTGGCACATTTTATAGAATCCGTGTTCTCATTGGCATATTTTATAGAATCCGTGTTCTCATTGGGATATTTTATAGAATCCGTGTTCTCATTGGCACATTTTATAGAATCCGTGTTCTCATTGGCATATTTTATAGAATCCGTGTTCTCATTGGCATATTTTATAGAATCCGTGTTCTCATTGGCACATTTTATAGGATCCATGTTCTCATTGGCAACATGGTCGGAATTCGGAAAATCGTCCTTATTTTTTTTCGTTGCTAACTGTAACATTAATTTAGATCTCGACCACATCTGCAAATATAACACAAATAAATTTATATTATTTAACACCTAAAACATTATAAGTAGACATAAAATGCACAACCTTATCGAAAAATTTCCGGAATAACAGCACATCAAAAAATAAACCAAATAACATCTCGCTATAATTCAAATATTTTATCATCTTCAACGTTATTATTTGAGTTATCACAGTTAAATTTCAAATTTTTACAAGAAAAATGTGATATTACAGACCTACCACATTGTTATTTTTCCAAATTTTACAAGTACATTGTGATAAAATAATATATTACACTGTCGCAAAAAAGAAGTTAGATCAAAATTAGACTTACCTTTTCACCAAAAACGTGTTATCTTCAATTATCACACAGTTCGCGAAAATTGAGAGCACTACACACTAACAGCAACAAGGGACAACTGAACTGTCACTTTGTCGAAGCCAACTAGATCACTGAGTGAGATAGTGCTACACTGTGATATTTGCGTCCCTCTCTCTCATTGCGCCGCCACTATTATAGTAAAAAATATCGCGTTTTTGCAGATAATAGATCGCGATGAGGCGATTCCGAATTTTTGTAAAACAAAAAATTGTATATTCCGAAATGTCACACTGTCGTCGCAAATGGACGATATATTCATTTCCTTCGTTTGTTAGCATAAATTTAGTGCGATATGTAAATGGACGCCCTATTTCGAGAAGGACTACGACAATGTCCCAGAATACTAGTGTAGTAAATTTCCTTATCCATGACGCCAATGGTTAGTAAAGCATAGAAGCAATGCTAGATTCCGTTGATTTAAATTTCTTTTTATTTTAAGCTATAGCTGCTGTCCGCGACTTCGTCCGTGTGGAATAAGTTTTTTCAATTCCGGTGGGAACTTCTTAATTTTCCGGGATTAAAATATACTTATAGCCTATGTCACTCTCCAGGTCCTCAACTATGCCCATACAAAAATCACGTCGATCCGTTGCTCTGTTGCAGCGTGATCAAAGGACAAACCAACAAACACTCGCATTTATAATATTAGTATGATTTCTAACGATTTATTAGTATTCGGAAAGCTAAAGGGTTTGGGTTGAGTATCCAAGATAGGTGTCATAAATATGATACATGGTTGGTTCTGTATCTAATTAGTTCAAGAATTTTTTTCTACCTTGAATTTATCATGTTAAAATATTATTTGTTTTAGGGCAGCCTCAGATGGTGAAAGTTGTACAAAATACGAAAACAGAACCCACTGGGCAAATTAAAATCAAACAAAACCCAGTTAAAGTTTACAAACTATCCACAAACAAAGGTAACACTCAGGTATGTTGATAGTGTGGCCGATTCTGTATAACACAATCTCTAAACTAAACTAAAATGGCAGCTTTAAATCTAGTTCTGTCCCTTTCCGTAGGTAGGTAGTATTATGAAAGGGTTAGCAATATTTGTAATGCTCTAATTTTAGTTTAGTTTAGAGATTGTGCACTACAGAATCAGCCCCAGTTTCTTTCTAAAAGGGTTGCCAGGTAGAGATCACTTATAGATTAGGTACACTTCCAGAAATAACAGCACCCAGTGCTATGTTTTAGCGATCTCTGATAAATTAAAAGTGTTGTTAGTGCTAACATTAGTTTTCATAATATATGACTGACTAGCTGATGCCTGCGACTTCATCCGGATGGATTGGTTCCAGCGAGAACTCTTAAATTTTCCGGAATAAAAAGTATGTCCTTCCCCAGGATACAATCTATACCTGTACCAAATTTCATCAAAATCGGTTAAACAGATGACCCGTGAACATGTAGTAGACAGACAGACACACTTTTGCATTCATAGCATTAGTATGGATATTACTATAGAATCAGTTCTATAAGTCAACTGAAAACAGAAGTTTGCCAAGAGTTGAAATACATTAATTACCTTTGTATTATCACATGTATTTATGTCAACTTGTATTCTTACTACAGTATCTTGTACTACATAATTATATTATCCTAGTTTACTAGTAAACTAGCTGACACTGAGCTATTACTACTATACACTATTTTTCTTTTTCTTTGTGTATGCTATTTACATACACTGTACACATAATAAATAAGAATAGGGATGATGACAACTCAATCAAATCAGCAACTCTTTATAAACTTAAAAACGCACTTCTAGTATGGAAGTTGTATTCTTTTCAATTCTCAGTTGCAACGTAATAAAATTTCTAAAAATACGCTTTTTTCTTAAATCTATAACCATAACCATATCAAACTTAAAACTAACCGAGGATGTGAATTTTAGGTCTTTTGGAAGACCCTCTATTTAATAATCAGTTAGAAATAATTTATTTTTGATATAGGCATCATCCTTATTTTACACCAAGCTTTAAACTAGATAACTTCATTTGGTTGTTTACACTTGCAGGTTCCAGTGTATCGCCCCATCAAATTAACTGGAATTAAGTGTGCTTCAAGTAAGATGCTATTAAATTTAATATTCACTACAAATGATGCACACAACTTTGTCTCTGAGGTTTATTATCATCCAATCCTTTATTTTCTGGGATAAAAAGTAGCCTATGTTATGCAAACCTCTGGGATGCAAGCTATGTATGTATGAAATATCTTCAAAATTGGTTAGGCTTATGGTCAGTGAAGGATATATTAAATAGACACTTTTTTAAATTTGGATTGTGATGCAATTCACTATTTGGCTGGACATACAACCTTGTGTGTATGAAACACAAATAAGACATTAAGATTATATGCTTTTTAGGGTTCCGTACCCAAAGGGTAAAAACGGGACCCTATTACTAAGACTCCGCTGTCTGTCTGTCTGGCTGTCTGTCTGTCTGTCTGTCTGTCTGTCTGTCTGTCTGTCTGTATGTCTGTCTGTCTGTCTGTCTGTCTGTCTGTCTCCAGGCTGTATCTCATAAACCGTGATAGCTAGAAAGCTGAAATTTTCACAAATGATGTATTTCCGTTGCCGCTATAACAACAAATACTAAAAATTAAAAAAATATATATATTAAGGGGGGTCCCCATACAATAAACGTGTTTTTTTCGTATTTTTTTGCTCAATATTAAAAACGGTAACAGGTAGACGGTTCAAATTTTCACAGAATATTAACTTGTATATTACCTTTCAAAATAAATAATTAAATATCAATAAAGTAAATATTAAAGGGGGGCTCCCATACAACAAACGTAATTTTTATTTTTAATACGTCATAAATCGTAAAACTTACTACAGGTTTGTACGGAACCCTCGGTGCGCGAGTCCGACTCGCACTTGGCCGGTTTTAATGTTATTCACGTATAATATAACTAACAACAATCAGATAAGCGATCTATAGTTTGCTATTAACAAATCTTACAATACAATAATGTTCCATACTCAATCGTCGACGTCTTCCTATGATTTGTTTGATGTTGTGTGTCCACCTAGTAGAGTCTGCCAACACTGGGCTACTGTTCATAATAAATTTAGTTATGGGCCAAACAGGGGATCACAAAATGCGTATTCACAATTATTGTACAATCTGTTCTGACATGTGAATGAGAAATAAGCATTATTTGTTTTATAAACATCATTAATTCTTTAAAAAATATGCTATTTTTCATTCCAGAATTAGTTCAAGTACCTGTTGATACTTTGGCTCAGTTACAAAAAACTGCTCTTAAAACTGAAAACCAGTCTCCTGATAATAATAATAAATTACCAGTAAGTAAAATACGAATTTTTATGCCTAAAGGTTTGTTGACTTAGTTCATGAACTGAACACTGGCCACTTTTTCAATCGCCGAATTTACCCTTACTGACAGATACAGTTCATATTAATTCTCGTATATAATATTTGACGATTCAAAAAATTACAAATTTTAATACCAAAGAACCTACTTGTATACCTTGGTTTACAAATGTTAAGTTGTGTAGAATAAATGATAAATGTGGCTTCATTCTGGGCACACCCCACTAAATAGTTTTAAATGCATAGTACAAAAGGCTGACTTCAGGAAGATGTAGAGTATATATTTTGGCTATTAAGGGTCTGGCATAATCTCATAGGGATAAGTTGTAAGTCATAAATATTTATTCAATTTAGGTAGGTACACTACACTTCTTGACGTCCAGTTACATAAAAATATGATGGTGATAATCTGTTACGGTACCTATCTTAAAACTAAAGCTACGAGGGTTCCGAACGCGCCCTGGTCTGAGAAGAGCCCACAACAAACTCAGCCGAGTTTTTTTTTCATTATCACCATCTCACAAATCATCTTAAACTAAGGAACTATAAGAGCCATTAGAGCAAATTATTGCCAAGCTTCCTTTTCCTTCAAATAAAACTAACTTAATTTAAAACTAACTTAACCATTAAAAAATTGATTTTAATGAAAATGTTTGAGACTACATAATATTTTTACAAATATCTGCCAGACTCATAACACATAAATTTAGTGTGTGCACTGTGCACTAGAAATGCTTATTTGGAGTTTTGTCACTGTGGTTCAAAGTGTGATGCTTTTTAGTTTGTTCTGTGCTGTTAAAGTTTTAACATTGTATTTTCAGGAAAATAATCAAAATCAATTAAGAGAAGCTAACATTACACATCCTGTACCAGAATTAGTGCCATTTGTAACAAAACAAGAGCCGGTGGAGGAGACAAGTGAAAACATAGAGGACACAAATCCAGCCACAGCTATGTCACAAGCATCCCGAAGAAGACATGATTCTGATAATGATCCTCCTGCAGAATAGTGAGTACTAATAGTCACTTATAGGTCCCACAAACTTATCTGACCCAGTGACAGCATCGCTAGGATATATCTATACTAATATTCTTCTTCTCATTCGTTCACTCTTGGCAGAGTGGTCGTGGCTATGAATGGGCCTTCACAGCAGCTCTTGCGATCTCCCTCCAGCGACTACTAATCAAATATCAAATATAAATATTATAAATGCGAAAGTTTGGATGTATGGATGTATGTTTGTTACTCAATCACGCTCCAACGGATGAACGGATCTGGATGAAATTTGGCACAGAGATAGATTATAGTCTGGAATAGCACATAGGCTACTTTTTATCCCGGAAAATTAAAGAGTTCCCGCGGGAACCGAAAAACCTCAATCCACGCGGACGAAGTCGCGGGCATCAGCTAGTATTATAAATGCGAAACTTTGGATGGATGTATGGATGGATGTTTGTTACTCAATCACGCCCCAACGGCTGAACGGATCTGGATGAAATTTGGCACAGAGATAGAATATAGTCTGGAATAGCACATAGGCTACTTTTTATCCCGGAAAATTAAAGAGTTCCCGCGGGAACCGAAAAACCTCAATCCACGCGGACGAAGTCGCGGGCATCAGCTAGTATTATAAATGCGAAAGTTTGGATGGATGTATGGATGGATGTTTGTTACTCAATCACGCCCCAACGGCTGAACGGATCTGGATGAAATTTGGCACAGAGATAGAATATAGTCTGGAATAGCACATAGTCTACTTTTTATCCCGGAAAATTAAAGAGTTCCCGCGGGAACCGAAAAACCTCAATCCACGCGGACGAAGTCGCGGGCATCAGCTAGTAAAATATAAAATAAAAACAAAAACTAAACAGGCATAAAAATTTGTTCCAATTTTGGCCACCTGGCCAGATAAGTTTGTGGGACTGTATGTCTCCTGAAGTCTTAACTACTCTGTTGCAATGATTAGTTATCCATACTAATATTATAAATGTGATAGTCTGTCTGACTGTCTGTCTCTCTGTCTGTCTGTCTGCTACGCTTTAACGGCCCATCTTTTCAACCGTTTTTGATAAAATATGGTATAGAGATAGGTTACGTCCCGGGAAAGAACATGGGCTACTTTTTAAGACAATTAAGAAGTTTCTGCAAGAATCAAAAACCTTAATCCTTAATCTAGTAACTCATAAGTGAAAGAACCTGGATTGAATTCTTGACTGGACTAATTTATGCTTGGTTAAGGATGTATCTGATAAACATTGTTCTTGTTACAGCACTACTAAGCGACGCAAGCATGCAGATAAAGTTGGCAAAGGCTTAAGACATTTTTCAATGAAAGTATGTGAAAAAGTGAGGAATAAAGGGTTTACATCCTACAATGAAGTGGCAGATGAATTAGTACGAGAATTTGCAGCTGGAATGCACGGTTCTGCTGATAGCCAAGTATGTGATATTTGGATAAGATAGTAAAAATGGACCTGACCAACAAATGTGTTATAATTAATATTTTTTTCTTTTAAAATAAGTAAGATTTAAATTATGATCAAAGTTTGCTTATCCACTCAAAGTTTATATCAGAAACAATGACTAGTTATGAAAGCATACAATCAACAGGCAACATCACTTAGTGTGAGATCTATAGAGCGAACTTTGACTTTGCTTAGACTTAAGACATGGTTAAAACGAGACATAAGTTACTCACTTATGTCCATCTCGTTTTAACTCTAAGTAAAGTCTGAGCCAAGTCAAAGTATGCTCTATAGATCTCAGCCTTAGTTTAGCTCAAACATGATAATAATTATTAATCCGTAGTTTTCATATAATATACATTTTAATAGGTACAATAATGTTTAGAAATTGTGGGTACTCTTTAATTTATTAGAACACACATTATTAGTGAGTTGAAGGGCAAAACTGGGCAAACATGTCAACCTAGTCTTGGAAATCCAGAACAATGTCAGATCTTCTAATGGTCATAACTTTGGTAGTTTTGCATAAAATTAAGTGAAATAAAAATAAGTGTATTGTTATAATAATATTATCTAAGCTCTGATATTAGACCTATTTTTTTATGGACTATACTATCTGAATACACAGGGACTTCTACAAGATATACTCTAATCGTCTAATCATTGTTGAATTGCTGTACTTGCTGTACTTTTACTATAAGTCCCGAACATGTATCTTGTGAGGTAAGTTTTAATGCAGTGGGACTCCAGACTAAATGATCATCATCTTAGCTCATAATAATTTCAAAAATAATTTTGACATTGACTTTAATTTGCTAATGTTTCACTGCACTAATGAAGCTGTTCAATATTTAAATGCATCTCAGAGATTCTTTAACCTTACAGCAATATGATCAAAAGAATATTCGGAGGAGAGTGTATGATGCATTGAATGTATTAATGGCTATGAATATTATATCAAAAGAGAAAAAGGAAATCCGGTGGCTTGGACTGCCCACAAACTCAATGCAAGAATGTACAACATTAGAGAAGGAGAAACAATCAAAATTGGATCAAATACAGACAAAAACACAACAGTTGCAGGAACTCATATTGCAGGTACAGATGACTACATAAATCCATACAATATAACACTTTGGTTAAACTATTTTAACAAAAAAAAATTATAGGTTGTTTTTGTTGTTGTATATATATAGTGTTTTTCTTTATTATGTACAATGGATGGTGTTCTTTTTTTGAAGTGAAAACTTCTTTAGCCGCGTTGAGCACTTTTTGGTAGGGGGTAAACTTGTGGATTCGCTTCACCGACTCCGTCACCGACACCTCGCTCCGACATGCTCGCTAACACCGACATGCTCGCGTTGTTACGAGGACACAAAGGTCTTAAATATAAATATACTACATTCGTAATTAAACTTTAATGTCTTAGTTTTAAGGTTTATATTTTAATATTTTTTTATTTTTTTTTCAATTTTTAATACTAAAATTCTAAGTTATAAGTTTTCACTTCTATCGGCAGTCCCTATGACTGGCAATTTTTTTTTTTGAAAGAAATACTTAGCTTTCATTTCATGAAAAACCGCCATAACCACGCCGGCTTACTACTTAGCTAAAGTCACCCCTCAATGAGTATGGTTTGACCATAGTCCACAATCTTGGACAAATTAACCACACAACACTAGCCAAGTGTGTATTTGCTGAATTTTACATAACTCTGAGTATATTATGAAGAACTCTGGGGCATGAACGTTTCCAATGATATTTAATTGTTTACAACGCACATGACTCTTAAGTTATTTCACGTGCCCGAGAATCTCACTGATTCTCATATTATTTTAATCTAACGTTTTTGAACTGAAATTAGCGAATACTTTCACATATCTGCAGTAACATGCCCTTTATCTCACTTTTCAGCACATCTCATTTAAGAGTTTAATAGAAAGGAATAAAGATGCAGAAAACAAAGGCATCAAACCTTCACCATCGTCAGCCATACATTTACCATTTATAGTTGTGAATACGAGCGATAAGGCATTGATTGACTGTAGCATCTCTAATGATAAGTAAGTATGATTTGAAAATTAAACAATATTTACCCTGTGAATCATCTGCTAAGATTTTGGTTTAAAATTTCATAGGAATTCTTTGATTTTCTGGGATTCAAGTTATCCTTGTAGTAATAAAAACAATTTCAGACTTGCGAACTTATGCATTGTGATATATTTGTATGTATGAGAATCTTAACTTTTTTAATTTGCTGTATTTTAATTTTTCAACTAGATGTTGTGTTTGGTTGGTTGGTTTGTAATATGTATTTGATAATATATATTTTTTTTTTTAACTACCTGCCATCGGCTTTCTAGCCATTTGATAATATGAAGTTATTTTTGTGCTACAAGTAAGAGTGCAGCATAATAAAAATTGCTTATTCTAAATGCATATTGTGTATTAACTTTTTGTTACGAACACGAAGTTTGTGTCACAATGAACAGACGTGTTGTGTTGGTGATAGAAAATTATTTTATTTAAAAAATTTATTCTGGGATATTTATATTTACCGTTATAAAATTTTTTTTTGCTTTCAGGACAGAATATATGTTTAATTTCAATAAGCGGTTTCAAATACATGATGATATAGATATATTGAAAAGGATGGGTCTACTGTTTGGTGATTATAATTTTTTATCATTACTAGCCTAAGCTTGAAAAAGCTTTTTAATTCTGACAGAATATATTACACATATTAAGTATATTGTACAGAAACCATCCTCGAAATCGATGGCTAATGGCGTTAAGTAGCTATTTTCTTTGGCAGGATTAATGTGTGTTGAAACCTCGTATCCACTAGGGGGTACGAGAATGTTCCGCGACACGTGTGCCTAGGGATGTCGACAGAGTTCTTGTCTTTTGCCTTTTGTCTGTTGTTGCCCGTTGTCAGACTTGCGATGTCGAGCGATGTCACACGACCTCTAGGTAAACATGTCGCCGGACATTTGTGTCCGCTTTTTAGGGTTCCGTAGCCAAATTTGGCAAAAACGGAACCCTTATAGATTCGTCATGTCTGTTTGTCTGTCTGTCTGTCCGTCCGTCCGTATGTCACAGCCACTTTTTTCCGAAACTATAAGAACTATACTGTTGAAACTTGGTAAGTAGATGTATTCTGTGAACCGCATTAAGATTTTCACACAAAAATAGAAAAAAAACAATAAATTTTGGGGGTCCCCATACTTAGAACTGAAACTCAAAAAATTTTTTTTCATCAAACCTATACGTGTGGGGTATCTATGGATAGGTCTTCAAAAATGATATTGAGGTTTCTAATATCATTTTTTTCTAAACTGAATAGTTTGCACGAGAGACACTTCCAAAGTGGTAAAATGTTGGTCCCCCCCCCCGTAACTTCTAAAATAAGAGAATGATAAAACTAAAAAAAAATATATGATGTACATTACCATGCAAACTTCCACCGAAAATTGGTTTGAACGAGATCTAGTAAGTAGTTTTTTTTTAATAATTTAAAACTTAGATACTACAGGTTTGTACGGAACCCTCGGTGCGCGAGTCCGACTCGCACTTGGCCGGTTTTTTTCTGATTGCGTATGCTGCGTAGGCCCTACTGGCCGCTACAGCGTCACCGGGGGGGCGCTTGGCGTCGCCGAAATGAAACAAAAAGGATTTATTTCATGTAGTACAACTTTTGCCACTTATGATAAGTCGTAAGAATCTACCACTGGTTCAGAAAGATGATTCTACTGAGAAGAACCGGCAAGAAACTCAGCAGTTGCTCTTTTCATAAACAGAAAAGTGTTACACTTTGTAAATAATAAACAATGCATACGTTACATAACAAGTATTACACTGACTTGTGGGTTACTCGTTGCGAAGCCGGTTACTTCCATGCAACTTTGTCATCAAGGAAATCATCAATAGTATAATAACCTCGACTTAAAAGATGTTGTTTAACACAGTCTTTAAATTTATGCAATGGCAACTCCAGAAACTCTTTTGGTACCATGCTATATAAGCGTAATTGTGTCCCCTAGTGCAAACGAGGCTTAAACACACGTCATGGCCCCTAGTGAATACGACTCTGCTTACAGCCGACATACCACTTCGTAATAATAACACCTCTGTACTATATTTTATTACTCACTAGCTGATGCCCGCGACTTCGTCCGCGTGGATTGAGGTTTTTCGGTTCCCGCGGGAACTCTTTAGTTTTCCGGGATAAAAAGTAGCCTATGTGCTATTCCAGACTATAATCTATCTCTGTGCCAAATTTCATCCAGATCCGTTCAGTAGTTACGGCGTGAAAGCGGAACAAACATACAAACAAACTCACTTTCCCATTTATAATAATAGAGGATTATTTTTAATAATCTGAGATATATTTCGCTTGCCGGACCAGGGTATTTTTCATACAAAATTAATTTAATATTGACCTTGGAATATTTTGATTGAATGAATATTGAAAAAAAATTTAATTCAGTTTTCTCTTTAAATTCTTGTAACTTTGGGTTTCTTTTAACAATACCAATTTTAAAACTTTCAGGTTTGGATAAAGGCGAATGCACAGAGGAGGATCTGGAAAAAATCAAAAGTATGGTACCAAAGTCATTAGAGAGCTACGTTGAGCGTAAGTTATTTTATTTTTTTATTTTATTGTAAAGGCTGGCGTCTACTAGGCTCGCCAAGTAGAGTCGAGTCCAAACGCAATAACTCGCTTTCTATAATATTTGCTGAATATTTTCGAAACTGTGTCGATTAGTGCGTGCCAAAGTGCGCCGAGTTTGAAAAAAACCCGCATACGAAACAAATGCGACTAAATTGAATTCGACGCGATTCGGCTGTAGTCGACTCTGGACTTTAAGCTTCTTAGGTAGAACATGGTGCAGAGTTACTTGAACTAAATCTTAAAGGCCGAAACAAACCGGCTTCGTACCTACGCTTGGGTGTATACTTACACGTACCACTGCGTTGTAACTTGTAATGTATGGAACTATATGAGACTGCACGTGCACGTCTCGCAATCGGTGTACTACACCCGCTCGGAAAGTTCAGTTCGCGCGCGAGGTCCAAGGAAACCTAGGGAATGTTGACGTAATGAGATAGAGTTGTAATTTAGTCGATATAACGTTATCGATACTAACACATCTTTATTATCTATCTATGCGCGTGCATTGAATCAATTATGAAATAATAATTCTATGAGGATAGTATGTGCAATAAGGAAGAAAAAAACAAATTGTATCATTAAATTAAATTATAATGAACTGTACAAAATGAACGTAAAATCACTGTCGCAATCAGAATAATCAGTACTTAAGGAATTTAAAAATTAAACAGCTATTTGCACACACAAAGAAACTTTTAAGTTTAGTACTATTTATAGTACAATATAACACTGCTATCGCAAAATTAAAAACAGGACTCTATAAAGCGTACTCTCGCGCCAAGGTCGGCACTAGTCTGGGAGCGTGCGGGTTATGAAGCGACGGTCGGGCGCGGTGCGCACCCGCCCGCTACCTCAGCCCCCGATTCCTCGGACCTCGCGCGCGGACTATACCGTCCTAGTTTTTTCAAAACTATTTAAAAGGCATCAGGCCATAGAGCATTAGATTAAGGTACATAACTCCTCATTGCACTCTCGTATACGCCACCTATGATGTTTATAAGGAACGTAGATTGGAAAATTCCTCATTGTCTAAGCAAATCATAATCATTTGACAGCTTAAAACGTAAAAGGGTTATCCAATAGGGATGGGTCGATTTTTACAGTCTTTGGCGGCGTCTTTCAAATCTGTTGTTTTTTATTCAGTCACTAATGCCAAATCACTATGGCAAGTTACACAATTATGCAGCACGTCCAAATGATAAAATTTGACTATTTACAAACATTGCGACGCACGACGCGCTGGCCCTTCCAAGTCGACTCTCCGATGTTTGGTGGCCGTTGAAACAACCGGTTCGGTTAACAATCAGCCAACTCCGTACATCAAACGAACTCCAGATCGGTCGAGAACATCGCCGCTGTCTGTGAAAGTGTGCAGGAGAACCGGACTCAGTTAATTCCTCGACGTGCATATAAGAACTCGGCATTTCGCAGACTTCAACTTATTTAATTATGCGTCGGGACTTGAGCCTGCACCCGTACAAAATTCAGCTGACCCAGAAGCTCAAAGTTAATTACCATGGACTTCGCCGTTTGCTCGCTGACTGGGCTACGGAGCGTTTGGAAGAGGACCCCAATTTTGAAAGAAAAATCATCTTGATTTTAAAAGAATGTCCCCGCTAGACTTTTTGTGGGGTTTCTGAAATCGCAGGTCTATGCCAACAAGCCACAATCGAACCATACCTTTAAAGTTAACATAACCCAAGCCATCGCTCAAATTCAGCCTGCGATCTATGCGAGAGAGTCAAAATTGGACCTATCGAATACGTGCCACCGTACGAAGCCGCAGTGGACATTCGAACGATGTTATATTCGCTAAGTAATGGCATTCATGGGTCTTTCAAATAATGAAAGAATTAAGTTAATATCTCACACACACAGCTCGTTTTATATGCTATTTCAACATCGACCCGCCCTTATTGGAAAACCCTTAATTACTCGAACTGTTTAATATTGTTCATACATACTTACTTGTGATGCTTTTTGACGTGCAGGGATCTATGAACCCTTTAAAACCGGTCGAATTATACGAACTTGACAAACGATTACGATATCCTTACACAATCGCTGGGCTGATAATCTTAGTAATAAATATTATATATCCAATATCATGCATAGAAAATGAAGCGACTCTGAATGAGCATCCTAATAATATCACGTGTGTGTCAAAATGGTAGAATAAAATTATTGATTAATTAGAAAAAGAGTAATTTATTATTTTAGTTTTTTATCAACATTAAGTAATCCACAATATTTCATTGTTGTTTTAGTATAAAGCAAGCGAAAAATTTTATGGCAACTAAATTATTTTTACAGAAATGGGCAGAGGTGTAAGTAATAGTCTTTCTGATATTCTTGAAGAGGATGATCCTGAAGAAGTTGGTGAAGAAGAGGAGACATTGCTGGAGGGCGAAGCTGACGCTGAGGAGCAGGAAGTGGAGACCAACGAGTACAGTACAGACAGTAGTGACGTGGATGTGTAGCGATGTGATGCCTTTTGAAACTATGTATTTGTACCATATATCAATCATAAGACATAATAAAGATTTAAGTTTACTTATGGACTTTTTTTTTACAGTATCTCTATAGTTTTAAAATTAAAATTGCTCATATATGTGCAAAATATAATGAAATATCTCAAGTTATACCTGCTGGGCAATCGGCTAAAAATGACAGCTACAGTGTAACGATCGCAATCACCTCTGATTGGTTAACACTCTTCCACTATTGGACAAAATCCATTGACGCAGCAAGAACATCATAAATTCAGCCAATCACAACAATTGATACTGTAACAATGATTCATGCAGGAATTACACAATCGCTCAGCTGGCATCGACTTAGTCCACAATTTTAAGGAGTAGGTATGTACACGTAATACATGTAAAAAACACTGTGTACACTTATAACCGAAGTGTTTTATCAGATGGAAGTACATATCAGTGAATGTGTCACTTTTTTATGTCATATTTAATGTATATTGTTAGTGAATTTCCGTTATCTGTGTTAGTGAACCTTTTAAAAAAAATAGTTTTCATTAATAACCCTAAAAGTAGATATATTCCATTCAATGCGAAGACTATACTATTAACTAGTGGTAAGACCTCGCGTCCTATGAGTTCGACGTACAATAGACACGTTTTTAATAACTTGTAGGCAACGACCTCAATTTACATAGATGGGCTCTGTCCAACAAAGAATGTGAACTTATGTTACCAACGCCATCTAGTCTGAAAAACGTGACAGCGCTATGGCGGGGACAAGGACAGGCTTATACAGGTGAGGGGCATGCACCACAAGTCGGACGCCCTACTTTTTTTCTATGAATGGGCCCATCTAGTACCTACATTATACTATATCGATGCTTATAGGTAGATATATATTTTTTTCAGTTGCTCGTGATATTTGGACTACTTACCAGATGATGCCCGCGACCTCATCTGCGTAGTTAGTTTTATATAGGTTTAAAAGTCCCACGGGAACGCTTTGATTTTCCGGGATATAAATGGCTTTCAATACCCATGCAAAAATCATGTCGATTCATTGCGGTATTGCGGTGTGATTGAAAGACAAACCAACATGCATTTAATATATTTTACTATAATTATTATTCATAATTATTTATTTAAAGTACCTACTTAAGTAATTTTACGTCATCTCTAATAATTCGTAATAGCTGTGAGCACACTGAGATTTTAGTTTTCACTCTACATAAAATTCTTAAATAATACCTACCTGATCAATAACACCGAACATCAATTTCTACATCAGTCTATCATTAATTAAAATGCAATCTATAATTGGACATCACAATATGAGTAACATAGTTTACTTTTATCCCGGGAAATTAAAAAGTTCCCATGGGAATCAAAAAACATTCCACGCGGGCGAAGTCGCAGGCATAGAGTAGGATGGTCGCAAGCATCAGCATTCCGCAAGTACTGTAATAATATGTGAAACCTTTCAATGAAAAAGAAAATAAAAATGTGTGGTGTCAGGTGTGCAAATTCACACACGGTAAGTAGAAGTCAAACATCAGAAAAGTAGCCTACGAGCTAATGAGATAAATATAACTTTTAATCTATCTCATTCTCTCGCAGGGTCAAATCCTTTTATTAATATGTTTGTCTCTTTTAGGTGTCGCTTTTTCGTTTCATCGAATTTTCAAATCACAACGACTGTAGAGAAGTTTCACTGCAATAATAATAGTACTTTGATTATATTATATACTATGTGCATACATGTACTTGCAGTTTTTGAGGAGTTATTAATACGGGCTTTAGCTTTTTTATATATCGCACCTTGAAAACAAAAGTGGCACTATACTGAAAAGGGCAATATTGAGTTACAACAACATCTAGATTCCTTGAAAGCAACCGCTTTTAATGCAAAAACTGACATTATCTTAGTTTCAATACTTTTCCCGCGAGGCCGCTAGTGTCAGTTTATACTTTTGGGTAAATGACTTTTAGTCATTCATAGGGGCCTGTTACATTATCAATACCGTATCGCGATCCACGGATCGTGATATTTTTATCGTGACAGTATTGATGGTAGGGTCTCATACTATCAATATTATCATCATCAGTACTGTGTTTGAATTCGTAGAGAATAGTTGTGCTCTCAGAGTAAACATACTCTGTGGTTGTGCCATATACTTAAAAATCCTCCAATTTGGTCTAAAAATTAATCTGTGTCAAAAATCTTCAACACAGCAGACCATTAATAATTAAAAATGGATATCAGAAAGAAAGCAGCTATCGCTATAACATTAGCGATGGCGATTAAAAAAAAAAAACCGGCCAAGTGCGAGTCGGACTCGCGCACCGAGGGTTCCGTACAAACCTGTAGTAAGTTTACGATTTATGACGTATTAAAAATAAAAATTACGTTTGTTGTATGGGAGCCCCCCTTTAATATTTACTTTATTGATATTTAATTATTTATTTTGAAAGGTAATATACAAGTTAATATTCTGTGAAAATTTGAACCGTCTACCTGTTACCGTTTTTAATATTGAGCAAAAAAATACGAAAAACCGGCCAAGTGCGAGTCGGACTCGCGCACCGAGGGTTCCGTACAAACCTGTAGTAAGTTTTACGATTTATGACGTATTAAAAATAAAAATTATGTTTGTTGTATGGGAGCCCCCCTTTAATATTTACTTTATTGATATTTAATTATTTATTTTGAAAGGTAATATACAAGTTAATATTCTGTGAAAATTTGAACCGTCTACCTGTTACCGTTTTTAATATTGAGCAAAAAAATACGAAAAAAACACGTTTATTGTATGGTTGTATGGGGGAACGGAAATACATCATTTGTGAAAATTTCAGCTTTCTAGCTATCACGGTTTATGAGATACAGCCTGGAGACAGACAGACAGACAGACAGACAGACAGACAGACAGACAGACAGACAGACAGACAGACAGACAGACAGACAGACAGACAGACAGACAGACAGACAGACAGACAGACAGACAGACAGACAGACAGACAGACAGACAGACAGACAGACAGACAGACAGACAGACAGACAGACAGACAGACAGACAGACAGACAGACAGACAGACAGACAGACAGACAGACAGACAGACAGACAGACAGACAGACAGACAGACAGACAGACAGACAGACAGACAGACAGACAGACAGACAGACAGACAGACAGACAGACAGACAGACAGACAGACAGACAGACAGACAGACAGACAGACAGACAGACAGACAGACAGACAGACAGACAGACAGACAGACAGACAGACAGACAGACAGACAGACAGCGGAGTCTTAGTAATAGGGTCCCGTTTTTACCCTTTGGGTACGGAACCCTAAAAAACACGTTTATTGTATGGGGACCCCCCTAAATATATATATTTTTTTAATTTTTAGTATTTGTTGTTATAGCGGCAACGGAAATACATCATTTGTGAAAATTTCAGCTTTCTAGCTATCACGGTTTATGAGATACAGCCTGGAGACAGACAGACAGACAGACAGACAGACAGCGGAGTCTTAGTAATAGGGTCCCGTTTTTACCCTTTGGGTACGGAACCCTAAAAACGAAGGCGTTGGGTAAAAAATTGGATTTTAAAACGAAACCAGTAACTACAGTAATATTTTGAATCTAACGCAAGAAATGCTTTTAGGCGATGACTTGGATGATTACGAAAATTATTTTAGAATGAAAGACGATTTGTTTCATCCCTCATCCCTCTTTTTTTTATTCATATTAGAATCGTTGGGATTCCAAAGCGCCTGGCACGTTTCAAAGGTATATAAAAATCCTTTTAATTCTACTTTAACATCTTGCGAGGTCTGCGAGACGTCGGAAGCAGTCAGAGATCCACATTCCCAAAATTCCTCATCCTACATGTTCCGTTCCCATAAATTATAGAACCCTGACGTTCCGTCGTCGGCTGTCGAACATTTACTGATGTGTTCTCATGGAATTAGGAATTGTGTACATGTTCACACTGTCAGTATTATTGAAGCCACGCCCCCCTGGATCGCGGATTTCAAGAACATCCGGTGATCCATCAATATTATCGCAAAACCATCAATATTTGGATCGCGTATCGCGGATCGCGTGATAATACTGATAGTGTAACACCCGCCATAAAGTGACACTATATCACACAGAGTACATTATATATACTGCTTAGCGATGGGCGATTACGAATGATCTGAATAATCGAATAATCTACCACTACTAACGAACACTTTCGAATGGAATATTAGTAATATACTAATGCTCATAATCGAATGACGACTACTAATTAGTAATTACTAATCGCGTTTCGACTGCATTGTTCGCGACTCGGAATCATTCGCCGCTCGGGTTTCGTACTAATTAGTAGAGGTGTTTCGCTTTCGATTGGATTGTTGGCGACTCAATTCTCGGAATCTTTCGCCGCTATGTTAGAAGTGGGTAACTTAGCTTATGCTTTCAGTTGTACGATTGAAATTTTAACCTTATTTTCTTAACTATAAGACTCAATTTCAAAATTGTCAGGTGGATTAATAAGGTTTAAATTATTTTAATAGTATTATTGAAAATTGAAATGTAACCTTATATCTTTGCATATAAGACTCAATTTCAAAATTGACACGTGGCTACTAATTTAATAATCGAACCAAATTAGTAGCTATCAATAATCGAATGAAATTAGTAGTGGAGCAAGTTAGTTACTAATTTTGGTAAATCGTTCGAATGATTCGAACGATTTGTATAATCGAATAGTTCGAACGAAATCACTCATAATCGCCCATCGCTAATACTGCTATATCAGTTGAAGACAAGCATTCGGAGTGGATACACGCTGCGGTGAGTAAAAAAGTGGCGTTTTATTTATAGTGTCGTTTTAAACGTAATTCAAGCTAATATTTCTACTGACGTAATAACTACAAAAATGGCATTTTAAGTATAGCGTCGCTTATTTAGTTAATTTTACACTGAAATATTATTTTTGATCAATTTAAAAATGCCATTTTTTGTTTAGTGCCTTTTTTAACGTTATTGTGTGTAATAATTTTCCGAACTGATAAAAACATGAATGGACGTGTTTTACCTTACAATAAAACACATATTAAACTACTTACCTGATTCAAAGCCTACATAATATATAGAGATAGCATCTGCTTTTCCCTCTCTTTCTTTCACGTACTTGTGTGTCTATTGCCGTCTCTGTCGCACAATCGTCCCGCTAGGCAGGGTGGGGGGCCGGTGCTGGCTGCAGAGGCCCTCCACGATTTCGTCTCATTGGCTCTTTTGACCAAGTGAAGCCAGGCAGAAATCGTCTTGTAGGCTTTGAATCAGGTAAGTAGTTTAATATGTGTTTTATTGTAAGGTAAAACACGTCCATTAAACTCCTGTACCGTGATTCAAAGCCTACATAATATATTGAGATTTGTTTATTATCGCCTGGCGGGACGAGACGCCAATGTGATCAGAATTGTAAGGGCGAATTATAATGGAGTCCAAAATGATTTGTCCAAAATTGTTAATAATAACCTGATAGTAAAAATACTATCTTATAGATCGTAAGTTAGTGCGAATTTGAGACGGCTTCTGTAGGGGACTTTTAGAAGTCAGTGACTATAAAGAAAACGTTCTAGTCTTCTATGTACCTACGCATAACCACAGAGTTTCTTGCTGGTTCTTCTCAGTAGGAACGTCATTCCGAACCAGTGGTAAATTCATTAGACTATTCAAAAGCACTTGTAAAAAGTCTACTTGAATAAAAAATATTTCATTTCGATTTTTTTGTAAATTAAACAAATAAAGAGTAACTTCAGGATAACAGGACTTGAACACTATACAATAGAAATGTAGTGTAAATGTAATAGCTAACCACAGAGTTTCTTGCTGGTTCTTCTCAGTAGGAACGTCATTCCGAACCAGTGGTAAATTCATTAGACTATTCAATAGCACTTGTAAAAAGTCTACTTGAATAAAAAATATTTCATTTCGATTTTTTGTAAATTAAACAAATAAAGAGTAACTTCAGGATAACAGGACTTGAACACTATACAATAGAAATGTAGTGTAAATGTAATTGCTAATATGGTACACATCAATCGAATAATTACAGCAATCAAGCATGATGTGATTAGACTATTATAATAAAAAGGAATTGATAAGCCTTGTTTCATCGAACCCGCATTTATCAGGGGATCGCTTTCTTAGTTTAATTGACCACCTTTGCAATGCCAAACTTCAAATGTCAATTCATGTGCTTTCGGTGGTGGTGTAGTCAGTCACTGAATCAATTAGACTTTTTCAAAACATCCCATATTGCATGAGGTGCTTCTAGAGCTCTACGTTTGATAACTGGTCGCCAGTAAATTCTTTTCCATCGTGGAACCACTATTAAGAACATACCAGCTGATGCTCATACGTTCAGGTGATCGAGCACTCGTGGGATTAGGCATGGTGGAGGAAATACTCACGCTAGACGGTATACCCAGGTATGAGCGAAGGCATCGTGCGCTATCGCGTCTCTATCCGTCAAATCCAGCAAACAATATCTCTCTACGACATGTGCTATCCTGGAAGCAAATAAGTCTATCCTCGGAATTCCCCACTTGGCAAAAATAATGCTTGTTGCAGTTGGAACAAAATGCCATTCCGGGGTTCTTGATAATCGTGATAAATGATCAGCTTCGCTATTGTAAAGACCAGGAATATGGTAAGGTATAATGTTAGTTTTATATTGGTCTAGTAAAAAAGTATTAAAAAACATAAAATTTCATTAGTCAATTTCATCAGGCGATCTGACTTTGTACCGCCCTCGTGTCGCAAATAGGCAATAGCAGTCGTATTGTCTGATTGTAAAAGTATGCTTGAACCAGCTAATCGATCTTTGGCGATTTCTGACACTTTTAAGACTGCTAACAGTTCTTTGACATTGCTATGAAGACCTCGCTCCTCTGGTGACCAAAGCCCTGGTAAATCTTTGTCTTTGAGCCTAGCTCCCCAAGCTGTATCTGCCGCATCAGAAGTCAGGAACTGGGATGCAGGCTGTATGTATGTGTAAGTCCGATTTGTCGTGACGGTTAGTGTTCTACCAGGTCACTTCTGATCGTGATGCAGGCGAAAGTGAGTAGCGTTTGTTCGTGTCATGACGCAGGAGTGAGTTGGCTTGTCTTTGCGAATGACTGAAGTTTAGCCTAGGTACCCCTGGGTACAATGAAACTGGCAAAATTGAATAAGCCTGTTACAGATTGTATCTCTGTTAAGTTTGCTCTATTTGTCCGTAGTAAGAGAGAAGTTTGCTCTTGGATTTTCAGGACATTTATTTTTATAATTTTTTTATTAAACCAGGTTTCCCCAACTACGCCGAAATATTCAAGACATCGCTGTGGGTTTGTAATGGATTTTTCAAAAATTGACCTGCCATCCCAGTTTGGTATAAGCAGGTTGATAGCAACTTGAACTTGATGTTCTAATGATGCATAGTCTTGATGAGCTACTTAGTAAAAAACATCCAAATAGACTAAAATTCTGATTTAGAAAAAATGTCGTTGGTTAGGCAAGGCTGAACCAGAGGAGGCTTTTCAAGGAAAGGTATTCTATGACCTTTAATTATTTTTAACAGCCTCTTTGGGGGGCCCTTTTCTCCTCCGTTTATTTACAAAATATTTTAAGCGACCTGCCTCAAAATATTTGGATTTATTTCTACGATCATACGATGACTGGCATGTCTGTTTGATATGATGGGTTGGCGAGTCAGTTTGCGCAAACTTATTTTGTTTGTGATCTTTTGTATCTAGCCCCTGCGTGGGAAGATATGATTGGTTCGAACACGATTGTTCATGGCTACGATGGGCTGATACGTAATCTAAGCAGCGACTGGCGCTACACGAGTCCTCACCACGCGTGTGTTTGTTGTTATCAAGATCATGCAAACCCTGTCCCTGCGTGGGAGGGTATAATTTGTTTGAACTCACTTGCTTACGGCTGGGTTGGTACTTGAAAGCCGCTGGTACTTGCTGAAAATCTAGACAGCTACTAGCTTTACAAGTGAGGGTATTCACTGCGCAGGGTATTCATACTCGCATTGGCAAGTATCTCGCTTAGCTTGCACGGCTGTCGGGCTTTGCATTGGCTTGTGATTAGCGTTACTGCACGAGGGTACACCTTGCGCAGGGTACTTGTACTTAGCTTGCGCAACCGCTGCCTTATGTAGCGTTTTGCGATTAGTGTTGCTGTTAAGGCTCACGGCGTTTGTGGCAATCTGTCTTCAATCACATACTTCTCTTTTTTTTTTTTTTCTTTTTTTTTTATTAGTCCACAAAACCGACTGCAATTATAAAATCAACCTTAAAAATGTAGCAAATTTCACTGAGGTATTAATAATTGCGTCTACTCGATGTGGACATGGCATGCATACAATTAATTAGGGTACTAATTAAAAATTAAAAAACTTAATAACTACAGCGTAACTTACGTCAAAGAAGAAAAACAACAAAGATTAATTATTAATAAGACAATACATTATGCATTAAGGATCTTTTTGATGCTTTTGATGCTATCACAGAAGATATCTATGGTATTCCGATAACAATTTGCGAGGGATAACATTCTATACAACGGTCCGTGGTGACCAAGATTGCTTTTCACTTGAGGCAATCTAAAAGTCTTGCGATTATGTAGGCGGCTGCTGTCACGAGGCACTACGAATTTTAATCGTTCGAGCAGTTCAGGCGCATCAATGAGACCTTTTATTATCTTGGACAGAAATATAACATCCGCAACCTTTCTGCGCTCCTTAAGTGGTTTCATATTGTAGTAAGCGAGACGAGAGTCATACGTAAACAATTGATTACATTTGAAATCCGTATACGATAGATGGTGCAGAAATCGTTTTTGGATTCGTTCTATTCTATCGGAGTGGACTTGGTACCCTGGATTCCAGACAGTGCTACAATATTCAAGAATACTCCTTACAATAGTGTTGAAAACAAGTATTGATAAACTGGGATCCCTGAATATTTTCATTTGTCTAAAAACTAGCCCCGATAACTTAGACGCTTTGGATGTTATATGTTCAACGTGTTGGCGAAAACTTAAACTAGAGTCCATTATAACTCCCAGGTCTCTTATACTAGAAACCTCTTTAAGTGTCACACCATTAATGTTATAGACACAGCTTAATGGAGATTTCTTCCTGGTAAACTTAACATGGAAACACTTTTCGATGTTCAAAGACATTCCATTCTCAGTGCACCAGGAATGAACAGCGTCAATATCATTTTGTAGTAATTCTACGTCAGCTTGACTGTCAATAGTTCTGTAAATTTTCATGTCATCTGCAAACATTTTATATTTAGAATTTAAATTAATTGCCAAATCATTGATGAAAATTAGGAAAAACGTAGGACCTAGGTGGGAACCTTGAGGTACGCCTGAAGGTATTTTAATCTCAAATGACTTGAAACCATTTACAGCGACAAGTTGCGATCGGTTTTCTAAATATGATTCACACCAGCGCAATAATGAACCGTGGATACCCATGCATTCAATTTTCTGCAGTAAAACTCTATGATTAACCAGATCGAAGGCTTTGCGAAAATCTGTGTATATCGCATGTACTTCACCTGTTGCGTCAACTACCTCGGCAATATCCGAAATGTAAGAAACTAAATTAGAAGCTGTAGATTTATGGGGCCGAAATCCGTGTTGATTTGAATCTAGGAAAGGTGCAATGTGATAGTATATTTTTTTTTGAACAAGGCTTTCTAATACTTTTCCACCGACAGATAAAATAGATATAGGCCGATAGTTTCTTACATCATTAGAGTTGCCGGACTTATGAATTGGTGTAACATATGCAATTTTCCATTTAGCGGGAAAGATACCTGTTTGCAACGAACAATTGAAAATAAGGGTTAACGGTTTGGCCAGTTGATGAGCGCATCTTTTAAGAAATATTGGGGCCAGAAGATCTGGACCGGGTCCCTTAAGTGAGTCTAAGATAGATAGCTGTTTCAAAACTTCTTCTTCAGTAAGCTGGCAATAACTGAACGGTGCCCCCGGGATTGCATTGTTTGAGAGTGGTGAAGAATAGTTTGCTACCTTATAGCTTCTGATATCTGTATAAACCGAGGCGAAATGCTTTGCAAAGGCGTCGCATATATGTTTTCCTCCTTTGGCTTTACAGTTATCAACAAAAATTTCGTTCGGAATACATTTGGAACCATTTTTTCGCCGTTGCTTAAAAAAGTTCCAAAAGTAGGTAGGTTCGTTTCGAATACATTCGGCCACGCGCTTTTTAAAATTTTCATAGCCACATTTAATCATAAGTGAGCAGCGGTCCCGCAATAACTCGTAGGCAAGTTTATCCATCGGATTGTTATATTTCTTGCTTTTATGGTGGACTTTTGCCTTTTCGTTTAAAGCTCTGAGTAAAGGAGCTGTGTACCAAATGGGATAGTGATTATCTCGCGGTTTGCGCGTAGGTGTATGCTTATAAATGATAGGCATTAATGTCTGGTAGAAAATATCTAGTTTTGCGTCGACCGATTTAACATTTTGTAGTAATGGTAACCAATCTATCTGATTTAATTCATTACATACACCGTCGTAGTCACACAAAAAGAAGTTAAGGAATGGTGTTCGACAAGGTTTCATGAAGTGGTTGCTGGTGATTTCTAAAGAAATTTCCAGTGGTGGGTGATGGCTATCAATTGAAACCAAAGCGTTCGATGATTTATGGACTTTTATCCAGCTTTCATTGTTAGAAAGAACTAGATCTAAAATACGTTCATTTACGTTTGGAACATAATTATATTGTTTAAAATTATTAAAAGCAAGGTTTTCGATAAATAAACTATCAATGTTACTACTTAGATAACTAGGTGTTAAGTCGTTACCATTACTGTTCTTTACCCAAGATATGCTAGGTAAATTGAAATCTCCTATGATAAGAGTAAGAGAGTCTGAAGTTATTTTATTACTACAAATGTTAGTAAGATTATTAAGTAGGCATTCTAAGTATTCTTCCTTTACCGGTGGCGGGGAGTAAATACCACAGATGTATATAACTACACTATGACTAAATCTAAATCTTTGCCAATCATTGTACACATTTTAAACAATAAAGTGTTACTTACAAACTAAATCATGTGTTTTACATCCAAATAAGTACCAAAAGTCAAAATAACAACAAATTCAGTTCCTGCGTGAACAGTTGCTGTATAATGAGGGTACTCCCTGCGTAGGGTACTCATACTCGCAAGAATCAGGCTTAGCTTGCGCAGCTGCCGATCTATTGTCGGGCTTTGCATTGGCTTGTGAATAGCGTTACTGCACGCGGGTACACCTTGCGCAGGTTACTTGTACCTACTTAGCTTGCGCAACCGCTGCCTTATGTAGCGTTTTGCGATTAGTGTTGCTGTATAATGAGGGTACTCCCTGCGTTAGGTACTCATACTCACAAGAATCAGGCTTAGCTTGCGCAGCAGCCGATCTATGTAACGATTTACACCGGAAAGCATTTCTCGTACCGCCTGCCTTTTCGAGAGTGCCAGTTAAGGCCGTAGTTGCAAGTGGGAGCGATCTTGCGCAGATAACTTTTTATTAGCGGGACTTTTACGAAGGAAAGAATTTCGTTCCTTCTTTACTCGATCAAATCGGATCGATGTCCACATAGGTAATAACTGAATAATGCCATTAGAAATCTTTCGATAATCACCATTCGAAAACGTATTAGTAATAGTTTCACTTAATTGCTCAAATGTGAGGTTATTTGGGCTGCGGGCCCTTTCTAATTAAGTGCAAATTGCATTTTGAAAAGCTGTTTGTTGCTTTATCAAAGTCGTAGTTAAAACAGCGTAAGATTTCTCTGCGATCGCTAGGTAGATCGATAGATCGAATTCTCTCAACTCTTCATTAGTTGGACGAAACCGGGTTTACTAAGGTAATTATTTTGTATTTCGGTAAATCGAATATTACACCAATTAACGCTATTAAATCTTTGAAGTTTTTCAAGTTTAAACTGATCAATGGAAGTTTTTAATATTGGTGGAGTATTCGCAAAAGTAGCCAAGTTCATACAAAATGTGTTATTATCAAAAACACTTACTTTAAATTATGGCCCACATTGTTTATTAAAAATTACCAGGGACGTCAAAATTGGTTTTGGGATCACAACACTTATTGTGAGTAATGTCCGCATTATAAACCAGGTTTCGTGTTTCACTTACCCCTTTGATCGACCTCTCATGTCTGCTATGTTTATTGTGCACATTAATTTCAGTCACGGAACGTAAATTTAACACTGGTGATGTTGCATCATGTGTAGTCGAACTGCTCGATGTTGCGGGTACTTTACAGAGAACTCGTGTTGCGCACACGTGTTTTAGTTCTTTACCCGTATTGCACAAGCATAATACACTTTATTTATCGCTAGAATGGAACATAAACACAAAGAGCGACGGGTCACTCCCAAAAAGACAATAATAATGAAGGTAGACATTTAAATTCAATGCCATTTTCATGCACTGAGAGGTTACAATAATTAAATTTTCTTAAGACACACTCATTACATACTGTAAATGAATATTGAAATCAACACGAAAATAACGGTAACGCCGTTAAAAACTATTGTAATAAGTAATAACCAATAAATAAATCCACAATTAACTTTCGAACGGCAAACACCGTTTAAAGTAAATTAATATTGAAATCCAGACAGAAATAACGGTAACGCCGTTAAACCTATTGTTAAATTCACAATTAATTTTCGAACAGCAAACACTGTTTAAAACATAAAATAAAATATAAAAATGAAAGACTCACGTGGCAAATAGCGTCGAATCACTCAGCTTGTAGTGGAGACGACCGCTTGCGCCGGGGAAAAAGACGCCAATGAGACGAAATCGTGGAGGGCCTCTGCAGCCAGCACCGGCCCCCCACCCTGCCTAGCGGGACGATTGTGCGACAGAGACGGCAATAGACACACAAGTACGTGAAAGAAAGAGAGGGAAAAGCAGATGCTATCTCTATATATTATGTAGTACTTTGAATCACGGTACAGGAGTTTAATGGCATTATAACCACAGTGCCATTTTTTGTCGGACATAAAAGTTATCAAAATTGAGAAAAATTAACATAATGAGATTAAAATACAGTACAAAACATCGTATTTTGATGTTTTTAAAGAGCTTGATTTGAGTAAAAGAGCAAATAGAAATAATTTTCCTACAGAACACACCGCTAGTTATAACAGCGTAAATTGGAAATATCCGAAAGAAAGAAAACTGACATAAGGAACCTCATTAATGCTGGTTCGATTCCCAGTTATTATACCTCCTACTCATCGTCATCATCATCATCAACCGATAGACGTCATAGGTCTGGACATAGGTCTCCTGCATGGACTTCCACACGCCGCGGTCTTGCGCCGCCTGGATCCAGCGGCTCCCTGCGTCGCGTCTGAAGTCGTCCGTCCACCGAGTGGGGGTCTGCCAACGCTGCGCTTTCCAGTGCGGGGTCGCCACTCCAGCACTTTGGGACCCTAACGTCCATCGGTTTTTCGAACTATGTGCCCCGCCCATTGCCACTTCAGCTTCGCAACACGTCGAGCAATGTCGGTTACTTTAGTTCTTCTGCAGCGGATCTCCACATTTCTGATTTGATCACGCAGAGAAACCCCAAGCATTGCTCTCTCCATCGCCCGCTGAGTGACCCTGAGCTTTCTTATGAGGTCCATAGTTAGCGACCAAGTCTCACATTCGTATGTCATTGCTGGCAACACGCACTGTTCGAAGACTTTAGTCTTCAGGCACTGAGGAAACTTGGACCACAGACTTGGACGAGAAGACATCTCGAAGATTCCCGAACGCTGCCCAGCCGAGTAGGATTCGGCGGCTCACCTCTGTCTCGAAATTGGACCTAGTTACCTAGCTGGACCGTATGTCCCAGGTATATATACCTACTCGTCTACGATTTTGAGTGCAGAGCTCTCAACAATAACTGGTTGGAGCGGAACATGAGCATTAGACATGATTTTCGTCTTACTCATGTTCATTTTTAGGCCCACCTGTTGTGAAACTCTGCTGAGGTCATTGAGCATTGCATTAAGGTCCTCCTACTATGAAATTATATTTCAGTAGTATCTATAGGTATTGTTACGCTACGATACCAAACGATAATCTCATTAAAATAATTGCTATCACTTATAAGTATGCCTAGATCAGTTTATTTTCTAGAAGACTTTATTTTTTATTTTGAGAAAAATACTTTATTTTTTTAAAAGTTGATTTTATGTTTAAGAATAATGTTGGTTTCATTGTTATTAGTTGTAAGGTTTAATTGATACCCCCAAAAATTGTTATTTATACCTAAAACTTGCCTTTCAACGTAAAACGTTACCAAATAATTTTGCCAAATAAATAATGCTTCTTCCTTAGAATAACTACCTATTCTTCTTTCTATGACATCATTTCGTTTTATTTCTGTTTTTTTGCTTACTCCCTTATTTAATCTTTGGGTATTTATTCTAAAACGGGTAGGTTTACGTAAAACAAAAGTGACACTATGCAGAACTTTTTTTTAAAACGATGTTTAACTCCATAATTTACTGGCATGTTTTCAGTACACAACTTAAATATGATAGTCAAACTGATAAATGAAATTAATTGCATTCTTTTCTTCCAGTTATTTGCTAAGATATTGAACAAAAATGCTGCGTAAAAACTTTAAATGGTCATACTGAAAAATGACAATTTTTGTATAACGCCACTTTTGTTTTCAAGGTGCGATATTTTGTGACAGCGCCATCTACATTATTGATACTTACCTACCTACTTACACTTCCTTCGCGCGCGAGGTCCGAGAAATCCTAACTTCGGAATGTTGACGTAGGTAATGAGATAGAGCTGTGATTTAGTCGATATTACGTTATCGATACCTACTAACACATCTTTAATAAGTGTGCATTGAATTATAATAATTCTATGAGGACGTAATGAGATAGAGCTGTGATTTAGTCGATATTACGTAATCGATACCTACTAACACATCTTTATTAAGTGTGCATTGAATTAATTATGAAATAATAATTCTATGAGGACAGTATGTGCATTAAGGAAGAAAAAACAAATTGTATCATTTTAATTATTATAATGAACTGTACAAAATGAACGTAAAATCTAATTAATCACTGGTGCTGATTCTGTATAGCACAATCTCTAAACTAAACTAAAATGGCAGCTTTAAATCTAGTTCTGTCCCTTTCCGTAGGGAGTATTATGAAAGGGCTAGCAATATTTGTAATGCTCTAATTTTAGTTTAGTTTAGAGAATGGGGCTGATTCTGTAGTGCACAATCTCTAAACTAAACTAAAATGGCAGCTTTAAATCTAGTTCTGTCCCTTTTACGTAGAGAGTATTATGAAAGGGTTAGCAATAATTGTAATGCTCTAATTTTAGTTTAGTTTAGAGATTGTGCACTACAGAATCAGCCCCATTGTGTTATACAGAATCAGCACCACTGTCGCAATCGCAAGTATTCAAAGGAATTTAAAAAATAAACAGCAATTTGCAAAAGAAACTGTTAAGTTTAGTACCTACTATCATAGCTACTATCTAAAGTACAATACCTTTAACACTACTATCGCAAAGTCTAAATACATATAAAAGGCAAAGGTGACTGACTGACTGACTAATCTATCAACGCACAGCTCTAACCACTGGTCGGATCGGGCTGAAATTTTGCACTCAGATAGCTATTATAACGTAGGCATCCGCTAAGAAAGGATTTTTGAAAATTCCAACCCCAAAAGGGTTAAATGGGGGTTGACAGTTTGTATAAAAGTTCGTCATTTACTCAAGTTGTTTTTCAAGTAATATCCATGAAACTTGGAATTTGGGCTTTCCTTTGAAAAAAAAAATAGTAGTACTACGTACAAGAGTACGTGAAGACACAGCGTGAAGAGTACTTAATAGTTCCATGGATTCAGTCCACAGACATATAAATTCAGTCATAGGTCATAGCCGATTCCATGGACCTAATATACGATTCAGTCTAAAGGTCTGATCTTAGTGGTGTTCCGATATTTAAAGCACTGCGAGCAGGAGCACTGTCAGTGCTCTTTACTGGGGACTTAACAGTGCTCGCAGTGTATTTCGGAACACACCCTTAGTGTAATCATATAATGTAGTCAAGTTGCTTCAATATAATTTGGTTGCTGTTGGGTTGGTTACCACTTACCAGTATTTACTATTTAATATTTATAATGTACTCTGTGGTTGGTTGGTTTATGGTTATTTGTTTATTTTTACGAGAGTATTGAGTAAGATTTAACAAAATCCAACCGAAACACTACAGAGGTGCAGACTGCAGTTTTCTCCAGGTTTTTGTGTTTGAGCCTTGCCTTGCTTGTGAGTTTTATGAAAACTTTAGATTCCTCTAATTCTTCAATCGAAACGAATCAAAGTTGACGAATTAGAAACCTTGTCCTCTCTTATGTTTCTTTCTAATTCTACCATAATTAACGACGTCCTCATGCTAATAATATATAATAATTCAGTGTAAGTAGTACTATTACCTTATAGCAGCAGTTCTCAAATTGTGTTATGCGGCGGAAAACGAAATTTTTGAAGAGCCCTAAAATAATCAAAAATTTTCTTCTTTCTAGAATAAGATAACATTGACAGTAAACATTTGCATCCAATGGGTATGCAATAAAAATGTTTTTTTAGTAGGTACCCATTTAAACCCTCACGGTTTAGGTGGGTACTAAAAAAACATTTTAACTATGACTGCCGATTGTAAATCTTCAGAAATCCCCTCTCAACTTAGTAGGTATTGAAGCGGTACTTAACCCCATACAGAAAAGAGAAAAGCATTGTAGACCAACCACTAGATTGTCAGAAGACATCAAAACAGATTATAAAGTGTAAAAGAACTATTGCGACAATTACTACAATAATCCTGTGACTTTAATACCGAAATAGATATTTGCTCCAATTATAATTTTTATTAATTCTATACTTCTGTGGAAAAAAAACTTATTACAATTTACTAAAACCAAAGACTTAAAAGAATTTGCTTTCATTTGATGTACTTATTATATACAGGCAAAACAAAAGCAATATGAAGCCAACTGTAGCTGCAGATGAAATGTTTCCTGAAGGAGTTGGGCCATATATGGATTTAGAGGAGGTACCTATGTAAAATAATTATTGATTTGGTTTAGTTCTTGCAATTCACGAGTGCAAGTGGCTCATAGTAAGTTGTACTAAAGTCCTATCTGTATACATTTGTACTTGTAGGTATATGTGTAAATAAGTGCTTATACCTATTTGTGTGTACAACTGACCTCTACGAGAGGCATGAACACACACACCCTATGTGCATAACTTCAAGTAAAGTTCATGCACTCTTGTGAGTTATAAGATCTAAAGTAAGGCCAATATAAGCGTAGACAAAATGTAAACAAACAAACGAGAGGTCGTTCGCCTAATGAAGGGGTAAACAACACTTTGGTCTTCTGTAAAAAATATTATATTATCAGATGTACCTATGTAAGTATTGAAGTTCCGTCAAGGGCTACGTTTACGTATTAATATGTTTGAAGATGAAGCCCGGAATTTTTGATCTCAGAAAATAATCACTCGTAGCCGTTGCAATAGTTTAGTAAACACAAACAGTATTTTTCAGTCATTAGTTGCAGAATTCGGTTTAGTTTTGCTTACAGTCTGAACAACTGTGTGATTTGGAAAGTCGATAGATATGATTATTTTATTATATTTAATTCAAAGGCAAAGAAAATAAACAAATGAAGTAATAATTAATGTTTTTATTAAATTTTTTTTCACAAATTCTTAAGGTTCACATAGCAATTGTGTAATTATTTGCAACATTAATTGATCCTTGATTACTGAACTACTAAGTACATAATATACATATTTACATACGTTAGTACTAATATAGTACTATTATGCATATAACAAGTTTTTTTTTGTTTATATTTTTATACGTGTTTTATTTTATATTATTTTTAACCACTTGCCTGATTCTATAAAACAATTTCCTCTTATGAGATTTAAGAAAGCTTTATTTGACATGCTTCTAGACAAGTTGTATTATAAGACGAATGACTACTTGACTGAGAAATTTAACTAACTTATTTTCTGTATTTTTAGGTATTTGAATTGTTTGACATTTAATTTATTTAAATATGACATATTATTTTGATTATTATTATAGGTTTTTTATTTTTATTAGGTATTAATTTTAATTGTGACAAATACCTCTTTTTTACTTACATTATTATTATTTTGATTATTACTATTTTTGACATGTTAAAATGAATTTAATGGTTCCATGTTGTGAATATTTCCATGATGTATAATGCATTTAAGTATTTCTAAGTGGGTAGTAGGTGAAATTGAAAGTTTGTGTGTTTCCATCGCTTCGGTTTAATAGTTGTCTAAGGTTTAAATTCTTAATGCCTAATGTAAAATTATATCTTAACTTAGAATATTTTTGCACGCCAAGCTTGGCAGAATATGTGGAAGTTTTGATTTTAACATCTATGTAATTATGTGTTGCATGTACCATATTCTTGAAAAATAAAATAAAAAAATGATTATACGACTGCCTGAAAAAAGGAGTATATTGTTTTCAGGGTTCATGTATGTATGCATGTATGTATGTATGTATGTGAGTTTGTATATTCCACCAAAACTTCCATAGTTCAATATATATATAAAATGTGCAGTCATATTTTTTAATCTTTTAAAATAATTCACTTGTTACTCTGAAACTTCCGATTCTGAAAAGTCTTCAGATTCAGAAGTTTCAGAGTCTGTAACATTTATAATAAAACTATCTGTCACATCATCGATAGTGAAATCAATTTTATAAAAATTTTCTTCTTCTTTTATTGTATGCTCTATACATTTTTGCCATCGAAGAGGCGTTACCCTATCGATGGCTTCTTTTAATAATCGTTTCACATTTTCGAATTTAATTACAAACAACAAACAAACAATAACTTCCATTAGGACGATATCAAATACAGTACATCCAGCGAGCGCGTTCCGAAATGGAATGAGTGAACGGCAAATGGCGGACCGACGCGACGCGTAAAATGTTACTTACCGCTATGTTTCGCCGGTGAGACGTCACGACTTTTATTATGAAATCCACTGTCGACCACGTAAGCGCGTCGCGCGTAAGTCTATCACTATGCGCGAAAGAGACAGTTATAGTTGTGGCGTAGTTAGTTGTTTTCGTGAGGGTTTCATAGTGAAGGTACGTCAATAAACTTTTGTCCACGCTTATATTGGCCTTACTTTAGTATACTGTAGTCATCGACCACACAACCAATAGACGTCTAATTACTATGCTTTCGTAATGCAAACAATTCAGTCAAATGACTCAAGTAAGCGGGCGCGGGGTACTAAACGCTGATTGGTCTACTCAAGGTCAAAAAAATCATAAATCAAATGGGATGGGGTCCTAACTCCTAATAATTATTTATCGATAATTAATTATCGATATACTCTAATTAATATTTAAATAACTCGGTAGGTTTTGTTACAAGGGCGTGGAATTATATAAGACCTATTAAGTCTGATGTGTTGTCTGAAAGTGTTCGCCCTATATGAGGAGTGTACTGGTGAACTATTTCACATATTTCATATCTTTTTGATGTTTTGATACTTGATTTTGCTCTATCTACAGAAATGCATAACAGGAACAGAAATCCTAATCCATACTAATTCCATACTAATATTATAAATGCGAAAGTGTGTCTGTCTGTCTGTCTGCTACGCTTTCACGGCCCATCTGTTCAAGCGATTTTGCTGAAATTTGGTACAGGGATAGGTTGGATCCCGGGAAGGACATAGGCTACTTTTTATCCCTGAAAATGAGGAGTTCCCACAGGAATCTGAGAAACTTTGTCCACTTGGACGAAAACGCGGGCATCATCTAGTAAATAATAATGCGGCTTCGTACCCCTACTATTATTGATTAAGTTGTATTGAAATGCATTTTTTACTATAAATTATTATCATATTAGGATCTTTTAAAGTACCCACTGTAAACTTCCAGGCTGGGGGTCCTTCCAACTTGCTCATGGACTTGGCTGCTAATGAAAAAGCTGTTCATGCAGACTTCTTCAATGGTATTTGTTTAAATCATCATAATCATTTATTTTAAACTAGCTGATGCCCGCGACTTCGTCCGCGTGGAATGAGGTTTTTCGGTTCCCGCGGGAACTCTTTAATTTTCCGGGATAAAAAGTAGCCTATGCTATTCCAGACTATAATCTTTCTCTATGCCAAATTTCATCCAGATCCGTTGAGCCGTTGGAGCGTGATTGAGTAACAAATACATCTGTGTAACTAGCTGATGCCCACGACTTCGTCCGCGTGGATCGAGGTTTTTCGTTTCACGCGGGCACTCCTTAATTTTCCGGGATAAAAAGTAGCCTGTGTGTTATTCCAGACTATAATCTATCTCTGTGCCAAATTTCATCCAGATCCGTTCAGCCATTGGGGCGTGATTGAGTAACAAACATCCATCCATACATCCATCCAAACTTTCGCATTTATAATACTAGCTGATGCCCGCGACTTCGTCCGCGTGGATCGAGGTTTTTCGTTTCCCGCGGGAACTCCTTAATTTTCCGGGATAAAAAGTAGCCTATGTGTTATTCCAGACTATAATCTATCTCTGTGCCAAATTTCATCCAGATCCGTTCAGTAGTTACGGCGTGAAAGCGGAACAAACATACAAACAAACTCACTTTCCCATTTATAATATTAAGTAAGGATTTATTTGATTATATTTTACACAGATGTAGTAAACAGATACCGCGCTCGGAACATGGAAGTGCGGCCAAAATTTATTCGAGTGTGCGTGACAGCACTGTCTGAACACATGCATCAGTGTGCGTGAAATGTTGCCAGATTAATGAAAAAGTGCCAAATTAATGAAAGAAAATCTATTTGTTGGTTCTTTCTTTAGGCCTTCGATTTCAACGACTTATGGTAGGAGAATAGCTTGTATCCTGGAAAAGGAGATGCGCATATTACTGTGGTGGTACGCTGGCTACTTTGGAGCTACGCTGAGTACTTTAGCGGTACGACGAATACTTCCAAGATATGCCAGTTAAATTGGTGGTACGTAGACTACTTTAGAGGTAGGCCGACTACTTTAGAGGTACGCCGACTACTTTAGAGGTACGCAGACTACTTTTAAGGTACGCCAGCTACTTTAGCGGTACGCAGACTACTTTGGTGTTACGTAGGCTACTTTTAAGGTACGCCAGCTACTTTAGAGGTACGCAGGCTACTTTGGAGGTACGTAGGCTACTTTGGTGGTACGCAGGCTACTTTTAAGGTACGCCAGCTACTTTAGAGGTACGCCGGCTACTTTAGAGGTACGCAGGCTACTTTTAAGGTACGTAGGCTACTTTTAAGGTACGCCAGCTACTTTCGAGGTACGTAGGCTACTTTGGTGGTACGTAGGCTACTTTTAAAGTACGCCAGCTACTTAAGAGGTACGTACGTACCTCGTACAGCTCTTCGTACCTCGAAAGTAGCTGGAGTACCTTAAAAGTAGCCTACATACCTTAAAAGTAGCCTGCGTACCTCTAAAACAGCCGGCGGACCTCTAAAGTAGCTGGCGTACCTTAAAAGTAGGTAGCCTGCGTACCACCAAAGTAGCCTACGTACCTCCAAAGTAGCTGGCGTACTTTAAAAGTACCCTACGTACCACCAAAGTAGCCTGCGTACCTCGAAAGTAGCTGGCGTACCTTAAAAGTAGCCTACGTACCTTAAAAGTAGCCTGCGTACCTCTAAAGTAGCCGGCGTACCTCTAAAGTAGCTGGCGTACCTTAAAAGTAGCCTGCGTACCACCAAAGTAGCCTACGTACCTCCAAAGTAGCTGGCGTACCCTAAAAGTACCCTACGTACCACCAAAGTAGCCTGCGTACCTCGAAAGTAGCTGGCGTACCTTAAAAGTAGCCTACGTACCTTAAAAGTAGCCTGCGTACCTCTAAAGTAGCCGGCGTACCTCTAAAGTAGCTGGCGTACCTTAAAAGTAGCCTGCGTACCACCAAAGTAGCCTACGTACCTCCAAAGTAGCTGGCGTACCCTAAAAGTACCCTACGTACCACCAAAGTAGCCTGCGTACCTCGAAAGTAGCTGGCGTACCTTAAAAGTAGCCTACGTACCTTAAAAGTAGCCTGCGTACCTCTAAAGTAGCCGGCGTACCTCTAAAGTAGCTGGCGTACCTTAAAAGTAGCCTGCGTACCACCAAAGTAGCCTACGTACCTCCAAAGTAGCTGGCGTACCTTAAAAGTACCCTACGTACCACCTAAGTAGCCTGCGTACCTCGAAAGTAGCTGGCGTACCTTAAAAGTAGCCTGCGTACTACCAAAGTACCCTACGTACCACCAGAGTAGCCTGCGTACCTCGAAAGTAGCTGGCGTACCTTAAAAGTAGCCTACGTACCACCAAAGTAGCCTGCGTAGTGCGTACCATCTGCGTACCAAGCAGCTGGCGTACCTATAAATTAATCAGCGTACTTCGAAATAAGCCGGCAGCGTAGCTGTTTCACAAAAAAAAACTATCTACTAACAGCCCATTTACACCTTTAATTTAAGGGAAAATATTTCAACGTAAATTAGCAACACTGATAGATATCGTTGAGGTTTTGTGTTTCAAGTCATCAGCAGTTAATTATCATGGAAAAAAAATCTAACAGAATGAAAATATAAATTTTTGCCTATGAAACGAAACATCTTCCTTTTTTAATTTTTCGTAACAATTTTGACAGTGTTTCAAGACACAAGACGGCATTATTTTGAGAAACTTGTCTACACACACGTCACGTCAAAACTTCTCGACGCGTCGCATCCAACTAACTGAGAATTGTATTTGCTTTTCGTTTTGTATTCGCTTTGTTGGCGCGTCTGCCGTGTTCCGAGCGCGGTATCTGGTACTACATCTGTGATATTTTATAATATTTATTTGATTATATTATATATAATACACATATAGATTAGATTAAAAGGATAATTTGAGTAAACTTCTTTTCAGATTTTGAAGACCTCTTTGATGACGATGACTTAAAGTAACACCAGTCTGTTTAAAGAAATATTTGGATGAATTGAATTTAATTTAAGCACTTTATTTCATAATGCAAGTTTTAATAATACCTCTTTAATTTTCCGGGATAAAAAGTAGCCTATATGTGTTAATCCTAGGTATTATAGACTTTTACAAGAGATAACTGTACTTTAGGTAACTATCTCTAGGAAGGCTGATTCAGTATTTGGTGGGTGTAGTGTGTAGGGTTGCTCTGGTGAGATGAGTGATAGTTAGAGGTGGGCATAACGGCTTAAAATGATAAGCAGACTTTTTCGTTATACTTTTTTTCAATAGTCACTTTCAATAACTGCTTAATTGCTTATTTGCTATTTTCATTTTTCGTTGTTTGCTCAAATTAATAACATAACAGTTATTGAGATATTGACTATTTCGACTATTTCAATGAACTTTCCTTCGTACTTTTCAGACTTAGGACTGTCTGAATACTATTTTCAACTGAATTACCTACCGAATTTTGTTTGTAATTCTAAATCCTAAGTCCTAACTAGTACCTACTTAATTATATTATATTATATTATTATAATGCGAATGTGAGTTCGTTGGTTTGTTTTGCTGGCCCATCTTCCAACCGATTTTGAAGAAATTTGGTACAGATGTAGGTTTTGTCCCGTGGAAGGACAGGCAGGTTAGAACTTGATATCCCGGAAAATTAAGAAGTTACCACAGTAATTAAAAAAATAATTAAAACGAACGAACGAAGTCGCGGACATCAGTTAATTAATCGTAATATATATTCAAATTATTTTAATGAATAATGTTAATATTCAGTCGTACTTATAAGTTCACTGGATGATGCCCGCGACTTCGTCCGCGTGGATTAAGGTTTTTTGATTCCCGCGGGAACTCCTTAATTTTCCGGGATAAAAAGTAGCCTATGTTCTTCCCCGGGATATAACCTACCCCTATACCAAATTTCAGCAAAATCGGTTGAAAAGATGGGTCGGGAAAGCGTAGCAGACAGACAGACAGACAGACACTCTTTCGCATTTATAATATTAGTATGGATTGATTTTCAACGTCGCATCACATGTCAAAATAATTGATATTTTCTGGAATTCGCGAACAGTCAAGTAACGACAATCGGCAATGTTTTCGCCAACGCGGAAAAAACGTAACTGAAATGAATAATTTTAATCTAGAAAATTATTAAATTAAACGAAATAGAAAATAATTAAGCAGTTAGTTAGTTTCGTTAATAATCTCAATAAGACGCAAAACAAATTCAACCTTATTGTTCTGGAATAAAGATCTGTTTAGGAACGCAGTCCTTTTGCGTTTATGATGTTATTATTGGCCGAAATGTTGCATCACGTTATTTTATGCGACATCTGTTGGTGAAGTGGTAAAACATTTCGACTCAAAACTGCCAAAGTATTGCTTAAGACTAGATGGCTCTGGCCTCTGATATCAAAATACTAAACTGAAATAGTCTTTCTTCATAGTTAGAACTGTTTTTCAACTAAACACGATTTAGGCGCATAATTAAATTCTATTGTAGAAACTCTATTTGTTTAAGTTGACGATAAAAACTGCATCATGCCATGCGACATCTGTAGGCCGCTACTAAAACCATTTAGATACAGTCTCTTGACTATTGACTTGTCTTTAGGCTCTTACTTAATAATATCAAAGAATTGCTCGAGATGGCTCTGATTGCAATGAATGCTAGACGTATTACAAATTAAAAGTTGAAAAACCAGCAATCAATATGATTAAAATAGCAGTCAAAAAATAATTGACTTTTTTTAACTAACGTGTTAGAGTGTTAATTTTAAAAAACGTGTTATATTTTCAGCTATTCGTTATAACGCCCACCTCTAGTGATAGTTTGCCCGCATTTTAGTATTATCACAGGCAATCTAAAAGGTGATAATTTGAATTCTTTAGTTTGAATACATAAATCGTAAATACAATCTGAAACAGGAAAATGAATAGTAAGGAGATATTTAAATACTACACACAAACACTAACATAAAATAGGTAAAGTAAATTTGGCAAAATTTAACACCAAATTAAAATGGCAAAATGATAGCAATTCATTTTATGCTGCGTCCATACGCTTGCCAAACCTCAACAAGCCATCACAAATTCAAACGTGTGGATAGAGTATTTGACTTGGTTTGTGTAGGTTTGCAAGCGCTTGTAGCCGATCCGGCGAGTGTCGGTTTTTTGTTCACAAATCAAAGGGAATTTGCCGCAAGCGCTTGCGACAGTGTCCCCACCTTAGGGTATTTTCCCCTAGATTTAGGGGATTTTTGAACACTTAGGGGATTTTTTAGGGTATACAATTATTTAGGGAAATTTTTAGGGGAAAAAAAATTATTAGGGAATTTTTTAGGGAAAGTTTCAACTTTCGGTTCGAATCGGTGACTGCGTGTATCTGAACGTAACTTGGTGTGCCGATGTTACTCATGGAAGTAGGAATCAAGGACTTACGACTATGATGTTACATTTCTCTATGGCTCCAAACAAAATAAATTTTTCTCTTTCGCGCTCATAGAATTGTGTACCTACGTGGAAAGAAGAGATGTCGAATACGAATAATGCTGCTTTATGTGTGCGAGGTAAACTGGTTTTTATGGATTTATACGCTATGGTTTAGGTACTCTTGTTTGTTTGACTTGGTTGGTTTGACTGTCAGTGTTTTTAATCTAGGTAGTGTGTTTTTCGCTTGTTCCAAATGTATGTACGCCACAGACATATAAATAGAAGCAGACACAACATAAATTTCACACCCACATAGACAAGTGTATGCGAATCAGTGTGACTTAGTGTGACCGTGTCCCTGCAAGCAAAAATGTGTATGTATTAATTTGCTGCAACACTGTGCTACACCAACGCACACATTGACAAAAATTCAATGCGTGGCAGTCACTAAAAGACATCTATGAGACCTATGGCGTTTGCTTACATTGTGTTGTCTTGGGTGTCATAAGTTTTTTGTGAAATTTGGAGATTTATATGAATATTTACTGAAATAAAATGGTGAAGTGTTGTGTCCCCCTGTGTTACAACGCTTCGTACAGGAAAACCCCAGAAGTAACGTTCCATCGGTAAGTAAAATTCATGCTATCATGTAGCTTTGGAATGTTTTCGTATCGCATCGTATCAAGGCTAAGATATCTAATATTTTATAGTTGTTATGACGAAATATGTAGCCATGCATATATTAAAACTATAATATTATGGTTTTCTGTAGAAATACATGCTTTAAGTTGTTGAATAATCTTTTTTGACATTTTGAGAACTTTAACAAATTACAGGGCCGGCCTCGACGACTCTTTTATTTTAAGTATATAACTTCGACTTTTAATTTCAGGTTTCCAAAGGATGAATACCTGAGAGACCTATGCATAAAAATATTAATAGAAAAGACTGGCAGACCAACTCATGGAGTGCTATATGCTCCAAGCATTTTACAGATAATCTAAGAACGTAATATATTCCGTACAATTCTATCTCCTGGTGCAATACCGACCATTTTCAAAGAAAAGTTAGTTGAGGTCTTATACTAAGTAGGTACCAATTTACCTTATCTTCCATTAGGTGGATGAATTTCATTAATTTTTATTGAAAACCTCAATACAGATTCTAAAGCACTAATTGTAAAGTTTATTTGAATAAAAAACATGTGAGTTTAAAACACCTGCCGAGCGATCGCGTAACTTCTGCATCAATCATTGATACATCGCAATCACCTCTGATTGATTAACACTCTTCCACTATTGGACATAATCCATTGACGCAGCAAGAATGCCATAAATTCAGCCAATTACAACAATTGATACTGTAACAATGATTGATGCAGAAGTTACGCGATCGCTCGGCTGTTGTAATTTTTTATTTAACCTCTTTTTGGAATAACGATTCGATTCGATTGTTTAACAACATTTATTTGGCTTACTGCCAAGAAATTATTGTCAATAGGAACTTTGAGCTAAAATCTGGCGGTATTTACACGATATCCGTTGGTACTGTTCTTCTAAATAATATCCCCATCACCTGCGCGTCGACGCAGAGCGAGAACGACGCGAGAACCACTGGCCATGATACTGACGCAGTCCTCAGGATTTGAGTTGTAACAGGAGTTATAACTCCGCGCGCGACGGTGACGATATCACATGCAGCGCGGAGCTCACCACATTGACTAGGGTCCCGCACGTGGTGATGATTACCATTACTAGTGTTACTATATTGCAGTTGTGATCGCTTGTGATGAGGAAATTATAAAAGTACCAATAATAATTATGTATTTTTAAAATCCTTACAAATTATAGCTTCCAAATGATAGGTGTCTTTAGGTCAATTTTTTTCACGCAACCTAACCCTACATATTAATATAATGTTTTATGCAGCAACAAGGTTCGGCCCTGAGTTTTGTGTATGTGTGCGTAATGTTTTCGTGTGTTTGTAATTGCCACGCTATTTTGTACGTTATCTTGCCTCTGCTTCTCTTTATAACTCTGTGATGTACGCTGTGCACCTATGACAATGTAGGACAATGATGCCATGTTAACCATGGGTCATTTATAGAGGACTCCTCTATAAATGATCTATGGATAACATAGTTCAAAAAGCTGATGATTGATGATGAGAATTCTATTCAAAATCCTCATAGATTTGTGGTAGGCATGTAATATGATCGTTAAATGTTATGTTAGTGACATATAGCTGCTTATTTAGATCTTCACCTTAATAATTGGTCAAAAATTATCTGATGGTAGTGTACTTCCTACATATTATATAATACGTACCTATATAAGGTACAGGATGGTATTGATTTAGTAGATTTTTTTTTTTTTTTTTAGTTTAATATATTAAAAAAAGTTAAATAAAAGTTTAATGCACTTTCATTTGTGTTTTATTCTTAGAATAAATTTTTTAGGGGAAAACATTTTGAAAAGTGCTTATTTTAGGGGAATTTCACGAGGAGTTAGGGGAAAACCTAAATCAGAGGGTGGCAACACTGGCTTGCGACGAGTCCACACGTTTGCGCGGACCTCAGTCTCGTTCGTGCACTGCCGGCGAACAGACGCGTGTGTGACGTGTGTAAAAAAACCGGCCAAGTGCGAGTCGGACTCGCGCACCGAGGGTTCCGTACAAACCTGTAGTAAGTTTTACGATTTATGACGTATTAAAAACAAGACGAAATGAACCGCAAAACTAACTTTGTTTGTAGAGGTTTATTGTTAATATCAAAAAATTACGTTTGTTGTATGGGAGCCCCCCTTTAATATTTACTTTATTGATATTTAATTATTTATTTTGAAAGGTAATATACAAGTTAATATTCTGTGAAAATTTGAACCGTCTACCTGTTACCGTTTTTAATATTGAGCAAAAAAATACTTAAAAAACACGTTTATTGTATGGGGACCCCCCTTAATATATATATTTTTTTAATTTTTAGTATTTGTTGTTATAGCGGCAACGGAAATACATCATTTGTGAAAATTTCAGCTTTCTAGCTATCACGGTTTATGAGATACAGCCTGGAGACAGACAGACAGCGGAGTCTTAGTAATAGGGTCCCGTTTTTACCCTTTGGGTACGGAACCCTAAAAATGAGTTATAATCTGAATCTCGGAAACTGCTCTAACGATTTTCATGATATTTTGTATGCAGGAGGTTTCGGGGGCGATAAATCGATCTAGCTAGGATTCATTCTTAGAAAAAGTTAAAAAAGAAAAATACCGAGCAAAGCTCGGGCACCCAGCTGGTAAAAGAATAATACATTGAATTAAATACACACATGAAATCATAAAATACCTCTAATCAACGTTAGATAGAAGGTTTCTATGAATTTTTAACATCCACCATCTTTTTTGTCGTATTTTTCGTTTTTTTTAATAAAAATAACTTAAGCTGAATGTTAAAGCCGACACAAGCTCGATGTCCGTCATGCTTGCCTGTGCAGAACATACTAACGCGCTCGCAAGCGTGTGGATGGCGGAGTTTGATTCCCAAAATCAAGCCAAACGTTTGTAGAGGTTTGGAGTTTGCGGCAAGTGCCAAGCGTATGGACGCGGCATTACACCTTCATAATATATTTTATCAACGCATTAATGCGACAACCCTGGAGCTAGTAAGCTTTCATTATTTGTAAGTTTATCACGTCTTTGAGAGGTGATATCTCGTGAATGAATATTGTCAGTTTTTATACTTTTAACACAGGTACTGCTCATATCATAATGCCATACTAGTATCAGCCTTCCTAGTTATTGACCGTTTTTGGTAACAATAACTCGTCTTTGAGCCGCATTAAGTAGTCAGTTGCCCAGCCGTGTGCGGGCAGACTCACTATTTCCACCAGAGAGCCCCCTACACGCACCAAATACTGAATCAGCATCCTAGCTTAATAGTTAGTTACTAATAGTACGGCTATCTACTATAATATTATATTCTAGCATTTAAAGTCACAATATGGCCACATGTGTAGATCCTTCATCTGAGGGTCAATGAATATTCTAAGTCTATGATCTGTAACCATCAATGTATCTGTAACATTCTATGTTTATAGTCCAAGCTTTTGTTGCACTGTCTACTACCGTGCCAGGTAATTTAGATGGTAGATAGTCTTCTTGTCTGGTGACTCAATGATAAACTCAATAAAACATATGATTATTATAATGATAATTGAATGAATGGTTTTATTTTGGTATATAAGCTCTTTCAATTCTCACATCATCAACCGGACAGTCATTTTTGTCACATTCAACTAAGCCTATTCTTTTGACAACTGCCATGCCACTTTGAACTCTTCCAAAAATAGTGTGTTTCCCATCCAACCACTGCGTAGGTGCTAAAGTTATGAAAAATTGAGAACCATTTGTATTAGGGCCCGCATTTGCCATGGACAATATTCCTGCTCCTGTATGCTTTAAATCTGATGTAATTTCATCGTCAAATTGTGGTCCGTAAATTGATTGACCACCCTTTCCTGTTCCAGTATGATCACCACCTTGAATCATGAAATCTCTTATCACTCTATGAAATTTTGTATTGCTATAGTAATTTCTTCTCACAAGCTCCATAAAGTTTCTGCATGTCATTGGTGTGTGTTTCCAATACATTTCTACGATTATTGTACCCATCCTAAAATTGGAAAAAGAAACATTATGATATAAGTCTACAATATAAAACAGCAGGCTTAAGAGGAACTGTCATCAACAGGAAACTGAGAATAGGTATTTAACAATTATATTGCTGTCGCACTGCTCTAATAGAGTTGCATAGCACCCGGTAGGGACAACTGCTTAGACCGATTATACCTATGAAAAACAGTCAAATTCCTACTCTTGTATTCTCCTGTTCCCTCCTCCAAAACTGAACCAATTATGATATTTTTTTTTCAAGAATAAGAAGGACTCTGGCTATGTCAGTATGTTTTCTTTTATTGATTATATTCATTAAATTTATTTGGGGGATGTCTGATTATGGTGCAAAAACTGGGTCATTTTTTGCAATTTTTGAAGGTCCATGTTTTTAAAATTATTAATTTATCAAAAAAGGAATACTGGACACGGCACGGATACCTATGGATTTTATGGTTCAAGCATATTTTCTTTATTTTATGTAACTCAATAATTATCCACGGAGAAAACAGATGAATATGTTTGTATGAAGAAACCGCCGTGGTATAACGTCTTATGGTTAAATTTTTTTGCAAAACTGCACTTACGTCGTTTCTAATATTGCAACTGGTGGTTGCCATGATTTATCCGGAATTCCTGCGTTTGCATAGCCCAGCATAGTGAACTAAAGTTGATTTGAGTCTATAAAATTCAATACTAGACAACCGTGTGCTTTGGTTTTTATCATCTAAGAAGAAACCACATAATTACCATATACCTATTCAATCAAGAATCATTATGGTATTGAAATCAATTAATTAAATTACTTTTGCTATTGTTTTAGCTAAATAATCAAAGTACCTACATAGATCAAATCACATCAAATAATTTTTAAGTTTTTAACTCCACAGAGTACATTGATTATTTATTATAGACGCTCACACACTGACCACCGACCAGAAACAGAAGACACTGACCAGATTCCAGAACCACACACTAACGCCAGAGACAAGTAGGCATGCAAGTAGGTAACATAAATAGGATCACAGAGTTATAAAGAATAGGATAAGCCTCAGAACATATCATGGAACTAATAAGTACTACGTACATAGTACTTATTAGTTCCATGGAACTTATATACTGAATACTCCTAGCCACCTCCTCAGAGACAAGGTAACATATTTTTATGGTGAACGTATTTATACCTACCTACTCATAGTTCAGTTACATAGAAGAAGGAATCTCTAGAATCAGGGTCAGCGTGTAACCGAAAGGGATAGGTAATACTATGAAACACCTCCCAAACGTCATACAAACGGCACAATAATTTTATGGTTTGCTTGTATCCAATAGGCACAAAATCCGTGACACGCAGAAAGGGAGAGAAAAACACATATTTTTTTCTCATTCTATCTTGTGTAACATCCCAACACTGCATCTCTTTCATGTGGGAGTGAAAAGGAGTTATGGCGGCGTCTATATATCTTACTCAGTCTACGTTCAGTTATGAGTTATGATTTTGCCATAGAGCACAGAGTACATTGAATATATGCTATAGAGTAAGGATTTCGCACACTGTAGTCTGTGGATTTCGCACAGACCAATGGCACAGACTCCTGGACGGTGGACCAGACTGGACCAGACATTTCGCTTTTTAAGTTTATTCTAGGTATTAAAATCCGATCTTATCTTTTATTAGAATCATTTGAAGAATTGAATAGCGACTGTGATTTTTTAGACGCAATAATAATTGAAGCTGACCGATACATTATTGTTTAAACTATGTTATCCTACGAGAATAAGGTTATCCTAGCACCTATGGTGCGTATTGGTACTTTGCCCATGAGACTTTTAGCTATTCGCTATGGTGCAGATATAGTTTATTCCGAAGAATTAATAGACTGGAAATTTTTACGTTCTAAACGCAGGTATAATGGTATGTTTTTAAATTTTTAAAAGTAACCTTTCAGCTAACCTTAAAGTAACAATTTCTGTACTTACATTAAATTATTTTGAGGAAGCTTTATTATTGTTGTTACACATTATGTACCTATGTATACCGATGCAGAGCTTAAAAAGGTTGGGCTTTAGTATACTGTCGGTGACGGAGGGGGAGGGGGAGCGGGGAGGGGGAGGGGGGGGAGGGGATATACCCCCCCTCCAAGTAAGACGTTCCGAATTTTATTAGTTTCCGAGATATTAATTTTTTAAAATTTTGAGGTTAGGTTCTCATGAAAAATACACTAATACATGTTTGCTTTCACAATGTTATTTTACTTAAGTTCGGTATGTTAACCCCATAAGAACCTAAGTGCCCGGCCTGCGGCCGGGCACTACCTGGATATTCATGTTCTAACTTAACCTAACCTACACTTTTGACACTTAAGTATTAAACCGCTCTGGTCGTCGAATTTTCAAAAAATTATTTCTCGAAAAGTATTAGTTTCCGACGTAAAATACTTAGTTTCCGGCGTAAAGTATTTAAGTGCAAAGCTTACCACATCAAGGTCTTTCTGTAAAAAACAATATGAACGTCCAACTCAACCGACAGTATACTAAAGCTGAGCCCTTAAAAATGTTTTCTTACATTTTTGTCTGTCATTGGATGGAATTGAATGTAACTTGGCATACATATAGGTATTTAATGTTAAAGCTAGCACAGGGTTAACATAAAAAACACATATATGTTTTTGTTTTGTAAAAGAAGTACATATTAAAATGTAATTGTATATACTATGTTATTCTTTTACTTATTAGAAATATTATAATGTAATTGTATATACTATGTTATTCTTTTACTTATTAGAAAATTACTGTTACTTAGTAAAAACATTACTTTCATCCATTAAGATATGGACCTTTTATAGATATTCTGAACACAGTTGACTTTGTGGATCAAACAGATGGAACAATAGTTTTTCGAACCTGTCTAGAAGAAAAAGAAAAAGTAGTTTTACAGCTTGGTACTTGTAGTGCTGAGCGAGCCTTAAAAGTTGCCAAACTTCTGTAAGTTTCATTGAAAGCTTATTGGTATTCTTCTTTGATTATTACAATTAAATTCATAATTCACACAATATTATTTTAGGGAAAATGATGTGGCTGCTATTGATATCAATATGGGATGTCCTAAAGAGTTTTCTATCAAAGGTGGCATGGGTGTAGCTCTTTTGCAGGATACTAATAAAGCTTGCCAAATTTTAAAGACTTTGGTTGATAATCTTTCAATACCAGTAACATGTAAAATTCGAATATTTGAAACGCCAGAGAAAACGTTAGAAGTTGTTAAAAAGTTAGTGAATACAGGAATAAGTGCCATTGCTATTCATGGTAGAACGAAAGATGAAAGGCCTCAACATGGGGTTCATCATGATATTATAAAATATGTGGCAGAAAGGATATCAATACCTGTCATAGCCAAGTAAGTTAAGAGTTCTATCTAATCCCATTGGATATAACATATTGTATACATCAAATACTATCCTACTTACTAATATTATAAATGTGAAAGTTTTTATGTTTGGATGTTTGACTCTTTCACGCCACAAAGGGTGATCCATGGCTGGGAAAGGAAATGATAGCTTATAACCTGAATTAATACATTGACTACATTTTATCCCAGAAAATTAAAGTGCGGGCATCAAAAAACCTAATCCACCATAAATCTGTAACAAAGTTGCAGGCATAATCTGGTAATACATATTTTTGTAAAATACATACAAACATGTAGTATCTTGCAAACTTCATTTGTAAAAATACATAGACCATTATATTCCTATAATCATTCTGTGTCATTGAGACAGTTAAATATTCTATTCTTCTCTTTAATTTTTCAGTGGTGGTTCTAAAGAAATAGAAAAGTATGCTGATATATTTAAGTTCAAAGAAATTACTGGATGTACTAGTGTTATGCTTGCAAGATCTGCTGAATGGAATTGTTCAATATTTAGAAAAGGTGGAATATTACCCATGGACACAGTAATAAAAGAATATCTTAAACTTGCAGTTGACTATGATAATTCACCATCAAACTCTAAATATTGTATTCAAAACATATTAAGAGAATTGCAAGAAACTCCTAGAGGGAGAAAATTTCTTGAATGTCAAACATTAGAACAGATAAGGTATGTTATCATTTTATCCCTTGTAGCTTTAGTTTTAAGATACTATCCATCATAACCAATTATCAAAACTGGTAGTGCAATGTTGCAGGATTTCATGACGTAAATATAATATGGATATGCAATTAAATCACACAAGGCTGGCATTCATTCCTTTCTAACATAAAGAATTTGGATATTATTGAATCTAGAAATATGATTCCTGGTTTCCTAGCAGAGTTCCTATAGACACATGAAAAGAAATTAAATAGAAATCTTGCAGGTACTTACATAATGGTAATTGTGGGATCATCCCACAATACAGGAATCCTGCAGTTGTATCCGTAATATTGATTGCACTACCTATTCTGATCTCTGATCATAACATGTAAAAAGCTAAAAGTCAGACCTTTTCTTAATTTGTGCCTGAATCGCCACAACCAGGTGCTGTGTTCCGCCTTTAGTGAGCAACCCTCTACCCTAATAATTTTATTTTATTTGAATTTTCAGTGCGATATGGGATATGGACAGTTATTGTCAAGAGAAACAAAGTGAATATCAAAGAAAGGGTATTCAAGGAAGATGGCAAGTAAGCCCTGGTGAATTAGAGCCACCAAATAAAAAGGCAAAAGTTGAAGAAATACCTCTCGATGGGGTAATTAAAATGAAGGTAAAAATGTATTAATGTAAATAAATAATATAATATTATTGTATGGTATTATCGAAGATTGTGCCTGCTATAATAATAATATACTTTTAGGTTTGCTTTATTCGGGCTAGTTTTAATGATACCAATTTGCCCAAAAGTCAGTTACACACATGGGCAGGAAAGAATGGGTTTGACCTACCAACTTATCAAACATATCAAATAGAAAAGTTATTTTGCTCAATCCTTACATTCAACGGCCAGAAATACACTTCTACATTTTGGGAGAAAAATAAAAAATTTGCAGAGCAAGGAGCAGCATTAGTTGCATTGTTTTGTTTGAAAGTAATAAGAGAAGAAGATTTAATTAATTATGGAAGTATAATTAAATAAAGAACAAAGATTGAAGGGTTTGTTAAGTTTATTTTTTATAATCTTAAGTTTTAAATTACATTGATATCAGCCATATACTTACACTACCAGTTCCCGCAGGAATAGAAAAAATTAATCCACGCAGACGAAGTCGCGGGCGTTATCTAGTAATTTAATAGTTAATTAAAATTGTGAAAGTTTGGATGGATGTTAACCTCGCTCGTGTGTTGAAAGGTTAAGTACCTACTCAATCACCCCAAAACAGCTGAATGGATCTGGAGGAAATTTGGCATATAGCCTGGATATAGCCAGGATTTCTTTTTATCTTGGAAAATTAAAGAGTTCCTGCGGAACCAAAAAAACCTCAATCCACGCGGACGAAGTCGCGGGCATCAGCTAGCTAACTAACAAAAACCATTAGGTAGGTTCCTACTTAACTACGTAGCATCTTTCTACAGTAGAAATTCTACTGTTGCTTTTTCATATTTTCAATATTCTGCACAAGCTGAGTATTCAAATCTTCCAATTTGGTGTTAAGGCTGTTTTGATTAGCTATGTCTTCTTTCAACATTTTAATATTGACATAACATTTGTAGGCATCACACAACATTTCTTCAGTAGATATCTTTATCTCATCATCCTGCTGTAAAACACTAGGATCAGTTATGTCTTCTAACATATTTTGAATAGTTGGCAATTTTGGTGCACTATATTTATATGTATCCATCATGATTTATAAGCAGAATAATAATAATTAATATTAATACTCTAATTTTTTAAACTTAGTTTTTCCCAAAAAGATAATATTACAGACATCACTTGTCTCTGGAAGAGTAGAGATCTTACTCTGAGATGTATACATACCGTAGACAGAGAAAGAGATATAGACATGGCGTCTATATCTCTTTCTCTGTCAGAATGTCGGAGGCACAGAGTTTGTCGGAGGAGACACTGTAATAATATAATACCACAGGTGAGCGAAATGAGTATATACGCTAATGCCAAGGAGTGACAGAGCGAGAAAATGTTCTGTTATGCTCAGACAGTTTAGGTCAGACAATCCTGTGTCGTTTTTGTTATTCGCCCATATTCGTACGAAATCGGAATAGGCATGATGACTGATTTTCAAAAATTGTTAGATTATGTTCGGAAGTGTCTACTATTTCGAAAAAATATCTTATTTCAGCAGAAAAATAAGGTTTGGTCAATAAAATTGGCATTTGAAATTTAAATTTTAAAATTCACGCCAAAACGCTCGCCGGTCTCATGGCGTCGTTTGTGACGTCACTATTACTTTTACCAATGTACTCTGTGAAGTAAACATAGGTCTTCGTACAGCAATTTAGTTAGATATTTTGTGTAAATAATATGAATTCTAAAGTGTGTAAGTCGTGTGCGGACCCCCAGTGTGATAACACATCAAAATTAACTCCAAGCAATTTACTTATTTATGTGTTACTTATAAAAACAATGCGATATAAGCGGCTTAATCTTGCACGGCGAGATCCTGCAGCTATATGGCTAAATTCTACTATTTATTTCTGCGAAGACCATATTGACGTAAATTTTTGCTTTATTTTATTATGCTAAATTAATAAATCTTGTTTGAGATCTTAATTTAATAATAAATTCGATCCTTTTGAGGTTAGGTTTTATCTCTTAAAAATCCATACTAACTAACTCTACAACTAACTGTAACTACATTCTAACTGTTTGTATAATGTTTGTTTGCAGATTTTACGGGTTTAAGACCTTTAAATTATTATGTTAAGTATTATTGTACTCTTTGATTATGTATACAAAGATTGTACTTACATGGAAGTTTTGACATTACGAAATTCTGCTGAACAAAAGTCTTTGTTCAATGCAAGAAACCACAGCAAGAAACTCGCCCAGCATCAACAAATCAATCCTCTGGGCAAATTACAGCTAGTAGCCTTGGTAAATCCTTGTTCCATGGCTAACGTTTTTTAATTTCTTGATTTTGGTTTCGGTAAAACAAAACTAGAATATGGAAATGATCTTTGGAAAGCTAGCAAGTGATTGTGACGTCATCACTTCAGTGGCGTTTTATCCAATATGGCGGATTGCTGTATTTTATAGTTTTATTTTATCAAAATAAATAACAATCTCACTCGAAATAGAAAAATAAATACGTTTTTTATAATCCATGAATCCTATTTTATTAGTTAATAAATTCATAATATCATTGATTCTTGGTTATTTACTGTCATCATCCCTATTGGACAAAGTGATGTTGTGCTCCTAGCTTACGAAAAAAGTAGTTTTTAACATAGAGACGATGGTGTATTGCTGTGTTAGGCTGCAAAAGCCGAACTGGACGTAAATACGAAAACGTAACCTGTATCATAAGTTTACAATGTTAACCTTATGTTTACCTGATTGTTACAGATAAAAACAGGTTATATTTGTAAAGACGCATGAAAGTATAGAATCAACAAAAAAAATACTTATTTACCAATGAGAAAATATCGCATTATGACTGTCACTATCGCATACTGTATACGCTGACGCCATGTCTATCTCTTTCTCTGTCTATGGTACCTGTCCATTACCTCAAATTGATAAAAGTCTTTTAATCATAGAGGTAATATTACTCCTTTAGGCTTATACATCTGTGGCTTATACCTAGTCCACAGTGTAGACCATGGCAGAAGGAATTACGACTGCCGTGTGTAGACTCTACACCATAGACCACCGATAGACTTGTCCACACCACAGGTCCACACTACACAGAGTAATAAAGAGAAGGCTGAAGAAGCAGTTTTCTGTCATGCGCATGGATGTAATAAGTACTTACGTACAAACAGGATTGCGCACTAAGACGCTAAAATCAAGCTCGTGCGAAATAGCGCTAAACAGGACTGCGTCCTCTTCTTTTAGAGTGACAACACGTTTTAGTGTTGTAAAACATTTGACGGTATAGGCGAGTTGGAGAGGATGAATTTTTTGTGACAACTGACTAAGAAACTTTTCAGGAATTTGTATTGATCTGTCCCCATAACAAGCGGGCGGTAAAAACGGGCGGTAAAAACTCGATTTTACATAAAAATAAAAGGCAGAAGAAAAGTTTGTAGATTTTAATTTTATCTCTATTTTCCGATCTACTTGTTTGTTTGGTATAAAATCAGTTATATTAAAAGTAATTTCCTAAAGAGCTGCAGACTTGAAATTTTAAACATAGATTGTAAGACGTAAGTGAATGACAATGCAATATTAATGCAATGGAATAACAAACAAAGTACAATACAATATAAACAGTATAATAAAACAAACAAACATAAAACATTAATTTTAAATACAAGAAAGCGTTCTATCTCTTAGTTTGTATGGTTGTTTGTTTGTTCCTGGTTAAGAAGTTGCCTTTTTGAGTGCATATGACTCTGTAGCAAAATCTTCTGCCTTGAAATGTAATCCGCAAACTACCGAATATTTGGTAACATATCCAGGAACAGCATTAATCCATTTTTGCTTAATCTCTTCATTTTTGGGAACTGTATAGAAAAACATAAATAACACTTCCATTAAACAAACAAATTATGGTTACCTTACTGCCTACGTCAATACGTCAATACGTCGTTGCAATACGTCAGACAGAGACGCATTCCTATTTCAGAGCCTCTCGCTGGGCTCGTTTTCCTGTTTAGCAATATTGTATTAGAAATTAGACTTTAAGTCTAAGTGATAGAAGTTATTTTTGCAGGGAATTAAATGTTAAGTGCACAATCTTGTTTGTACGTAAGTACTTAATACATCCATGGTCATGCGTAAGTGGCACAGACATAAAGTGGTTCCCACAGAGTTATAACTGTGGTTATAACATATGTCTGTGGTGGTTCCCAACTTCCCGCGAAGGTATTTAAAGTAGATGTGAGTGCGCATTATAAATGCCTATGTGAAGCCATGGAACTAGGAATTACGACTGTCTAATTCCACAGGTCTTAAATAAATTAACATTTATTTAGCACGGCGCAAATGGAGTGGAACATGACATTAGCTGATATCTTATACTAATATCAGACGTCGGTTAGGAGCAAAGGTTAAGGGATCCTATTTGAAAGCTTGCGTACAAGTAGGATCATACTTATCCGTCATGCGTAGCATCTCTACATAGTCAGTGTATCCGTATAACCAAAAAAGATGGTGTCTTCCAAAACAAAGAATTTCGACTGGAATATCGAAACTATAAAAAGAGTAATTATTAGCCTCTACGAGGAAAATGAGTGTATAAATAATAATCTGATCGCCTTGCTACCCACGATCTAACCCAAATTCGTCTTTTATTTCTAGTTTTATTTTTCACCTTTTTTTTATTTAAATGCAATTAATAAAATAATTGCACTCAGCAACGGAAAACACGGCTAAATCGTTAACCATCTTGATAGTATATGACGTTTATGATCATATGTGGGTCAATAGTTTAATATGTAAAAATGAAGAACTGCATCATATTATATATGATCATAGAACTTGACAGATATGACATCATATATATGATCATAGATGTATGAGTCATTTACAATGTAATATCTACATTTGTCTATGATCATAGTTATGGGATCCTATTTGAAAGCTAGCGTACAAGTAGGATCGTAGCTCGGAAATTGCCTCATTATTTAAAAAAAAACAATACCTACCTAACTACTCTCTTAAACGCCATACGTGCGGCTCTGTTTTAGCCGCACGCCAGCGAGTTCCAAAAGAGTTCGGAGGACGATAATAAGTACCTAATTGTTTTTACGCCGCCAGATATAAAGGAAGTATGTACTTAGCAAAAATAGTGTCTGAAAACCTGTTACCAGTAAAATCAAAAGAAAAATATGATAAATCGTATGAAGGTTTCAATCAGTGGTAAACTGAAAAAAAAGAATTCTTTTTCAGAAATTGTCCTTTTATGCTAGAATTAAATTTTAATGATTTATATCTACCACACGTATAAAGGAACCATCGTTTCTTGAATTGATTATTTTATTGTTTCTTCGCAAGAGAAAAGTAGGTATACACTATACAAGTCTCGGCCGAAATAGCAATTCACAAGTTCACAGCCTCGTTTAGGTAAGTAGAAAAACCTACTTAAAAAGCCTCGGCTGGCGTCTCGTCCTTCCAATATTACTTAATCAGCCGTGAATTGCTTTATTTCCGGCCTGTGCAGTAATGTATGTGTACTATTACGTACTATTACGGGACGTCACGTGCAGTTTGACCTGTAGGGCGATTGTGTAAAACCTGCATCAATCATTGCAGTATCAATAATTATTGTAGTGATTGACTGAATTTATGGTACCTATTCTTGCTGCGTCAATGGATATTTTTGTCCAATAGTACAAGAGTGTTAACCAATCAGAGGTGATTGCGATCGTTACGCTGTAGCTGTAATTTTTAGCCGATCGCCCTGCAGCAAGTTTCAAAATTGACAGTAAGTACCTATTACAAGTTAAAAGGATAAAACTAAGGTTTCATATTTTGACAATTATTTGAACTTGTAATCGAACTCGATCTCGATGTGGAATGTAGGACTAAAATTCTACATCAATAAATGTAGGTAGGTTTAACAAATCATTGCATAGCAACCAATAACAGGCATATGATAATAACCTATTGGAAAAAAATTATACTAATAATATTTTTTGACATAAACACAACACATTTAAGTACAGTACTCCCAAATTAATAATGCGCATAGAAATCTTCGTCACTGTTCGGCAACGGTCGTATTCCCCGAGCATCGGAAGACGAAATGTTTAAAGAGTGGTTAAGTGCATTTTCTTCATACATAATTGACCGAGCGAAGCGAAGATCTCTGAGTCTACTTGAGTGAATTGGCACTTGTCCGTCCGTCCGTCCGTCCGTCTGTCAGAGCCTTATAACTTCTGAATTACTGAACGTAATTACTTCAAATCAAATAAATATTATAAATGCGAAAGTTTGGATGGATGTATGGATGGATGTTTGTTACTCAATCACGCTCCAACGGCTGAACGGATCTGGATGAAATTTGGAACAGAGATAGATTATAGTCTGGAATAGCACATAGGATACTTTTTATCCCGGAAAATTAAAGAGTTCCCGCGGGAACCGAAAAACCTCAATCTACGCGGACGAAGTCGCGGGCATCAGCTAGTTTAAATATAAAATGTAAACCGATGGCCTCCCGCCGAATATGGCTTAAAAAGTTATAAAAAATTTTATTTCAGGGGGGCTCTCATTGAAGCGAATGCGAAGTAAAATATTTTTTATAGCGTTACATAGGGTTGCGGTATATCATTTTAAAGATAATTAGGAAAAGAGTCCAAAATTTTTTTTTGTAATTTTTCTCCTAAAATTGACGAAATGGAGGGCTTTCAAAGTGGAGATTTTCTAACGTCCAAAGTTGACCTCAGAACTCTCAATTTTCTGAAAGGCTCAGCCTGAAACTTATCAATTACTTGAATTATATCCTGTAGATACCTACTTGAACAACAAATACTAAAATTTTAGTAGAATTATGTGTTTTGTGCTAAAAGAGATAAGGGTGAATTTCCCAACAGCAAAATTTATGCGGCATGGATGAAATCGGTAGTGCAGAACGTTACTATACAGTTCTAATATTTTTTTCTAGGTAGAAGAGGTAGTTACCTATGTGCGAGGCATTAAATATTCCTTGATTAGGATTACAGTTTAAAAAAAAATAATGGTAAAGCTCCGAATTTTTCATTTCGGTGGCTGTCACTGCAACATGTTTCTGTGTAATTTTCCTCATAAAACAAAAAATATTGGTTCCTAAGGTTTAAGGCTACCTTTATTTTAATCATGAATAGTGATAGTATAATCCCAAAGTATTTTTTTAATAATATCTACCCAGTTTAATAACAGGAAAGTAAATATGCATGTGTCACTGAAAGTTCTTTAATTTCGGTGACAAAAAGTTTATCAAGTATATTTTTGCTTAAAACAACTCTAGCTCCCCCCGCGTGCGCTTAAAACTTACGCAACTGTGGCCTCTAGATGCTGATCGTGGGAGGACGTGCGCTGCTTGCCTGCGTGTTCCCGCAAAACACATAAGTATGTCATATCGGTGACATGGAACCCATTTCTTTTCATTTCCGTGTATAGGTATAACTTGTCTTGCAATAAGCTAGTAAATTTATCTAAGTATTCATGATTGAGCAATGGTACTACGCTCATTTGTGTAGTATTCCTTACATCCTATAATAAATAGTTTTCTCGTAATGCTAATTCTTTTCCTTGATTTTAATTTCGGTGTTTTCATTTCGGTTGATTCGGTGGCCTAAACTGACCACCGAAATGACAAAATACTCACCGAAATGATAAAAATTCTCATTTCGGTGAGTTTTTATCATTTCGGTGTATAATTGTTTCATTTCGGTGGATGTTTTTATCATTTCGGTTGATTATTATTTCATTTCGGTGAAAATCCAAGCTAGGAGGTGAATATTTCACAATCTTTGAATACATTTTGCTAATGTGTTTCCAAGACCTGTACTTTTGTGCGATTTATTGTAAACTTGCTGATACCCGCGACTTCGTCCGCGTGGAATAAGTTTTTTTAAATTCCCACGGGAACTCCTCAATTTTCCGGGATAAAAAGTAGCCTATGTCACTCTCCAGGTCTTCAACTATACTCATGCAAAAAATCACGTCGATCCGTTTCTCCGTTGCAGCGTGATTGAAGGACAAACCAACAAACCAATACACCAACAAACAAACACACTTTCGCATATGATTTCAACCGACTATAACGAGATTTGAGTAAATAATAGGTCTTTACCTATGAAATTGCCGTTTTGTATGGAATAAGTGAAAGTACTTATTTTTTCAATTACTTATTTTTTTATTTCTGTTATTCGAAGTAATCACCCATGCAATCGACGCATCTTTGCCAACGCATTGGCAGTTATTTGATGCCCTTCTTGTAAAAATCAGCTGGACGAGAGGCAACAAACTCTTCAAAGGCATTTTGTACTGCCTCTAGGGAATTGAATTTTTTACCCACTAAAAAGTTGTCTAAATTTTGGAAAAAGTAATAGTCGGTAGGTGCAATGTCTGGTGAGTATGGCGGATGAGGGAGAGCTTCCAACCCCAGCTCTTGCAGCTTGGAGACTGTCTGTTGCGCAGTATGGGGTCGCGCGTTGTCGTTTAGGAGCAGTGGGGACGACCGATTGACCAAAGCTGGTTGCAAATGTGCAAGCTTCTCCATCATTCTCTCCAGTTCTTCACAGTACACATCTGCAGTAATGCTCATGCCGTTTTGTAAAAAGCTGTGGTGAATCACACCCGCACTAGACCACCAAACAGTGACCATCACCTTTTTAGGGGTCATTTTTGGTTTAGAGCATTGCTTTGGTGCTGAACCAGGATCTAACCAACTTGCTGAGCGCTTTCGATTGTCGAACAGAATCCATTTTTCGTCGCACGTAACAATTCGTTTCAAAATTCCTTCATTTATTTGCCTGTTGAGCAGCGCAAGGCAGGTCTCGACGCGTACGTTGCGCTGGCGATCGTTAACCCTTAAATCGATAACGGGAACCCTGGGATACGTTACTTTCTTTTTAAATCTGAGAATTATATAATAACCTGAAAGATTTTTTTGCGCTATAGATATATTTTTTATATATTTGAGATTAGTAGAAAAAATAATTAGAGCTCGTACAAATAAAATCTATCCGTCAAATTCAAAATAGAGTCAAGGCAACAGTATGTTGGAACAGCACGGTTAAGTTTTAATCGGATTTTTTAAATTTTTTGCTCTAAGTAACTGTTTTTTTCGGTATAAATTGAAAGAATAAATGTCACATAATAGATTGCAATATCATATTTAGATCATCAATCCACAATAATAAAATTATAGGTTCGTAAAAGTGTATGTGCCCCGTGGTTCCCGTTGCCGCTTTTGCCGATTACGAGTAACGGGTACCAGGAGATACGTTGCCAATTTCTTGGCAAATGGCAGCATACATTCAAACCTTTTAAAATCATTTTGTCAGTATTTTTTGTGCTTTTTTTTATGTAGGTGTGGTTGCTTAAAGCATGTTTTATTTATTTGCATAATTAATGCATGATCTTATAATAAAAGTTTTACTTCTGACAATGAGACAATTTAGAATCACATTCTTCTCCTGTTATAAGCTCAGATCTACCTTCATCTACCTTCTTTAGATTCTTCTTACGAAATTGAAATTTTAGGATATGGTAGGGATTATAATGAGGTATTTATTCGATTGCATAATACATATTTAAAACTTCGAAAATATGCCTCACACACTAATATTCGATGAAGTTTTCCCATCCCCTTCGACAAACAATTGAGAGGCTAACACCCACCCTGAATTCTATACAGTCGTTTTTTTCCATCACTAGCTAAAAATTCGCTATTTAAAGGGCTTACTAGGTTTAAACCAAAATATTAATAGCAAAAAAGATAAAAAAAATAAGTTAGTTCTCAATTATAACTGAACAAAAGCTGCATTCAGGCAAAGAGCTGTGATAGATGGAGATTTACAGAAACTTCACAAAACACATTTGGCTACAGTTTTATATTATCTTTATTATTTTTTAATTGCTAGACGGTAGCTTATCGACCTGTAGACAGTATTAGTCTGCATTATATTGGTCATTTTCAGGAAATTCAAGAGAAAAATGACCGATATCGCTATTGCAAAGAAGGAAAACCAAGGGTTTATTCTATAAAATGGAAATAAGTTTATGTTTTGTGATAAGCGAGCAAACATCGCGAAACTCTCCGTCAATTCCAAAACAATAAAATGCTTTTTCCTCTAATTTTTTAGTTTTATTCTATACTAAGTATTTCGTAGTCTACTCGGCAACGTACACTACGGAACCCGTAACGGAGTATCGTTCTTTCGTAGACTAATCGGCATCGTATCCTGTGGGACCCGTTAATTTTCTCGAAAATGGAAAATCATATATTTTTTTCAATATTTTTCCCTGAGTCCAGAGGTCATCATGAACCAAGAAAATCTATAAAACAAATGTTATGTGTATATTTTTAGTCTTGCCGATTTAAGGGTTAAGGTCGTGGGGTACCCATCTATCAAGCTTCTTTACCTTGCCAATTTGTCGCAAATGGATCAATATTGTTTTGATGCTTACATCAAAAGCTGCTGCTAGCTCAGCTGTAGATTGAGTTTCGTCAGCTTCCACAATCGCCTTTAATTCATTATTGTTGACCAAAGTCTCCGGACGACCACGAGCTTCATTTTTCAAGTCAAAATTTCTAGAACGGAACCGGGAAAACCAATAACGGGTTGTGCGTTCGTTTGTACAGTTCTCTCCGTAAACGTTTTTGATGTTACGTGCCGTTTGTGTCGCGTTGGTGCCACGACGGAACTCATATTCCATAATTACACGAATTTTTAAAGTATCCATTATGACGAAAAATGTTGTTTTTTATTTGAAATGACCAGTACTGAAGAAAGGCAATTTCATAGGTAAAGACCTAATATAATACGATTTATTTATTTTAAAGTACCAGGTGAATGCAAAGTTGAAACGCGATACCAACTATAATTGACATATTTTTTTTATATTGCCGAGGCTAGCATTGACTGCAGATGAAAGAAAGGAAAGAAGAAGATTATGTGAGCAGAGAAGAAAAGAAAGAATGCTTGTATTCGTTTTCGGTGGATTTTAATTTCGGTGGATAGGTTTTTTCATTTCGGTGGCTAGTTAAATCATATCGGTGAACGAATTTTTCATTTCAGTGGCATCACAAATTTAAACACGATTTCTCATTAGTTTATTAAGGTATATTTTGATGGCATTAAATAAGTGCATGAAGAATATCAAGAAGTACAATAAACTATTGTTTAAATTTGAGAAAACTTGATAATACGAAAGTTCACCGAAATGAAACAAAAAAACGCCTTTGTTGAAATTGACCCATAAATATTGACTTATCAGTAACATAATTTGATTCGATAATTCCATGTAAGTAAATAGCGAAGAAAACCACACGATTGCGAATATGCTACAATCTTTGTAGAATTGATTTTAATTGATTGAAGGGTGTGTAATAGCAGCTCCATATAATTCCACACAGAGAGAACACGTGCAGTCACCACTGATTTACCATTGACTGACCGGCGACAGTTGACAGTTTTCGATTGTTTACACATGATATTGACTCCTATATTTCTTTCGAACACGGTGCAAAATGCTTTAGGGCTCTAACGATTCAATAATTCGGGTGTTTCCGGGAATACGACAATTAGCGAAGATCTGCATGTGCATTATTAATTTGGGAATACTGTAAGTAAGTGTCGACTGTCTGATGTATAATATACCTCTATGGATGTCTCCCATAACGACATCAAACTTGGACTTCTCTTAGGGGTTAAAACTCCGTGGACTTGGACACAGACATATTATGTGGACTTGGAGCACCCCGATTTCACGCAGTCTTGTCTCTCCTAACAAGCTCCTACCTTTGCAAGCCTTGTGAGGGCAGGTTAGAGCGGGTAAAATGGGTATATGTAGGTTTATGGGTAGTGGGTATTACCTATAATAGATAATGGGATACCTAATAATAATAAAATTCTACCCTGCCTATCTATAAAAATACGGAAATTAATGTCATTTGTGTTCAAAAATACTGTTAGATTATAGTTAGTTAGGTTAAAATAATAACGTAAAATTATTTTATTCTAGTATGTAGGTACGGCAAGGCGGTGTTCTGGTACCTACGGCAACGTTATTTAGGTGGATAGTTTGCGGTTTCCTGTCGCAACCGCGGCCGCATCCTTCACTTCGTGTTGTGCTCATTTGCTGCAAGAACACGGAATTTTCATTTTATATTTAGGTACTTACGTCTTGGTATGTGGTATGTACCGACCTATACTATACCTACATAAAACGAACTCTACTGGGCAGCTTTAGCATTGAGTGCTAAAGAGTAATATTTCAACCGACATAAAAAAATACAAACTAACTATTGATCAATTTTTATCGAATTAGTAGTTTGATAATTTTTTAATATTCCTAGTAAGTAGGTAGATATAATAATATAATCATAGTAATTTTATATTAATTAAGGACAACTTTGACGATGTAAATACTGCAATTTCTCAAGTCACGAACTGGTTTACGGTAAACAATCTACTTTTAAATACAAAAAAAACTAAATGTGTTCAGTTCGCATTGCCGAATACCAGATCCACAAGCGATATAAAACTAATGGTAAATAATGATATTATGTTGAAAATAGAAGATACTACTGTGTTCCTGGGGGTGACCTTGGACGCAAAGCTTCAATGGGGCACCCATATATCAACACTTGCTGGCAAGCTTAGTTCTGCCACATGAGTAGATAAACCTCCTAACGCTGCTGCTTACGCTGTCAGAAAGATTCGACAGTTAACTGACATCGAAACTGCCAGGATTGTATATTTTGCTTATTTTCATAGCATTATGTCTTACGGAATCTTACTGTGGGGTAAAGCGGCGGATATTCAAAAAATTTTTGTACCTACTACAAAAAAGGGCAATACGTGCAATTTATAATTTAAAACCGCGTGATTCCCTTAGAGAGAAATTTAAAGAAATTGGTATTCTAACAGTAGCCTCGCAATATATTTACAGTAATATAATTTTTGTAAATCCATAATTATAAAAAAATATGCGATCTGCACGATAGGCAAACTAGAGGCCGTAATAGGTTCGTGACTCCATCGCTCCGCCTCAAAAAAGTCAGCAAGTCATTCGTGGGAATGAGCATTCTTTTCTATAACAAAATTCCACAACCTATTTTAAACTTGCCTATACACAAGTTTAAGAAATCCATTAAAAGTATGCTCCTGAAAAAAGCTTATTATATACTATTGAAGATTATGTAAATGATAGAGGAGCTTGGATTTGATCGCTCCAGCAATGCTAAGGACAGCGGTTACTTATGTAGGTACACATTGATATAAGTTATACCTAATGATAAATTATTGTAAATGAATTAGGTATCTAAAAAGAGCAACCACCGAGTTTCTTGCTGGTTCTGCTCGGTAGGAATGGCATTCCGAACCAGTGGTAGATTCACTTGACGATTCAAAAGTACTTGTAAAAGTTTATTTGAATAAAAAACATTTGAATTTTTTTATGAATTTTGAATTGCAATTTGCAATATTTGCAAGCTTGTGTGCTTCTGCGCATTTTCGTAGAAGTGACTACATTAGGTATTAGAAGTGATACTCTGTCTCTTTTAAGTAGATAAGTATAACCTGTGATATAACGACGAATTAAACTGTGTTTAAATAGTTCCAACTTTCTATTTCTTAAATACAAAATAAGAAAAAATAGCAAATCAGTAACTTCTTATTAAAATAATCCAGCTTATTTGGCTCATGTACCTAGATGGACTTTGAATAGTAAGTAGGTACAGAAGTGTTTTGTTGGTGGTCTGCGCGCTCCAGTGTTATCACAAACGCCCCCGACTGTCCTTCTTCTTGTTTTCCTTAAAAATATCTACATAATTAAGTAGTTAGTGTCAAAAAAGATAAATAAGTAATATACCTACCTATTTACTAATAAACATTATGTCCTATAATTATTCTTTTAAACTAAAATATATTATAACAATTAAGTACTTAGTAGGAAAAAAAATATGTTTCTCCTACTTGATCGGAAATGGTTTCATTATTGAAAAAAAACAATACGTAGGTACTAGGTACCTAGGTACCTAGTACATACCTACATTACCTCTTTTCAGGCGGCTAGGCGCTAATAGGTACTTTGCCCATACAACTTAGGTATCCATTTATTATATAAGTACGAGCATATGGTAGGTAGGTACGTCTTACTTACAATACAAAAGTTAATCTCTTCTAGTATCTTCACAGAAAAGTAATACAGTGGTTTGTCACTTGCTCGGAAATTGATTCATCTAACAGCAGTGGGCTCTTACCTGCGTTTCGAAATAGCACGTCAGGAATTTCCAACTAGACAATATTGGAAACTGCTGGACAGTTAGTTGCATTGCAATGTTTTAAAAGTTCAAGTTTAATATTGTTGTTGATTGAAGCTGTGACTGCTGTGAATGTTTTACTTTTGTTTTATTAGATACCTACATAACATATTAGATACCTACTTATTACTTCACAATTTGTGTGGTCTCCAATCCCTTCATATTTCTTACGCCCAGTGATCAATATATGTAGCAGGCACATGGCATCATATTACCCTACAGCAGTCTTTTCATATTAGTGTTGTTTCTATGCATTTTTGAATCTCTAGTTCTAGAAAGTACTTAGGTACCTACCTACCTCAGAACGATTGGTCTCCGCTGCGCTAGGAGCGTAGAATAGGTAAGACTTGGAAGTTGGCACCTACCTACATAGATCGCTAGATAGGTAGGTACCTAGATAAAGAAAACCTTTTTCTAATATTTTTGATAAATGTCACTATAACATGGGTATGTTCCGATATAAGTGCTCTTGAGGTGAATGATACGTCACCACTCACCTCGTATAATCACTTTATAAAGTACAAACGCGTGTTCACTGGAAAAATTAGTGTATTAGCACAGAATTGGTATTAGGTACTTCTTATTACATCATTAATAACAAAACTAGGTAAATAAATAGTAAAACAGGGGAGCTCCTGGAAGCGCTCCCCAGATGCTTTTTTGATGGCTTGTGTAGTAATAATGGCCTCTCTCGCGGAGAGGGATCCACCCGCAGATCAGGTAAAGAATGCCGATTTTCCGAACATGAGATACTATATATACCTACCTAATACTAATAGAAAGAAGAAAGAAAGAAAGAAAGAAAAATCACTTATTCATCTTGTGCCTCGTACTTAGAATCAAACTTTAAAAATATGCCATGGCTTTTGCACCCACATGGCACAAGATGAAAAGGCTCTGCCTCAGCATTAATGCTGCAGCATTAATGGTTTTGTAAGCAAAACCTGAGCGCTTGTATTCTGCCGGAACCCAAACGAGTGACCCGCACGAGCTCGACAGTAAGTACTAATACCTACTACTAATACTTAGGTACACTGCTTCTGAATTAGGTACTTATTAATGACAGTACCTACTAATACCTACTACTTAATACTCAGGTACACCGCTTCTGAATTAGGTACTTATTAATATTCTATTCAAAACTAATGTCGCGCAATCTTGGATCGTACAACACAGATTCCGCTAATAAATAAGCTTCTTTACACCTTAGTCATGGTCGTTTCACGTTAGTTTACTTAACGTGAAACGACCATGACTAAGGTGTAAAGAAACTCCCAAAAACAAAGATGTGAAAAAAAATTAGGGTCCAGGCTTGCTTGTGTCAAACTCAGCTTGGGCACTGAATACTTTCTAACTATTGCAAGGATTTAGTTCAAGGCGAATCACTAGTAAATTATTTCTGCATTTCAGGGTATCTCTCTAAACTCTCTTTGTAAATTGTAATAAGTTTAGTGTTGATGAGTTTTATAATTTATTACAAGCATTTGAACGTAGGTACCTACCTAACCACAAAATTACACAGCAAAAACTCAGTCCATGTCGACGACCTAACCGCAGAACTTTCATCGTTGTCTACCCGCATGCATCTCACCGTACAAAATAAAAGTCCTGACTCACTCCGTTGACTTGTATAATTTCATTAGTACCTACACAGTGAGAGGTTTTGGAAAAATAAAGACAGTGAAGATTTTTCTTTCAACTATCTTCTACTTTTCATCCTCAGGCAGAGGAAACCCACTTTGATAATTTTATTTTACTTGTTTCACACATAGGTAATCAAAGGTTTCACACTAACCTATTTGGCGGAAAAAAGTTATAATACCTAAGTAGGTATGTGAATTGATAATTTTAAGCCTAGCCTGCTTACTAATGCGACTTGTTTCTGCAAAACGTGATAAAACTAAAATAATTTAAAGTAAGTAAGAAACCTATGAAAAATCGCTGAACATACGGCGTATTTTCTGTACCTAAAGGTATAGTGAGCAAAAGAACAGGCAAGTCTGCACCTGCAGATGATAAGTGATTAGGTACCCATGAGCATATGCAGCACCAGAGGAACTGAAAATGCGTGCCGGCTTTTGAGATATTTGTTTATTACCCGACTTCCAAAAAAGGAGGAGGTTCTCAATTCGGCGGTATTTTTTATTTTAAAAGTTGACTTTTCAAGATGTTTTGACTTTTGCCTATACTTTAGATACCTATACTTTAGTTTAAAATACCGGTGAAGTAGGTACCTAAGAGCAACCTTACTAGCAAATGTTAATACAGGGTGTAGTTACTTACCTACTATAGATACTTAGTTATTTATGAATCTACTAGCTGATGCCCGCGACTTCGTCCGCGTGGATTGAGGTTTTTCGGTTCCCGCGGGAACTCTTTAATTTTCCGGGATAAAAAGTAGCCTATGTGCTATTCCAGACTATAATCTATCTCTGTGCCAAATTTCATCCAGATCCGTTCATCCGTTGGAGCGTGATTGAGTAACAAACATACATCCATACATCCATCCATCCAAACTTTCGCATTTATAATATTTATTTGATATTTGATTTGATAATGAAACTTTTATCATCTAGATCGATTCTATGATATAGTCATAAATTAAATAAACTGCAAATCAAAGCAAAAATTTATGCTTTGTATACACAAACAATTGACGAAGGTCCGTCATGAATCATGATGTGTCACAGTGTTTTGTATTGCATGCATATTTAAATGACGAGACATGTGACACTCATGCTCGACGTGAAAGGCATATTTTTTGACAATGCATTTATAAGTTGGAACCTCTAAAATAATAATACGTACCTATGTAAGTACCTACAATATTGCATGAAGCATCTCATTGCAAGTGGGGTGGTTTGAAAAATCTTTTAATACTTTATAAGTTTATACCTACAATCAAATTTTAAAGTTGGTTCATGAAATTAGTTCCCTAGATAAAACTTAGGTAGGTAAAGGTGGTTAGTGTAACTTACAGGATAGTGACGATAGATGATGATAGGATAAGTACGGGTAGGTAGGGTTACTCACGAGTCACGTGACCTACTTAGGTACGTGAGTAAAACTTACAAGTGTTAGTACATAGTATCTACTTGTGGGCTGATTTTTATTCTTCATGCTGTCTATGGTCATTTACTTAGGTAGAGTATCAACAAAGTTATTGATTAGAATAGCTAATTATAGTATTTGATCTAATTAAAATTATGTAAGTAGGTACATAGAATACATAGAAAATACTAAGTAAACATTAAGTAGCTTCTAGTTTACCTAATTAGGACCAGAGTTTGGTTAAAATCTTTTTAGTTATTCATCTAAGTCTGTAATTTACTTACTTATTTATAGATCTTTCCATGCTAAAGACAAAGATCGGGTTGTTTTTAGAGTCTATTAAGTAGTCAAAGGAGCGTGCGAGAACATAATCAGACGGTAGATCTCATAAATAATTCGAGAGCTTTGTATAGAAAAACAAAAGGGGGTTAAGTTATTAGGACGAGAAAAGGGCACGCGTGCCGACGCGCGGGTGGCGGACTCGTGTCGCCCTGACGGTTAATAAATTGCGTCTAGAGACAGATGACGGCTGAAGAAATATTTTTTTCAAAAACAGATGAATCTTTCTATCGTTGAAATATTGTTTTAGTCTCAGATAACTACCTAACTATATACGTCTCCTTCTTATTGAAATATCGACACACAATTATTATTATTCAAACCCGTGTTGGAACGAGAAACTTTACATTTCTCATTTCTCATTTAGGTACTTAGGTAGGTAGATCATCTACTTAAGTATGTAGTAGTATTCTTAAGAGGAATTCTCCCGGCGATTTCTCCATACCAAAACATTTGTCTGTTTCCTCCGTGGATAATTACAATAGATAAAATATTCTTGCTCCATAAAATTCATATGTGTCCGTGCCGTGCTCCTATGTTTTGCTTTTTTCAATAAATTAATTATTTTAAGAACAAGGAACCTTCGAAAATTGCAAAAAATGGCCCAGTTTTCGTGCCATCATCAGAGATCCTGCAAATAAATTTGACGAATATAATCAAAAAAAGAAAAACATACCGGCATAGCCCGCGTCCTTCTTAAATTATTCGTAAAAAAAGAATTAAAATCGGTTCTGTTTTGGAGGAGGAAACGGAAAAATACGAGAGTCAGAATTCGACTGTTTTTCATAGGTACCTATTATCGGTCCAAGCTGCAGTTGTCCCTATCGGGTGTTATGGAACTCTATTCGAGGAGCAGCGCGACGGCAATATAACTGTTCAATACCTATTCTCAAAGTTTCCCGTTCATGCCATATCCTCTTAAGAGAGAAGAAGAAGAAGATCTTTAAAAATCCTTAATTACGTAGGTAGGACTAGGTAGTACCTACTACTAGGTAGTTATACGAATTCGTGGGAAAAGGCAGAAAATATAGGAAGAAAGAAATTTCCTAAACGAATTTGAAAAAATCCCTATCATCTAGAAGAAATACCTAAACACTTCTCTCGTCAATGATGCACTAAGAAAACATCCGATGTAAGTAAAGGTGCAACGATTCGTTAAAGTAATAATTGCTTAGTTCAAAAGACTGGGCCGTCACTTATTAAAAGCGTAAACAGGTGTACCTACCTAACCTTTTGCATGTAAGATTTTTCTACCTACTTAGTTTACTGTATGATTTTTCTATAAAATTCTGACGGGGATTTTAAATAACCAAATCTACGCGCATAAAGCCGTGGGTAATACCAAAAAGTATAGGAACTTAGTATAGGTTTAAGTATCTACTTAGGTACCTACCTACTTACCAAAAAACCATAAGATAGGGGACTTACAAAGTATGTGTACCTAGGTACATAATGAACTATTGTCATTCCAATTCAAGTGAATTCGAGAACATGAACGATAAAACTGAAGTAGGTATGCGCTTTTTGATTCAGAATTATCTTGTCACATTTAACAGCTTCTATTTAGGAGCAGAATGAAATATTAGAGGGCTATACGAACCAACTGTTCCAGTTGTTCACGGGATTTACGAGCGCTCTCGAACAAGGCAAATACATTTGTTAATAGGCACATTAGTTGGAAGTAGGGCTTCCAGCTCTGAAATACAATTTTCGAGACAAAGGTTCAAGATTAGGTAAACTGAAGAATCAGATACAGGGGGGTCACTACTTACCATCATTTAGAAAACCATTATGTTAAAGGAACATCTTGTTAGGTGGCAGTTGCAGTTACCCCCCTGGTGACCATTCAGCCTGTTTTATAAGTTTATACCTATGTACCTAAATACAAAGCGTGTGTAGGTTTTGAAACCTATGTGGAAATATAGGAGACTAGTATGGCGCGTGGCTGCGCGGCCCGCTAAAGCGGACCGCGTATAGAGGCGCGTGGTCCACTGTCTACTTACTCGCTGTCCTACTATCCTGCCCCCCGATTATGTAAGAATGGCCGATCAAATCGTCAAAGTACGGCGTCAAAGTAAAATAAACTATAACAGCATTAAATTAGAGCTCAATTTCGAAACACGAAATTGAGCTCTAATTCAATGCTGTTATGGTTTATTTTACTTTGACGCCGAACTTTTACGATTTGATCGACAATTCTTACATAATCGGGCAGCTGGTTTACTGTCTACGTGTTCTGATCTGAACAACACACTGCTATGCTTGTGAGCACAGTGGAAGCGCCAGCACGCCAAGCGTCCGACGTAAAAGAAAATTCTCATAAAGGAAAAACATAAAACAAAGACCACCAACCCCCCGCCCCTCCCTTTTTGTTTGAGCAGCCCCTAAGTAGGTACCTATCTTTAATACCCTGACCGTGCTCCTCACCCATCATCCGAACCTTCGATCATCATCTCTCTCCATATTTTTTTCTCCGAACCATTCGTCAAAATGAGATTTCTTCCACAAAAACAAATCTTGAAAAGGAACCGTAGTCTTGCATAGTTCTACACTTGTAGCCTCTTCAATATTCGCCATATATTTTCTATGGAAAAATAAATTCCGCCATCTTGAATTTTTTTCCTGTTTATCAAGTAGATCTTCATGTCCTGATCATCTTTTGCCAAGAAACCACTCTTCCATCTTTTATACTCTCCGAGATAGACACCGACGAAATTTGTATGGCGGCCATCTTAAATCCGCCATTTTGAATTTTTTTTCAGCTCACTGTCAATTGGATGAAGTTTCGAGTGACATTTGGTCGAGCACCCCCCACCTATCTTCAATACCCTTTTCTATGGAAAAATAAATTCCGCCATCTTGAATTTTTTTCCTGTTCATCAAGTAGACCCTCATGTCCTGATCATCTTTTGCCAAGAAACCACTCTTCCATCTTTTATACTCTCCGAGATAGACACCGTCGAAATTTGTATGGCGGCCATCTTAAATCCGCCATTTTGAATTTTTTTTCAGCTCACTGTCAATTGGATGAAGTTTCGAGTGACATTTGGTCGAGCACCCCCCACCTATCTTCGATACCCTGGCTGGTGCTCTTCATCCGTCTTCGAAATCCTCAATCATCAGCTCTCTCTGTATTTTTCCTCTTAATGAATTTTTGTCTTCTATACGAAACGATGAGTGAAAAAAAAAATGTTCATACAAAATTTTACAGGAGAGGTGATCAATGAGTCAGTCAGCACGAGCAGCTATATATATATTAAAGGTACTTAGCTAGCTAAAACCTGTCAAATAATCCGCACTATCCGAGTTTCAGACTAGTTTCGGCTGAGTTTGTTGTGGTTTTTTTTGAGATCAGAGTGTTTAAAAATTAACTAAATTGTATCACCACTAGCTGATGCCCGCGACTTCGTCCGCGTGGATTGAGGTTTTTCGGTTCCCGCGGGAACTCTTTAATTTTCCGGGATAAAAAGTAGCCTATGTGCTATTCCAGACTATAATCTATCTCTGTGCCAAGTTTCATCCAGATCCGTTCAGCCGTTGGAGTGTGATTGAGTAACAAACATCCATACATCCATACATCCATCCAAACTTTCGCATTTATACTTAATATTTATTTGATTAACTACCTCACGTTACACGTACTTGATATCAAAAAGTGTAGATTACATTAGTAGGGTAGGTATATTTTGAAATAAATAATTTGGATTTGACTTGTGCTTGGCTTATTGACTTTGACGTCTTCGTCTGTAGATATTTTAAAATGAGTCATATAATATAGGTATACCTAATGTTTCATATACCTAATTTACTTAGCATCTAACAAATGGAAACCCTGGTCTAGTCTGGTGGGAGGCTTCGGTCTGAACTTCGGTCGTCCATCGTGGCTAGTTACCTACTACTTACCGCAAAGACGTACCGCCAAGCAATTAAGTTACCGTTACGACACGAATCACGATGCCATGTATTTAGGAACCTATTCAAGGGTTTGGTTTTAACTTTTAATATATGTAACTCCATACCGCATATCATCAATCTTAGATAGCATACCTAATAATTTAAGGTGAGATCGTAGTCAAGGGCTAATTTGTAGTGGAATAAAAAAACCTAAGATAGGTACGCTCAACCCAGCTGAGAGAAATGGAATTATAAAAATTAGGAATGTTGGCTACCCTACTGACATGCGCCTGCGCTGTGCTTAATTGCCGATGTATCGTTGTAAAAATTATTTACTTACAGATTGTTTGTAGTCACTTTAGAGTTAGACAGTGAACCGTTTAACTGCAATTTATTTTTGGACTAGTAGGTAAGTTACATGTACTACGACAAATTGTTATTATCTCTACGTTTTGAAAGAATTAGGCACGTATGGGTTTACCGTTTAGGTAAGTCGCGTAAGTACCTAGTTGGTACAGGGGTAGAATTAATGCAATATCCACCATATATTCAGCAGTTAGGTGCCTAGGTAGGTACTAGGTAGTAAAGAAATTGTTTTAAACTTTTAACATTCATGGCGTATTCATCATGACTAAGCCGAGGCGTATGATCAAGCGCCAAAACCATGTCCTTAACCTCGCTGTATTGTATCAGTTAGGAACAATGCCAACGATTGTTAGTATTATAGGTTAGTAGGTACAGATAGTATAATAAAGTATGTACCTAAGGTAAGTAGGACCTAGTATAGTAGGTATGTCAATTGTAATCCCAAATGAAGATACTTAATATATTTAGGTAGGTACATATTTAGTTGTTTGGGGACCCACTACCTACTTATTTATAACCTGAGTCTGACCCGGTTTCCCAGATGAACCCCCCTGAAAGCTTAGACTTTGTGAACAATAATTGCCATTACCAATTTCTTTGATTGAGTTCTCGAGTAAAATCTACCAAATCTTTCCAAAAATATGATAACTCAGAGAGCCAAGTTGCATTTAAATTCGTTCAGTATACTTAGTTTCACTTTCAGCGTGCTGATTACTTACTTAAGTCGTAAAATGCCGTTATCTTGAGTAAGTAGTAAGTATCTACCTACAGTGTCATCATCATCATCATCATCATCAGCCAATATGCATCCACTGTTGGACATAGGCCTCTTTAAGATTGCGCCAACTTTGCCTATCCTTGGCTGTTAGCATCCATTTGATGCCAGCCACTCTCCGGATGTCGTCGCTCCACCTAGCCGGGGGGCGCCCCACACTCCGTTTGCCGAGACGCGGTCTCCACTCTAGGACCTTGCGACTCCAGCGGCCGTCAGTCCTACGGCAAACGTGACCAGCCCACTGCCACTTCAACGTGCTAGCCTTGAGAGCTATGTCGATTACTTTAGTTCTTTGGCGAATTACTTCGTTTCGGATTTTATCCCTCAAAGAAATTCCGAGCATAGCTCTTTCCATAGCGCGTTGAGCGACTTGAAGTCTGTGGACTAGCCTCGATGTCAGTGTCCACGTTTCCTACAGTGTACAGCCTACTTTTTTATTTTTAGTACAAGTTAATTCAAAATTCAAATGGTTTAAGTACCTACCTATATTCAAATAAACTTTTACAAGTGCTTTCGAATCGTCGTCGATGAATCTACCACTGGTTCGGAATGCCATTCCTACCGAGAAGAACCAGCAAGAAACTCGGCGGTTGCTCTTTTGAAAAAAATTCATTTACAATTTCATTAATTTATACTATAGGCACATGAGTAGATAAATAGGTACTTAAAACTTAAAAGTATCTAACCGCTGCATGTCCTTAGCAATTAGCATTGCTGGAGCGAGTCAAATGCTCTTTTGTCATTTACGTAATCTTCAACAGCATACCTATACCTAATAAGCTTTTTTCAAAAGCATACTTTTAATGGATTTCTAAACTTGTGTAAAGGCAAGTTTAAAATAGATTGTGGAATTTTGTTATAAAATAGAATGCTCATTCCTACGAACGACCTTCGGACTTTCTTGAGGCGGAGCGATGGAGTCACGAGCTTATGGCAGTTTCTAGTTGGCCTATCGTGCAGATCGCATATTCTTTTGTAATTCTGAAGGTGCTGTTTTACAAAGATTAAATTACTGTAAATATATTGCGAGGCTATACTATAAGAATACCTATTTCCTTGAATTTCTCTCTAAGGGATTCGCGCGGTTTTAAATTATAAATTGCACGTAGGTATTGCCCTTTTTTGTAGTACAATTTTTTTTTGAATATAGTGCCGCTTTACTCCATGCCCATAGCAAGATTCCGTAAGACATAATAGGTACATACTACATACCTACTACATAAGAAAGTAAGCAAAATATACAATTTTTGCAGTTCATAATATAGCTCTACCTTTTTTAAAGTCAGTTGAAAGCATTGATTAATATGGTTGAAAACACAAAGAACTCAATGTTTTGTACGTAGATAGACCGTAGGAACCATGTTGAGTCTAATAATTCTTCAAAACTTCTGCATGAAATCACCCCGAAGCTATGCTATTGAGTGAAGAAGAATGAATAAATAGAGTGTAAAAACAACAGTCCGGGTGCAATTAGCATGATGGCAACGTACTGTTTCGTATTGTTTTAGCATTTTAGCGTTGTTTAGCATGCGTCGCTAACGAGATTCAAGTGGCGCGTGCGCCGTGGGCCGCCACCTCCTCCGCATTTCCCTTTGTTTATGCCGGCTTTGTAATGTCACTCCAAATTAGGTCTACAACGATCCAACGCGAACGTTTATTTTACCCTCATAATATCATTTAATTAATGAGATGTTTGTATCTCATTTTAGCTGAGTGTTAAGTATGTACTTACCTACAACCTACCTACCTTAACGCCTATCTGTAGGTACTAGTTGTGGTACCTATACAACCCGAATGCTCATAGATTTTTGCTGATAGATAGAGGTATCTTATTAATTGTCAACATTAGAAAAAAATAATAATAATATGTATTTTATCTAATCTAATCTAATTAATAATCTGTTATATCATTAAGTATGATATAATATGTCATAATATGTATGTTGGTACTTGGTATGTATTTATTTATTTATGTAAGTACTAGATGAATCCCGCGACTTCGTACGCGTGCATTAGATTTTTTGATTCCCGCGGGAACTCCTGAATTTTCCTATGTCTTTCCCCGGGAAATTACCTACCTCTATACCAAATTTCAGCAAAATCGGTTGAAAAGATGGGCCGGGAAAGCGTAGCAGACAGACAGACAGACAGACAGACAGACAGACAGACACACTTTCGCATTTATACTTAATAAAATATCAGTATGGATATATTTATGTCATTAGTATGTGTATTTGTGTAAGTTTATGATTTATTATTTCGTTTCATTCCATCTCATATCTTGTTGTACCTACCCATTCTTCCTTCGCAACCTTTCTCACTGCCAAGGGTCACTGGTAGAGATCTCTTATAGAGATAAGTGTTTCCTTGTCCACTATGTATGTTTCTGTTTTTCTACATATTGTATAACTTTTTGGTAAGTACAAAAAAAAAAGAGATCCACTGTGCAAAATTTCAGCTTTCTAAGTCCAAAGGTTGATGTGAAAAGTCGTTGATGAGTCATTGAGTGAGTGAGCCAGAGCTTTTCTTTTTATATGATGCGATGGGTTAGATGTACTGCTAACTCTATTTATCTATTTAAAATGTATTTATTAGTATAATACATGCGAAAGTGTATTTGGTTCGGTTTTGCACGCGGCAACGGTGAACGGAGCAACGGATCGACGTGATTTTTTGCATGGGTATAGTTGAGGACCTGGAGAGTGACATATGCTACTTTTTATCCCGGAAAATTAAGGAGTTCCCACGGGAATAAAAACAACATAAACCACGCGGACGAAGTCGCAGGCATCAGCTATTACATAAAATGCTAATGCTTTCACGTAAATCATAGGACGTCACAATGTCTACAAAATCCTCTCAGAAGCTGTAAGTATCTCGGTAGAATGCACTCGATTGAGAATTGGATAACAATAACATTCATTGATTTCTCAGTCTTACAAAAAGAGGCTTTAACTGGACAAGAATGGCGCAAGACATTGAAACTCAGTCGGCAAACAGACCACCGGAGTTGGCGGCCGACTTTATATTTTGTAGACCAAGCAAAGTAATGTAGGTACCTTTAAGTGGAAAGCATAGAAAATATTGACATTCTATTCGCCGGCTATTAACTATAATATAAAGAAATCGCATATTTTAGGATTCTGAATTACCTAGTACGAGTATAACAAGGAATCCTTGCTTGTGTGGATGTATATGAGGGGCAGGCCTAAAATATGTAGTTAGCCTCACGCTATCTGTCCTGATCGCAGGGACCAGCTACTTCAATTTTAATCATGTCACCTCATTAGCAAAAAGGGCTTTACCTCACTCAGTGAGAAAAAACTACTTTTGCTCACTGGTTTTAAAAGCAGCAATGGCGCCCTTTTTGAGCTAGTGAGGTGAAAAAGTTATACGTATTTTTTAAATGAGTGAATCTTGTGACGGAGATTGTAATTTAACACCATTAGAGTAAAAATCTAATTTTTGTATTTTCTCGTATAGTGAGGTGAAAAGTTGCATCATGTAGATCATAATATGTATCACACGATAGTAAAGTCTTTTTGTTTCTCGTGCCTTTATCTCTCATTTCACTGAGGATATTAGGTAAGTTAGAATCACTCGCCTTCGCTCGCTCTGGAATCAAACTAGTACACTCGCAACAAGAACTGAGTACGTAATACCTATATAGGTAACCATTTAAGTAGATAGGTAATTAATGACTACAATCACTGATGACGAACATCATCAGGAATCAGGATGTCCTGATGATGTTCGTCATCAGTGATTGTAGGAGAAATAATTAAGTTCGACTCATTTTATGCGCATTTGTATTCAAATTGCATCCAACTATTTTAAATCAACTCTACAATTAGGTACTTACTGTTAAGAAAACAGAATTCAACTGATAAGAATGTTCCCTATTGAGAAAATTGCTCATGAATTCAAATAAAAGCGATTACTTTTCAACACTACTTCACTACAATCAGAGAGACGTCTAGGTAGCCGACCGTTGCATTGTCAAGCATCCATTCATCTTGTTTGCTATTCAATATCAATCAATACTCATCTGAAGATCTCTCGTTCACGCATACTTTAACAGACAACAAACAATGTTGCAACTCGCGCATCGCACCTATAGTTGAGCATCCAACGCGCATGATTACCCGAACGTAATGGAAATCTATTTCTATTGACTGCGTTGTAAGGTTTAATACTAAAAATCTATCGTAATACGAATAATGGAGGCGGCATATAATAACACAAGGGAATGTTATTCTTACTTAATCTTTTGTACGAGTTCAAGTTTTTATAAAAGTTTATTGAAATGTTTGGCTCTGTGTCAGTAATTTGATAAAAGGGATTCCACCTTAGAGTACAATTACAATACCTAGTCGTTTTTTTAAATAATATCGAGAAGCGGAATAAGCCTCTATGCATTTTAAGCTTTTTGGAGCTTTATTTCAGAAATTAGATTTTAAATTCGCATTTTTGACAAGTTAAGAATCACGTCGTGCCCGCCATGCACCGGTTTGGAAATCAATATCTACTGAGAAGAGCAAGCTAATACCTACTTATGTCACTTGTACACTATGTACTAACGCTTTTGATTTAAGTACGTCGTTTCTGGTTCTACCCTCACTTCGTATAGACTTCTATCAACCTGATATGAAGGTATTGTGACTAATTCTGTCTCATGTATCTACCTACACAATCTCTAAATTAAAATAAAATAACACTTATCCCTGTCATTATGCTAAAGTAAGTACCTACCTGCGGAAAAGAATAGAAAAGAATATTATAAGTAAGTTGATTTAGATTTGACGACCTCCGTGGCGCAGTGTGTAGCGCTGTTGTCTTAACGTGCGGAGGTCCCGGGTTCGATCCCCGGCAGGGTCAATTTGGAAATTTATAATTTCTGAATTTTCCCTGGTCTGGCCTGGTGGGAGGCTTCGGCCGTGGCTAGTTAACACCCTACCGGCAAAGACGTGCCGCCAAGCGATTTAGCGTTCCGGTACGATGCTGTGTAGAAACCGAATAGGGGTATGGGTTTAATATAACTGCCATGCCCCTAACAGGTTAGCCCGCTACCATCTTAGACTGCATCATCACTTACCATCAGGTGAGATCGCAGTCAAGGGCTAACTTGTAGTGGATAAAAAAAAAAAAAAGTTATTGGGTAGGTACAACGGATTATTCACACATGTGTAAGTACAACAGAGTAGTCACATTGATATTTCACCTTACACCATACCTAAGTATTAACTCTTATAGAGAGGACCGAGTGACCGACGCAGCGCATAAGTACCTATTTATATTATTATGACTTATGAGATACTAGACTAGATGATGCTCGCGACTTCGTCCGCGTGGATAAAGTTTTTTGATTCCCGCGGGAACTCTTCAATTTACCGGGATAAAAAGTCTATGTCCTTCCCCAGGATACATCATACAAACTACCCCTGTACCAAATTTCATCAAAATCGGTTGAACAGATGGGCCGTGAAAGCGTAGCCGAGAGATAGACAGACAGACAGACGGACAGACAGATACACTTTCCCATTTATAATATTAGTATGGAAGTATGGATATGGATAATATGGATTATAATATAGGTATTACCTACTACTAGGTACCATCAAGCATGTAAATGTACTTATTGTCAAAATTATTTATTTGGATGTAATCAATCCAGCTATCTGTTTACGGCCAATTACAGGTCACAAAATATGTAATAAGAAACGTGATCAACCTGGCGCGGCAGAGTCGTCGGGGCGAGCCACAGAACATAACCTTTCTTATGTGTTCTGTGGGGCGAGCGGCCAGCGGTCACGTCCGACGCGATGCTCGGCAAAGCTTCTGTTATTTGCCATTCGTATCCAAATTACCCATAACAATGATTGAACCGGAAATTACTTTTTAGTAGGAGCTATGATTGTTTGTAGACTAAAGTGTCTGAACTTATGAACTGAGCTTTCTTCTTTCACTTTTAATATCTACACGTAGGAAAATTGGAATATGAGCGACTTGAAAGTACCCTACACCTACTTACCAGTACTGATTTATAAATACTGTGCCTATATTTTATATTTATATCGTAAATACTAATAAACTAGGGATAGTTGTACGAATCAATCACTTTTGTGGGTTATTTTTCTAACGAAAAATATAACTACTCCAGTATAGCTAAACACAGAATCGTACGATTCTAGTGAGCCGCTGGTAGTACAACCTAATTTTCACTATAATTAATTATCAATCTTCACTGAATCATTATTCATTGCAACAATTGTTGATAATTTACTAATAATACGATTTTATTATGTAAAATTGGTATTTCACTGTATGGTTTAAATATATGGTGAATAATTTAAATATATGGTGAATAAATAAATTAAATAAAGTTATAACGTAATGATTCGTGTACAATACTTACAATAATTATTGTATTGCTCAGCGTAGACGTCTCCAGAGCCAGACGCACGTAGAGCTAGAGCTTTATGACAGAGCTTTATGTAGCAGTTCTACGCGTAAAATGCCTGTCTACCTACGTTTGGGACTTTCATACTTAGTGAAAAGTGATCAAATGTACTACCTATTGAATGTATACTAATATTATAAATTCGAAAGTTTGGATAGATGTATGGATGGATGGATGTTTGTTACTCAATCACGGCCTAACGGCTAAACGGATCTGGATGAAATTTGGCACAGAAATAGATTATAGTCTGGAATAACACATAGGCATACCTACTTTTTATCCCGGAAAATTCACCAATTCCCGGAACGAAAAAACCTCGATCCACGCGGACAAAGTCGCGGGCATCAGCTAGTACCTACTAACTAAATGGTATACAATATACATTATGTCATATGTGGTAGTATGAATGGAGAGCCAAACTGGCGCGAGGTTTTGTTTTTAAAGGTACCCATGTAATTTGAATGGTGCAGTGTTTAAATCTATATACTTACTCATTATGCATTTAGTATGTTCGAAACTTGTGTTATGATCAACGAAAAAAATACAGTTCCATTAGAATAGTACATAATATAAGAACAATTTTATAGAACAGTTTAAATTAACTCTCCGATGTGTTCACCGACCCTTACCCCTAAAACTTATTTTTTATAACAAAAAGTGCCGTCATATTATGTTTAAATTTTAATAAACGATGAACAGTCATTAAAGATCGCTTAACCCTTAGCAGGCTGCGTGCATTCAGCCTTGGGCCGCCCGCACTCTGAGCCAGATCTTGGCCTAACTACCAAGTACCACTATATCATCGCATCGGTCACGCGCGCCTCGCTCCAATTTTAGCCCTCCATAAAATAGCGCAACGACAGGAAGGGTTGGATTTTAATTACGATATTTTTCTATTATTTCCTGCGCTGTCTTAGTTTCGGGGCAAGGGTCGTGAGATGCAATAAATTTTGCTGTTTTTATGAGGTCACGGTTTACCCTCTTGATAACGTTTATCGTACATCTGGTGAAAATGGGAAAAGTTTTGTTGTTTGAGTTGTGTATACCTATTAATTAGGGTTTACTCGTGGTTTTAGATTAAAATGTGGCTAATCGGAGAAAAGGGCAAGGAATATTTTCCGGGTCGCCTAGTTTTAACTATTCGATAAAGTAGAGGTTAAGTAATAGATACTCGTAGATATACCAATATTTCCGTTCGATGTCGATCGGAATAAACTCGTTTCTTCCTTCTCTTACGCAGATCTTTAGAGTCGTAAAATGTGTAAAACGGAATTCTTAAATTGATGACTTGTATATGAAGTAGGTACACTACTTATCTAAATCAGTCACGATCGCAACCTACCTATGTACCTACCTACCTGATAACTCGTACTTATCTTGGACTAAGGCAAGAAACCTACAAATGTTTAAATTCTCTCAATTTTTAAATCTCACAGTAGAATTCAGCGACCTGTGAAATTAACATGAAATACCCTGTCATATCAATGATAGATGGAATTGGTTGCACGTTTCTATGACTTCACTGGTACGTACATGACATGTGAGAACATGTCACATTGATCTGTTCCGCCGTGCACGAAATGCAGAGCCCCGCTTTACATTTTCAACCGATTGCGCATGAAAAGCGTGAGGCCGGATAATTTTATTGATCGACTAACTCGCATGTTTTTCTACTTCATAAAAACTTATGTTGAGAAAGGGCTGAAGCTGTTTTCGTTGACATTAATTTAACACCTCAGATTTAGGAATTTAACATAAGATACCTACCTCCTATTCCTACCAACAGTTGGGTATAAAAATTATTAAGAAACGCTCGTTGAATTTTCAAAAATCCTTTCTTAGCGGATATCTACGTCGTAACTCGTAATAGCTCTCTGCATGCCAAATTTCAGCCCATCCTTCCAGTGGTTTGAGCTGTGCGTTGATAGATCACTCAGTCAGTGACCTTTTCCTTACATATAGTCTACCTATTTAGATTAGTATGGATAGTATGGATTAATTGAAAAGCATCGAATAGAAAATAATACCTTCTGATGTACCTACCTAAACCTACTTAAAGCAAATTTTTAATTAGATATAATAACATATATCTAGGATTCCAGAAACAGGCATCTTCCTAATTTTTAAATCGCTTTCAATATGCAAACAATCCTTTTATAGACCGAAAGGATTTGACTGTCGTCGCATATGAATAATTATAATTCATTTGTAGCGAGAATGAATTTGTGTACTTAAATGATTAAAGTTATTTGAATACGGATTTATTGCAATAGGTGTCCGAGTGGGAGCGCGATACGCAAATACAGATGTTCACACTTAGGGAGCAGGATTTATGCATATTGATCGATGTAAGCTCTAAAGAAGTAATGAAATGAAAAAAAATAAGTTCGATAACAGAATAAGCTTTCAGAAAATAAAAACTCTTAAAGATTAAATATTGTCTTTGCTATTTGTGCACATTGTTAACTTAGAACCGATCCTAAATTTTATATAATACCTAATATGTTAATGTTTTTACATAAGTATTAAAGTTATTTCCTGTTTTGTGTAAAAACATACATATAACATAAAACATACTGTATATATATAAACAATAAATAAATAAATGTAAAAGTTTCGTTTCACTACGATGGTAAAATAATAAAGAGGATTGCTTGCGAATAATGATGAGGCAATCTATCATTCCGCGCCACGTGTTTTTTTGTGTTCAGTGCTATTTTTTTAGATAAAACTGTGTTTTTTTTTATAAAAAGGTCTTCGTTTCGACAATAGTGTTAAACATCGTGATAAAAGTGAGCACATCGAAGATAAACAAATATTTGAGCGGGGGCGTAGCGGAGCATGAGACTGAACAAAACCGTATTAAGCGCGGATTAGGATAGATGCAATGTTATTTGATTACTTAAACACATTATTATAGATAGGTACGTATATCGAAGCTTATAGATCCTCCATTATTCTCACAAAGAGTGGATTCTTTTAAGTTAAGAGGATCAAGTTCATGCAACAAAAAGTGTAGGTAAGTATCTACCTATATTGTTGTGCTGAACTATTTGATACAATGGTATTTATTACCTAATAGGAATTAGGTAAGTACCTATACCTACGTTGAATTCGTTATCGAAGGTGTATGGTAATTTTCACAAAGCTTTTGGTAGTTAGGTAGGTACTTGGTATGTAAGTAGATAAACATTTACCAATTGGTTTCCTAAAGAGAGTTTAAAGGGCATTTTGGTAAATGATTACATTTTCGAAGATCGGAGCATAGGTAGATACAGAAACCTAATGTACACTCAACTAACACTTAGGTACATCTTATTTAGGTTTAGGCTATTTTAGGTTTAGCTCATTTAGGTACCTACCAATTTTAAATTATATTCTAGCAAGTAGTTTGTAGCAACTGGCATCACCAACACTAGATAGCTGCGACGGCATCTAGGTAACTACGCCTACGCAATCTGTTCTTTATCTGCTAGCTCGATCAATAGATACGCAAAGAGTAGATACAATAATAGATTTATAAATAGATTGTTTCTCTCCATCGTCGACATAGGTTAATTACTATTTATACCCGTATTTCAGATTAAAATCAGTTTTCTCCCAAAACTGGCATTTTTGAACGTTTTGGGCCTTGCGTATAGAATATAGATAAGTATTATTTATGTAACATCCCTCTGACCTATGTAGGTAGGTATATATATACCGACATGACGTAGGTACCTGCTCAACATCACGTGATTATTTTTGAACCGAACAAAACAAGATTTGTGAAGAAATTGTCTTCAGTGGCAAAAATAGGGACTGTACAATCTCTACCTACTTACATAAATAAAAAAGGGGTTAGTGTTCTCATTTAGAAGTACCTACATAGTATGCTTATATAAATATGTACCTATATAATCATATGAAGATAAGTAGATAACAGCCGTTTGCCGAGATTGATATGGGTGATAGTTTTGAACTCTAAATGACGACACAATGCCGGGTATGCACGCGCACGTGACTTGTTTCTAATTAGAGAGCTGTTAAATTCAATACACCAAACATATTAAATAGGTACTTAGGTATACTACATACCTTATAGTATTAAGTATTTAAATAAATAAAAGTTCTTTAGAATAAATTGAAAATGTTGAGTGTTTGTAAAATGGGAGAAATCCTCCAAAAAAAATTGTATTAAATTTTATACTTAATTTAAATAATTAAGTAGGTACTTAGGTAAGTAGATACTTACATACGAAATGTGAGAAACCGATTCCGCGCAGCTATATCTATTCAACTTTATCGATTTTAGATTTTTATGTTACCACGCTTTTTATTTAGACAACGGATGAAGTTGTACACGCTCGACGTAAAAGGGGGAAAAATGACTAAATCGGTAAAATATGGAGCGATAAGGTACCGACATAAATCATCAGATGCGCGTGAAATCAAATTATATTGTACACCAGTCCCGAATACAATGAAAGGGTTACTATTGCTCGGCATGACCAATAAAGCCCTACTTAATGTATCGGCGTCCCTTTTCATTCCAACATTTCCGACTGATATAAGAAAGAGAGGCATAATGTTACAATCTCGTGGGCGCCCACCGCAAATCAAGAATTGTGCAAATCGAAAATGCAAACAAATTTAGTCATGAAATTGGTTTTGTGAAGGCGATAAAATAAGTTATTATACATATAATGGAAATGTCAAGCTTAACCCACATACACAGTCTCATGTCTATAAATTAGGAAATTTCACTGCCAAGCTTGCATGGGAAAATGAGCGTACGGAAGCTTAGATACGGTACGGTTAAGCGAACGGTACCTAGGAAGCTTTTCAGTAGTATATTAGGTAACTAATAGAGACTGATTCGTATTTCGAAATATCTGCAGATATAACCTTACTTAAAATAGAAAAAAATATTATATTATAAGTACACCAATGCGATTAGAAAAGATGAGAAAAGCTCCACTTGTAATCTTAAATTACTGACTGACGTTGTAATAGCTGACGCCTGACTCTACAAAGCACAAATTGCAGCCGAAAATTGTTATGCTCACGTCAGAAACTAATCCTGCGATTGACTTTTGTGAGGGCTCCATTTTTAATTAGGGCAAATGGTCCGGCCCAAAGAGATGAACGTAGTCCTTTCAATGCTTTGTGATTGACACAAATTACCTCTAATCGAACATTTCATTGAAAGCTCCCCGAAACCTACGCATCGGGCCCTATATTCAAGAAAGACAGATGTTGTAATATTTAATTCTAAAACATATTAAGTATTTAGTTTTGTGCGAATTTGAAAAATTTAAAGTCGGGTTTAGTATTAATGGAAAATATACAGTATGATATTAGATATCTATTAGGTAGTTACCTAAATATAAGATTTAATAAAAACATAAAAAGTCGTCGCTTGATACAAAAGTCGAAAAAAATTGAGCATTATTTAAAGTACGATTTAATTGTGTTTTAATCCAGGCGATAAACGTCAATCAATTTCGCGTGAGATTGATACAAGTATCGGAGAGCTCGGCACTCGCGCCCCCAACGCCATTCAAAAAGGATTTTGAGCAAGGGTGAAATTAAAATGTCAAAATAGTAGCAACGTAGCGCATATTTGTCTCCGGCTTTGTCAGGAACCTTTGTGCTTTTTACATTTTGTATGGGCCGCTGTAAAACGATACCATTTAAGCTCTTTATTCATTCAAAAAGAACACTGCTAAAAAATGTTACCTAACTCAATGTTAAAAGTCGTATGTCGCCATTGTTACTTTGATCTCAGCTGTTACACAATACACATGTTCATTTTCGATCCTATGCTAAGTATGCAGTTGCCAGGTAGGTACTCGTACGTATATCTAACAAAAATTTTAATTCACCATCTAAAGGGAGGTTAGAGTTGATTTAATTAAGTTCATGAAAAGTCTGTAATGTTTATTTTGTTGTAGGTACGTAACATGATTTTTTGAACAATCTTAAATACATATTATCTACATTCTACCTACCAAAAATTGCGGCTTTGACCACTAAACGCTGATTTTTTTGTTAACTTTTTATATCAAAAACTACATTCGATGTATTTCCTACATGTATGGTATAGGTATTATGTAGGAAATACATGCAAGAATTTTAACGTTCAATTATTTTAAGAATTTAATCTCGCCTGAGCAACTTCAGTCTCCGGTAAAGATTAAATCTTAGGATGCTTATAGGCAGACCTGTAGGCTGTGTACATGGATAACTTTTGTATACCTACCTTAGAAATTCTAAATGTTTCTCCTACCTACATATTTTGATAAGTTTATTATAATTCCAACAAACTTAATGAGTACATTTTTTGAATATTCCGTATTGTTCCCGATTCATTTATTTGTTATGAATTGAAAGGGCCAAGTGGGCGCAGCGAGGGATCGGAGGGCAAATAAATAATTACACGCATTCTGCAGATACGTGGCCCCGGGGCCCAAGCACGGGACGGGCTGAAAGCTGCTGTTCGATAAAATGCAGGGGTTGCTGTAAATTGACACATATTAATTAATAATGTGATATTTTCATGTTGACATCTCCTAGATTATCATAATTCTCAGAATTTCTATAAAACTATTCCCAGTTGGTGCTGCAACTGATTCCAATATTTAACAGCATACTCTAGATAAATTAATCTAATTATTAATAAGCTATCTCCATTCCAACTTTCAGCCAAATCAGTTCAATCGTTGCGGCGCGGAGAAAATCCAAACTTCCAAACTTATGAACATGAAACATCCAAACTTTCACATTTATTATATTAAGTAGCAGGATATACCTAAACACAAAGTTTCCAAAAGAAAAAACAAATTTTGGTCACTGGTTTTAAGCAACAAAAGCGCCCTTTTTGAGTGAGGTGAAAATATAGGTAATCTTTTTCAAGCAGAACAAAGATTTTTTCTAATTTTTCTTATTCGCTAGAATTGCTAGGCCAAAAACAGAGCTCGACGCTTTAAATGCAATGTGACGTATTTTAGTGTATCAATTAGAGTTCTGTATGCTGACGGCCCAGCGTGAGGTGGCGGCGCGGCGCTGCGCCCCGTCAACCCGCCGCGCGCCATCCGGAGTCTGTCAGTCCCTTTGTCTGTCAAATATGCAAGCAAATGATCGCTTTATTTTACTACAACGAATAAAATTGCACACAACGTTTTTGATCATTTGCGTAGATATAGGAACGTTACAAAATTGTTTTCTATATTGCTAATAAAGGTTCAGATTTTCTCGTAATTCTGAGCTAGTTTTCACGACACGATAGAAGCGATTTAGCGTTCCGGTACGATGCCGTGTAGAAACCGAATAGGGGTATGGGTTTAATATAACTGTCATGCCCCTAACAGGTTAGCCCGTTACCATCTTAGACTGCATCATCACTTACCATCAGGTGAGATCGCAGTCAAGGGCTAACTTGTAGTGGATAAAAAAAAAAAAAAGCTATAACGTTATCTTGCAATTACAGAACTTAATGTAACTAGAGTCCGATGAAGCAGCACTGAAAAAAATAGCACGAAACTTTTTACTGTTTTGGCACAGTAAAATTTAATTCGGTTAAAAATACTGATTTTTTGTAAAAGTAATTGGTTACTGACAGTTCGTCGAAATGGGCAAAAAACAGTAAGAAGCTAATCAGTTGTTTCAATTGTTTGTACATTAATGTTTACTGAAGCAAACGGTTATTTTTAAGTATTGCCGTTTTCAGAGCTTTACTGATATTGTAGCAGTTAATTTTACTGCTTCAGAACAGTTTTTTTAGAATATAGTTAGGAGCTAAACAGCTATTTTAATTGTTTGAACTTTAAAGTTTACTGAAACAAACAGTTCATACTAAGTATTACTTTCTTACTTACTGTCTTACAAACAGTAAGAATAGTCAACCCGTAAAATCTACTGTTATAACTCAACTGTTTTTCTTTCGGTTACTTGAACTTGTTTGGACAATAGGCTCCATTTTTACTGGCCAAAGCAATGTATATTACCGAAAAAGCAATTAGTTTTACTAATTTTTTTTTTCAGTGAGGAACAGTGCAGCAGGACATCTGGAATTCACTTGTATCTACTGGAGTGGGGTACCTACCTACTAGCTGACCCACCCCGGCTTTGCACGGTTGTTTTGTATGGTTATATAAAGATCTACTTTTTATGCTATTAGGTACACTAATTGCAATTGATTTGTTGTTCCGCTCTCCATCTCCGTACTGCTCATCACTGATCTTTAGGAAATTCACTTTGGGCCAATCTGACTTAATTATGAATTATGATAAACCTTAAAATTTTGTTTTTGTATCTTCACTGGTCTTTGGTAATTCCAAATAAAGATTTTAATTTTTCGGGATAAATGTAGCCTATGTGCTATTCCAGACCATAATCTGTGCCAAATTTCATCCAGATCCGTTCTGCCGTTCGGGCGTGATTGAGTAACAAACATCCATTACATCCATACGTCCATACATCCATCCAAACTTTCGCATTTATAATATTAAGTATATAATAGATTAATTACTTTACGGTTTACCACTGATTTATTAAAAAACTGTTCTAGCTAACGGCTTCCTTTTATTTCGGACCGCAACTGTGCTGCAACACTAAGTTTGTTAGCAAAAGTTTATGGCTGATTCCTCAAAAACTATCCTGGCTAGAAACTTCGTTAAATTTTCGGGTAAAGTTAACATTAATTTCCACCAACTCAACTCTTTAGACCGGTAGAAATTCGGAAATTCATTTTTCACCAAACTTAAAAAGAAATATACTTAAAAATATTTTTAAAAACTTCAATAAAACAAATGAAGCTCTTTTATTTAAGTATAATATCTCACTCGGTCTAGTAAACCCATTTAAAATTTCAACCCTTTTTGTAATAGGAATAATGATTTTTTGAACTATTTCATTTGCGATAAGGTTGGGTAAGCATTATTTAAAATTACTATTCCAAATTTCAAGTCTGTAACTAATAGTAATTATTAGAATATGCTAAAGACCGGACAGACATAGTCGCACCGGGTTAAAATAGTCTTATTTAGACAAGCTAACCCTTACGAGGTTACCTATAAGCATTCCTAGTATAAGTAGACCCCAAAAACTATAAACGTAGTAAAAACTTGGAAAGTTAAGTATATTAGTTACCTGATAATAAATGATTGTCTGATAAAATAAAATAAATAGAACTCAAAAGAGACTTAACTTAGTCCTGCCCAACCTTCCAGTTTTTATAGTAACTTGTTAAATGGACTTTTTTGACTTCCGGGTGCCACGACGAAATAATGTGTTTCTAATTTTTGGAGCACAACAAAAGGAGAATTAATACAAAACATTTTTTTATTTACGATCACCTTAGGCCATAAAAGCAATTATGTATTTATTCGAAGTCGCCGTTATTAGCGACGGAGCGACCTGCTGCGCCGCGCTGCTCTGTAATTATAGCGCCGTGAGCGATTTGGAACCCATTGAAAACGATAACGCGGAAGCTGCTGAGCTAAAGTTAAAAAACTAAGTAAGTATTGTTGCTATAATGCATTTGCTAGTAAATATTGAGTTTGTACAAAAGCGGGTCCCCGACAACCCTTAAATAAAGTCCACGGGGTGCCATTACATCGGCTCAAAGAGTTGGGTGTAACCCACGGAGCTGCGAGAGTCGACTCTGTAAATCTAATTAAAATATCAATATGTTTGCTACGTCCGCGTTAACAATTCGATTTCACGGTTCACGCCCTTCTTGCAGTATTACTTGCAAGAATATTTATGGCTTTGCAAAGGACACTATTTTTGAATATCGATAAAACCTACGAATTTGTTTTAGCCAACAATACCTACTCCTAATCTTGCTCGCTAAACTGAGGTCAGTTTTCATTAGGTAAGTATGTATTTCAATGCAACATGGCCATTTCAACCCATAGCCTATAGGCACAGTATACTCGTGTGCTATAGGGACACCGTCCGCTGCGCCACTATTGTCTTGCATCTATATTTTGCAAAAAAAGTGAGGGACTGAAAATGGCGACTGAACGGTCTTGTTTAAGATGGGCCCATAAGTCCATCATTTCCTACCCATTAGAAAACCTGACGAAGGCGACGGGTTGAGCCAAGAAATTTAAATCCGTCAATGAAATTTTAGGGCTAGGTAGATGGGTACTTATACTACCTAAGTATATCTACTTAGCCTATAAGCTAACAAATTACCTATAACGATGTCAGGCCCGTTACAATAAAGTCAACGATTTTAAAGCCATGCAAGTTTTTGCTCAAAGCCAAGGCGTTACATCGGATTGAAGTAAAAATGTTTTCGCGCAATCCAGCTACCCTTATTTCTGCCGTAACACAATAAAACCAGGTAGCAACGCAAACAATCATAAAAACGAGACGTATCAATCGAGTTTTTGCAAATGTCGTAGCAGCCTATTCGCACAAATCAAATACTGAAGTGTTAAAATTTTTGTTGACAAAGAAGTTTTAAAGTCACTCGACAGGGAGCAAGAAGAAGCATTGTGACGAGGGATCATTAGTTAGCGAATGTCAGCCCGATTCCGTTCTCGTATACTATATTGATCACTCGCCTTTTGCTTTACAAGAAGTGATCGCAAATAAACAGTTTAAGACGTGATTTATGGCTTCTTTTCAACAGATTTTTCAATATATTTGTATTTCAACCTGTGATTGTTTATTTACTCCTAAAGGTAACTTGTTAAATAAGACGTTTAGACTCGCTTCGTCGTCATCGACATTCTTCGTAGTTCAAATAAAAGTAGTCGGGGTGACTAGATTTTTTTCTGGACCAATTGTTTTGTTGTTTTGTAGCTGCATTAATTATACCTGCTGAAAGGCATACTCTTATAAAATCGATAATTAGGTAGGTAGATTAAAAAAATATGAAAGTGGCCTTTTTAATATAAAATCCTAAAGTCAACTAGGTAGGTATAGCAATTTTCTTCTATGGCAAAAATATCTTCTGTTTTTACTTTAGGATATTTTCGGGATTGTTCCGGAACTTTTTTATCCTAAGGCCAAGTAGGTACCTATGTTATGAGGTTCTTTAAAAATTCGTTTAGCTCGCACCAATAGGTAGGTACCTAACGGCCAAGTCCAACGAAACCCCACTTGTGTAATTTGGTGTCCCTGGCCAGTCAGCCTTTTACGCAACTTTATTCTGCTTAAGATAGGTAAGGGTGGTATTAAGTTACTACAGGCTACTTACCTATACTACTACTATTACTACTTAGGTATAGGTAATAAATCTATTATAATACGTTAGATTATTACATTTTATCTGTCATTAATTATCATCATGTGCGCCTACTAAAGGACAAATGTTACAATGCACGGCTTGCGCGATATTTATCGCGTTGTTCTCAAAAAAACTGAACCCTTTTATATTACAATTGTCACCCTTTCACTTTCAATTCAATTAAATAATGTCTGGTCATTTGGGGCAGGAAAGTTCGGGAGCCGCGCAGAACTATATGACGGGACTCGGAGCGCAAAAGAGCGCAAGTTTGCGCAGTGTCGGGTTCGCGCCTCCCTCAGCCCTCGGCGAAAAGTACGCGTCATCCTGCTAGCACATTAATCACTTCCATTATTAAACTAGTTATTGTGTTGATTTGAAGATAACGTGTTATAAACGGTGCCGTCCGCTCCCGACAAAATATAAGCTTTCTGTAATGACGTGTAAGCGATCCGGCTTGAGAGCGCTTTGCAAAAAACTGATGATTAATGATATTTTACGTATCTTCTGTGGACTATAACAACAAATCCGCTTTAGTTTTGATTTATCGAATAATTGTTAGGTATACTTAAAACTATAATACTAAAAAATAGCTGTTTCCCGCGACTTCGTTCTAGTGGACTGTGGAACTTTTGAGATTCCGTTGGATTTTTTAAAAATCCTTGGTAAGTGAACGGGTTGGTGTACTCAAGGAATATTTCCTCCAAATGTCTCTACTCTCTATGTCCAACAGTGCTGGCTGCGTAGTTCGTTAGTCGGTCAGTCAATTACGGTCTTGTTAAATAAGTAGTAGGTACTTACTGTTTTTATTACTAAATAAGTAAATGCAATATGTCTATAAGCGCAGATCTTTTTATATTCAAAGTAGCCTAGCATTTAATTATTATAAAATTTATAAAAAAACATGCGCATGGCAAAACCAGTGATATAATTTAATTAACAAAGCAGGGTCAAATCCGTGACGTTAGGTAGGCCGCTGTGTACGTCCGTGACGCGAAACACCGACTCACTTTCGGTGACTAGGCAGGAATTTCCGTTATTGACGCAAACACCTTCGAGGTCTTTGGAGGCTCGACTATAATATTTATATATATATTCGTGTCGTTCCGCGAACTATATGTATAGTTAGTATTTTCCTTGTTTGCTTCAAACTTATTATGAAAGGATAAAGGCAATATGATTACTTTTCAAATGGTAGGTAAGTACTGAATTAATTAGCGTAGGTATATATATCTATTTACTTTAATCTTCCTAATTTCCTATGTACCTACTTATCTAAGCTTTTTTCCTATTCAGTTAGAAAATTTCGTGACGTGTTTTCTGTTTTTTTCTTCCAAAATCGTTTCATTTTCGACATTTTCGTTAGAAAATCTGCATTACGTTCATCACAATTCAAAACCTATTGCCGGCCCAATATCTATCTACTGGGGGAGTCTCCTCTCAGATGCACTTTTGGTAACTATCGCTAGAAAGGCTGATTTCGTATTTGGTGGGTCCTAGGCTCTCCACTGGTGAGTGGTGAGAAATCTGCCAGTCTGCCCACATGCTGATGGGCCTTTCACTAGATATGGCCGCTCAAAGACGGTTTATGATTACCAAAAATGAACCATAACTAGAAAAGCTGATTCTTGTACAGTATTAAACTACCTATGCGCAGTACCTATGTAAACAGTATAAAAACTGGCGCTATTCATCGGGCCTTTTACTAGATATCACCTCTCAAAGACGTTATGAACTACTAATCAAAGTGAACTACATAACATGTTATATGTCATCTACTGTAAAAAAAATATTAGCAATTATTGTGTTGTCACGTTGATTGCTGTTAATTTTTTTTAATAGCAATCAACATGACGACATAATAATTGCTAATATTTTTTTACAGGAACGCATGATAGTAAGTATAGCTTAAAACGTCTTTGAGAGGTGATATTTATGTTATGGTTATGGTGATATTATGGTTAGTTATGGTTCATTTTTGGTAACCATGAACCGTCTTTGAGCGGCCATTTCCAGTGAGGCCATCCGCATGCGGACAGACTTTCATTTTTGTCATCAGTGGAGAGCTCTACACCCACCTAATACTGAATCAGCCTTTCTGGCGATAACTTTACCAAAAGTGCAGTTACCTCCTATAATACTAGAAGGGTGTTACTTAGTCACCACGCTTGCCAAGTGCGGATTCGCAGACTTTACACACCTTTGAGAAGGTCATGAATAACAGTACCTACCTGCCTACTTTTGTGCGTGCAGGTGTTAGGTGGGTACTGGGTACCTAGTCTACGTAGCGCAACCTTTTGTACTCACCATATTTTCCTGCATCGTTAAAACAAATGATATTTTTGCTTTAAACGCACATACCTATCTACCTACGAATAGTATAAAACTCCGTGCCCGAGAATCAAACCACTGACCATCCGAAAAGGAGGCCGACGGACGACACCACTAGGTACATATATACACCACTAGGTATTACCGCTTATACAGTACCCACTATTAAGTACTAAGCTAAAGTAAGTCTAAGTACTAAGCTTTTAGAAAAATTCTGGAAGTTACACTCTCAGTTACACCTACAGATCGTGCAAGAACATTAGAATGTAGAATGTCTTTGTCCGGGGTTTTTTATTGAAATAGTTGGCAGTTTTGTAACTTAAGTTCATCAATTCAACGACGTAGGTACGAGACTAGGTATGTCTCGTACCTACGTCGTTGAATTGATACCTAAATGGCGTCATATTGTGAATATATTACAGGTGTAGCCTTTACTCCTAGATCTTATTAGTAGATTGTTACACAAGGGACGTAAGTAAGTCTTCAACGAGTGCGTCCTGCCGGTAATGACGTATGGAGCGGAAACGTGGACACTGACGGTGGGCCTCGTCCACAAATTAAAAGTCGCTCAGCGGGCTATGGAGCGGGCTATGTTGGGAATCTCTCTCAGGGATAAAATCCGGAACGAGGAGATACGTAGAAGAACTAAAGTGACCGACATAGCTCTGAGGATTAGCAAGCTGAAGTGGCAGTGGGCAGGTCATATCTGTCGCAGAACCGATGGCCGTTGGGGCAGACGTGTTCTGGAGTGGAGACCGCGTACCGGTAAGCGCAGTGTAGGACGACCTCCAGCTCGCTGGTCCGATGACCTAAAGAAGGTGGCGGGAAGCGGGTGGATGAGGAAGGCGGAGGACCGTGTTTGGTGGCGCGCTCTCGAAAAGGCCTATGTCCAGCAGTGGATGCATACAGGCTGATGGATGGATGATGGATGGACGTAAGTAAGCTATTACAGAACAAGATCCAATTTGGCGCCAGTGCGAGCGCAGCTCGCATAGGGCGCTAATGGATCGCGTGCACCCGAGATATTTAGTCACACGAGCGAGCGCAGCGAGCGAGGGTGAATATAGTTCGAGGGTGTAATAGCTACTTGCAACCGAGGTAAGCATTCTACTTTATATCATTCTTGCGAGGTAAATAAAACATTGGTAATGCAAAATGAAATTTTAATTAGAATAATTAGCAAATTTAGAGAAAAAATAGAAAAAAATGGTTACTTATTATAATAATTAATTATAGTAATATTGCTGCAATTATGAAAATACTGTGATTAATCACTTTACGAACAAACTTCACAAACTTTCAGATCAAATGAAATGCCGCCATTTCCATTTTTTTTTCGTAAATAGTTTTCCATTTTTTTTTACGGCTCTGAGTTCCAAGGAGTTTTGCATAGTTTGAAATGTATGGAAATTAAATGCCGCCATGTTCAGTGTTTTTTTTTCAGTAAAAAGTTTTCTTACCATTTTATAAGAAAAGAGATTGTTTACCAAGGAGTTTGGCATAGCTTGAACTGTAATGTGAACATTACAATTCAAGCATAGTGCGACGTAATGTTGCCTTGAATTGCAAACACCAACTTACAAGGAGACTTTCCACCATAGTAATCCCTAGTTACTGAGCAAGTATGATATAAAATAATATTATGCACTTGATAAATTAACATCTATCTAGATGCGCGGAGTCGGACAGTTGAAGTGTGAAATAGTAAACGTCATAGTCAATAGTCATAATAGGTATGTTAATCCCCTACACAAGAAGTTCCGTGTATCGACTATCGAGGTTAGGTATTTAAGTACTCTGGTCTCTGAACTATGACTCGCACTTGGCCGTTTTTTGATATTAGGTATTTAAATATCATTAAAATGTAAAACATATTTTTTATAATTAACTATTCATTACCTATTTGTGACTATTATTATAATAGCAATGATTCCGTAATCCGTTATAGGTCAAACCTATAACAAATACGTACCTACCTAGTCTAGGTACTACCTACTCGCTAATTTTCCTGTTCAACGCTTCAACCACATTTTTTAATTACGTAGATATAATTAAAATTACATCGAAGGCCTCAGCTAATTTTCTCATAATTAGTACCGGGTACTGATAGACTAAGAGATAACTGCAATTTTGGTAACCATCGCCAGAAAGGCTGATTCAGTGTTAGGTGGATGTAGAGCTCTCCACTGATCTCAAAAGTGGCAGTCTGCCTGCATTTGGATGGCCCTTTCGCTAAATATGGCCGTTCAAAGACGGTTTATTGTTACCAAAAATGAACGATAATTAGAAAAGCTGATTCTTGTACAGTATTAAAGTATGCGCAGTACCTATGTAAACAGCGTAAAAACTGACGCATGTGGATGGGACTTTTTCTAGATATCAGCTTTCAAAGACGTTATAACCTATACTTACTATACGTTCCTGTAAAAAAATATTAGCAATAATTTTCTCGTTGTTGATCGCTATTAAATTTTTTTAACAGCAATCAATGGGACGACATAACAATTGCTAATATTTTTTTACAGGAACGCATAGTAAGTATAGGTTATAACGTCTTTGAAAGCTGATATCTAGAAAAAGTCCCATCCAAATGCGTCAGTTTTTACGCTGTTTACATAGGTACTGCGCATACTTTAATACTGTACAAGAATCAGCTTTTCTAATTATCGTTCATTTTTGGTAACAATAAACCGTCTTTGAACGGCCATATTTAGCGAAAGGGCCATCCAAATGCAGGCAGACTGCCACTTTTGAGATCAGTGGAGAGCTCTACATCCACCTAACACTGAATCAGCTTTTCTGGCGATGGTTACCAAAAGTGCAGTTATCTCCTATAATATGAAGGCTTGTAACTTTTTTAGGACGGTAGGCAGGTATATCCCAGTCCCCAATATATTTTAATATTGTCTTCTCTTTAATCACAGGCCGCAAAATCAAAATAGTGGACGAAATCACACGTGATGCATGTACATAACATTATGTAGGTACTTTATACAAACATAAAGTATATACTAACGTCTATATTTCAATCTTAGGCACGTATAGAATGCGCGCGAGTAGAATGTAGAGCTTATATGTACCTATGTGTCACTATATAGGTAAGTAGGAACTCATAGATAATATTATGAAAGAGGTGACTGTGTGTATTTTGTGCATTATCTTTAACTAGCTAATGCCCGGATGCCCGCGACTTCGTCCGCTTGGTTTAAGTTTTTATGATTCCTGCGGGAACTCCTTAATTTTCCGGGATAAAAAGGAGCCTATGTCACTCTCCGTCATCAACTATACCCACGCCAAAAAGCACGTCGATCCGGTGCTCCGTTGCGGCGTGATTGAACGACAAACCAAATAACCAACAAACAAACACAATTTCGCATTTATAATATTAGTATGATTAGCTAGTATAGTGGGTATCTACTATCTAGTATATCTATTATCTAGCGACAAACAAAATAGTAAATAGTTTCTAAAGTTACCGTTCGTTGTAGAGCCCAAGTTTTACTATAGAGCCCTCATTATTATAGGTACATAACTACTTTAACAAAGGACGAAATGTTACACGCCCCTAAAACAATGCTATCAATAGAGCCGATCCGGCGAAACTCGTCCCCGGTCGCGTCAGAAATTTTGACGTTTACAGTTTTAAATTTAACAAAAGCTAATTTTGTTGCATTTTACTGCTTTGAAATAGGATCAACAGCCATTAAGGCATTTTTTGCCACGCCGTTTATTAGGGTGTCGTCCGAAGGCCATGCGGCGAAAGACAAAGCGTTGACCGGAATTGCAGGCATAAACAACTTTTGACGGCTTCTTTGCTCATTTGTGATCCGCATGCCCGACTTTTGAGTTTGGTACAATTATATCAATAGAGGCATAATGAAAAGGCATCACAGAAACGCATTTAGGTACCTTAAATTCAAATTCAAATTCAACAGTTTTTTTATTCAAATAGACTTTTTACAAGTGCTTATGAATAGTCGAATAAATCTACCACTGGTTCGGAATGCCGTTCCTACCGAGAAGAACCAGCAAGAAACTCGGCGGTTGCTCTTTTGAAAAAAATAATTTACAATTTCATTAATTTGTAATTACTTACATGGGTCATTCTCAAACGGCTCAAAAAAGCGTGTCCGGGTCGAAAACCTGTATGAAATAGATTGCTAGCCACATGATAATTTTATGTATGGTAGATATGATCAAAATATTAGGGGGGGCCTATGTCCTTTTTTAGGTAAACATTATGTAAGTTAAGTTAAAAAAAGAAAACCGCGGAAATATTGACCTCGGTGCCGTGTCCCGCACCACATATTGCGTTGAAAATTATTTTTTTTCTTTTTTTCTATAAAATATGCCACTATTTTGCAGGTGTTTACAAGAAACTAGTTAGTTACTAGCTCAAATTATAATATTTATAATCAAAAATAGGCCTTAGTTGAGAACTTACAACAAATTGTTTTCGCGTCCGACGTTTAGAATTGATACCGGTGGCGCGCTCCAATTCTCTTAAAACTTCTGTACTTTAATAACTGCGAGAATAGTAGTAAGAGTAAGACAAACTATCCGTCGCGCCGCATCGATGGTTAAAGGCAACACGTCTGTGCCTCTCTGTGCGTACCTTTTAATAAGGTAAGTAATCGCTTTCGGTGGCTTGGTATACCCATAAACTTGATTTCGGTGAAACTGTTCTATCCATATCTATTTAAACTACTATTATTTAACTTATACAAACATATATCGTATGAGTGCTAGATTGCAATTAAGGAGGTTATTATTATAAATTTAGGATACTTTTGTAAAAATCTGGGATATTGCTCATTATTTTGATTTCAGTGGGATTGATCTCAGTGTTTTCGGTGGAAATAGATTAACATTTAGTAAAAAAAAGATGGTTGCAAAATTCATTTTTTGATTTTTCCAATTTTTGAGCATGTTTCTAAATGGGGGCTGTATTTTTTTATTATTTCACAAGAAAGTATAACTCAAAACGAAAAAATTGCGACCTAAAAGAAGTCTCTACGACAATTTTCCAAAGGAGAATTTTAATTTGAAAAATATTTTTTTGGGCCGAACAACGTGATTATCTCGGAAGTCTCTTAACATTTTTATCTGAAAAAATTTTTGAATATTTTAGATACAAAAATGTATACTTTTACCAAGTTTGGTCAAAATAAAATTATTTTTGTGTAAATGAAAAATAAAAAACCATAAAAGTGGTTTTTCACATTTTACTCGGAGGTTTTGAGGTTATGTGAAAAAACCATTCATACAAAAGTGGTAGATCTTTTTATGATCTACAACTTTTCTATTGTACACTTTTCTCTCCGAAGTCAACTTTCGCCGGAAATCACAATAATCCAAAATTCCACCCCTTTTCATCCCCCAAATATATCTGGAAAAACCCCTGCTCACGCATTTTTTTTAAGTTTATTATATGCCACTTTACCATTTCCAGCTGTTCCCATCCTGTTAACAATTTTGTTTTTTTTCGCTACATAATAAGCGACTGGACTATGTGTGTTATGATAGATCTAAAATCTAAATAGAGACTGTTATAACATGTTCCTACTTTGTTATGGTTACTATTTTTAATTTCATTTAGTATGTCATTTATTTAAAATTTAATAACATAAGTACAAAGTTGATTTTCGTAAATTTTCCTAAATCTAAGTAATTAAAGTAGGTAAGTATATGTTATGTTGTAAGTAAATATTATGTTGATAAAATAAAATATTTTATCGTAAAATTAACCTGAAATTCTTTACGTTTAGTCTTCAAAATATTAAATACCTCCATAAATAATTTTATTTTGATTTCGGTGACTAAAATATTGATTTCGGTGGACACCATTTTTTGAAAATCGAATAACGATGTAACCACTGGGCCGATACAGTTCCCTTTACTACCAATATTAACTAAATAAAATCTAGATTTGATATTTCCTGCTAGTATGTCTCAAATACAAAAAAAAAATTGTGCCACCGAAGTCAATCAAATAATGAGGCGCCTGAGAAGTACCCACATACGAGTAAGTAACCGCTGTCCTTAGCATTGCTGGAGCGAGTCAAATCCATGCTCCTTTGTCATTTACGTAATCTTCAACAGTATAATAAGCTTTTTTCAGAAGCATACTTTTAATGGACTTTTTAAACTTGTGTAAAGGCAAGCTTAAAATAGGTTGTGGAATTTTGTTATAGAATAGAATGCTCATTCCCACGAACGACCTTCGGACTTTCTTGAGGCGGAGCGATGGAGTCACGCGAGCCTATGGCGGTTTCTAGTTGGCCTAACGTGCAGATCGCATATTCTTTTGTAATTCTGAACGTGCTGTTTTACAAAGATTAAATTACTGTAAATATATTGCGAAGCTACTGTAAGAATATCTATTTCCTTGAATTTCTCTCTAAGGGATTCACGTGGTTTTAAATTATATATTGCACGTATTGCCCTTTTTTGTAATAGGTACAAAATTTTTTTGAATATCTGCCGCTTTACCCCACAGCAAGATTCCATAAGACATAATACTACGAAAATAAGCAAAGTAAACAATCTACACAATCTAATCTTACTATAGATAGGTTACCTTACTACTTTGAACAAAATGTAGGCAGTATTGGCCAAAAGTTGCTAGCTGAACTTACTGCAGTAGGTACCAAGTACCTACCAACCTATTACGTCATATTACTTATGTCTTACCTACTTTGAATTATTTTGGTGAGAATTATGTATATTCTAAAATATGAAAAACCTGTTTACTTGCGAGTTGCGTTGCATTTGGAACCCTTTTAATAATTTGTAAGGGAAGGTCTAAAATAAAAGCGTCTAACAATTAATGACTCACTGCCCACAATGCGCCTCACATTAAAATAGTTACTAATGGGAACATGTTGTAAGTTGTAACCCTTGCTTTGTACTCATTTTTTATTGTTTTATTTGGGGGTCAACTGTGAAAAGCTTTATAGATCAATTAATTAAATGTCTGCACGGTCATTGTTGCTAAGTAAATATGGAAATGAACTAGTCGCTAACAATGCGTTGATTTATTAGTTCTGTACTAGAAAAAAGTAATGCAAAAGGTGAGAATTTATTTGTTCTGTTAAAGCTCGCCCAATTCTTTTATCATGCTAAACCTGCTGCAAACTTAAGACACAAAGTCAGGTTTATAACCCTGTTACAAATTCCTCGAACGATTCACTTCATTCACGTAGCAGCTTACGTAATAAAATTAATTTGAAATCGTTTTTATTCAAGTTGACTTTGACAAGTGCTTTTGCATAGTCGATAGAACCATTTTAAAGAAAGAGAGTTCACAATTTTTTGGTTCAACGAGGTTGTAGGCAGTAGCCTAGGCATAATAGTGCCTAAGTCATGGAAGAAGGAATTACGACATGGCCTAAGTACTCCAGCGATCTTTTAACTGGTCTGTGTAAGGCTCCTTTTGCATTGACCACTGACCATTGTCCATTGTCTATTTATTACGTCCAGCGACTAGGACTAGCTGACTAGGTGCCTCTACATACCTATTCCATAACTTTGATAATAGTTATCACTTTATTCTGTAACAAACATCAAAACACACTCATTATCGCGCCGGAAGAGATTACCTAATAAGTATCTAATCTAAAATAAAGGTTTATTTATGGCATATGGTACATATTATATTTATTTAAATAAATAAGAATTTTTATATTATAATATATATATATAATAATATAAAAATAAATATATATAATATATACATTGTGTAACTAAATTATACCTTTGAATGTTCAAAACAATTCATTATAAAGATATATTTTTAAAAAAGTTTTAAAAGCCATGCATTTTTCGACGAATAGTGTTCAAATGCCCGAATGTCACATGCGTCGAAAACCTTTATTTTGTGTAAGATCATTGATCGAAACTTATATACCTCACATAAAAAGAAACTGTGTTGACTGAATTTCAGTAGAAATTCTTCACAAAAAAATGTTATCCAGGATACAAAGAAACAAAAGTAAAACTACACAGTTAACCGTAACTTTGTATACAACATCTTAACAGAATGTTATTATTGCTTGACGAAAATAAAAGAAAAAGTTTTAGGTAGGTAATACCTACCTATTAGGTACTTTAGGATTAATCGAATAGGTATTTTAATGAACTTATATACGAACTTAACTTAACTTAGAATATAGTTAGGTAATATCATTTATCACATCATCTATTTTTAGGGTTCCGTACCCAAAGGGTAAAAACGGGACCCTATTACTAAGACTCCGCTGTCTGTCTGTCTCCAGGCTGTATCTCATAAACCGTGATAGCTAGAAAGCTGAAATTTTCACAAATGATGTATTTCCGTTGCCGCTATAACAACAAATACTAAAAATTAAAAAAATATATATATTAAGGGGGGTCCCATACAGTAAACGTGTTTTTTTCGTATTTTTTGCTCAATAATAAAAACGGTAACAGGTAGACGGTTCAAATTTTCACAGAATATTAACTTGTATACTAGTGGTTCGCCCCGAACTGAGACCTCGCGGTATCCATAAACTTACAGAGCGCCATCTATGTGAAGTTCTGTTAAAAATAGTGAAGCTCATTAAAAATTAAATAATTTCGTTTCCTTAGAATATTTATCTAATTTTAGTATTTGTTGTTCAAGTACAGGATATAATTCAAATAAGTGATCAAGTTTCAGGCTCAGCCTTTTCTTTTTAAGCACAAACGAATAAGTTTGTACAGAGCGCCATCTATTGACAACATTGTGAAGTTTGTTCAAAATACGTAAGCTCATTAAAAATTAAATAACTTCGTTTCCTTATAATATTTATCTAATTTTAGTATTTGTTGTTCAAGTACAGGATATAATTCAAATAATTATTCAAGTTTCAGGCTCAGCCTTTCAGAAAATTGGGAGTTCTGAGGTCATCTTTGGACGTCAGAAAATCACCACTTTGAAAGCCCCCCTTCTATGAGAGCCCCCCTGAAATAAAGATTTTTATAACTTTTTAAGCCATATTCGGCGGGAGGCCATCGGTTTACACAGTATATTTAAATTTGAAGTAATTACGTTCAGTAATTCAGAAGTTATAAGGCTCTGACAGACGGACGGACGGACAAGTGCCAATTCACCCAAGTAGACTCAGAGACCTTCGCTTCGCTCGGTCAATTACCTTTCAAAATAAATAATTAACTAGTGGTTCGCCCCGAACTGAGACCTCGCGGTTTCACAGAGCGCCATCTATTGACATCAGTGTGAAGTTCTGTTAAAAATATCATCATCATTAAAAATTAAATAATTTCGTTTCCTTATAATATTTATCTAATTTTAGTATTTGTTGTTCAAGTACAGGATATAATTCAAATAATTGATCAAGTTTCAGGCTTGAGAGTTCAGAAAATTAAGAGTTCTGTGGTCAACTTTGGACGTTAGAAAATCGCCACTTTGAAAGCCCCCCATTTCGTCAATTTTAGGGGAAAAATTCAAAAAAAAATATTTTTGGACTCTATTCCTAATTATCTTTAAAATGATATACTGCAACCCTATGTAACGCTATAAAAAATATTTTACTTCTCATTCGCTTCTATGAGAGCCCCCCTGAAATAAAGATTTTTATAACTTTTTAAGGCATATTCGGCGGGAGGCCATCGATTTACATATTATATTTAAATTTGAAGTAATTACGTTCAGCAATTCAGAAGTTATAAGGCTCTGACAGACGGACGGACGGACGGACGGACGGACGGACGGACGGACAAGTGCCAATTCACCCAAGTAGACTCAGAGACCTTCGCTTCGCTCGGTCAACAATAAAGTAAATATTAAAGGGGGGCTCCCATACAACAAACGTAATTTTTATTTTTAATACGTCATAAATGGTAAAACTTACTACAGGTTTGTACGGAACCCTCGGTGCGCGAGTCCGACTCGCACTTGGCCGGTGTTTTAAACTCGTAATGCTATGACGTCTTTCTTGTTATTTACTAAAATAATTGGACGTGGTTAAGCAGAAAGGACCTAAGTTCCTTATAACCCACAAAAAGTCATTTTTGAGTTATCGAATTTCAAAGTTTAGATGATAATTCCTGTAATGATGTTGTACTTATTTGGCATATTTTGAAATATTGTCACATAATGTGGGCAAAACCTATACCTACTAATATTTTTATGAATCAAGTTGTATTACGGTGACTGAAGTATTTTTCGAGTTTTTAGGAAAAGTGTGGGTTTGAGTCGTCTTTGCTAAATTGGTTTTAAACTTTTAACATTATGGGATGTTTCTTTTAATTTCTCAAAAATGATTTTTAAGAATCAAAAAATTATGAACAAACTGATAAGTATATAAATATAAATGACTAGCTGATGCCCGCGACTTCGTCCGCGTGGATATACCAAGTTTCATCGAAATAACTTGAGAAATGACGGACTTTTATACAAACTTTCAACCCCTATTTCACCCCTTTGGGGGTGGAATTTTGAAAAACTGTGAAATACGTATGTTTTCATTTTTAACCCACAGCTCATATACCAAGTTTCATCGATATAACTTGAGAAATGAAGGACTTTCATACAAACTTTCAACCCCTATTTCACCCCTTCGGGGGTAAAATTTACGAAAACTGTGAAACACGTCTTTCTTCATTTTTAACCCGCAGCTCATATACCAAGTTTCATGGCAATAACTTGAGAAATGAAGGACTTTCATACAAACTTTCAACCCCTATTTCACCCCCTTAGGGGTGGAATTTTGAAAAACTGTGACACACGTACTTCTTTATTTTTTTACCGTAAGCCAAAATAAAAAGTTTCGTTGATATAACTTGTAAAACATCTTGAGAAACAAAGGACTTTCATACCAACTTTTATCCCTATTTCACCCTTTTGGGGGTCGAATTTTCAAAAACTGTGAAACACATATGTGTCCATTTTCAACCCGCAGCTCATATATCAAGTTTCATGGCTATAACTTGAGAAATTAAGGACTTTCATACAAATTTTCAACCCCTATTTCACCCCTTCGGGGGTAGAATTTCGGGATAAAAAGTATCCTATGTCCTACCTCGTAGTATGGGCTCAAATCGTGCCAAGTTTCTTTTGAATTCATTTAGTAGTTTCGGCGTGATGCGCGGCCAAGATACAGACAGACAGACAGACAGACAGACAGACAGACAGACAGACAGACAGACAAAAATGAAAAAAATTACAGATTTGGCTTCAGTATCGAATAATGAGTGCCCTCCAAAAAAAATTTTCAAAATATCTTCAATGTACAGAATTGGACCTGTTACAGTTTTATTATAAGTATAGAAGATCTACTATTTTGCAAATTCAGGAGGTTAGTTCGTTCGTTACTAGGCTCCGCATCTATGGGAGTAATTTTTTTTGTATATTTTGATGGTATGTTGATGATGCAGGTAGTCTTATCTTCTATATACATATAAAATCGTTTGTCCTGACTGACTGGTCTATCAACGCACAGCCTAAACCACTGGGGGTCTGCAGAATTAGAAACTTGAAATTTTGACAGTAAGTTTCTTTTATGACGTAGGCACTCATTAAGGAAGGATTTTTCAATTCCATCCCCAAGGGGGTAAAAAAGGGGGTGAAAGTTTGTATGAAAGTCCGTCATTTTTCCAGTTATATCCATGAAACTTGGTATTTGAACTATACCGGTTTAAAATTAAGAAATACGTGCATCACAGTTTTTGAAAAATCTTCCCCCAAAGGGGTGAATGAATGTTGAAAGTTTTTATGAAAGTCCTTCATTTCTCAAGATATTTTTTCAAGTTTTATCAACGAAAGTTGGTATTTTAGCTTTCGGTAACCTACGTGTGTCACAGTTTTTCAAAATTCCCACTCCAAAGGGGTAATATAGGAGCTGAAAGTTTGTTTTGAGACATTTCTGTTATATTAAATTTAGACCTGCTTCTTTCTAGTTGGGGATTTATTAAAAACGACCCATAGCAGTCTGGGTCGTTAACGACAGTGGTTTGTAAAAAAATACCCGTTTTTATGTGGTTTGGTTCTCATCATTAAAAAAACTAACTTATCGTTGTAGTATCACAGATCTTTTTTGCTGAGTGATAGAACCAACCGCTAGGACCTCTTTGGTTTAAATAACTCATTTTTGACCAAAATGTGGATTGAGTCCTTTCTGCTTAACTAGGTACGTCCAATTTATGTGTGATATATTGTGTGGTCAGTGGTGGTACGGAAGTCGGAACCCTTTGTGCCGGAGTCTGACTCGCACTTGACCTTTTTTTAAGTAATGACAACGAAAGTTGGCTTTAAAAATGAAGAAACGGTAACTTCATATTTTACGATATTTGGGAATTTCAACCCCTCACATAGATATTACCAAAAGTTTAACAACATACCTAATGTCCTGAGATTTGAGAGGTTGCGAGAAACGGACGGATAGATGGATTAGCAGGTGGACGGACGTACCTACGAACGAATGGACAGATGGACCCGACAGACGGATAGACCATACCTAAGGGTTTCCTTTTTCAGTTTTCACAATTTTGGTTGGTAAGGAACCTTAAAAATAACGGTCTTTCATACAAACTGTCATCGCGGAATTTTCAAAATTAATTGCATTGTGACTGCCTACTTTGTACTTCATAACTTATAAGGCACCATAGAGTTACCACTTAGGATACGTCTTACAAGAAAATTACCTATATATCTACTTACTTTGAAAGATCAGACAGACAATCAGGACAAGTCGTTTTAAATAATAATATGTATGTTGCAATAATATGTGCTCCTCCTCAAATTTCTATGACACGTTGTTCCTGCTGGAAGTGTGGGCGTGGGACTAATTTTGTTCCAATGTTCACATCATAATCGTTATCATATCACGCTGTCCTATACATTGAAATACCTACCTATACCTACTTACTAATTTAATAAATGCATTTACCCTGATCATGTAAAAACGTAACAACAATTACTTAACTACTACAATGCTAGATTACGATCTTGGGTCTATCTACAGATACCCTCTACGCATATAGAGCTTCTGCTTAGGTATATTTAAAACCGGCCAAGTGCGAGTCGGACTCGCGCACCGAGGGTTCCGTACAAAGTACAAACCTGTAGTAAGTTTTACGATTTATGACGTATTAAAAACAAGACGAAATGAACCGCAAAACTAACTTTGTTTGTAGAGGTTTATTGTTAACTAGCTGATGCCCGCGACTTCGTCCGCGTGGATTGAGGTTTTTCGGTTCCCGCGGAAACTCTTTAATTTTCCGGGATAAAAAGTAGCCTATGTGCTATTCTAGACTATAATCTATCTCTGTACCAAATTTCATCCAGATCCGTTCATCCGTTGGAGCGTGATTGAGTAACAAACATACATCCATACATACATCCATCCATCCAAACTTTCGCATTTATAATATTTATTTGATATTTGATATCAAAAAATTACGTTTGTTGTATGGGAGCCCCCCTTTAATATTTTCTTAGGAAAGGTAATATACTTACAAGTTAATATTCTGTGAAAATTTGAACCGTCTACCTGTTACCGTTTTTAATATTGAGCAAAAAAATACGAAAAAAACACGTTTATTGTATGGGGACCCCCCTTAATATATATATTTTTTTAATTTTTAGTATTTGTTGTTATAGCGGCAACGGAAATACATCATTTGTGAAAATTTCAGCTTTCTAGCTATCACGGTTTATGAGATACAGCCTGGAGACAGACAGACAGACAGACAGACAGCGGAGTCTTAGTAATAGGGTCCCGTTTTTACCCTTTGGGTACGGAACCCTAAAAATGAATTGCTGTTCGTTAGTCTCGCTTAAACTCAGAAACGGCTTGACCGATTTTGATGTAATTTTTTGTGTGTTTGAGTGGGTCCCGGGATGGTGTATGTTCACAATTGGACCCGGATTGGATTGAAGGTTCCGCTGCAATCGAGTTATAGATTAAAGTTCTACACTATGAAGCTTAATTATGTCGTTAAATGTCTAACATAGCAAATTATACTTAGTGGATATCCAAAACACAGCTTCCAATGAGATGATGAGTTCCTATGGACATAATTCAGTACTCTACACTTACAGTTAGGTAAATTGGTAACTATGAACTCTTATTCTAAGGTAAATTCAGATTAAAGGACACAAATCACAATATAATGCATGTCCTGTTCGCATAACGTCCCACTGTTAAAAAACCGGTCAAGTGCGAGTCAAGTGCGCATAAAGGGTTCCGTACCACTACTCTATATAAATTATTTTAGTAAATAACAAGAACGGTGTCATCATAACAGTACGTAATCAGCTGTGAAATAATTGGCTTACATAATATGGCGCTATATACTGGTAGCGCCTGACAAACAATTCGACACCCTATAAGTATGAGTGTGGAACCCTAATTATTGGTTTTCGGAATTTTCCATATAGGTGCTTGTGCGGTGAGTTCTTGCTTCTTGCCAAATTTCATGATTCTAGGTCGATGGGAAGTACCATAATAATATAGGTTTTGATTTAGTGGCGAGTGTCATAATACCTACCTATGCAAAAAAATATTTGCGGCATAAGCGGACTTAGGACCTTTTGATTGCGTTGACTTAGAACTAGAAGCTTGAATTTGTACAGCTCCAAGTGACCGTAGACCTAATGGTCTAAGAGCCGGATACACTACGACTTCAATGATAATGTTAATATTCTAAATAAATGTGTTTCATCAGGTTAACAGATCGGTGGAGGTCGTGGTAGGTATATCCGGCTTTAAGACCATAAGTATTTGATATTAACTTCAACTTGATACTGGTTGACAGAAGCTCAGTTTTTAGTACCTAATACAACAAAGCTTCCAACAAAATCGATATAATAGCCACTGCGTCTGCTTATAAATGACATGCACGACGTCTTCACAAAATCAAAACTCGCCGCTTTTTATCATGCAACGATTGATCCCATTTCATACGCAAAAGTAATATTATAGGTTCCGCTACTGACTCAGCCACTCTGCAGGACTTTGGAAAAATAATTGCCTCAATTCGTTCACAATTTCAAACAAGCTAGATGTAAAGGCATGGATAAGTGTGACGTCAGGGTGTCCAACCAATGACATTGGATATAATTATTGACCGAGCGAAGCGAAGGTCTCTGAGTCTACTTGAGTGAATTTGCACTTGTCCGTCCGTCCGTCCGTCCGTCCGTCTGTCAGTGCCTTATAACTTCTGAATTACTGAACGTAATTACTTCAAATTTAAATATAATGGATAATATGTAAACCGATGGCCTCCAGTAGAATATGGCTTAAAAAATTATAAAAATCTTTATATCATAGGGGGGCTCTCATAGAAGCGAATGCGAAGTAAAATATTTTTTATAGCGTTACATTGGGTTGCGGTAGGTAGGTATATAATTTTAAAGATAATTAGGAAAAGATAATTAAGAGTACTTACAATTTTTTTTTTTTTTTTTAATTTTTCTCCTAAAATTGGCGAAATGGGGGGCTTTCAAAGTGGAGATTTTCTAACGTCCAAAGTTGACCTCAGAACTCTCAATTTTCTGAAAGGCTGAGCCTGAAACTTGATCAATTATTTGAATTATATCCTGTACCTACTTCAACAACAAATACTAAAATTATATAAATATTCTATGGAAACTAAATTATTTAATTTTTAATGAGCTTCAGTATTTTTAACAGAACTTCACAATGATGTCAATAGATGGCGCTCTGTAAAAGTTTATTCGTTTGTGCTTACAAATAATAGACGTTAGCACTATCTTACGTGGAATAAAAAAGTAGTCTACTGATAGTACTGATGTCTATGAACGTAAAGATAGTTAAAACTACATATCTTATGGATACCTACCGCGAGGTCTCAGTTCGGGGCGAACCACTAGTATATAATATACCTAAGGTACTGTGGCTGATTAACGCCCACCTAACTTTAATTTCAGAAAGTTCTGGTATTTGCATGATAATGAAAACAAACAATGTTCTAAGCAATGGTTTTTTAATTGGTAAACAAAATAATAACGCCTTATAATGAGTTTTACTCTTATTACACATGTCTATCCAGCTTTTTAAAAAACTCTAATTTGGGCGTTATTAAAAGATATGTGTCTATTGACGCCCGTTTCATAAACTAGGCTTTTATTACAAAAATAAGCTCACAATAATAAAAAATAATCTCACAATCGAAATCCCACTTCGCGTAATCATAATTACACTAAAAATAAAGAGATAAAATCAAAATTAAAGACCAACTTTGTTCAATTTAACAATACACCTAACATCACATGGTATATTTGTATTTAGTCATATATATGGCAATTTTTGAGATTTTTCATATAACATATCAAGAGCACTTTGCATATTAACCGTTTTAAGGCTGAATTAAGATAATTTTTTAATGTATATTGGGCGCAATTAAACTGACAGCGGGTAATGACGCCCGGAGATAGTAAATATAATAACAAAGATTTTTTACTAATACAAAGTGGTTTGGCAATTCTTTCTATTAAGTACCTACCTAGAGAATATTCTAATCATTTTAGATATAACACTAGGCTTATACTTTCTTTTTCCTATCCTATGTCCTACATTACATACATTCATCAGCCCATTCATCATGGGCGCTATTAGCCCATGCAGGCTAATAGCGCCCAACCGTCATTTTACAGGGCGTTATTAACCAGCCGGGCGTTATTATCTGACACTGACAAAAATTACACGTTTTTGGATAAAAACAGACACCGACACAAAACATTCAAGCAATAGTAAAATAAGTTCATTTTGAACCATTTCTTACCATAAAGTATACACAAAACGCAAAAAAATACATGTTATTTATTACGATTTCGTCGTGGCACTTATTATAACAACTTGGGACGTGACCAACCCTGCTGGAACGTGGCATCACACTGCCACAACAGTGGCGCGAGCGAGCCGCCGTTCGCCCTGCGCTTTCTTATTGGTTCATTCTATGCATGCGTGGAGTGGTAACAGACTCACACTATATTTAGTGTGTTTTTTGCTAACCGGGCGTAGATAGACAGCGGGCGTTAATCACCCACCCTACCTTACATAACTAATAACTCAAACGAAACAGTAGCCATGCAGACATCGATATAATGCAAATACTGAAAAAATTAAAAATTTACTAAGTAGTTTAATATGTATCTAACCGTTAGTGTTGCTAAAACCATAATGTTGACATCAACGCGGTTAATCGGTAATCTCAACATTAATAATTGAAGTACCGAATATTTCGTTATATTTTTATATTTCGAATTTAATTGTTTGCTCGCTCACATTTCGTGCAAATTTCGCGATTTAACTTACTAGATACTATTACCTATTCTGTGATTTAACGGCGCAGTGGAGAGATCGTTAATGTTGACTATTCAAAGGTAAAGCTCTGAAATCATCCAATTAACGTAAAATTTCGCACTTTAACCTATCGAAACCGTTTATGTCAACAATTCCTAGGGAATGAAAAATGTCAAACATTCCTAGGGAATGATGGACATTTTTGTAACGGTTTCCGGACATTAGCGGTAACATTTACATACCTATGCTAGGAATAGGTACGGGGTACCTAGTAGGTAACTAGGTACTATCTACCTACATACCCAACGCAGAATCGATAGCATATAAACTTATGCTTAGGCAAAATATAATAGGTAATATATTATTATGTCCATATAATATGAGATTAACATCCCTTACACGTATGACGTTCTCTGTCGTGCTGCTACAAGCGTGCTTCGCTGTCGTTGAGCGTTGTGTCTGTCCAAGCTTTACCGCGCCGCGTGCACGCCCTCGATAGAAAAGCTCTGCGCCATGCCTTGCATTAAGATCAAACGCCGCGGCTCCCGGACACGTGTGCGATATTTCAATAATAGCAAAAGTACGTGACGGGATCAAAACTCTTCCTAGAGACTTACTTCAAAGAGGGTAGTTTTTAACCGACTTCCAAAAAAGGAGGAGGTTCTCAATTCGGCAGTGTATATATATTTTTTAAATGTAGGTATATGTCGGTGCATATCTCCGTGGTTTCTGAACCGATTTGAAATTTTTTTCAAAAAAATTTTTTCAAATCGGTTAAGAAACCACGGAGATATGCACCGTCATACATTAAAAAAATAAAAAAAAAACATACGCGCTGAATTGAGAACCTCCTCCTTTTTTGGAAGTCGGGTAAAAAGTAACAAAGATAGGCAAAGTTGACGCGTCTGCAGGCTCGCCCGACTTCAACTGTCAAGTGTGTAGAAATCAAAATTATTTTTTACTTTACAGTGCCTTTGGAAGTCGGATTTTTGGATGATTAATCAAAATTAAGAATCCGTACTAATCCATACCAACTTTATTAATGCGAAAATGTGTCTGTCTGTCTGCTAGGTAGGTAGCTGTATCTACGCTTCAACGGCCCATGTTTACAACCGATTTTGATAAAATTTTGTACAGAGAAAGGGTGTATCCCGGGGAGGGGCATTGGCTACATATTATATCCTTTATCCTGATAACTTATAGGACGCGAGGTCTTAGTTCGGGGCGAACCACTACAATTTACCTAAGTAGTTCATGCAGCGAAAATACTTAGATTTAGGTAAGTATTTAGGTATGAAGCATTGATTTACCAGTATTACCTACCTATAGGTATTATAGGTAGGTACATTATCGCTTATCAGACTGAAGTAAGTGAAGCTAATAAATAAAATTTACAGACATCTTATTCTTATCTCCTTTGAACCCCTCCGTTTCAAAATCTGTTGTTAGACTATAGTAACTATGTAATCTTTATCCACCTAATAGGTAAAGCAGAAAGCTATTGTTCGCAAACTATTGAACTTAATGGCATCACTTTCGGCAAGTGTTAGTTTTTGTATAAAAACAACAAAGGCGCGACATTTAGACACTGCTTTATCGCCAGAATGATCGCTCACTAAAAGCTTGGTCTTACCTACTCCATGATACTTTTAACAACATTTGATACATTTCTCAACAACAACGCACCGCCGCCTATTGTTATCGCTGTACCTATCTACCTAAAAAGGATTTCCTTACAGTGAAAACACTATAGGTATTAGGAACCTACCTAATTAGGTACTTACCTACTTAGGTAGGTATAGGTACCTATTTTAATGTTACTGGACAATTTATGTAGGTTAACATTGAATATTTTTAGATAAGTTTAATTGGAGGAAGCTTTATTAACGATAGGTACTAGGTAGGTACTATTTTTGTTTGTCTGTCTATTCGGGCATCACTCATAAACTAAATATAGATAAGTACCTATACCTCTTGAGTCTTGAGTCTTGACGGATTTAAATGCAACTTGGCACACTTAAAGGTACCTACCTATACTTAGCTAACAAACACTGAGATAACATGACATTCAAAACCTATACCCACAACTAATAGGTATCTAAAGGAAAAACTTGAAAGCAGCTAATTTCTTTGCTGCAAAGTGCAAACCGGAGACGGTTTTATTAGGTATGTAGTAAGTAATTGTTTATTTAGGCATCCTCTATTTAGTGCCCGAATATTATAATCCGGGTATAGGTAGGTATATAAGGTCCACAAATCAATAAATAATAATAGAGTTACAGCTAAGTACCTACTTCGTACCTAACCTATAAGTACCTATAGGTCCTTCCATAATATGGGATTGGGTAGGTAGATAGGTACTTGGTATAGTAAAAATTGACTTAGGTTTACTTAAGTATCTACTTACCTAGGTAGACGTACCTACCTTTATATTGTTATCCATACCTATGTCCATACTAAGAGAGCACTTAGTTCAATTACACCCTAGTAGGAAATACTATCTATTATTAGCGAAATTTTACAATGTAGGTAGGTACCTAGTAAAATATCATATTTCGACATTATCGGATCCTGGGATCATTCTCCCCCTAATAAAACACGTTAGTAGGTAGATACATAGGACACATTTATCTTGCTACAAAGGAACAAAAGCCTGATACATGTACATAAAACACTCGAAACGTCGAAAGAGCATAATGCCCATCATTATACATTCATATGCTTTGTTACTTACAGTATTTATTTTGAAACATGTCGAGGGGTGAAAACCCTCTTTCCGCTCGAAAGCTCCCGAAATTACACAAAGAAGGCGTCGGGACCGGAGAGGCGGCATCGGCAAGCACAGTTATTGGCCCTTCGCCGCCCCACTAGCTCGACGCTCCGCCCTGATGAAAACTCTCTCTGGAGTCGATACCACTTCTGACGCTCATTCAGTTGTTAGTTGCCATACACGCCAGACGTGTCGATCATATTTCTAAGACAAATACTAACAACAATATTTAAAAACGAGCCAGTTTTTCGGGTTTGAGAAGTGATGTTGATCAGTGTAGCCCTGTGTTAATAGAATTTGTGTTATGCATGCAATGAGTGATCCAGCTGCCTTGGCAGGAATGTTACCATTCGATTCTATCGGATTGTATGAGCAGCCAAAACCACGGTTTATCTTCAAAATGCCGCGTGTTGTTCCTGATCAGAAAGCAAAATTCGAATCTGATGATTTGTTTAAAAGACTGAGCCGAGAGAGCGAGGTAAATAGCAATTTAATTAATTTTACATTGTTGAACAATGCAGCGACTCTAGTCTCTACCTATTGATATTTAACAGGAAAATATAGGAGCGTGAAATCTGCTCGTTACGTAAAATTATTATTATCAAGCGTATGTAAAGGAAGGTTATGGAATCATGTCAAGTTTTTTCCTTTCTGGGTAAGTAATTTAAGTAGGTTACCTAAGTACCTACTTGTAACGTTAGGAGTTAGGACGGTATTAAATATTATTAAATGAAAGTAGTAATTTTCGACCTTCGTGACGCAGTGTTGAGCGCTGCTGCCTTAACGTGCGGAGGTCCCGGGTTCGATCCCGGCTGGGTCAATTTGGGAATTTATAATTTCTGAATATTCCCTGGTCTGGCCTGACGGGAGGCTTCGGCCGTGGCTAGTTACCACCCTGACGTGCCGCCAAGCAATTTAGCGTTCCGGTACGATGCCGTGTAGAAACCGAATAGGTAGGGGTATGGGTTTAATAGGTAGGTATTATAACTTCCATGCCCCCAACAAGTTAGCCCGCTACCATCTTAGACTGCATCATCACTTACCATCAGGTGAGATCGGGCTTACTTGTAGTGGATAAAAAAAATTATATAATTCGTTATTGAATAAATATAATTTTCATTTTTACCTATTTCCTCTTTTCATAAACAGTAAATATTTTCGAAAGGGATCTTTCATTATTTTTCAATTAACTCGATCGGTAGATAAAATCGGTACGCATACGGTACAGGATAAGAAGTGGGAGATAGGCATGTACAAAATAAACTACCTACCTAGTCACGTCTAGAGTAGGTAGAGTCCCGACTTATGAGAGTCGCAAGACGTCCAAAATTATATAAAACATAATATTTTAACTTAAGTAGGTAGGTACTTATAATTTGTTTCTTAATCGATAATTTGAACAACAGGTGAGATACACGGGATACCGTGACCGGCCGCCCGAGGAGCGACAGATGCGGTTCACGAGCGGCTGTCGCGAGGGTCACACGGAGATCGCCTTCACGGGCACCGGGACCAACCTACAACTCGTATTCGACCACTCGCCTTACAATAACCGAGGCTGCGACTTTCAGAAGGAATCTGGAAAGGTATGTATCTTGCATAATTTTTACAACAAGCATTTCTTAGTAGGGATCTAAGTACTATGTAGAGTTCAGAAGCAAAATCTGAAATTAGGTCCATACAGAGATCGTCTTCACGGGCACCGGGACGAACCTGCAACTCGTATTCGACCACTCGCCATAAAATAACCGAGGCTGCGACTTTCAGAAGGAATCTGGAAAGGTATTTACCTATCTTGCATAATTTTTACAACAAGCATTTCTTAGTAGGGATCTAAGTAGGTACTATGTAGAGTTCAGAAGCAAAATCTGAAATCAGGTCCATACAGAGATCGTCTTCACGGGCACCGGGACGAACCTGCAACTCGTATTCGACCACTCGCCATAAAATAACCGAGGCTGCGACTTTCAGAAGGAATCTGGAAAGGTATTTACCTATCTTGCATAATTTTTACAACAAGCATTTCTTAGTAGGGATCTAAGTAGGTACTATGTAGAGTTCAGAAGCAAAATCTGAAATTAGTTCCATACAGAGATCGTCTTCACGGGCACCGGGACGAACCTGCAACTCGTATTCGACCACTCGGCATAAAATAACCGAGGCTGCGACTTTCAGAAGGAATCTGGAATGGTACCTATGTAACTTGCATATTTTTTTCATGGGGTATAGATATAGAGAGAACACAAGCAAAATCTTAACCTGCAGCTCGTATTTTACCACTCGCCTTACAATAACATGGAATCTGGAAAGCTGGGGTGGTGGGCTGGGTATTATTGACATGTATATTTTACACTAGCTGATGCCCGCGACTTCGTCCGCGTGGATTGAGGTTTTTCGGTTCCCGCGGGAACTCTTTAATTTTCCGGGATAAAAAGTAGCCTATTGTGCTATTCCAGACTATAATCTATCTCTGTGCCAAATTTCATCCAGATCCGTTCATCCGTTGGAGCGTGATTGAGTAACAAACATACATCCATACATCCATCCATCCAAACTTTCGCATTTATAATATTTATTTGAATCACTGACCTGCCCCAGCATGCATTTCTTAATGGGAGTATAGCGTCTACTATACCTATAGATAGAGAGGACACGAAAGTAAAATCTGAAATTAAGTTCATAGTTTTTTTGTTTCATATTTAGATAATTGAGAGTTTTCGGTAGGTATTTGTTGTACCTATACTAGAAAACAGTAATTTTCATGTGGCTAAGGTTGTTCGTTGTGGCTAAAACCTTGTTGCACTGAAAAAAAATAGTCCCTTGCGATGAATTATGAAACCATTATAAAAGTCCCAACTAACTTTCAAGTAATTTCAATGCAAGAATTAATGGTAAACTCAACATAGGTAGGTATTATATTATGTATTATGTTGCCACTATAGTGGCATATTCCAAATAGGTAATATAAATGTATGTACGGGTATCTACTCTACTCAATTTTCAATATTACAAAAATTTAAAAGATATAAAATAATTAACTTTTATTTTGTAATACGGTACAGTGCAGTGGAAAAACCAGTTGCGATCATTAGCGTCTATCTACATAAAAAATATTCTGAGACCGGTTTAATGAAAATGTTTATTAAACTAATGCTTCTAATGTGAGTCATAAAAGACGTAGATATTAAGGTCTCTCAATGACATCATCACTAGACGCTGATAGCACGTCATCAACGCGCGTTTCCGGCCGAATTTCCATTACGAAAATTAAGACATAAATTAAGTTGCTTCAAATGAGAAATATTATGTCGTAACACCGAGCTTAATGGGTCGGTCACGCTCTGTAGCAGCTTAGAATACATATTATTATTTGAATGAAAGACATCTTTCGCTACACAAAGCGGGAACACGATTCGACTCCTGTAGATGCATTAATTTCTAGGCATTTGAGTTTTCCACCGAGCAAGAACCCACTCTATTGTTCCAAAATACAGTAAGTACCCACTAAAGAATCCATACTATGATACTGGCTAATATTATAAATGCGAAAGTGTGTCTGTCTGTCTGCTACGCCTCCCACCTGTCCCACCGACTTTGATAAAATTTAAAGAGAATAGGTACTAGGTTGTAGGTACCTACTACCTACCTACCTACCTACCTACTATTAAATCCAAAACACGGTTTATCCATTATAATACTTTAATTAGCAATTATTTACACAGACACACGTCACTCGCGTTATCCCATCGTCATCACTCCTCGAGAGCAGTGTTGCCAACCTAGATTAATCAGGCAATGATACCATGTACGCATCGTTTTTAAGTTTCCCTCTAACAGTTCGGTCATCCTGACCCATAACTTCGTCCCGAAGTTGACATAATTCGAACACTTAATTAAAATCACGATGATTGCTGATGCTACTCTGCCATTTGTAGTATTAACGCTGGCCTTTAACGCCTGACACTCCAATGTTAAAGCACTGGCATTATAAACCTTACCAAGTACAGTTTACAGATAACAAGACTATGTTTTAGGTTAAAAGAGCATCAGTCTCCATCGTCTTTTCGCGTTACAAAACTTCACCTAATAAGTAAATATGGATTTCTCATCCATGGCACATCTCATCATATTATTCTAACTCTGGTGAATTCACGTGTAGCAAGATACTGAAGTAACTAAATCGCCATATTTCACAAACAACAAAAGCTTCCTACACATGTTCATTTTGTAAACATAATATAACCTTATTCAGAAGTAGCTTTCCAGCATTACACAGAGTTTTCCGTTAATTACCCAAAAACATGATGTTTAATAACTTTGCCTTACTTACTTTAGTTAACTCAGTGCAATTTAATGACAATTAATCTTTAGGTATTAATCAGTGAAATGGGAGAAACTAACTCTGTCTGGTCTATAACATCATACACTTGCTTACTCTTAACACAAAGTTTCAATTCTATAAGTGCAATTTGTAACAATTTCGACATTCTCACGGAGATGAGACCACAATCATTTGATTAAATGATAGATAAGATTCTTATAGTCTACTGGTGCTAATATACACCTATAATTAATTCTCCTATGAGTATACTCATGTTCACTTTGTTACTTTCCAGAATGGTTATTATTACTCATTCATTACACTTAATTATACTTTCCTCTTTACACATGGCATAAATGACATATACCTTCTCTGTAAGCCTTAGCCAGGCTAGCTTATGTTACAATTCACCCCCAGAACTTTATCTGACAATCGGTTACAATTGGTTACAAAACTCAATAAAACCCGAAGACCTGAGCCACGTTCTCTATAATGAGCCATTTTGTATATTTTGCACATGCTCCATCTTTTGAGCAAATCTCTACGTTCCTAATTTCATTTGAAATGTTGAAGTTTCAAAAGCACCTTATTCCCACCGGAAGAATAGATTTACCTTATACCGTGGCCCTGCATTGTATTGTTCGTTTTAAGTTAACACGACAGGCAACTCAACTGCCCGGTACTGCCTTCATCAGCTCTTACCAAATTTCAACGTTTCGTAAAACCGAACTCAAATGTTGATACTATTCAATACAACATACCTTGGCATCTGCTTGGTAACTTATATCATTTTGACTTGTGCAGTCGTGATAGTGTGGTGAAAACGTATATAATATAATATAATATAGTATAATATAATATAAATATAATAAAATGTTAACAAAATATAAATGTGTAGTAGTGTACCTACTTGGTTGTTCAATATTTTGGTAATTTACTTTTCACTGTTCCTCCTCAATCTAATTATGGTATTCATATCATTTTTATGAATGAATATCCCAAGGAACATCATAGAGCGAGTCTCTTTACAAGATAAGTAAATCTCTTTACACGATATTTTGTTACATCGCTCAACCTGCATAGAAATACTGTTGCTCTCACATGAATCTTAGTGAACTCCAAATGGCATCAAAACATAACACCGATATAAATCGCGTCCCGTAACTTGACCCAAAATGGCGGTCGTCTGCGCAGGTACATCGTAGTACAGGACTATGCGACTCATGAGCGGGAAGCAAGGGGTATGGTAACGTGCGGCCCCTCGCGGCGCACCTCATACCGCACTTCATTTGACACCCGAAATGTTACTGTGCATAGTTCAATTTACGCGGCGGTTATATTACTTGTTTGTCACTCAGTGCCTCGCATTTAAAGCAATAGTTGAAATCAGTGAATACCATCTGCATATTTTACAGACCTATTAAACCTTTATGTCACCTAACCGTGACACTCACTGAACATCATCATCATTGCGCTTTCGCCTGAAAAACGGCTGTTGTGCTACCTAAATATTATCATGCCCCCAACGGCGAGTAATAGGTTACCTGTACTAATCTGGCTAGCCCCGTGGGCAATTTACCTAGGCTTTGCTTTATTTTGCAACTCTCGCTACCGGAAATCGAAACGTAGCAGCCCCGCAGGCTAGACTTTCGAAGTCTACTGGCACCATGGCCCCTATTTTCCACACCAGCGATATATTCAAAATGTTGTAAAATATAAGAGGTACGGAAATAACTTACATGAGCGGTGAGCCCCACGGGCAAGGAACAACCACATGAGTTATGCGGTCAGCGTACAGCTCCACTGGTAACTTACTAGTGATTCACCATCTGCTCATCAGAATCCGATAGGCTTTCCAGTCCAGCCCCGAGGGCGCTAATGTCCACACTTGAAAGTATATCAATAAGCCCCGAAGGCGAGGTGTGTCGGCCCCGAAGGCAAGGTTCATCGGCCCCGAAGGCAAGGTATGTCGGCCCCGAAGGCAAGGTTCGTTAGCCCCGAAGGCAAGTGCATTGGCCCCGAAGGCAAGTGCGTTGGCCCCGAAGGCAAATGCGTAGGCCCCGAAGGCAAGTGCGTAGGCCCCGAAGGCAAGTACGTAGGCCCCGAAGGCAAGTACGTTGGCCCCGAAGGCAAGTATGTAAGCCCCGAAGGCAAGTGCGTTGGCCCCAAAGGCAAGTGCGTTGGCCCCGAAGGCAATTGCGTTGGCCCCGAAGGCAAGTGCGTAAGCCCCGAAGGCAAGTGCGTTGGCCCCGAAGGCAAGTGCGTAAGCCCCGAAGGCAAGTGCGTTGGCCCCGAAGGCAAGTGCGTTGGCCCCGAAGGCAATTGCGTAAGCCCCGAAGGCAAGTGCGTAAGCCCCGAAGGCAAGTACGTTGGCCCCGAAGGCAAGTATGTAGGCCCCGAAGGCAAGTACGCAGGCCCCGAAGGCAAGTACGCAGGCCCCGAAGGCAAGTACGTTGGCCCCGAAGGCAAGTATGTAGGCCCCGAAGGCAAGGTGCAACAACCACAACGACCAACTGCCCTTTACTGAAAAATAATTTAAATTATACTGAAGGCAGTCTGTGTAAAGTAGCCCCGCAGGCATGTGCTGTAACACATAACACATAATATAACTCCTCAGGCATGTTCTATCAGCTGTGTGCCCTGCAAGCTGATCCGTTACGCAGCAGGCATACGCTATACGTACTGCAGCCCCTTAAGGTATGCGCTCTGTCGCCCCGGAGGCGTGTGCTATAATTTGCGTTGGAGCCCCTTAAGACATGTGTTCTGTAGCCCCTTAGGCATGTTGGCTTATCTGCGCTGTAGCCCCTTTAGGCATGTTTTGAAACTTACCAGTAGCCCCGCAGGCATATGCATGAATTGGCACTGAAACCCCTTAGGCGTGTCTTACCACTGAGCCATAGGCCCCTGTTAGGCATTTCCCTGAAACTAATCTGCAACCCTGCAAGTCAATGTATTAGTTTGTACTGAAGCCCCTAAGACATGTTACATTTACTGTTCTGTACTCTGCACTGTTCTGCCGTGCAGCCCTGCGCCAATATGCGTTAATTTGTATGAAAGCCCCTTAGGCATGTGACATATACAGTAAGTGTACCCCACTTTAGGTATTTAGCTAAAACTGATCTGCTGTGCAGCCCTGCTGGCGCATGCATCAATTTGTTCTGAAGCCCCTCAGGCATGTGACATTTACAATAAGTGTACTTCACCTTTAGGTATTTTCCCGAAGCTGACCCATGGCCCCGCAGGCATATTTATTTCTATTTTGTTTTTACCTCAACAAATATCAAACCAAAATATCACAAATGAGTCACTCCCAAAATACCGTTATGTTCTCATATTATACACCCTGTTCATCTCCACCATATGAATTATTTGCAATATTATCATTACCGGTCCACCAGTACCATTCCACCCCGACATCCTCTTTAATATGTTATTTTTCTCCAGAGTAACATTTAAATCTTGATTCAACAGCCGGGCTTTAGCTCCCAAATTCACAAGAAACAATTTTACTCTTCTCAGACCAGGGCGCGTTTGGAACCCTCGTAACATTAGTTTTAAGATACCTATGTTAATTATCACCACCACGTCTTATACTTTGTATACTTGACGTTCATTAAGTGTACTGTGTAAGTACCTACTTTGAATAAATATATTTTGACTTTGACTCTTTAACTATAAAAGTTAAATCTTAAACTTTGCATCATTCTTGTAACTCCTTGCACCACATAAGATGACTGTATATAAATCTCCTTGCACTAAAAGGTGCCATTGCCTTTTACAAACTTGCCAATCTCCTTTATTTTCCCTCTTAACAAAAATGATAATTTTCCTTTTGCAAAAATGGACATTCTCCTTTAGGTTTCCTTTTGTTTTTTTTTTTTTTTTTTGCAACTTATCCTTTTTGACTAAAGAGTCATCATCCATTACAATTAAATTGGATTTTACCAAAATTACCACTTGGTTCCTTTTTTTTTCATTTATTTACTTACTTGTACATAACTGCAAGATATGCAACCCGGACTCGGTCCATATGTTATATAGACATCATTCCATACCATTGTTATTAAGGTGCAGGTTATGCAACCACTATAACATAATACGCCACTAGCTTTTGGTCTTGGCCAGAGAACATTGCGAAGACCACACTAAAACTCAAGAATTAATTTATTAATTACACCTGTAAAATTAAAAAATATTATTATCTTGGCAAAACCTCGGCTATCTTAACAGACATTAGCCCGTACACAGCACCATAACCATGGTACCCCAGGTGTGAGTACAATCACTGATGTGATATCTCTCTTTTCCTTCAGTCTCTCCGCATAATGAGAAATCATATGCTCTATCAGGCAATAAAGCACACCGCTCCAAACAGCCACTGTGCACTACTTGAGACAGACAACACACTTATTATTAAATACCAACTTCAGTTGAACCGGGTCTCAAAACCTGTCATATCACCATCATAATTCACACCCAAATCCGCTAACCCATTCTTCATCCAGGCAGATTTGATATTATTTCAATTCACATTTTCCGAACAAAGGTACCTATCTATGCCACCCAATCTTTATATATAATGTACTTACTCAATTATATACTTTAGCCCTTCAAACATGTATAGATCTGATATTATTTATACTAAACGGCTAAACTGTAACTTACTTATTATTTTAACTGGGTATCCGTTCACTCTACAAATGCAATTTTCACTTGTAAGGACCTTTAATGGGTTATACTTGCTTTAATGGAATGTATAATATTACAGTTACTTTTGACCTCTGTTCATTTACTCAAACAATATTAGGTATATATGATTCACATAACTCTCAGAATAAATTGAATATTCACTATCAATTTAGGTACAAGATTATCAATTAAACTAATTTCCAACTAAATAAATTAGTAAATACCTCTTCAATAAGTTACATAATACTTATACCATGTTATGTAGTCGACCAACTACCATACCAACCTATTATAGCTTTGACTTAACTCTTTAAATATCTCATAGGTAGATCATGTTATGAACTACCTACCAGTGTAATTCACTATGATCTTTCACATAAAACTTAGATACTTAAGTACTTAATGTAAGCAAGTACAACCTGCAAGTACTTACTTATCTCCCTCTGTAGGTATGATCTATCTATTTATTATACTAGTTATCTTTAGACCTTTAGCTCGCCAACCCGCATTGGATCAGAGTGGTGGGTCTAAGCTCTAATTCCCTCTCTCCTATGAAAGTGGAGGCCTGTGCCCAGCAGCGGGACGTTAATGGGCTGTAGTCATAATGGTAGATACCTTTATAACCTTTAATCATTTCTTTCAAATAAATATTTTAATAAACTCACCGTTTCCATGTACCCTACACACAGTACCACTAGGTAGGTCTCTCTCCAGGCACTTTACATGCTGAATGGAATTGATATAGTAGTAAAACCTCATACCTCATTGACCTTTGGTAATTTGTATGCAAGTACTTGATAAGTACTAACTATTCCATTGATACCTCTTTTTAAGTTTTCCATGCCAACTTTCCAATGCAATTCCGATTGCCAACCCACGTAGGTATTTATGTACTTACGATCATTTCACAATACGAGTTGTAGCACTCATTTATCCTTCTTGTATTTTATAGTTCAACCTTCCGTCATGACAACAATTAATAATTCTTTTCTTTTTTTTTGCTTCACGTATTACGTCACGGTCATGGCGTCATAACATCTTGAATTACAATTTGTACCATTTTCAGGATAGGTCCGGATAAACAATTAATTAGCACGTGAAATACATTATCCCTCTTCTGAGATATTAAATCCAAAACACGGTTTATCCATTATAATACTTTAATTAGCAATTATTTACACAGACACACGTCACTCGCGTTATCCCATCGTCATCACTCCTCGAGAGCAGTGTTGCCAACCTAGATTAATCAGGCAATGATACCATGTACGCATCGTTTTTAAGTTTCCCTCTAACACTACTTAAATTTTCGTTCGCTTCCCCCACATGACACATCCACTCCTGAGAATCTACTCTATATTGTTAGTTATTAGGTACTTAGTTTTAGTAATCTGTTACTAAAACCCCGATTACGTAAGAATTGTCGATCAAACGTTAAAGATTTTCGTCAAAGTAAAATAAACCATGACAGCATTGAATTAGAGCTCAATTTCGTCTGCCCATTCTTATACGTTTAGGGCATCGTACATACCTAAACGTATAAGAATGGGCAGACGAAATTGAGCTCTAATGCAATGGAGTTATGGTTTATTTTACTTTGACGAAAATCTTTAACGTTTGATCGGCCATTCTTACATGATTGGGGGCCAGATTTGTATGGAGCGTCGGTCCGGTCCTTTTACAAGTAGAGAAATTAAAGAAAAGAAAATACTAAACCAGTTTTGATCGTTCAAATCTACGAATTCATCGTAATTTCAGCGGTGTAATTATTTAATCTTTCAACGATAAGCAACACTAAACACGAGTGGATAACAATGGCGGATTCATATTTTTTGACGTTTTCTGTCAAGTGTTAACACAACACCGGAAAAACCATGGATGTAATAAGTACTTACGTACAAACAGGATTGCGCACTAAGACGCTAAAATCGAGCCCGTGTGAAATAGCGCTAAACAGGACTGCGTCCTCTTCTTTTAGAGTGACAACACGTTTTAGTGTTGTAAGACATTTGACGGTATAGGCGAGTTGGAGAGGATGAATTTTTTGTGACAACTGACTAAGAAACTTTTCAGGAATTTGTATGGGCAATATTATAGGTAAAAACTCGATTTTACATAAAAATAAAAGGCAGAAGAAAAGTTTGTAGTATTTTAATTTTATCTCTATTTTCCGGTCTACTTGTTTGTTTGGTATAAAATCAGTTATAGGTATTAACAGTGATTTCCTAAAGAGCTGCAGACTTGAAATTTTAAACATAGATTGTAAGACGTAAGTGAATGACAATGCAATATTAATGCAATGGATTAACAAACAAACTACAATACAATATAAACAGTATAATAAAACAAACAAACATAAAACATTAATTTTAAATACAAGAAAGCGTTCTATCTCTTAGTTTGTATGGTTGTTTGTTTATTCCTGGTTAAGAAGTTTAATTTCTTTTTGAGTGCATAATATGACTCTGTAGCAAAATCTTCTGCCTTGAAATGTAATCCGCAAACTACCGAATATTTGGTAACATATCCAGGAACAGCATTAATCCATTTTTGCTTAATCTCTTCATTTTTGGGAACTCTATAGAAAAACATAAAAAACACTTCCATTAAACAAACAAATTATGGTTACCTTACTGCCTAACAATAGCCGTACAATAATTTAATACTTACTTATGAAAAGATATACCACATCCAAGATATTATGATTCACTCTTTCATGCTTTTACACAACATGTTAGCACCATTTTTATACTGTTATTGTAATTAAACTTAAAAAACTGTTATTTGTAATTAAATAAACAATGAATTAGAAATTTTTGACCTCTATCAGAACTCTTGATATAGATAATATTTTTTTATGCTTGCAATACGTCAGAGACGGTCAGACAGAGACGCATTCCTATTTCAGAGCCTCTCGCTGGGCTCGTTTTCCCGTTTAGCAATATTGTATTAGAAATTAGACTTTAAGTCTGAGCGATAGAAGTTATTTTTGCAGGGAATTAAATGTTAAGTGCACAATCCTGTTTGTACGTAAGTACTTAATACATCCATGGGAAAAACACGTTATTTTGACAGTGACTGTCAGAAATGACATTTGATACATTTCGCGACTACTGCCATCTCTATGGCTAAAGGTTGCCATCTTGGAAACGTATCGAAAACTTGAAATACATTTTATTTTATTTACTTTACCTAATATTCTAAATAATTATATTTTTAATACAATCTATGTATTTTACTCTACCTATTAATTGTAGAGTGTACAAAGAGAAGAGTACCTACACCGAAGTTGAACCTTCTCCTTTTCATCTACATATCTAGTCTGTTGATTTTTGCCAGAACAACTTTGCAGATTTTACCTATAAGTTAGCACTAGTATGTAAGTAGGACATGAGTCACGGTCTAGGTAGAGAAGAGGCGCTATTTCGATGAAGGTGGACAAGACAACTAATAAATGAACTCTTAGAAACACGGGCGTGTTAAAATATGGCATGACTAAAATAAGTATAGTTCACGCACGAGTTGAATGCAGAGCAAATGTATGGTGACACTGTATACATTTAGGGTGAACGCACACTTATCCGAGCCGAACGCGTCGAACGAATCGAACTAAACGAATTTTAGAATTCTGTGTATGAAATCTCATGAAACCTCGCATACTTATCCGCGTCGAATCGTCCGAATCTGCAAGAACCCTAGAAATCCTAGACAAATTCGGAATTCGGATACGTCATCAGATTCGGCGCGGTTTATGCGGTCGACTCGACCGATGCGCTCGCATTCTATCAGTTGCGTACCTATTGACAGAGCAACGCGAGAGTACCTATCTGTTTACTGTGGCGAGAGTGCGACAGGCGTAAAGGAAATACAAACGATTTCTTCGACGCGGTCGATTCTTTCGGCGCGGTCGATTCTTCTTAGTGTGCGAGGCCTCCTTGACTTCGATTCGTTCGACGCGGTCGGCTCGGATAAGTGTGCGTTCACCTTTACTCTGCATTCAACTCGCGCGCGAACTGTAGGTAATTACTACTTAAGTATTCTTTTTCTTAATAAAATACACTAGTGGTTCGCCCCGAACTGAGACCTCGCGAGTCGCGGTATCCATAAACTTACAGAGCGCCATCTTTGTGAAGTTCTGTTAAAAATAGTGAAGCTCATTAAAAATTAAATAATTTCGTTTCCTTAGAATATTTATCTAATTTTAGTATTTGTTGTTCAAGTACAGGATATAATTCAAATAAGTGATCAAGTTTCAGGCTCAGCCTTTTCTTTTTAAGCACAAACGAATAAACTTGTACAGAGCGCCATCTATTGACATAATTGTGAAGTTTGTTAAAAATAATGAAGCTCATTAAAAATTAAATAATTTCGTTTCCTTATAATATTTATCTAATTTTAGTATTTGTTGTTCAAGTACAGGATATAATTCAAATAATTAATCAAGTTTCAGGCTCAGCCTTTCAGAAAATTGGGAGTTCTGAGGTCATCTTTGGACGTCAGAAAATCTCCACTTTGAAAGCCTCCCATTACGTCAATTTTAGGGAAAAAAATTAAAAAAAAATATTTTTGGACTCTGTTCCTCATTATCTTTAAAATGATATACCGCAACCCTATGTAACGCTATAAAAAATATTTTACTCCGCATTCGCTTCTATGAGAGCCCCCCTGAAATAAAGATTTTTATAACTTTTTAAGCCATATTCGGCGGGAGGCCATTGGTTTACCTACATATTATATTTAAATTTGAAGTAATTACATTCAGTAATTCAGGAGTTATAAGGCTCTGACAGACGGACAGACGGACGGACGGACGGACGGACGGACGGACGGACGGACGGACAAGTGCCAATTCACTCAAGTAGACTCAGAGACCTTCGCTTCGCTCGGTCAATAAAAGTTTAATTTATTTTATTTATTAAGTAACTAGGTACTCTATCTACCTATCTATTAGTAAAAGTGAGTAAAAATAGGGAGAAATGATGTCGCCAAATAGGGAAAAATAATATTAGTCATTCTTAAAAAAACAATGAAATACAAATCTAAACTAAAACCAAAATAAAAACTAAACCAAAGTCTAAACCGCTGCAATGAGGCACAGAACGCTGGCTGCGTTATCCCGCTGAATAGCCAAAGTAGAAAGTATCTAGATATGTTAACAAAGTGCCCTATATTAACCCAAGGCAGATAGGTAACCCAGAAAGCTTTGTTAGAATTGTAAAAATATTTCAAATAATACCAACAGAGGATATTTCTGAAAGCACTGAGTTCATAACTTTTTATTTTATCTCTCCACATTACTTTTTTTAGTAGAACGAATAAGAGGGAACGGAACCCATTTGAACTATTTGATTGAATTTAGCCCCTTCGTTACGTTCGAGGCCGCCTGCTGCGTTCCTATATGAATACTTATATATTTATTTACATTCGGTTCATTTAACAGCACACTCGAGTGTACACGAGCCCTCATCTTGAAAACGATTTTATTAAATGGAAAAGGCTACGATATTGTGCAACGAAACGATTTGATTTATGTTTCGTGATTTAGAATCTGGATTTTATACCTAATGGTAGAGACCATTTCAAACTGAAAAATCCTAACAAAAACAATAAATGTTCATATCTTTATTTACCTACTTATTAATTTTTTTTTTAAATTGAAAACAACTTAAATACACTTTCGATTTATACTTACTTACTTTTAAATGACTTTGAGATTAGGAAAAACAACTGCAAGTTAAATTAGATAATATCTAAACTAGGTACCTACATCTGTGATATCTAATAAGTACCTACCTACTTAGTTAGAAGTTACAGTAAAGTAAAATACTACGGCACCCAAAAAAGCTAAACATTTCATCAGGACGTAACTTCCACTAGAAAAACTTTTTACGCGAGGGGTGAATTTCCCGACTGAAATCAATAATTGAAAAGCTCCTGTGTAATTGGAGGGCGTCGGGAAGCCACGCCCGCCCAGCCAACATGGCCGCCGCGTCGGCGTCGCCGTCGTCGTCAGCGTCGCTTCGTCTCCTCTTTGTCATTAATTATTCAGATCCATTAAATAGATAGGCACTCACTATATTAACAATACTATAGATCTAATTATGCTACTTAGGTAGTATTACCTCCTTGCTCCTAGGTGTCACGTAATCCTGAGAAGGGAATTTTTCTATTATACTTATTACTAGCCGATGCCTGCGACTTCGTCCAAACAATCGACGAATGAAACAATCACCACCAAATACCTATAATAACTTATTAAGACAATATAATATTATCAATATGACTGTAGATGAAAATTGCGAGAAAAGTTGGCGAAAACGTACCTACCTAGTACCTACCTAGGTACTACTGAACTACTAGAGAGCTGTGGTTGTGGGCTGTGGCCTGTGGCTATGGTGTGTGGTTTTATCAAGGCGAATGCAGCTTAATCTTTTACATTTTGATTAAAACGATGTACCTACCTAGTCTACCTCTATGTACCTACCTACCTAGTAGGTACCTATCTACCTATACCACCTAGCCTACTTACCGTAGAAATAAGTACCTAAAATAAAGAGCTTACAAAATGACCACTGCTAGGTTAATGACCATTAAATGGAATTAATTATTAGGTATAGGTACCTACCTACCTATTATACTACTATTACCTATTCTGTGCTATTATAATCAATTCCATTCCTTATCAATTAAGTACTGAAACAATACTTTGAAAATGTTTTAGCACTTTGGGCTACGTATATCTATACCCGTGCGAAACTGGGCCAGATCGCTAGTATTGAATATCTATATATGGGTACCTAGTTCTTATGGTGAAGGAATTTTGGTGCGCTCAAATCATAGCTCCTTAGTTTTTAAATATTTCTGATTTATTTTAAATCTGGAATAAGGAACTGATTGGCTTCTATATGGGCACTGAAATTCAGCTAGGTTCGAAAATATATTTTTGGAGAAAAATGCCTAAACATGAGCAAAATTGTCACTTTCCTGTGGGGCGATTTTACAAAACGCAAGTTTTCTACCGACATAATACGTAAAGTAAGTACATAAATAATAGAGATTATATCTAATCACAGTAACAATCAATAAAACTTTGCTAAAATGTAAAAAGAAGTGGCGTGTCTCCCTAATTTTAGTCGTTTTTCATCATAGAATAGGGGCGACATAAATTGTGTATCACATTCCTGTCAGCTAAAAACATGTGAAGAATACCAATAAATTGAATAATGAGCGCTGTTGCCAGATTTCCGAGACAAAGTACGTAGTAAAATAAGGTCACTACTCACTGCCGCTTAAAGTTCCGCCACAGACAGTCGCCACGATCACACAAGTAGCGATCTCTTCCAGACAACCTTATCGATACAGAGAAAATGAACAAGTGGACAGTGGGAGGTGGTGCATAAAAATAAACTTAAATACTAATAGATACATAAACTAACCAATATCATAAAATAATAACGTATTAATACACTAATATATACAAAATAAATAAAATAGACATACGTAAGATTAAATACATAAATAAATATACATATAAATAAGGGACAAATTAAACATGTCGCTATTGATGATAACAGAGAGACATGTAATGGTTTTTTACGTCAATTTTAAACTTATTAAGAGTTTTAGCTCGATGAATTTGCGAGGGCAGTTCATTCCACAAGCTAATGGCCTTGAATATAAATGAATTTTTGAAATATTTTGTCCGATATGTAGGCGCTTCAAGAACGAGTTTTCCGGCCGATCGAAGAACTCTTTCTGGTCTGTCATGACCAAGATATTTAAAGTTTTCCTTTAAATAACTTGGAGTCATAGGATTGAACAATACACAGTACAGAAGGGAAACAAAATGTAGATTCCGGCGAAAGCGAATGGGTAACCACTTGAGCTTTAAACGAAATTCAGAGACATGGTCATATTTGCGCAAACCAAATATGAACCTAATAGCTAAATTTTGAATTCGCTCAAGTTTATTAAGCTGGTCCTCAGTTAAATCAAGATAGCTTGCGTCCGCATAATCGAGGATGGAGAGAAGTAGAGATTGTGCTAACATAATCTTAGTAGGAATAGGGAGAAAAGAACGCAGACGCCTAAGTGAACCCATAACAGCAAAAGTCTTTCTACTAACTTCTTTTAATTGATTAGACCACGAGAGGGTATTATCAAAGTAGACACCAAGATTTTTAACGGTAGTACTGTAAGGTATTTTAACGTTATTTAATGTAACAGGCGGAAGATTTTCCCAGTCAACTCTTGAAATCATACCAGAGCTACCAATAATAATAGCCTGGGACTTACAAGGATTAACCTTAAGTCCATAACACTTACTCCATTGACTGATAGCCTCCAGGTCGCAATTAATATTAGAAACAGCAGTGTGCAAATCTTCAAGAGTTGACTGCGAGTAAATTTGGAGATCATCTGCATACATGTGATAGAGAGAAGTAATATTCTGGGAAATTGAATTGATGAAGATGGCAAAGAGTAAAGGAGACAACACACCGCCTTGAGGTACGCCGGCTGATATTTCACACCAAGATGAAAACTTATCTTCAATGCGAATACGCTGCCGTCGACCTTTGAGATAACTCTGAAACCATCCAACCACTGATGGAGATATGTTAATAGAACGCAACAGACTCAACAAGATGTCAAAATCAACGGAATTGAAGGCATTGCTAAAGTCTAACAATACCAGGACGGTGAGCTGTTTCTTATCCATTCCCCGTCTAACGTCGTCAGTGACCTTAACCAGCGCTGTAGTCGTACTATGTCCTGCCCGGAAACCAGACTGAAGAGGATTCAGAAGGCAATTTCTGTTAAGGAAGAGATTCAATTGATAGAACACTAGTTTTTCTAATACTTTGGACAGAAATGGAAGGATGGAGATAGGGCGAAAATCGGAAAAGTGTAAAGCGTGAGCCTTTTTTGGGAGAGGAATTATATTAGCACTTTTCCAAGCTTCAGGAAATATAGACGTAGAGATCGATACATTAAGGATATGGGTTAGGATAGGAGTAACTACTTCAAGGATTGGTAAGATCATATTACGACTAACACTGTCATCACCCACGGCGTTAGACGAGACTGATAATACGTTCTTTTTAACATCACAGTCAGTGAAAGGAGTGAAATTAAACGGTTGGAAAGCAGGAGTTGGCATAGAAGAAAGAATTCTCAGCGTACAATCTTTGTCTGAGCTGTTTATTGTACTCGAAGAAGTAAAATGTTGATTAAGGAGTTCAATATCAATATTCTGTTGAAGCGAAAGTGGGGATGATTTACCAACTCCGAGAGTTTCGAGAAATTTCCAAACTTTGGCTGGGTCGCCGTTTTCGACTGATTTATGAATGTGGCGTCGTTGTGCATCCCTACACGATGTATTGCAGCGATTCCGAGCTTTGTTATATCTCCGCAGATTTGTGTCAGAGTAGGAGAGGATACTTTTTATCCCGAAATTCCACCCCTAAGGGGGTGAAATAGGGGGTGAAAGTTTGTATGAAAGTCCGTCATTTCTCAAGTTATATCGTGGTATACAAGCAACTGGTTGAAAATGAAGAAATAAGTGTTTCACAGTTTTTGCAAATTTTACCCCCGAAGGGGTGAAACAGGGGTTGAAAGTTTGTATAAAAGTCCTTCATTTCTCAAGTTATAGCCATGAAACTTGATATATGAGCTGCGGGTTAAAAATGAAGACATACCTGTTTCACAGTTTTTCAAAATTTCACCCTCAAAGGGGTGAAATAGGGGTTGAAAGTTTGTATGAAAGTCCTTCATTTCTCAAGTTATATCGATGAAACTTGGTATACAAGCTACCGGTTAAAAATGAAGAAATACGTGTTTCACAGTTTTCGTAAATTTTACCCCTGAAGGGATGAAATAGGGGTTGAAAGTTTGTATGAAAGTCCTTCATTTCTCAAGTTATATCCATGAAACTTGGTATATGAGCTGCGGGTTAAAAACGAAAACATACGTGTTTCACAGTTTTTCAAAATTCTACCCCCAAAGGGGTGAAATAGGGGTTGAAAGTTTGTATAAAAGTCCGTCATTTCTCAAGTTATTTCGATGAAACTTGGTATATCCACGCGGACGAAGTCGCGGGCATCAGCTAGTATACCATAAAGCATTAACATGTCATTAAAATACAGCGCTTTTTTTATGAAAACTCTCAAAATTATCACTTTCCTGTGTACCTATCACTTGTCTGGATCCACCTAGACAGGAAAGTGATAACATAACAGGAAAGTGATAAACATTCACTTAGGTTCCTAATTTCCTCTTAATATTGTATGTATTGTTAACCCGTTGAGGCCTTTTTTCCACAGAAACTAAAATGCAGCAGGCTGCTGTTTATTTTTGTACTTAACGTATTCATATAATATGTACATTAAGTTTGTTGATTATATGATCTCTTTAATATAAATTTATAATATTAAGCTATACAAAGACTTGTTTTAAACTGACTGTCATTATTTATAGTGCCTTAATATTCAAATTTTGTAATTATTCATTATTTCTAAATAAAAAATAAATACGAGAATTTGTGTTTAATAATCTCACTTTCCTGGTTATTTCTCACTATTCTGGCAGTAAAATAACATTCATATCATAATATTTTCTAACGGTTTCAGTCAATGTATAAATTATATATATAGTCAAGTATATACACATCACTTATCATGCATATTTAAAGTTAATTTTCATTTCCCTGTGCCATGTATCACTTGCCTGTCTTCAAAATTTTTTAATTTATTTATTTACCAATATTTTGTCTGACCCACAAAACTTTAGCTTATTTATGCAAAAACCTTGACCTCTGAGGGTCTACTCTCTTTCTCTAAAACGAAACTTCGCAAACAATCGAACGAAATTTCGTTAAATCCTCTCCTACATAATATTATCTCTATGCTCCTCTCTATTTCGTTTTCGTACACGCAGACGAAGTACGGATCCATGGAAAATTTTCGTGACCGATTGGATTGAACGATTTTGTGTGGGTCTAATAACCGACTAATTAAGTACGTTCGTTTGCGAAGTTTCGTTTGAGAGAAAGAGAGTAGACCCCCTGGCCACTTTGCATACTAGGTAAATTTAGGAAATAAAAGTATGGGACTAAAAACGTCCCGTATTATTCCTTCATAATAAGAACTAGCCATATATAACCTAGTATAACTATAACTAGTATATAGTTACCAAGAAATTACAAGCAGTTCAAGATATCCGAGTATTCTTAACCTAAATTGTTAAATTATTGTATTCCCGCATGAAAGCATATGGTCGGCGTATTTTTTTTTCAAGATTTCTGTATCATTTACAACAGACCTACAATTAGGTATTTGTGTGAAAAGGATGCCGGAACACACCGAGCACGCGATAAAGTTACCGCTTACCTTCTGTCGTAAATGTAGGTTTGAGCACCTAGAGCCAGAACTTTTTCTCTGGAGATTGATGTTTTGCGTTGCATGTTGTGTGAAATGGGACTAGACCTCCAAGATCCAAACTCGAATTTTTTGTTCCAATTTTTTTCCAAAATTCGAAGAAGGTCGCAAAGTCATTAATTAACTAACGTGACGTTTATCTTTTGTTTATCAGGCCCATATTGTTTCAAGATTTATCATGAACGGGGTCTGTGTGCGGTGGCGTGGCTGGATTGACTTGGAGCGCCTGGACGGTGCCGGTTGCTTGGAGCTTGACGAGGAACGGGCTGCGATCGAGGACGCCGCGCTACGAGATCAAATAGAACGTTATAACCAACGGTTGAGGGATTTTGAGGATAAGCAGCGTGCGTACCGAGAGCACGGCGAGGAACTGAGGGCTCACTCGCAGGTCCACGCTCAGCGCTGTCACCAAGCTCGCCAGCCGCCGCACCCAACCCATCCGGCGCACCCACACGCGACGCATCCTGTCCACATTAAGCCTCATTCCCAAGGCGCTCTTATATCGTAAGGAGCCGCTCAAATAATGTGCAATTTTTATGTATCAATGTTAATCTCGTGTAAATAATAGGTACAACATCCAAAGCTTATAATAGTTAAGTATGTAGTTTAATATAAAATCCCGTGCTATCTTTGGTCTGTAGTTAATACTCAGCTGTAGAGCATAGTTTATGTAGATTACCATAATATAACCTGTATTCTGATCTGTATTCTGAGCATATAACTAAATTTGTATAAAATCTATTGATGTGTCCCGGTAATAAATTAGTAACTAGGTACCTACTTAGAGACATTCTCTCTCTTCATACCAATCACATTTTCATACATAGGTACAGTCATCGAATGCATACAGTCATATTATTAGTGTATTTAACACTTCCCGGGTTCGAGTCCCGGGTCGGGTCACAACAAGTACCTACTGGGTTTTTCTGACAAGAAATTCTCAGTAGGTACTAGCGCGGAGATAGGAAGTTGGCGGTGTTTCACCCCCGTGCCTCGGAGAGCACGTTAAGCCGTCGGTCCTGCGCCTGATCCCTCTCCGGTCCTGTCGGATTTTCCGTCCCATCGGGCTATGAGAGTAAGGGAACAGAGAGTGCACCTGTGTTCGCGCACACACTTGTGCACTATAATAACTCCCGCGCAGATGGCTAATCTCACTGGAGATTGGCTGCCGTGGCCATAATTCGGTCGGGAGGACATTATTATTTAACACTTACCTATCACTTCAAAGTAAAAAAAAATCAATAGGTAGGTATATCATTTTTCATTATGTATAAAGTACCTACCTACCTAGTTTTCCATTAAATATAGTTAATGCATTTAGGACTCTATAGAGAATGTCATTAGTTGATTGTAACTGGTCTGTCGTTGATTGTCTTTTGATTAAGTAATGACATTGGATAATTTTCAATACCTACCTAGCTAAGCCTAGCTAAATCAGTTATATATCGAAATTGTCCTAAATCAAATTAGCAACCCAGGTTATTGATTAATACTAAGGCTGGCTGCCCCCCTAGCATGGGCCGAGAGAATTTTCTCCCCGAGGAAAGGATAAAATTTTTATTCCTAAATAAATAAATAAAAACGCTAAATAACGGTGGGTAAATAGTCCCCCGAGTCCCCGTAAAATGTCAAACGGGGATAAACTTCTCCTCTCCCCTGTTGCCGTGCTCTGAGAGGTGGATAAGTTAATTTTATCTCTTGTCAGTGGATAAAATCGGGGGATAAAATTTTTATCTCCGGCCCATGCTAGGGGGGCTGAGATCTTTAGTGCGTACTTTGACTTGGCTCAGACTTTACTTCATCACTACAGCCCATTAACGTCCCACTGCTGGGCACAGGCCTCCACTCTCGTAGGAGAGTGGGAATTAGAGCTTAGACCCACCACGCTGCTCCAATGCGGGTTGGCGAGCTACATACAGTTAAAACGAGATGGAAAGTGAGTAACATAAATCTAAGTCAAAGTTCGGTCTATAGATCTCAGCATAAGTATTAATAAGTAAGTATCATAATCTCTCAGTTGTTCTATGATATTTTTGTAATTAAGTCGTTGCAATTGCTCCACAGATTTGACAGTAGGTAGGTATAGCTGTTACGTTTATGAAATAAATAGGTAAGTACCTACTCGAAAAGTTGCAAGCATGTGCAGGTAGGGCCAGCCGAGTAAATCGTGATCTTCAGTGTGCTTAGCATGCGCACAACGAGATTATCTCGCGACGAGAGAGAGAGATGTTGTAGTTGCCGGCTTTGTCATTTACCTTATCATGCACAAAATGCGATAGATATATTACAAGAAAAAAATAGTCGGCCATGTAAAGGTTCGTAGAGAAAAATACAACAGATACCGACCGTTAACTTTTAACTTTGATAGCTATACCTAACAGAAACAAGGATACCGACCTAGATTTCGGTCCATATGGACCTAGGTAGATAGTAGATACTAGATACTTATTGTTCTAACAATGTATTATGCTTGAACCCAGATAATACCCCTAACATATTTTTATAAATATAAAAATGTTTTTTAAATTCTATTCTGACCACTTGTTTCAAGTGTAGGTAGAGCTGAAATATTGTAATAAATATTATGTGCACTTGCTATTACTTGGGTACTTAGGTACCTACTTCATGTTATATAATTTTAAGATTTTTGATTTTATTTTAAAATACTTAAATAAGTTTGTTTACCTATTGGCTAAATGTATAACCTAAAGTGTTTAACATGCAAATACTTACCTATTGTGATAATAATGTAAATAAATCTTTACAATTTCTTTTCCTATTTTTATTTTATTTTAACGTTAGCTTGAGCTTCTATAATCTGCTCCTACATTACAAAGCTTCGAACCTGAATTTATTTTATTTTATTTTTATTTTATTTAAAAAACATGTAGGACATGCAGGTGTCTCTTATGTTACGTCATGTTTTGACTCTACCACCGGTTCGGAAAGCAGATTCTGCTGAGAAGAGCCGGCAAGAAACTCAGTAAGTTTCCGTACCAAAATTATTCTGTGAAAAAATTGTAAAAAAATAACCCTCATGGTTCGATGGACTAAGTACGTCTATCTGTCACACTAGTAGGTATATTTCATGGACTAGAAGAATAGTTATAAATATTGTTTGCCTTGGCCCAACCTTATTGAAAATGAAGGAAACATTTAAAAAAAATTAAGTACCGAAGTAAGTAGGTACTATTAAATTCAAAAGTCTACGTATTACAATCCTACCGATTAGGGTAGGTAGGTATATTACTGGCATACCCCTAACAGGTTAGCACGCTACCTAGTCGAAGACTGCATCATCACTTACCATCAGGTGAGATCGCAGTCAAGCGCTCACTTGTAGTTGATAAAAAAAACAACGACAATTTGGATGTTAGTAAGTACTCTGTAGGTACGTTGAGCCGGTTGAGTTCGATATTATTGTAATTCATCATAAGTAGGTAGGTAGGTACATCATCAATTTCAATTTCAATTTGTGTATTCAAAAAGTTTACAAAAACCACACAAATAAGTATACCTAATTCTACAATACACTTACTAGAAAACTTACTAAGATAATAAAAAAGGTAATAAAAAAACATAAAAATAACATGAAAGTTGTTGTGCGTGGGTGGTAGGTCTGACTCCTAAAATCCTAACTAGTTGCCTGTATTTAGGATGTCATTCCCGATTCCCGCGGAGCTTAGGGCTTTGCAAGTTATACAACCTGTTTTGTAATATTATACACTAACACTATTAATTAAATCCTTTCATTCTGACAAAAACTCCAATTAAAACAAAGCAAAAACACCAAATAATTTGTGTGCCTACCCACTATTGGAGCGGTCAGTAAACGGCAAAATCATGTGGCTTATTGAGTTAGATTAAAAGTTAGAGATTCATTTAGACTTTTTTAGGGTTCCGTATATCAAGAGGAAAAAAGGAAGCCTTATAGGATCACTTCGTTGTCCGTCTGTCGGTCTGTCAACCACCTTTTTCTCGGGAACGCGTGGAGCTTGTGGAGATATCAAGATGAAATTAATTCATACTAATATTATAAATGTGAAAGTCTGTCTATCTCTCTGCTACGCTTTCACGGTCCATCTTTTCAACCGATTGTGATGAAATTTGGTACAGGGATAGATTGTATCCCGGGTAAGGACATAGGCTACTTTTAATCCCAGAAAATTAAACAGTTCCCGCGGGAATCAAAAAACACAAGTAATTCACGCGGACGAAGTCGCGGGCATCATCTAGGTAATTACTTACCTACTTATTAAAATCGATACCTATCAGATTTGACGGAATTAGATAATGAATAAAATCGCTCAGAAGCTCCCTCCCCCAATGTCGGAGGAACCCAATTGTTTCAATTTGGGATGGAAAAATATCCTCATGCTTTGGATAGAAATCTACTTATGTCAAGTGTCAACCCAGTTTTGTACCCACAGACCATGTGGTTGTACCTATGAGTGTGGTGTTCCAAGTTTTATTGAAATTCGTCCAATTATTTCAGCGTGAAGCCGCAGATAAAAGTTTAAAAACTAATTATTATTTTAGGCTGTATCCGATTAATTTAATCTTCCTCCGTTTAAAATTTCCCAAAAAAAAAGATATTTCAGGAATCGCCCAGTTATCTACAATTTTACTTGCAGGATCTTATTTATTTGCAGAAACTTAATAGGTAAGTATATTATAATTGCACCTATGCAATTAGGCGCCCGTCACATGTTTGTGAGGGCCGAGGGCAGGCGCAGCGGTGCACGCGCGGCGCACCTGTGCCTGCGCCCGCGCAGCCCTCGCCCCACGCTCATTATACCCAATTTAGTTCAGGAAATGTTCCCATTTATGCTCGTTGAACACGCAGTTAATTGCTGCATTTAAAGGTTGAATAGTCAGAACAATAATTTGTTGCCGCTTTTCATTAGAAAAACATCAAATACCTACATATAATAACATTATACGACCTCCAATCATCAATATACGATTTGACGACCTCCGTGGCGCAGTGTGTAGCGCTGTTGTCTTAACGTGCGGAGGTCCCGGGTTCGATCCCCGGCAGGGTCAATTTGGGAATTTATAATTTCTGAATTTTCCCTGGTCTGGCCTGGTGGGAGGCTTCGGCCGTGGCTAGTTACCACCCTACCGGCAAAGACGTGCCTCCAAGCGATTTAGCGTTCCGGTACCATGACGTGTAGAAACCGAATAGGGGTATGGGTTTAATATAACTGCCATGCCCCTAACAGGTTAGCCCGTTACCATCTTAGACTGCATCATCACTTACCATCAGGTGAGATCGCAGTCAAGGGCTAACTTGTAGTGGATAAAAAATAAATAAATAACAGTTTAAGTATGTAAGTAAACAATATAAAAATAAAATAAAAGTATTCTTCTTCATTACACTAATAATATACCTTGTTTAAAGAATAGCTGATCGTAAAACAATCGACCCAAGTAGATAACTTTATGTGGGTAAGTAGGTACTTAGGTACTTAGTCCCAGCATGCTACAAAATCTCGACACCAAAGAGTAGTAGATAGGTACCTATAACTATTACAATTTTGTATAGGATTAAGATTTTATAAGAAACTCGAACCACTTTACATTACGCGGAAGTGAGCAAAGAATTTAAAAAAATCAATGATCGTTGATTTTATCTACTTATTGTGACGTTCGGCACCTTGACCGTCAACATTGAGCAGGTACCTACGTCTTATTGAGCACCTCGATGGCTCCCATTGATATATCTACAAAAAATAAACGGCAAAAGGCAAAAATCGGAGAACATACACCATAAAGGTGATAAAGGGTCCGTGATTTATCAGGGCATTCTTTTTGTGCAAAAAAGCTCAGGTCAGTTTAAGCGAAGCACCAAAAGGGCCTAATATTTTCATGTAAGTACATTTCGTACATAATAGGTACAGCGTGGGAACGGCGCGGCGCACCGTATCCGCAAGTCTTGTGTGGATATTTTTTTATTTTTTGGTACCTAAGTACCTATGACAGGGCACGGACATACTCGTAACCACAGATGTAGTGACGTAACATTAAAATTATCGTAGACGCACATTTTCATAGAATTTCTCAGGGACTAGTAAAAATACATATTATGTATTTTTACATTATGTACTATAGCAACATTTGGTATTATACCTCTATGATCTATTTCTATGCCTACTCTAAGTATTAATTAATTATTGGAGGTCCTAGGATACGGGCCGTAGCATCGTTTGGATCACTCCGGCTCCGGCCTACGATGAGGTCACCAAAGGGGCTCAACTTCCAATCCCGTCGGTTCTGCAATTTATCTAACTACTTCTTCATCTTGTAGTTTCTTAACTATGCAGACGATAAATTCCCACACTAAATGAAGCAAATAAAATGTGATATTAAAACCAGCGCGGCTAATAAGGTTTCTCTGACACTCGAGATGCCTTATATCACACTTGACTGGTCAAGCTGCTAAGTTGTGAACGCATGTATGGGGTTTCCTTTCTTTTTTTTAAACTTTACAAACTAGTTGAATAGAAAGATACTAAGATAATACTTAGTATGTATTTAATTTTTATTGAAAACGACGACGTCTACCTGATGCTAAGTGACGATTAATCAGATGGGAAATCAATTTGGGAGGTCGATTGGCAATTTTTAACCCCAGTGCCATCCGTGCCAAGTTGCCAACTGGTAAGTATGGCCTCTAAGAATACCTAAGTATATCTGAAGTCTGAACAAATTCCAACAATTTGACCCAACCGGGAATATTGGCATTCCGAACCACAACATGGTATATTCACATGGCGATTCGATGCTGGGCATCTTGTGAAGTGTCTTGGGCATTTTATGTATGTATAAGATATGTATGTAAGTAGGTAGGTAAGTATCATGGTAAAGTAGGTAGGTATATGCAGAATCCGAAGCGGTGATTCTATTCTGGTGGTTAGTGTTCCTTTGTGATCCTCGGGCACGCTCTTTTCGGAGTTACATAGGTCTAGTATTGTGCGTTGTAACTTTGTTTTTTTTTTGTTTTTTTTTTTAATTTTATTTTTTTATCAACTACAAGTTAGCCCTTGACTTCTATCTCACCTGATGGTAAGTGCAATCTAAGATGGTAGCGGGCTAACCTGTTAGGGGCATGGCAGTTATATTAAACCCATACCTACCCCTATTCGGTTTCTACACGGCATCGTACCGGAACGCTAAATCGCTTGGAGGCACGTCTTTGCCGGTAGGGTGGTAAGTAACTAGTCACGGCCGAAGCCTCCCACCAGGCCAGACCAGGGAAAATTCAGAAATTATAAATTCCCAAATTGGCCCTGCCGGGGATCGAACACGGGACCTCCGCACGTTAAGACAACAGCGCTACACACTGTGCCACGGAGGTCGGAGGTTGTAAGCATAGTTTGCTTATTTTTACGAACGAAAACATCGTGAGGAAACCAGCATGCCCGAGAGTTCTTCGTAATGTTCCCAAAGGTGGGCGAAGTCTTCCAACCAGCCCTTGAGAAGCGTGGTGAACTGTGGCCAATACCCTTCTCATTCTAAAAGGAGACTCATGCTCAGTAGGCTGAATTATTTGTCAGTGCCCCGAAGAATAATTTAAGATGATGCAGCAACATATACGTGCATCAAAGCTGGTGACTTTGCTTGGTCAGAAAATATTACGTTAAACATGAAATCTAAGTGGAATCTATAGAGTATAGATAATATTATGTACCTATACGCTAAGCTGAACAAGAAAAAATCGTAGCATTGCATTGCTTAGGTAGGTAATTACACGAAGTCCACGTCCAAATTAAGCTGTTTGTTTATTCAGTAGGCCTATATCGCACGACTGCAGCTCACATCAAATAGAGTTTAATGTTTTATACCTATAGTTTTATAGCCGAGTTGCAGGCAGCGGCACTTTGAAAGCGAGAAGCGCCATCATCCACATGTTTCCTCGAATTGACGTCTGTTTTCTCCGAACAAAACGAGCGTCATAAAACAAGTAGATTACTAACATAAAACATTATTGACTGTTTTGTTTGTAATAAAAAACACGTTGAGCTAGTCTCTACAGTTATAATGTAGTAACATACTTAGTACTTTTGTATCTACTAGTAGGTACCTACCTACGTGGTAATAAATATGACAGAATGAGCTACCTATAGCTACTAAGTACCTAGGTTCCTAATACCTATATACAGTATTTTGTAATCTGTAGTAGGGTAGGGCGGGGCTAGTTGAGCAATTTTTCACTTGAGTGGATATAGCTCCTCAATGATAAGTCTCAATGAGTTGTTATGTGGCCTGATGGATTAGTAATTTATCCCTTAGCAAAAGTGTCCATAGTATTTTTTTTGTAACACGTCGAATTTAAGAGCTGCAGCTGTTTAAATGCAGAAAGTCAAGTATGCTCAATGTACCCCATAGGTGAGGTAAGTTGAGCAAGGGTATGGGGCAAGTTGAGCACTAAGAATGTCTAGCCAAACCATGGGTTCGATGTTGACTAGACATGAAGTAAAATATGTGTTTGACAATCAGCTCTTTATTTTTAGTCTTTTAGTGACAGAACAACAAACTTTCTTTGAATAATTAACCGAAACTAGAGTTAAAAAAAAAATTAACGTATCTCAAGATTAACTTCAGAATTAGATTTAGTCTTTCTGTTTAAAATCAGACCTAAATATTTATATTATTACCCATATAGCTTATATCTTAGAAGAAAATATTAATATTATATTATAATTTAAAGATCTTTGGAACTTAATAGTCATTGTCACTGTTGCAATTTACAAAAATTCACACTTTTCCCCTCATCGTTGACAGCCTTTACAGCATAATTTAAGTCTTCAGTAATGTAAGGAAATCTTGTAGTCTTCCTCTTGTAAGTCCGCATCCTAACAAAAAATAAAACATTAATTACTTTAGTTGTTTGAGTCGTGGGGTAAGTTGAGCAACTATAGCTCAACTAACCCCAACCCGGAATTTTAAAACAAAAGTGAGGTTATAAAAAAATCGTAAGAATTATACCCAGGACCTCTCTACATATCAAAAATACAATAATTTTCTGGAAGATTAACACTTACCTGATTGAAAACAGATAACATTTGACTAATACAGACGAAAACTTGCGATAAACGACGTTTTTACTTTTTGGTTACAAAATAAACAAAACGTCCGGGCGCTTAACTCGCTCGTCGAGCCACCACTAGCGATAGCGCGGTGATTACCCCTTCCGCAACCCCTTATTTCCGCCATAAGATGCCTATGCGTACGGTGAATAGTTTGCGAGATATTTCGATTTTCCAACTTGCCCCTATGCTCAACTAGCCCCGCCCTACCCTATAGGTAGGTATAGGTATTATAGAACCTACCTTATACATACTACCTGTACCTACTGTTACCAATTCTGTGGTCTCTCAGGAATACAACCTATCTATACTTACTACTTTAAAATATTCTTTGATTATAATTTTAAGCTAATATTATAAATGCGAAAGTTTGGATGGATGGATGTATGGATGGATGTTTGTTACTCAATCACGCCCCTACGGCTGAACGGTTCTGGATGAAATTTGGCACAGAGATAGATTATAGTCTGGAATAACACATATGATACTTTTTATCCCGGAAAATTGAAGAGTTCCCGCGGGAACCGAAAAACATCAATCCACGCGGACGAAGTCGCGGGCATTAGCTAGTGTGAAGGTTGAACAGAAGGGCCGTGAAAACTGAAAACATACTTAAAACTGACAAAAATCAGTCTAACACGTACCTACTTATCTATGACCTCGCTTGCGCAGAGGTGAGGAGCTCTGTGGTCTTACAAGTGAGAGAGCCCGGGTACGATCCCCGGCATGGTGAATTTGGGATAATTTAAAAAATTCTAAATCTTCTCCGGTCGGGAGGCTTCAGCCATGGCTATTATTACCACCCTAACGGCAGAAAAGCGCACTCAAATGCATACAACTGATATTAACTACTAGCTGATGCCCGCGACATCGTCCGCGTGGATCGAGGTTTTTTGGTTCCGACTACCACGATTTTATCTTTTTGCGACTTAAATATGAAAGTTAGACATATTCTGTCGCTGACTTTTTGTAGGCATTAACTATCATGTCTACAACTTTTCTCTAGAACTCAATCATATACCTATCTCTCATCGTTATGATGCTCGTAAGAAACGTTTTCGTTCGACCGTTTTTTCTCCGATTTATTTACAAATCCGACTACCACAAAAAAGTCTTTTCATTTTTCGGGTTCATATATAGCCTATGACACTCACAAATAATGTGGCTTTCTATTGGTACAAGATTTTTCAAAATCGGTTCAGTAGATCCAGAGATTACCCTCTACCATAGACATAGAATTTTTTCGCTTCCTCTACAACGTCACTAAACTCACAAACTTTACCTCTTTTAGGACCCTGCACTTGCACATGGACACTTACCTACTTTGTTAATTAGGGTTCCGTACCCAAAGGGTAAAAACGGGACCCTATTACTAAGACTCCGCTGTCTGTCTGCCTGTCTGTCTGTCTGTATGTCTGTCTGTCTGTCTGTCTCCAGGCTGTATCTCATAAACCGTGATAGCTAGAAAGCTGAAATTTTCACAAATGATGTATTTCCGTTGCCGCTATAACAACAAATACTAAAAATTAAAAAAATATATATATTAAGGGGGGTCCCCATACAATAAACGTGTCTTTTTCGTATTTTTTAGCTCAATATTAAAAACGGTAACAGGTAGACGGTTCAAATTTTCACAGAATATTAACTTGTATATTACCTTTCAAAATAAATAATTAAATATCAATAAAGTAAATATTAAAGGGGGGCTCCCATACAACAAACGTAATTTTTTGATATTAACAATAAACCTCTACAAACAAAGTTAGTTTTGCGGTTCATTTCGTCTTGTTTTTAATAAATCATAAATCGTAAACTTACTACAGGTTTGTACGGAACCCTCGGTGCGCGAGTCCGACTCGCACTTGGCCGGTTTTTTTTATTGCTGTTTTTTATAGTGACAGCATTATTTAAAAAAAAATAACTAGGTACATAAATCAGTTTTCTCAAACATGCATGGAAATATTGTCATTATTTTGAAAAAAGAACACGCGAAGTATCTAATTTTCGGACAAAGAAAATCAAATCCATTGCAGGAGCTTTTTTGAATTTGGAACATTAAAACGCTCCTGCAATGTTGTTTGAAAAGGCGTGTTGGGGTTATTAAATACTATTTGATCGGATCTCTTTTGTCATTCTTGGCATACCATAGTCTCTTTGCAGTACATGGCTGTAGCCTGTAGGTATAGCATTGATGTAGAATTTTAGTACCTACTTAGACTTCTATTAATTCAATGCTGTATAGCCTTAAATGCGCTTGCCTGTCGGCACAGATGATAAAAAAAAATTGGCGGCAACGCTGAAAATTCGTCTTGATTTGTTATTTACATACTTACATATATAAATTTAATAATAATTCAAATGGTTTCCAACGGTTCAGAGAGTGAAATGGAGATTGATTGTACTCCACCAGATTTAAGATAAGAAGCCAAATTGGCAATGGAAAACCTGCTTCCAGCGAAGTCAAAAAAAAAAATACATGAAAGTATATGAAAATTTTATGATTTCCCGGCCTTTGCAATAATGTACTATTAAGTTTCCTTCTGCAAAAGTGGGCCTACATATTAAAATGAGCTCATATAAGTAATTTTAATGAGAGGACATTTCTGTATGAACCTATCAATTAATTGCCACGTGCAGGATTATCCTGGCTAATAGAGGGCGCGCGTCGGCTTATCCCGGGATCATCAGGTGATTTTGCCGTGTGCATGGCTCTGAGATAACACGTTTCAATGAGCCAGCACGTAACATTTTATACGTACTTATCTATTTTATTAGAGTAGGTACCTACTACCTACCTACTAAATCGTCAACAAACGTATAAGCTGTACCTAACTTTGCTATTTTATTAAAGACCTACCCATTAAAATTCTACATCAATGCCTAGACCTATCAGAAAATACTTAGGTAGGTACCTAATGTATGTTCAGCGTTTTTTGGTAGTTTTCCAACAAAGATTTAGGATTGGTCTCCGCTGCGCTAGGAGCGCAATTCTACTGAATCTAAGTAGGTACTTATGTTTTCGAGTTATAATTTTTTTTAGTTTTACCTATCATGAGATTTCTGAGGGAGTGAGTGTTAATTTTTTTTCTTTTTATTTAGTGTTTTTTTCCGAGCATTTTTTTTTGTGAACATGCTTACTATGAAGTGTAGGACCTAGTATACTACTTTGCATAAAATTATTACCATCTTAACACTAACACAAGTCGAAAAATTCTTGTTGGTTATTGAAAAGTTTCCGTTCGACAGAGGTAGTTAGGTAGTTAGTCGTATTTTCAACTATATGGGTTTCCGGTCCATCTGGTGACGGACAATGGAAGTTCTTTTACAAGCCAGGAATTTCAGGAATTTTGTAAATCAACTGGTGTAAAGCATAGTTTTACTTCACCTCACTACCCTGCAACCAATGGGGCTGCAGAAAGGTTTGTAGAGACATAGGTATAAAACTCACCTGACAAAGATAATATTGAGAGTGGTGAATCACCTAAGTAACTAAGCCGCATATATTATTTTTGTTCGATTATAAGACCACTCCTCAAAAAATTAGTGGAGTTTCTCCTGCTCGCTTAATGATGGATAGAGAATAATGTACTCTGTGGATAGAGAACTGAGAGCCCGTTTATCACTGCTGAGGCCCTCCCCCATCTATCAAAATCTTGTGGAATCACAAGAGAAACCATTGAAGCATGCAAGGGGTGGTAGAGTTTTAGAATTAGAAGAGGGGGATGAAGTCATGGTAAGGATTTCAGAAAAGGAAAAAATTGGTCAAGGGGCAAAATTATAAGGGAAGTGGTTGCCGGTAGAGGTAGATGTGGAAGGGTCTAAACTCTATGGAAAAGGCATGGTAATCAACGTAGACTGAGTAAGATATATAGACGCCGCCATATCTCCTTTTCACTCCCACATGAAAGAGATGCAGTGTTGGGATGTTACACAAGATAGAATGAGAAAAAAATATGTGTTTTTCTCTCCCTTTCTGCGTGTCACGGGTATTGTGCCTATTGCATACTATTGTGACGTTTGTATGACGTTTGGGAGGTGTTTCCAGGTGTTTCACACGTGTTTCATAGTATTACCCATAGACATAGAATTTATGGTATTACCTATCCCTTTCGGTTACAGGCTGACCCTGATTCTAGAGGTTCCTTCCTCTATGGTAATCAGCAATAAAAATATAAATGTTTATTAAAATTTAAAACTTTATTATAGTTATTAAGTAAGTTACTTATCTTGTAATTATTATTAGTTAGTGGTCGAGAAATTTTGTACAAATTCTAAATTCTAATTTTATCTACATTAATAGGTATGGCATACTTAAATCACACTTAAATCAACTTGTTATGGCGGGGGAGATTGTAGTTTATGTGTGGTATTTTTACTTACTACCTTTGCAGTTTAAGTCTGTGACGTTATGACTTATGACTAAAATCCATGGCTAAAATCACTTTGGATAGAAGATTATTAATTTTGGTCTAAATAAAAGTTTTAATAAAATTACTTCTGCCACAAAGGCAGAACACTATATATAGGCTATAACAAGAATCTAACTACCTACCATATTTGTGTAAATATATATACAGGTGGTCCAAATAAAAAAATTTAGACTAGGTGCCTACCTACTACTACTACTAGGTCTAGGTACCTCCGAAGAATTAAATTTTTGTTAAAAAATAGCCAAATAACTTTCACAAAATCTTGTGTGGATGTGCCTTAATCTTCTCTTTATAACTCTGTGGCCTTAATCAATATCGATTATTTTTGTAGTAAAAACTTCAATTTAGAAATCTACAATCTAAGGGTGCGTTCCGAAATACACTGAGAGCACTGAAAGTCCCCAGTAAAGAGCACTGCCAGTGCTCGCAGTGCTTATAACGGAACACACACTAAATCTATTGTTTATAGGTACCTACGAGTATTTTCCGTTCTTTCGTAGGTACATCTATTGGCAATGCATAAAAATCCAGTATTTTTTGTTACTATTTAAACCAAAGTGATATAGGAGAATATAGGAGAAGGATATGTTGCATTATACCTACTCAATTATAGTTACTTAATTAAACGATACATTTTGTTAACAAAACATGTAAAACTATTTTGGTTCCATATAAATGGCGTCTGTTGTGCTTCCTGTGTTTCGGTTGAGACTAATTTGTTTTGTGAATATTTTTATCTACACTAATGTTATAACATTCTACTTATGTTTCCAATACTTGACTTATAATTACTACTGTTATAGCGCAGATAACAAAACACTCAATTTAAGCAATTTCACATGATGGTATAATATCCACATCGATATCGTAAAATCTCATTTTAACATCAATAAAACGCGACCAATTAACCTGGCGAGCCTTATGTCAAAATCCTCATACAAGTTGTATAAAATTTTGATATTAGGCTGGCTTTTGAAAACAGTTGGGTTATACGTGAAAACTTCGTCGAAACTACTAAACTTACATACACAAAACTCTTTGGTAAGATCTTGTGCCAATTAAATAAAAAACGAACAGCGCGCGCTCGCTCCTGATTGGCCCTGCGCGCGCAGCTGCGCTCTCATTGGTTAGATTTTAATGGCGGCAAGTTCACTGTGACAATACACGTATATACATAAACTATTGTCAGCTTTTACTCTTGTTGTTTGATAAATTGCATTAGTGAAGATAAAGTAGTGTATGCAACTGCATATAACACGGGTATTAAAACACTCGTTACTATTATGAAACTCGCTGCGCTCGTTTCATAAACTCACACTCGTGTTTTAATACCCTTCATTATATGACAGTTGCATAAACTACTATTATGTGTTTTGCTGTAGTTTTATATAATCAACTCAACTGCACTCACTGTGAACTGCTCAGTTGTGGGATGTAATAATAAAACTAAAGTAAAACTGCCAGGAATTTCATTTCATAAGTGAGTAACAAAGTCGTCTAGTTTTTCTTTTTGTTTCGACTAATTATAGTTAAGTTTCTTCTTTAATGAATCCAAAACACGTCAATTTGTGCGCTGTCCCCAAAAATTTAGATTATTTTATTAGTTTTTGTTTGAGCCTATATATAGTGTGGGGATTGTATTGTTTACAAATAAATTGAATATCGATAAAATTAAAACTTCATATCATTCTTGCTGTTTCTAACCTTATGGGGTGGAGAGATGAAATTAAACAGTCAGCTTCTACTTATAATATTGTCAAACGCATTTTATGCTGTAGCGGTGATAACCTAGTGATTAAGACACCCGATCTCCGGTATGGTGTCGCGTGTTCCATTCCATTCCATATCATAAATTAAGGCTAAGATGAAAAGGGTTTGGCCATAGTCCACCAAGCTGGCCAACACGGGGGCGTTGCATCATGTTTATATTTTTATTTATCATTTCACCCAGCTAGCGTCCACTACTGAGTCTCCTTGGAATGAGAAAGGTTCAGACATAATCCACTACGCTGGTCAACAAGCGGGCCTCCGATCGTGATTGCCATTTTTCTGAAAACTTCTGGTCTGACAGAGATGCTGTTTTTGGTTTTAAATATGCATGCTTCAGAGAAGTTCTAATTAGTGTTTCTTTATGGGCAAAAAGGAGCGTCGCGGGTTTTTTTATTTTTTTTAATTTTATTACATGTTTAATTTAAAGATCAATCTGAAAACGCAAGTAGTTTTATATATAATGTAATATTATCAATAGCTTTTATTTATCTATTTTTAGAAATAAACCATTATTATTATGTATAATATATTTGTGTTATAATTTTATATTATCGATTATTTAAGTATCGATACTCGCTTAGGTTCCGCCCATACGCCATTTTTATGTGACAGGAAGCTTCAAAATTTTGATATTTCATATCCTTCTCTACATACTTAATCAAAGATGATAACACCACACCACAGACATAATATGAAGAGTATTACATTGTCTCCTCTTGATATAATTACTCTGTGGTCAGAACCTTAAGCCCACAGATAAATATTATAAATGCGAAAGTTTGGATGGATGTATGGATGTGTGGATGTATGGATGTTTGTTACTCAATCACGCTCCAACGGTTGAACGGATCTGGATGAGATTTGGCACAGAGATAGATTATAGTCTGGAATAACACATAGGCTACTTTGTATCTCGGAAAATTAAAGAGTTCCCGCGGGAACCGAAAACCTCATTCCACGCGGACGAAGTCGCGGGCATCAGCTAGTATATTATAATACCTCTATGCTTATTGCTTATGCCACTCAACTAAGGCCAGAACTTGTATCCAGGACCGTAAAAAATATATACCACCAAAGAGAGTCTTTTTAACTGTGCTTTTTAACATGTCAACCAGAGACAAGTTTAAATGTCTCTGGTTAACTTGTTTCTGTCTCTGGTTAATCTGTTTCTGTCATAGAAATAGTATGGTTGTATCGTTGATGGAGGATGGACAATAGATTTGCTAGTAACGTATACCGAATGAAATAGCGATAGTCTATGACGTCATATAAAGATTACTAGATTAAAAATTTTACCCATATTGATGGTTTATTACCCATCAGTATGGGAAAGTTTCAAATAAAAACCCATTGATATGGGTAGTTCTAACATTTACCTATGGCACGGAATAAGAATGAAAAATAGCCGAAAAAAGCGGATGGAAGTGGAGTCTGATAGGCAAAAAATACAAAAAAACAGTTCAATAAATTAATATTTTATTTTATTTCCAAAGTATAATCGTCAGTGGCCATTAAATAAAATTAATTTATTATAAAAGTTTCGAATCTTGTTATCCTCTTCAGATATTTTCTTTGCAAAAATTTCGAATTTTCAGTTTTTTTGGAAAGCTGGAAATGAAAAATAGCATCAATATATTATGTGAGAATTAGTATAGGACAATAGGATTTATGGGTAAAAGACTTGTCCAAGATTGGGCCTTGAACATGAACCAAGATGATTTTAATACACGTGAATAGAGACCCTTAAATATGGCTTATAGAATAATTTACACATTTTTTAAGGACCCCAATTTGGAGAAAAATATATTTTTATTTTGTGGCTTTTTTAGATCTTTGTCTGAATCTTATCAACAGTAAAAAAAAAAACTTGATTGTCTGGTCACGTATGTCGTGCGTATGTCATAGGGTGATTGTCAAATGTCACTGTCAGTTTTGTTTAACCTATTTTAATGGTGGTTTATTGTTGTAATATTATTTTACGAATGACTCAAATACTCAAGTAATATTTATTAATCTTATAATGTTGTATGCACGATGTAGTGGAAACTGGGTAGTTTATTGAAATGGAATATTAATAATCACAACTAATGCGCATAACCCAAGTTTTAGTGTTGCCATCCATCGAAAAATATTTTCTACAAACGATATTTTTCAAAATTAATTTTAAAAAAAACGGGGTTTTCTAAAATTATTATTTATATGGCGTTTAATGTTATATTTTTTTCTCTTTCACGTGATGGCAGTTTGGTTCTGGTTCATTGACACTCAGAATAAAAAACCACCCTCCATACTGAACTGGGACATGTCCTTTGACTTGAAAAGACTGGTATCCCTAACTCTATGAAAACCCAAACAATTTAAGAAGAAGCATTGAAAATGGCGGTCACGATTTATAATAGTAATATTCACCCTGGTTGGGTAATATAGCAAAGAAAATTGCAAAAAATACACTTGTTTATTAATCGGCAAATACACGCAGTAGTTATGAACAAATTTAATGAACGTTTTCTATTAAATTTATAGTAAATACTTCGAAAATTGTAACACCAAGCATACTTACCGATGAAAGGTTATGTTTTCAATTTTTCGTTCTGGACGATTCGTACAACCTTAAACACAACAACGCCCCATATTATATTATGATTTCAGTTCAAAAATTCACATAAATTCACTCAATTATATTATTACGCGTCACAAACACAGTTTCATATAGAAATCTTATTTATGCAATGTTTGACAGCTAATGTTTGTTGGGAGCCGATGAACTGGGTCCCAACAAAAAATTCGCATACGTGAAAGAGCCAACAGATATTATATTTCATCTCGTTTACTCTTCCTACAGATATAATTTATGGGTCTCACTCACACTATTATTTTTAATTTAGTGCCGGATCTATTGTCCATCCTCCATCAACGGGTTGTATCCACGTTGTATCAAAGGGTTGTATCATGGTTGTACGAATATACCACAGAGTTACAAAGAGAAGCAGAGGCAATATGTCTGTGGAATATACATACATACATACTAGTGGTTCGCCCCGAACTGAGACCTCGCGGTTTCACAGAGCGCCATCTATTGACATCAGTGTGAAGTTCTGTTAAAAATATCATCATCATTAAAAAATAAATAATTTCGTTTCCTTATAATATTAATCTAAATTTAATATTTGTTGTTCAAGTACAGGATATAATTCAAATAATTGATCAAGTTTCAGGCTTGAGAGTTCAGAAAATTGAGAGTTCTGAGGTCAACTTTGGATGTTAGAAAATCGCCACTTTGAAAGCCCCCCATTTCGTCAATTTTAGGAGAAAAATTCAAAAAAAAATATTTTTGGACTCTATTCCTAATTATCTTTAAAATGATATACTGCAACCCCATGTAACGCTATAAAAAATATTTTACTTCGCATTCGCTTCTATGAGAGCCCCCATGAAATAAAGATTTTTATAACTTTTCAAGCCATATTCGGCGGGAGGCCATCGGTTTACATATTATATTTAAATTTGAAGTAATTACGTTCAGCAATTCAGAAGTTATAAGGCTCTGACAGACGGACGGACAAGTGCCAATTCACCCAAGTAGACTCAGAGACCTTCGCTTCGCTCGGTCAACTATTTCTATGGTTTCTGTCTTCTGAGTTCTGACCTTTTGTTTCTGGTCGGTGGTTCTGACTCATGTCAACACTCAACAGTCGTCACTCGGCTTTGCTCAGCTTGTTTTGGATTTTAGGGATTCCGAAATAAATCTGTATTTACACAGATATTTTACTTTCCGAAGTAATTCATGAATGAGGAAATCAACATAAACTTTAAAACAATGAAGGAAGGACGATACTCTATATTTCATCAAGAGTACATAATTATGGCAGAGTAGTAAGCTCAACTTGAAGTTCTTCATACTTTTACCATTACTATGATATTGGTAATGATTTCAATATTATTTCAGTCGTATGCTGCAATCAGAAAATCTGCCTGGGATTTATGTAATACCTTCACATGATAACTCATTTTGTAAGTATTTATAGTTTTAATATTTTATGTAAGTACATTATAATATGAGGTCCCTATCTTAGGGTTGAGATGGGATTAAGTTACCTTAAAATTTTCATGCTAGACTATGTCATGAGCATGATTTCATTGCACAGCATGAATCCACCTCTATGATTCTGGAAACTTGTGAAACTAATCAAAATATCTTATTACTAGCTGATGCCCGCGACTTCGTCCGCGTGGATCGAGGTTTTTCGGTTACCGCGGGAACTCCTTAATTTTCCGGGATAAAAAGTAGCCTATGTGTTATTCCAGACTATAATCTATCTGTGTGCCAAATTTCATCCAGATCCGTTCAGCCGTTGGGGCGTGATTGAGTAACAAACATCCATACATACATCCATCCAAACTTTCGCATTTATAATATTTATATTTGATTATACCATAGCATCTTTAATATATTTATAATTGCAACCAATCTTATGGACACAGAGCTTGCTTTTTTAACTTGAAAGAAGTGAAAGTGAGCAAAAAAGCAGTGCAGTGTAATGACAAGTAATGACTGCTGCTCATTAACATTATATGCATCACAATAGAAACCTTTGTCATTGCTTTCTGGACATATTTTTGTATTTCAATAGGTACATAAAACCTATAGAATTTAAAAAAAATGCCCATTGCATCATCAGTCATTCAGAGAAAAAATGTACAATATAAAAATCTCTTTTTCAGTGTGGTATGGAGTAATATTCATAAGATCTGGCCTATACACTGGTGGTATATTTAGATTCACCTTAATCTTACCAGAGAAGTTCCCAGATGACACAGTTCCTGTAAGTTACCTTACCTTATAATGACCATCTCAGACAAAATAAAGATTTAAGTCCTTACTCACTTACTGCCCAAAGCCTTAGACTTTGAAAACTTTTTGCACAGATGTTACCTTTTAATGTAGACAAGGAATAACTGCTGGATTTTTCTACTTTGGAAAAATCCCTGGGAATAAAACTGGAGTGAAGCTGTGGGTGGCCAGTGGCCACTATACACTATATACTTTTGATAAATTCAAGAAGAAAAGTGATTGTCATAATGTCAATACTAGAAATAAAAATAAACTTGTAATGCCTGCTTCTAGGCTTAGTAAAACTAGCAATTCATTTGTTGGAAAGAGTGTCCGCTTCTACAATAAGCTCCCAGAAGACATGTTGAAGATGTCTCTGAATAAGTTCAAAGTTAATGTAAAACGTAAACTCATTGGAAAATCCTATTACCATGTGAAGGATTACTTAAATGACAAGGAAGCTTGGCAATAATTTGCTCTAATGGCTCTGATAGTTCCTTAGTTAAGATGATTTGTGAGATGGTGATAATGAAAAAAAAAAAAAAAACCCCCCAGCTGAGTTTGTTGTGGGCTCTTCTCAGACCTGGGCGCGTTTGGAACCCTCGTAGCTTTAGTTTTAAGATACCGTAACAGATTATCACCATCATATTTTTATGTAACTGGACGTCAATAAGTGTAGTGCATCTACCTAAATTGAATAAATATTTATGACTTATGACTTATGACTTATGACTAGGGTACGTTCACACTGCAAATGCGGTAATGGGTGATAGTTGAAACTGGTTCAGTACCTATCAACTTGATATGAAGCAAATTCTTAGAGGTATATACCTCTAAGAAGAAATATGAAAAATATATAGGAATATACCTCTGAGAAGAAGCTATAAATATTAAAAAGTACAATAATTTATTTTTTACAGACTGTAAAATTCACATCACAAATAATTCATCCAGCAATAGATCCAACAACAGGCATTCTCAGCCTCAGTGAAGTTTTCCCACATTGGGACAGAAAACAAAATCATGTATGGCAAATATTGAAATACCTACTTTGGATATTTACAAATTTAAACATGAAAGTTCCAATAAACAATGAGGCTTCTGCATTGTAAGTTAAATGTAAATATATTCTACTTAATATAGAAATTTGCTTAAATGCAGTTTTTCGCTTGGCTGAGTAGTAACATTTCATACAATAACATAAATGTTGGTAACCTAATATTTTGTTCTTGGCTTTTTCAGATTTAAAACAAACAGAAAACTATTTATCGATAAGGTAAAAGAATGTGTAGCATCTAGTGTAGAACATGTGTACGATGCTCCACCTACTGAAGATAAGCATTATATAACTTTTCAACCTTATGATCCTAATATACATGATACAGCTAAAAATGTCATGTTGAAACCGCCAGGTGGAAATGAAAGTTCTCATGGAATATCATGGGTGCAGTCAGAATCTTATCAGTCTTTCTCAAAAGAAGACACAACATAATACAAACTTTTTAATTGAGATTGAGAATATTAACTTACAAAATATAACTAGCCATACTATAAGCCTGTGATATATTTATGAAACAACAACAACAAATAATAAATTCATTATTACAGATTTCATCCTTAATTGAATGTAAGGATCTAAATTAATAATATAATAATATGTACATGAAATAGTTGGTATATGTATAAAATTTATTATTGACAGTAGGGTACTTTCATAGTACCTATTCTATATTTTGTTGTTAAAATAATAATAAAAAATATAAACCTGTTAACAATTAGTTGTAATTGGAATTACATTTTTTATATGTAAAAGTTGTTTCAATTATGCTGGAACTAGATGATGCCAACAACTTCTGTGTGAATTGTGATTTTTATTCCTGCAGGAACTCTTAATTTTCCAGGATAAAAAGTAGCTTATGTCATTCCCCAGGTTTTTTTTCTAAGAAGAATGGCATGCCCAGATATCAGACCACCTAAAAGTCATTATTCAAGGATTGAATTTAGTGTGTGTTCCGTTATAAGCACTGCGAGCACTGGCAGTGCTCTTTACTGGGGACTTCCAGTGCTCTCAGTGTATTTCGGAACGCACCCAATAATGACCTATACATTTTAAAACAATTGAGCTTCATAAATCAGTGTCAGATTTTATTTTAATATTGTGCTTGTGAATCATGTCTGAAAACCATGACTGATCTAGCTGAAAATTTTTCATCTTCCAATTGAAGTGTGTCGGTGGATGTAATTCCCCATGTTCAAAGGTGAAATTTTTGCTTATCTCTATCGCAAGTCCAGACCTAATTAGTCCCACACCACCATATTTATCCTCAGCAGGATGGTAAACTCTACCAGTTTCTGGTAGCATGTATATTTTTTCAGGTAGAAATTGGGTGAGTAGCAATTCATCTGCATATCCGAAGGTTAAAAAATCCACTTCAGGATTTCCCTTAGATATAATGTGTGTGTACACAATAGGTACATCATCACATCTAATATAATTTCTTTCTCTTCCACATAAAGATATATAAGGAAATTCGTCCTGATACCTCCCTGTTTTATTTAATCGTATTCTTTTGAAAAAGAATTCTAAAAACTTCTTTTCTTTAAAACATGAGGTAAAGTTCTTCATTTTTGAATCATCTAAAAATAACTGAAACAAAATTTATGTAATTAAACAATTAATTGATATGGCATATTGACCCAACCTCCATAATGTAAACAATTTTTTAATTAGTTATAAAATACCTGCATATTATGAAAAATTTGATGCTGCCTTAAAACTCTATGCTATTATTAAGCCAAATAGTTTTTATTGCTAGCTTGTTGTTAGATGATGCCCATGTCACAAATCCACATGTATATCCATTTTAATACCAGACGCAAAAGGATAAATTCCAAAATCCCCGTTGAGTTCATTGATTTTCAATAAAGAGTAGCTGGTGTTGTTGTGACATAGCTGTTGAGGACCTGGAGAGCAACATACTTAACTCTCCAGGTCCTCAACACTCAACAGCTATAACTAGGTACTTAAGCAAAAAATTACCTCGATTCATTACACCATCGCGGCGTGATTGAAGAACAAGTTAACAAACATACCTACACTTTCGCATTATCTACAGATCTGTTGCTGATCGCACGACAGTTGAAAGGAAATAATGGAAATATAACTTACCATCCCTTGATGATCAATATAGTAAAAGTATTCTCTAATTTTTGGTTCAGGCTCTTGACCCTGTACATATATTTTAATTGTTCGCTTTTGTAAAACATATTTTGCAGAAATCCATACTTGTCTGTGAACTTTGTTCATTACGATTTTCTGTTTTAGCGTAGGGCTAGGACTGCTAGGAGTAGGGGACGCTGCTTATCTCCGCTTACCGGCACCACTATGTGCTTATTGCTTAGTGCTTACCAGTGTTTCCACTTTAATGATTTCCTTTCCCCGCGCCTCAATTCAAATTTCCCCTTCTCAGGGCTTTTTTCCCCTCAAAAATTTTTCTGCTGTAGTTTTTACTTTTGGCCCTACTTAGTGTAGTAACTAAAAAAAAAAGGTCTTTATCGATTTTCTTCTATAGCCTGCCCACGCCTCTTGTGATACTATACTATTTTTTTTTTACACTAAATGCGTCAACAAAATCATCGACAAAATTTGTCGACTTTGCCATCATTACTTTGATGTAACTGCACATCACTGTCAATTTCTTTACGTTTTAATGTTGGTAACAAATATTCTTTTTAATTTGTGGTTGGTTTTAGTGGTTGAGAGCTCCAGTAAATAAACAAAACTAGAAATATTTATTGTGACGGTTGTTTTATATGAAAAATGGATCGGTGGCTAATTAATAATTCTGCTAGAAATTCCGAAATTTACCGCTAGATTTTAAGCTAGGTATTACCCATGATTTCCCGCAATTTCCCCTTTTAATGTCTTCCCCTTTTTCTTCCCCTATGGACCCTAATTTCCCCTCAAATGGGGAATTTCCCCTCATTGTGGAAACACTGGTGCTTACTGCTTACCAGCCACAGCTGCTTACCTAAAGTTCTAAACAGACTTACCTAGTACCTACTGCGTAGGTAGGTAGGTACTTTATCGTACTCACATCACAGACACCGATCACAGATACCTCTAAATCAAGGTCAGCGTGTTTACCGAAAGGGATTACCACACCTCCCAAACGTCATACAAACGTCATAATTTGTCTGGCACAATGACGAAGGACTGGCACAATATTATGCAATAGGCAAAAGGGTTATTACACCTTCCTAAATTTAGTCGTCCTAATTAGGATTCAGGAAAGGAAAGGAAATTTATGTTTCTGATCACACCTTCCTAAATTTAGTCACTGAATCAGTTTACAGATAAAGTTCGACGGCGTCGGACGTGTCGTGGTAGTGTCGAGTGCAACCACAGAGTACATTATACATAGTGCAACAAGGCTCCAGTACTGTCCAGACACCAAAAAATTGGCCTTGCCGTAGCTCTGGCTATTGGCTCAATTAAAATTAATAGATGCCTTTATTATTTCTTACCAAAAATTAAAAAAAAAAAAACATTATTTCCCCATTGCCTTCAATCAACAGTCTCATCGGTTTGGTAGGTGATCGGACGTTGATGACTGTGGAGAGGGGATATGAATGTTATGATACAATGAAGATGGTGAAGAATGTGTGGATTGTATTCGGTGTTGGGATGGTAAGGTATAAACATGGGTAACTCTGAGTTACGCCGCTCAATTGAGTTAACTCACTTTACTGAGTTGGGTGCTCTGACTCCTTTTGCAAAAGAGTCATGGCGCACGACTCAGTGGTAGCGTAGTTTAGCGCTGCCGGGCGCTGTGCAATGTAGCAAGCGCTGAGTTACGAATTATTGAGCTCACTGCTGAGCGCTTTATAAAAAAGTACTCTGACTCTGTCTCTGTGGAGTAGGTATGTGGTTTGGCTGGGCCGGGCGTCTGTGCTGGGTAGGTACTTTATTCGGACTCTTGTGTCATACCTACTAAACATCTCAATTATTGTGAAGATCATTTTGTTTTTTTATTAAAGTTAAGAAAATATTTGTTTTATTTGACATAGGTACTTAGGCACTTACTGAAAAAGTATCATCCAGTCAATAAACCAACAAACTAACACAATATAACGCATTTAAAATGTATAGATCAAAGAGTATATAATCACTAGTAGGTACCTATAGGTAAAAGTAGGTACTTACTTTGCCGATGGAATGTCTTTACATAATTTATAAGTTTTTTAATATTATGTACTTAAGTACTTATAGACAATCACTGACCGACACAATACCGATACCTCAGGTGCCCGCACAATGCACCATATTCACATTGATTTAGAGCTCAATTTCGATTCAATTCGATGCGATTCCTAATAAAACTCTGTTGTCCTTGAAGTTTCGGCTATTGGGTCTATTTTAGTATTTTGCTTTTGAATTTAACGCCAATGTGTTCGAATACTAATTAAACGATCCGATGGATCGTATTTTAAGTTAGAATGTAACTGTAGGTATTTTCGAGACCGCGAGTCGCGACTCTCGTACTCGTAAGCCGTAGTGTACTATGTAATCCTACGACTTCGCAGTTCGCTCGCGCTGATTGATCATACTTTTAGGTTCTTACTTAGGAACCTGTTCAAAATTGAAACTGGCTAGGTAGGTGATGGGTTAGCGCTATCCATAAGCCAAAATCCAAATTTCTGGTCTCTTCTTAAATGCGCATTGCGTTAAAGTTCTAATAGGTATCATTATTAAAAATCAACCTTCGGAGGGCACATCCACATTGCACACTCGCAATTACGCAGTACCAAAGTTAAAATTTACCAACAGCTGCCAACCAGCTATCAACTCAGTAGGTACGCACTGAGTGACGCGTCACGACTCACGAGTGTGCGGCTATGCGCTACCTATGCTGCTCGGTGCGCCATGGCAATATTGCGCTAACTCAGTGAGTTGACTCAGTGAGCTGACTCCGTGCGCTGAGTTAGAGTTACTGAGTCAGCGCACGAATTTTTGGTGAGTTACCCATGTTTAGTAAGGTAGTTATGAAGGGGAGAATCCGAAGATTTGATATGTTGCTGTGTAGATGGCTGATGGTGTAAGATGCGCAGATTTTGTTTGGTGTATATTATGTAGGATATTTAGTTATGAAGGGGAGAATCTGAAGAGTTGATACTGGGATACCGTACTGGATTTGATACCGTACTGGAATCTACAAAGTTTTATCAAAAATTAATTAATGGTTATTTGAATTTGCCGCCATCTTCTCCTCCTATCAGGCAGGCGCGGTGATCGGTATTACTTGCTCTATGGCGGTGACTGAACCAATTAGGCGACTAAATGCTATTACACCTTCCTAAATTTAGGATACTGAATGATTTAGTAAGTTAGCAACCATACTTTTTCCTAAATTTAGTATCCTAACTTGCTAAATGCGATTACACTTATCTGAATTTAGTAACTGAATCATTTAGACGACTAAATTTAGGAAGGTGTAATAAGCTCTATAGGCACAAAACCCGTGACACTCAGAAAGGGAGAGAAAAACACATATTTTTTTCTCATTCTATCTTGTGTAACATCCGAACACTGCATCTCTTTCATGTGGGAGTGAAAAGGAGATATGGCGTCGTCTATATATCTTGCTCTGTCTACGTTTCCAAACCTCAACAAGCCATCACAAATTCAAACGTGTGGATAGAGTGTTTGACTTGGTTTGTGTAGGTTTGCAAGCGCTTGTAGCCGATCCGCAGCCTGATTACGTAAAATTAGCAGTAGCGACAGCAGTAGCAATGCGACAGCAATCACTACGAAATCGGTCGCAAAACGTCACTAGAATTCGTATTACGCAAGCCGATCGCACGTCTATTGCTCGCCTGCCGCAAAATGCACTTTTCATGCACTTTTGCTATCGATAGCCGCTGTTAAGTAATACAAAATTGCCGTTTGACAGCAGCGATCGCGAGATTTACGCCTGTCGCAAACCGGTCGCGAGATACGTAATCAGCCCGCCGGCGAGTGTGGGTTTTTTGTTCACAAATCAAAGGGAATTTGCCGTAAGCGCTTGCGACGAGTCCACACGTTTGCGTGGACCTCAGAGTCACTGAGTCAGACCTCACTACCTCAGTCTTGTTCAATACTTATCTATGGTCTCGTTCGTGCACTGCCGGCGAACAGACGCGTGTGACGTGTGTAAAAAATGAGTTATAATCTGAATCTCGGAAACGGCTCCAACGATTTTCATGAAATTTAGTATGCAGGAGGTTTCGGGGGCGATAAATCGATCTAGCTAGGATTAATTCTTAGAAAAAGTTAAAAAAAAAAATACCGAGCAAAGCTCGGGCACCCAGCTGGTGGTGAAATATGATTATTCCATCTTCCTCCAAAACTTCAAAATCTCGTCAAATAGAAAAAGGCTTCGAGGATGATATTGAAAGCAGCTCGGTCCCTTTCAAAAAGCCAAGGAAATATTTCTTTTCTTTTAGTACCTTCTTAACTTTGATTTTGTTAACCATACCACCATAACGTATGTTTCTTTGAAAGTTTATATGACAGATTAATGTCAAAAATGCCATTCAATTAAAGTTGATCTCGACTTCTCCGCAAGACTTTGCTTTGCGTGGTTGTGAGAGATCCACGTGTTAGTGAGAACCAGTGTGTAATTTAATTGTTTTAGTAGTGTTAATACCTTTAATTGCAATAGTTGGTGTCTCTTTCAGTGTCTGTGGTGGTGGTGGTGAGTCAGGATGGAGGTGGAAACACCTCCTGAGCCTCCTGACCCAGGATTAAACATTACAATCCCTAGTGATCCATGCTCCCAACCCAATCCCTCTCGTAAGCGTGTAGTGGAAACTGAGGCAGAAGTGCCCCCTAAAAAACTTATAAATGACTCGACCTCCCCTGCCCCGTCTATCCAAATGCTATTTGTACACCCTTCCTTAGCGGAATCCCCCAAAGCTTACCTTCCCAATGATAAAGGCCCTTTTATTGTACATGTGTCTCGTGAAGTGCCCGACCCTTCAGCAGGTACCACTATTCGCGCAATTCAGTTTGGTCAGTTCTTACACAAAAATAAGGTAAGTGGTATTTTAAAAGATGGTATTAAGAATGCAGGACGGAACAAGATCGCAGTTGAATTCGTAAACGGCCAAGCGGCCAATGATTTCTTAGCCAACCCTATACTGGTAATGTCAAAGTTTCAAGCATACATCCCGACGTATAATATCACCCGAATGGGACTAGTTAGAGGTATCCCCACCGACTGGCACTTAGATGAGTTAGTTGAGTCGCTCGAACTCCCCCTTGGTTGTGGGGAGGTTCTAAAGGCCAGACGTCTGAACCGCAAAATGCTGAATGAAAGTGGTGTGACCTGGGTTCCAACCCAATCCGTTGTTCTCACATTCCGTGGTCAAATGCTCCCATCAAGGGTATACTCGTACCATACCTCCTTGCCTATAGAAACATACAGACTACCCACAATCCACTGCATGAATTGCTGTCGCTTTGGGCATGTTAAAGCACAGTGCCGATCAACTCCACGCTGTTTTAAATGCTCGCAAGCCCACTCTGGGGAGTCATGCTCCGTAAGCTCAGTTAACTCAGTATGCATCTTATGCTCCGGTAAACATCAAGCTACTGATAAGAATTGTCCAGAGCACACCCGGCAGCAATCCATAAAGGTCGTGATGTCTGATGAAAACTTATCATACCAGGAAGCTTCGACACGCTTCCCCCCAGCTCGCCCTACTTATAACGAGATGTCCAAAATAGTTTTTACACCTCCCTCTTACTCAACCAGGCCCATTCCTAACTACGTAATATCCTCACCACAGACACCATCCAAATCCCATAGGCAAACTATATTCCGTTCCCCCCGGCCCAGAACCCCCATGACTAAAGGATATGACAGACAAGCTCACAACAATATTACCCGCAATGTACCCACCTCCCTAGGCAACGGTGTTGCCCTAAACTCTGATCATACATATAGCACCCCCTCAAATGATAACTTAATCCCAAATCTAACTCAATCCCTTACTAGTATTATAGAAATGCTTAAGCAAAACCCTATACCGTCCAACGTTGCCGAAATTTTCAACGAAATCGCGTTAGCTTTAAACAATGGCCTCAGTACAGGTCATCCAATGGAACAGTAAAAGTATCCGCCCCAAAAAACCCGAATTATTATCTCTTATAAATGAACACAAACCTGTCATCCTTGCCATCTCAGAGACATGGCTTGTCCCTGGCTCCCGTTTTCGGGTCCCGGGCTATGCCTGTTTGAGGGATGACAGGGATGATGGGTATGCGGGGAGCGCAATCTTGATTAAGCGCTCTCTCGCATATTCCTCTATACCACTCCCTCCCCATAGTCAACAGTTTAATGCTGTAGCTGTGAGGACCCTTAACATATCCTTTATTTCAATTTATATTCCCCATCCTCATTCCTCTCTCATTCCTGAATTAAAATCTGTTCTACTATCACTCCCCTCCCCCGTCTTGGTAATGGGAGACTTTAATGCCCATCACCCAACTTGGGGCTCCCATCTTTCTGATGCGTTTGCCACTCTTCTCTTAGACCTCTTTGACGAAATTAATATCTGCATTCTTAATGATGGATCGCCTACCAGAAGAGTATACCCTAATCAAAATCCAAGGGCAGCCATTGATTTGTCCCTTTGCTCCCCCTCTTTGGCTTCACACTCCTCTTGGAATACCCTCTCAAGCTCCTACGGCAGTGATCACTATCCTATCCTTCTCACAATTGCCCAAAGATCTATCCCAGTCACAAAATTCAACCCCCTCCTTAAACATAAAGTCAATAAAGCCAACTGGTCTGCTTTTGCGGATTCAGTTGACTGTTTGACGGAAACTTTGCCGGAATTGAATGATGATGAAAATACTATCCCATATTATGATAATTTTGTTACTTGTCTAAAATTCTCTGCTGACCTCCATATACCACTTAAAAAGACTGAACGAGATTTTATCTTATCCCCCCCTTGGTGGGATGAGGAATGTACCAACATGGTCAACAAGCGCAAGGAAGCCGAAAGTGCATACACTGTGTTGATGTCGCAGACAAATTTTTTAAATTATCAACGCATCGATGCTAAGTATAAAAGAGTAATGTCCAGAAAGAAAAAATTTGGTTGGACAAAATTTTGTGAGTCCCTTGACCCCCGTTCACCCTCCACCTTGGTTTGGAATAGGATTAAAAGATTCCGCTGTTCTGTTACCTCCAGTGATCCCTTATCTAATGATCCATCTATCTGGCTGGACGCTTTCGCGGACAAATTGGCTCCCCCTTCAGCTCCTACAGCAGACTGTTTGACACCCCCCTCATCTTATCCAGACTCTGACACAATGGACTCTCCATTTACCTTTTCAGAACTACAGTGTGTACTGTCAGATCTAAAAGATACAACCCCTGGTGAAGATGGTATTCCATACTCATTTTTGGCCAAACTCAATGATAAAGCGAAGCAGTGCTACTTAGATATGGTAAACAGGTTTCTGATAACAGGAATCGTCCCGGAATCTTGGAAGACTCAAATCATAATTCCCATTCGGAAACCAGGAAAGGACCCCCTAGATCCTAATTCCTATCGACCTATCGCCCTATCCTCCACTTTAGCCAAAGTAATGGAGCACTTGATTAAGAACCGCTTGGAATGGTTAATGGAAAGCAGAGGTTTACTTGCCAAGACCCAGTTTGGCTTTAGAAAAGGTCTTGGTACTATGGATAGCCTTGGCATTATCTCGACAGACATTCGCATTGCCCTAGCTAAAGGAGAGTACCTTGTGGGTGTGTTCCTGGATGTAGCCGCAGCATACGATAACGTCTTACTCCCGATACTCAGGCAAAAACTGCAACAGCTGAGTGTTCCGCCGAGACTGACGCGAATAATATGCAACCTTCTCTCGACCAGAACTATTCTGGTGAGAACAAACTCTTTAAGCCTTCCCCCCAGAATAGTCTGGAAAGGACTTCCTCAGGGCTCCGTTCTCAGTCCTATACTATATAGTATTTATACTCACGATCTCGAATTGTCTGTTGACAGCTTTTGTAATATATTGCAATATGCTGACGATATTGCCCTTTACTCTAGCTCAAAATCGATGGATGAAATCTGTACCCGTCTAAACTCTGCTTTGTATTACCTAGGCCAGTGGTTATCAGATCATGGTCTCTCTCTTTCAATCGCTAAGTGCAAGGCAGTCATCTTTACCAGAAAAAGGCAGATCCCGCTCCCCAATATCCTGTTTGAAGATCAACACATACCACTTGCCTGCAAAACCAAATTTCTCGGATTGGTTCTAGATAGTAGACTAAATGGCGTCTCACACGTAGAATACGTTATTAAAAAATGTGAAAAAAATATTAATATCCTTAGAGCCTTATCTGGGGTGTGGTGGGTGCCCACCCATACACTCAAAAATTACTGTACAATGCATTAGTACGTAGTCACATTGACTACGGCCTCTTTGTATTAGACCCAATCAATAAATCAGCCTTAGATAAACTTAACAAAATTCAATACAAATGTTTAAGAATTATACTTGGTGCAATGAAATCCTCCCCCACTAATGCCCTCCAGGTGGAATGTGTTGATCCGCCAATTCTCCTCCGCTGCCAGTATCTAAGTGATCGCTTTATCTGCAAAATTTTACAGCTCTCCTCTCACCCTCTTTTAGACAAACTCAGACAGCTTGCCTCAGCCCTGACTCCCAATCAGAATCCCACCTGCCTACTCAAAAGTTTTCGGAAGTTTACTAGTCTACCTCACCCTATTAATTCTTCTCCCAAATTACCCATATTTTCCTCTAATTTTTCTAGTTTGACACACAAGCCTAAAATAACAGATCTAGGTCTCAATAAAAAAACAATAGAGGCCAATACTAAATTTAATCAAATAATGAGTGAGAAGTGGTCAGAACACTTAGCAGTATTCACAGATGCATCAAAATTATCTGAAAATGGCTGCGTTGGTGTTGCCTGTTGGATACCTAAATACAAAATAGCTCTTCAATACAAATGCCCCCCACAATCCTCTGTATTTACTGGAGAGTCTATAGCAGTTCTTGAAGCTGTTCGATTTGTTGAATCCCATAACATCAAACAATCAATTATACTGACCGACTCCTTAAGTTGCCTCCAAGTGCTTAAGGCAAACCCTTTTCGTAGTAAGACCCTTATTTCCATCATCTTTCGGATCAGGGAAGTTTTATACTCCTGTCAACAGAAAGGACTTTCGGTTACGTTGGCTTGGATTCCAGGTCACGCAGGAATAATAGGCAATGAGAATGCGGACGCACGTGCTAAACTGGCAACTGAGACTGGTGCTTTAGAACATTTCAGGAATCACGCTCTGGACCTCAGGTCTCTTGCTAAATCTGACCTTACAAACACATGGAATTCAACCTGGATTGAATCAAAATCAGTCAAAGGCAAATTCTATGGAACAATACAACCTGAAATTCCTAGTCGTCCCTGGTTCTTCCTCTACCGCAACACAGATCGCTGGGTTTCATCTGTGATATGCCGTCTGCGAATTGGTCATGCATGTACCCCTGTTCATCTTGCAAAATTAAGAATCAGAGACAGTTCATTGTGCGAGTGTGGTCTTGATGAAGGATCGGTCACTCACATCCTTTTCTCTTGTCCGAAACTCCTTCACAAACTTTATGATGTTCTCCCTCCCGACATCCCCCGCCCCATAAGTGTTGAGTGTTTCCTTATGTTAGTCTTTAGCCGTTACGTCAAATTTGTATGTAAATATATTAATACTAACAAAATAAAAGTGTAAATAGCTATATTTTACTGTATATATTCTCGCTTAAACCCTCCCCTTATTATGTGTTCTTTGTTTTTGTAGATAATCAATGTGACTAATAAAACCCATTTATTGCAATCTCTTCATGATTACTTAGCTTACTTTTTTTTTTTTTTTTTTTTGGCACAGTCTCCTTTGTGGATCTTCCACTCCACCTGACATTGGCAAAGTGCATTGTGCTGGTGCGGCACTAATAAACGCCATAAAACAAAATAAGAAGAAGAAGAAAGTTGATCTCATTTTTGTTACAGACTGCATAACAAAGACTGATGTCAAAAGTGCCATTATTAGAATAAGTTTGTACTTCTGTGATTTTTGAATTAAATAATAGTAGATTAGTAGCCAAGGGCTGTAAGGCATCAATTGCAGTCCGAGATATTTAGGCGCACGAGCACAGCGAGGGCGCCTATAGTTCGAGGGTGCAATTGATGCTTACACCCGAGCTAAATACTCTGCTTTACATCTCGATTGTGAGGTAAGTAGGTCCTTATTACCCCCAAATGGAGCTTGAAGGTGACCAATTAGCGCTCCAGGGTTATAATGTAGCTAGAAAAGCCCTAGGGCGGTATGTAATTAAAAAAAAACTTCACTCTTTCAAAAAGTTCGCGTACATCTAACCATCATACTTTTTTTAATTACTTACCGCCCTAGGGCTTTTCTAGCTACATTATTACACTAGAGCGCTAATTGGTCACCTACAAGCTCCATTTGGGGGTAATAAGGACCTACTTACCGAATATGAGAGATGTAAAATAGCTTTTCGTACCACTTGCTCAAAAAAGTGACATTCTATGCCACAAAAAGCGAACTTAACAATACTCATTTTTAATCTGTTAAAAACAGGGAAAGAAAATTGTACTGAATTTCATTCATCCTCTAGGGGGAGAATGTGATTTAAATTTGGAATACTTACCGAAATTTATACTGAACTACATCTGTGTTTACAGCATTGAGTTTGTATATAAAGCATTATACATCTTTTTGAAAAAGGAATACGCATTTATTATGCAGTTATGATTATTAAATAAAATGACGAAAACCGACGAGGCCGTATGAGCTTGATGCCTTTGCTTTTCCGAGAAAAAAATATTACTCTAGGAATTTGCCGCGTTTTTGTTTTCTTCAAATAAATAAACGTTATTTGTAACTCTCTCTATCAATAATTGGACCAATGTTTCGAATGTTAACTTTTACTTTTAATTTGCTTTTGACTTTTTACTTTTTGACGACCTCCGTGGCGCAGTGTGTAGCGCTGTTGTCTTAACGTGCGGAGGTCCCGGGTTCGATCCCCGGCAGGGTCAATTTGGGAATTTATAATTTCTGAATTTTCCCTGGTCTGGCCTGGTGGGAGGCTTCGGCCGCGGCTAGTTACCACCCTACCGGCAAAAACGTGCCGCCAAGCGATTTAGCGTTCCGGTACGATGCCGTGTAGAAACCGAATAGGGGTATGGGTTTAATATAACTGCCATGCCCCTAACAGGTTAGCCCGCTACCATCTTAGATTGCATCATCACTTACCATCAGGTGAGATCGCAGTCAAGGGCTAACTTGTAGTGGATAAAAAAAAATTGACATTATTTTTAATAAATGCTTATCTCTTATTATTATTGTGTTAATTTTTTCGCAAATGGTACGAAAAGTAGAGTATTTTCCTCGGTGATAAAGCTGTCTTAGTCTTGGGTGAACTTAAATCCCTCGCTACACTCAGGACTCGTCTTAAATCCCTCGCTTCGCTCGTGATTTAAGTTTTTAACACCCTCGCTACGCTCGGGAGTAAACCTCGAGTCCTTCGTTACGCTCGCGATTTAAATCGTCACCCGCGACAGAAGACACTGCTTTATCCCCTTGGTTAATAATCTACTATTTATTATTACTTACATTTACACCATTGCATTTGGTGTATAACACCTATACTACACTTTTTTTACATTTTATTTCAATAATACAATGTAATCTAGTAAACAATGCGTTTCATATTCAGATTTTTGAATTATGAAAGGTTATATTGCTATGTAAGTCAATAAGTATAATAAACAGAACTAATGAAACTGTACAAGGATAAAAAAATAAACAGAGAGAATAATATAATGTAGTAATTATAATAACTTTCTAGTACTTAACAAAATTTAATGTATTAAGTACAAATATTAGCAATAGTTAAAATTTCTGCTCGTACAATATTCTCGCTTTCCCACTTAGTACAAGAATTATTATACTGGAGTTTCAAAAATGTTTTACAAGAATAATTGTTGAATTTGCCAGATTTTCCGTGATATGATCACTGTTCATAAAAACTGTTGTTGATTTTAACGCTGTTATTAAAATAATATGATTATTTTCTTAATTAAAATTTAAATTAAATCTTTCTACATAAAGTTTTTCTTTTTTATTACTGTTTCTGATTCATCTGTAACAAATTTTGATTCATATGGGCACAAAATATTTGAACGTTGATATATCTTGAAATCTACTTTAAAAAAACGAGTCCCTCATTCAAATATGTGTTAATTGGTATTCATATTTTTATATGAACGCGTGCTACAGAGCTAAAAGTTAAATTAAATTTTGCCCATATGAATCAGTCAAAGAATGAAAGGACACGGTTCAGATTTGTATGGAGCGTCGGTCCGGTCCTTTTACAAGTAGAGAAATGTGAGAAAAAAAAATACTAAACCAGTTTTGATCGTTCAAATCTACGAATTCATCGTAATTTCAGTGGTGTAATTATTTAATCTTTCCACGATAAGCAATACTAAACACGGGTGGGTAACAATGGCGGATTCATGTTATTTGACGTTTTCCGTCAAGTGTCAACACAACACCGGCCGAGCGATCGCGTAACTTCTGCATCAATCATTGTTACAGTATCAATTGTTGTAATTGGCTGAATTTATGGCTGAATCTTGCTGCGTCAATGGATTATGTCCAATAGTGGAAGAGTGTTAACCAATCAGAGGTGATTGCGATGTATCAATGATTGATGCAGAAGTTACGCGATCGCTCGGCGGAAAAACACGTTATATTGACAGTGACTGTCAGAAATGACATTTGATACAATTCGCGCCTACTGCCATCTCTATGGCTAAAGGTTGCCATCTTGGAAACGTATCGAAAACTTGAAATACATTTTATTTTATTTCTCGTTATTTACTTTAATATTCTAAATTATTATATTTTTAATACAATCTATGTATTTTCTTCTATTCATGGTAGAGTGTACAAAGAGTACACCGAAGGTGAACCTTCTCCTTTCGAAGAAATACCCATCAACGCACAGCCTAAACCGCTGGGGTTAGAAACTTGAAATTATGGGTGCGTTCCGAAATACACTGAGAGCACTGAAAGTCCCCAGTAAAGAGCACTGCCAGTGCTCGCAGTGCTTATAACGGAACACACACTATGACAGTAGGTTCCTTTTATGACGTAGGCGCTCACTAAGGAAGGATTTTGCCTAATTCCACCCGGGGGTGAAATAGGGGGTTAAAGTTTGTATAAAAGTCCGTCATTTCTCAAGTTATATCCATGAAACTTGGTATAATATGAGCTACCAGTTAAAAATAAAGAAATATTTTTTCACAGATTTTGAAAACCTACTCCCGAAGGGGCGTAAGTATTAGGCGATGAAAGATTGTATGAAAGTCCATAATTTCTCAAGATATTATATCAACGAAACTTGGTATTTTGGCTTAAAGTAAAAAATAAAGAACTACTTGTGTCACAGTTTTTCAAAATTCTAGCGGTAAAATAAGGGTTGAAATTTTGTACGAAAGAAATATGAAGAAGTATGTATTTCAATTTTTTTTTGTGCAATAGGTACGCACATAATTAATATAATGAGTAAGCGCGCACAAAGCTGTCGCAGCAGCGACTTTTTCAGTGTCAATCTGCATCTTCGACGGTTTGCCGCCTGCCGGCAACTGAGGTACCCGAGCGTGTGGAGAGGTAGGTACTTCTCGCCTCGGCAGCACTCGCCGAGTACCGCGCCCGAGCGCCTCGTCCGAGCGTGAAGTGGTAGCATATAACCTCGCGCTCGCAAGCGTGTAGATGGCGGAGTTTGATTCCCAAAATCAAGCCAAACGTTTGTAGAGGTTTGGAGTTTGCGGCAAGTGCCAAGCGTATGGACGCGGCATAAGTGTTCTGTGCCCTTGACTGTTGGTGTTGAATATTGAATGAGTTTATGAAACAGCTGTAGGTATAATTATTCACAGGTATAATTCCTAATTCCATGAGCTGTAACACCGAGCCATCACCGAGCTGTAAAGTCCACAGACCAGCCAGAGTGCAGATAATGTACTCTGTGCCAGCCAGTTAACCACAATGTAACCATAGAATACATAATACTTTTTATTTATAGCGGAGTCAAAAACTTTCGATACGAGATCAGACGAGATCGATATCTAATATCGTATTGATATGGTATGTTATCGAAATGTTGTACAATTGTACATCGGCCTGCACTCCTGCAGCTCTGCCAATGACGACTACAGATGAATGATGATTGACGAAGGAATGTAGGTACCTAATGCAAGTATGTTACTTGTCTCTACTTCTCTTCATATGTCTGTGTCTCTACTCTCTGACCAGAGACAAGTAACTTAACCCTTATATCGGCAAGACTAAAAATATACACATAACATTTGTTTTATAGATTTTCTTGGTTCATGATGACCTCTGGACTCAGGGAAAAATATTGAAAAAAATATATGATTTTCCATTTTCGAGAAAATTAACGGGTCCCACAGGATACGATGCCGATTACTCTACGAAAGAACGATACTCCGTTACGGGTACCGTAGTGTACGTTGCCGAGTAGACTACGAAATACTTAGTATAGAATAAAACTAAAAAATTAGAAGAAAAAGCATTTTATTGTTTTGGAATTGACGGAGAGTTTCGCGATTTTTGCTCGCTTATCACAAAACATAAACTTATTTCCATTTTATAGAATAAACCCTTGGTTTTCCTTCTTTGCAATAGCGATATCGGGCATTTTTCTCTTAAATTTCCTGAAAATGACCAATATAATGCAGACTAATACTGTCTACAGGTCGATAAGCTACCGTCTAGCAATTAAAAAATAATAAAGATAATATAAAACTGTAGCCAAATGTGTTTTGTGAAGTTTCTGTAAATCTCCAACTATCACAGCTCTTTGCCTGAATGCAGCTTTTGTTCAGTTATAATTGAGAACTAACTTATTTTTTTTATCTTTTTTGCTATTAATATTTTGGTTTAAACCTAGTAAGCCCTTTAAATAGCGAATTTTTAGCTAGTGATGGAAAAAAACGACTGTATAGAATTCAGGGTGGGTGTTAGCCTCTCAATTGTTTGTCGAAGGGGATGGGAAAACTTCATCGAATATTAGTGTGTGAGGCATATTTTCGAAGTTTTAAATATGTATTATGCAATCGAATAAATACCTCATTATAATCCCTACCATATCCTAAAATTTCAATTTCGTAAGAAGAATCTAAAGAAGGTAGATGAAGGTAGACCTGAGCTTATAACAGGAGAAGAATGTGATTCTAAATTGTCTCATTGTCAGAAGTAAAACTTTTATTATCAGAACATTCATTAATTATGCAAATAAATAAAACATGCTTTAAGCAACCACACCTACATAAAAAAAGCACAAAAAATACTGACAAAATGATTTTATAAGGTTTGAATGTATGGCTGCCATTTGCCAAGAAATTGGCAACGTATCTCCTGGTACCCGTTACTCGTAATCGGCAAAAGCGGCAACGGGAACCACGGGGCACATACACATTTATGAACGTATAATTTTATTATTGTGGATTGATGATCTAAATATGATATTGCAATCTATTATGTGACATTTATTCTTTCAATTTATACCGAAAAAAACAGTTACTTAGAGCAAAAAATTTAAAAAATCCGATTAAAACTTAACCGTGCTGTTCCAACACACTGTCGCCTTGACTCTATTTTGAATTTGACGGATAGATTTTATTTGTACGAGCTCTAATTATTTTTTCTACTAATCTCAAATATATAAAAAATATATCTATAGCGCAAAAAAATCTTTCAGGTTATTATATAATTCTCAGATTTAAAAAGAAAGTAACGTATCCCAGGGTTCCCGTTATCGATTTAAGGGTTAAAGGTAGACCAGTCCGTAACCCATCGACCACACAACCAATAGACGCCTAATTACTATGCTTTCCTATGCAAACCATTCAGTCAAATGACTGAGGTAAGCGGGCGCGGGGTACTAAACGCTGATTGGTCTACTCAAGGTCAAAAAAATCATAAATCAAATATAGGGATGGGGTCCTAACTCCTAATAATTATTTATCGATAATTAATTATCGATATACTTACCTACTCTAAACATTTAAATAACTCGGTAGGTTTTGTTACACATTTAGTAAGCTGAGTTTTTCTGTATTGAAACTATTATCATGGTGTATAAATGAAATCAATAGTAGGTACCTAACTCGCACATAATTTAAACTACTAATTATTTTATTAACAGCTCTTGATTCTCTTGCGACGACTATTACCCCAGTGGACTAAATAAGTTTTGATAATGAATGTTAGGTACCTACATTGTATCCCAGAAAGTCCACGCGGACGAAGTCGCAGGCATCGGCTAGTATACAAATAAAAATTAAGTTACGGCATGTGATGTTGTAATAACTACCTCTAATTATTAGACTCATACATCGACCATACAATTGTATGGTCGATGGACTCATATGATTAGAATCCCATATTCGACAGTAGGTATATCGGAAGACTTCACATACCCAAAAAGCATAGACTAGTGCTTTTGACGTTCCTCAAGAATTTCGAAAATTCTTAGCTACGCCGGTTTCTTTACAATGTATATCGATTTCGTCGGCGCTTCAAAATGGCGCCTACTCTATTAAATTTTGGTACCAGTTTCCCGTTTTGTGATCATAGGGATCCTCAGATAACGATTTTGAACGAAATCGGTTCCATAACAAAGAATTTCAAAATGGCGCTGACTTTATTAAATTTTGGTACCAGTTTAATGTTTTGTGATCCTAGGGATCCTGAGATATCGATTTTGAACGAAATCTTCCTTATATTAAATTATATACACGTGTACCAACCTTTCAGACGTATCGTTTTTTTTTCTGTTTTTAAATAGCGGAAACTGCGTCTACAGACCATAGAGCGTTATTTCCGTCCGAAAAATGATCTGAAAGAAAATATTCTCAAAACTAGACCTTGACGTATGTCAAAACATTTAGCCAAAATACGGAGATTTTACATTTCAATAATCTTTGCTATAGTATTAATAATAAAGTATATTAACATATCTAAATCAAAATAAAATTATAATTATACCAATCGAATCATAAAATTTACAATTTATCATTAGAACCGATATCGACAATCTAACTATTTTATCCATAATATCCAAAGCGCCCATCACTATTTACACGTGCCATTGACAACGTCTACTGACCGACCAGTTTAATGTTGAACTCCGGTGATACAAAAACGAGTGTGTAATATCTTAATACTAATAAAATTAACGTATCTTACCGGTGAAATGTTATACCATCCGCTTTAAAATTTGAGGTTTGACTTTTTTTGCCACACCACTTTATTGTACATGGAGCCATTACAATTTTTTACAATAATTGTAGTAAGCGAGCGCAGAGACGTTGACAGGTCATCGTTACTAATTCGACATAAGTGGGCGTGGAATTATATAAGACCTATTAAGTCTGATGTGTTGTCTGAAAGTGTTCGCCCTATATGCGGCGTCTATTGGTTGTGTGGTCGATGGTGGGTCGATGCCGTAACCAGAGACTAGTAACCAGAGAGACGTAACTTTTGGTGCGTCGGTGGTGGTCACAGACATATAAATAGAAGCAGACACAACATAAATTTCACACCCACATAGACAAGTGTATGCGAATCAGTGTGACTTAGTGTGACCGTGTCCCTGCAAGCAAAAATGTGTATGTATTAATTTGCTGCAACACTGTGCTACACCAACGCACACATTGACAAAAATTCAATGCGTGGCAGTCATTATAAGACATCTATGAGACCTATGGCGTTTGTTTACATTGTGTTGTCTTGGGTGTCATAAGTTTTTTGTGAAATTTGGAGATTTATATGAATATTTACTGAAATAAAATGGTGAAGTGTTGTGTCCCCCTGTGTTACAACGCTTCGTACAGGAAAACCCCAGAAGTAACGTTCCATCGGTAAGTAAAATTCATGCTATCATGTAGCTTTGGAATGTTTTCGTATCGCATCGTATCAAGGCTAAGATATCTAATATTTTATAGTTGTTATGACGAAATATGTAGCCATGCATATATTAAAACTATAATATTATGGTTTTCTGTAGAAATACATGCTATAAGTTGTTGAATAATCTTTTTTGACATTTTGAGAACTTTAACAAATTACAGGGCCGGACTCGACGACTCTTTTATTTTAAGTATATAACTTCGACTTTTAATTTCAGGTTTCCAAAGGATGAATACCTGAGAGACCTATGCATAAAAATATTAATAGAAAAGACTGGCAGACCAACTCATGGAGTGCTATATGCCTCAAGCATTTTACAGATAATCTAAGAACGTAATATATTCCGTACAATTCTATCTCCTGGTGCAATACCGACCATTTTCAAAGAAAAGTTAGTTGAGGTCTTATACTAAGTAGGTACCAATTTACCTTATCTTCCATTAGGTGGATGAATTTCATTAATTTTTATTGAAAACCTCAATACAGATTCTAAAGCACTAATTGTAAAGTTTATTTGAATAAAAAACATGTGAGTTTAAAACACCTGTTGTAATTTTTTATTTAACCTCTTTTTGGAATAACGATTCGATTCGATTGTTTAACAACATTTATTTGGCTTACTGCCAAGAAATTATTGTCAATAGGAACTTTGAGCTAAAATCTGGCGGTATTTACACGATATCCGTTGGTACTGTTCTTCTAAATAATATCCCCATCACCTGCGCGTCGACGCAGAGCGAGAACGACGCGAGAACGACTGGCCATGATACTGACGGAGTCCTCAGGATTTGAGTTGTAACAGGAGTTATAACTCCGCGCGCGACGGTGACGATATCACACGCAGCGCGGAGCTCACATCTATATTCACCACATTGACTAGGGTCCCGCACGTGGTGATGATTACCATTACTAGTGTTACTATATTGCAGTTGTGATCGCTTGTGATGAGGAAATTATAAAAGTACCAATAATAATTATTTTTAAAATCCTTACAAATTATAGCTTCCAAATGATAGGTGTCTTTAGGTCAATTTTTTCACGCAACCTAACCCTACATATCAATATAATGTTTTATGCAGCAACAAGGTTCGGCCCTGAGTTTTGTGTATGTGTGCGTAATGTTTTCGTGTGTTTGTAATTGCCACGCTATTTTGTACGTTATCTTGCCTCTGCTTCTCTTTATAACTCTGTGGTACCTATATACACTGTAGTCTGTGCTAGGTACCTACTTCAAGTTTGAAGTTTCAAACCCGTATATTCAATGTACTCTGTGGTTTCAACCTTTTGTTTCTGGTCGGTGGTTTCAACTCTCAGTCTCAAGCGTCTCAAGTCTCAACAGTCAACTCTCATTCAACTTTATTTTTATTTTGATCTAATTTTTATATTGAAAGTTCGTCCATTGTGGCTCAAAAAAAATAAAATGATTCTATACAGTGTTAATAAACATTAGGAGGGTTTTAATTCCAGTATGAGTTAACAAGATTAGGAGAGTTTTAATTCCAGTCTAAAGAATTATATCCAATTAAACTTTTCTGGTTGCTGCCATCATACTGTATACAATGGAAACTATAAGAAGATCATGGAAATTACGTATGTTCAGTTTATGTGAATTTCTACTTCTTTTATTTCTACAAGAAATGTATTGAAATATCAAATGCTAACGTTGCAGAAGAGTTTGTTGCTCACAAGGCAAATGTCAATTGCTTGGCGATGGGACATAAATCAAACCAAGTTTTGGCCACTGGAGGTGATGACAAAAAAGTTAACCTATGGGCTATTGGACGTCAAGGCTGTCTTATGGTATGTTACTATGATAAGGTACAAATTAAATTCGTAGGTAAGTACATGATTTGTTTGAACTTTGAACCAACTAACTGCCAATTTGCACCTTAAAGTATCAAATACCAGATGCCAGTGACTTCTTCCACGTGGATTAAGTTTTAAAAATACTGGGGAACTTGTGCTTTTACTCTCCAGGTCCTAAACTATACCGATGCAAAAAACCACATTGATCCATTGTAGCATGATTAAAGTACAAACCAACAAGCTAACATACTTTCGTATTTTTATTATTGGTAAGATATTATACTTATTTGTATTGTATTATTATGCAATACAAATAAGTATAAACCCTTTTGTGTTGCACTCTTGGCTCAGCTTTAGAATACTGTCGGTTGAGTTGGACGTTAATATTTTTTTTACAGAAAGACCTTGATGTGGTTAGCCTTCCACTAAAATATTTTACTCCGAATTCTAATACTTTTCGAGAAATATTTTTTTGAAAATTCGCAATTCTTCACCACTTTTCACTATTTCGTACGACATTTGCCATAGATTACAGACTCATTGACGTTTAGTTGGCGTGATAGAGATTCGTTTTACGTAAACTAGTACCTAAAGTACCTAATCTGTCATTAAAGTCCCTTTTTTTTTTGACGTTTTCGAATAAAACACAGATAGTGTACCAAAAACGGAACGCGCCAAATTTTTTTGCGCTAAATTGACAAATGACATTATTGAGTTCAAATTTCAAATCTTCCACCCAGAAATGCCTTGCTGACAGCATAGCGGTGGTACTCTTTCCTCTTCTGCTCCCACTATCAAGAGCGAGCGAAGCGAGCTCGGGACTTGGGGGCACTCCGACTCGGATAGGTTAGGTTAAGAAGAGGATGGCGGGGTCTGTAAGACCCCGCCATCCTCTTCTGTGGTTATTTACTTTGTTTACGTCCCAGAAAAAGGAGCCCCGCGAAGCGGGGCTCCGTCGACCGGCCTTGGAGGGGGTGAGAGGGAGAGGGAGAGGGTGAAGTCTAACTCCCCCTCCCCCTCTAAAGTACTTTTTCCTTTGGAGGGGGGGTTCACCCCCTCCCTTCCTACCCCTCCCCCCCTTCCCCTCCTCCATAAATGAGGTTCATGATATCAAAAAAATATACAAAAACATAACCTCAAAATGAGATTTTTAAAAATTCATAGAAAAAAAACGGTGCATTACCTTGTAATGGGAGTAGTGTCGGGGGGTAGGGGGCACCCCCCTCCTCCCCCAAAACCCCCCCACCCCCCTCCTCCTGCCAAACGATACTAAATTTTACCCAATTTGAGAACCTAACCTCAAAATTTTAAAAAATTAATATCTCGGAAACTAATAAAATTCGGAATGTCTTACTTGGAGGGGGGGTATATCCCCTCCCCCCCCTCCCCCTCCCCGCTCCCCCTCCCCCTCCGTCACCGACAGTATACTAAAGCCCAACCGCACTCTTTATAAATAAAATCAATATCACACAGTGGGGCTGATTCTGTAGTGCACAATCTCTAAACTAAACTAAAATGTCAGCTTTAAATCTAGTTCTGTCCCTTTCCATAGGGAGTATTATGAAAGGGTTAGCAACATTTGTAATGCTCTAATTTTAGTTTAGTTTAGAGATTGTGCACTACAAAATCAGCCCCAATACCTACTACTATACTTTGCTTCTAAAATTACTATGATACCTCTTAAAATAGTGTGTATTTAAATTCTAGTTAGTAAATAAGATGTTAAAATAATAATATAACTCTAATTACATATTTTTCTAATGTATGTCTATCCATCATTTAATTAGAAGAACAGGACTAAAAATAGTGCTATGCTCTTCACTATTCCCTGCAATAGAAAAGTCAGCATTGCTTTCAGACCTGTCAATTTAATTTGAGATTGCATATAAATATCATTGTATTTATTCATTATAATATTATTATTATTATAGAGTTTAAGTGGTCATACAACACCTGTGGAATGTGTTTGTTTTGGACACTCTGAAGATTTGGTTTGCGCTGGCTCTCAGACAGGCGCCCTGAAAATATGGGATTTGGAAGCGGCTAAGCTTTTGCGAACATTCACAGGACATAAAGGGGCTATAAAATGTATGGATTTTCATCCTTATGGAGATTATTTAACAACAGGCTCCTGTGATAGTAATATAAAGCTGTGGGACACAAGAAAGCGAGGCTGTATTGTTACTTATTCAAGCCATCGCCTTGCTGTTAACAGCCTTCAATTTAGCCCTGATGGACAGTGGATAGCATCAGCATGTGAAGATGGTAACATTTATATTATTACTTATGCCTAGCATGCGTAGCAATGCTTCTTTGTATGAACAGCTAGCGGAGGAGCTGTTCATACTACTAACATACTTTGTTCATTGATGGTACTATGTTAGATTCTCAACATCTACTGTACAAAGTTTATTGGATAAATAGTAAAAGGATGTAAAAATGCATATATGAGACAAACTTGCTGTCTATATATATATTTCAGTTCTTGTTCAATTTACTGTACTAACCATTTTAATTTAATAAAAATGTATAAATTGAAAAATATTTAAATTTAAAGAGAGATGTGAAGAAGAAATAATGATGTTTTATATTACTTATATAAATTAATAAAAAAATCTAACATAACACGAAAAATGATCACAGTCATCAATAGTGTTATAATATTAATTTTATTAAGACTTATAAAGTTGCTGATGCCCTTGACTTTGTCTGTGTGGTTTAAGTTTTGTGTAATTCCCGTAATGTCCTGTTAATTATCCAGGATTAAAAGTAAGTCTATATTATCCTTCTCCAAAACACAACCTATGTCTGTACTAAATTTCATCAAAATTGGTTAAAATTATGGCCCGTTACAGCATAACAAACTCGCAATATTTGTAATAGTGGCTAGGATGAATTATTAAAAAAACATCCTTACTAATACTATAAATGAGAAACTGTATCTATCTGTCTGCTACGCTTTAACGGTCCATCTTTTAGACAGATTTTGGTGGGTTTGTGGTAGGTTACATCCCCGGGAAACATATAGACTTTTTATGCCGGAAAATTAAGGAGTTCCCGCAAGAATTAAAAAAACTCAATCCACACGGACAAAGTTGTGGGCATCATCTAGTTCATAAATAAATTATAGGGGCGTTAATTATTCAAACTAAGTATATTTTTAGGTATTGTGAAAGTTTGGGATGTAAGAGTGGGAAAAGTATTACAAGAGTTCTTAGAGCACACGTCAGGTGTAACTTGTGTCAAGTTCCACCCTCATGAGTTCCTCTTGGCCAGTTGTGGCACAGACAGAACTGTTAACTTCTGGGATATGGAAAAGTTCCAATTAGTATCAAAATTTGAAAAAGAAAACACGTCTATAAGGTGAGCCCAGTATCGCAGTGTTATTGCTGGTAAGAATGTCAAATCAACTCACACAGCAGAAAAAACCCTATTGTTCTCCCATATATTAGTTATAATATATACCACGAGATTTTGCCTGTGACATCGTCCGTGTGGACTACACAAATTTCAAACCCCTATTTAACCCCTTTATAGGTTGAATTTTCAAAAATCCTTGCTTAGCAGATTGTCTATGTCATAATAGCTATCTGTCAAATGTCAAATTTCAGCTCGATCCGTCCAGTGGTATGAGCTGTGTGTTGATAGATCAGTCAGTCACCTTTTTCTTATAAATATTTAGATTATTTAACAACATTTTATAACATATTTTACACTAAATGATTTTTTCCACGTGAATTAAGATTTTTGATTTCGGCAAGAACTTCCCCAGATAAAAAGTAGCATTTATCATTCCCCAGAATACAATCTGACCCTGTACAAAACCATCAAAATCGGTCGACAAACACACTTTCGCATTTATAATATGTATTAGTATGAAAGTATGGATTAGAAGAAGTATAACTTTGTTACTACACTAGGAAAAGCTTTCTATTTCATAGAGTGAAGCTTTTATTTATCTATTTTAATTTTAGGCATATCACATTCAGTGATGACGGTGCAACATTGTTGGGCTGTGGAAATGATGGCTTGCATGTGATTGGATGGGAGCCCGCCCGAGTGCTTGACACTATAAATGGCCACTGGGGTCAGATACACGACATAACTGTTGCTCAAACACAACTTGTGAGTGTTCTTAGTTACCATAGTATTAATAATACCCCCATTCCCCCCGAACCTCAATTACGAGTAGACGTGCAGGCGACATTGTGTAAATTTTTATTTAAAACTATTAACCTAAATCCCAATTCTCAAGTCTCTAACTTCAAAAAGCAGGACTTTCATACGAACTTCCAACCCCCATTTCACCCACTGTGGGGTGGATTTTTGTAAAATTGCTTATACAGGTTAAAACATAGGACTTTCATACGAACTTCCAACCCCCATTTCACCCTCTGTGGGCTAATTTTCGTAAAATTTCTTATACAGGTTGTTAATATTTAAATCTAATAACCTTTATGCCGATTTTCAAGTCTCTTACTTCAAAAACTTAGACCCCTCATGTAAGCTTCCAACTCCGATTTCACCCCTTTTGGGGTAGATTTTCGTAAAACTGCTTATAACATAATTGCCAATTTTCATATCTTGAGTTGGAAGTTTGTATGAAAGTTCATACAAACTTCCAACTCCCATTTCAACCCCTTAGGGGTGAATTTTCTCAAAACCGTTTCTTAGCTGATGTCTACACCATAGAAGAAACCTACCTTCCAAATTTCAGGTATGTACCTACGCTTTATAGTTCCTGAGATATCGTGATTAGTCAGTCAGTGAGTGAGTGAATGAGTGGTATTGATTTGAAATGATTTATTTATTTCACGTAGGACAACTTGTTATGAAATGTTAAGACTCTACCACCGGTTCGGAAAGATGTTCTACTGAGAAGAGCCGGCAATAAACTCAGCAGTTGCTCTTTTCTTGAAAAAGAAAAGGTTACAATAAGTAGACAATACAACACATACATTACAAGTATTATTTGCTTTTATATAATATGTATATAGATTAAAATTTCACACTTTAATATCTGTTTGTGATTAGTGCGTCATAGGCACATGGGCCTCCTCCAGCCTGTGTTTTTACTTAATGCTGTTAAGTGTTGTGTGTTGTTGTTGTTTTGAGCTAAGATTAGCTCAAAACAACAACACAACAACAACACACAATAGTGAAATAGTGAAAGACTAAATGATAAAATGAAAGACTTATAGAGATTACATACTTCACTTGGACATTAATATGGGCTAGATACACGTTTTAGCAAAAAGCCCTGATTAGTGTGATTTACATGATTGTGTCACTGTGAAATTTTAACTTATTACAAGTTTTATGAGCGTAACGAATAATAATGTTACCTACTTCCGTCCGACTGAGTTACTCAAGTGTTGCCTTCAAAAATTTATTTAAAAATAAAAGATGTAAGCAGTTTATATTTTGTATTTTCTATTACAGATTGCGGGCTCATTCCATTCAACGTACGTAGTTTTATCAGTGGTTGATCTCAGTAAAGTACACCCCTTTGGCGGTCCACCCCCTGCCTTGCCTACCATCGTGCGAGACCTCTCGCCATTCCAAAAAGGCCAATCAGTACGTAAGAGCTTCTCAAAGGAGAAACCGCCAAAAGAAGGTAAATTAATTGATTAGTATTAACTTTTAACTGTCATATTACATCGATAGTTTGCTGGCGTAAGTTAAAACTGTATGCCTCGTCCCTCACCTCGTCGCCTGTGGCGCCGCTCGTTTGACGTCACTATTGCACTTGCGATTGTAACTAAAAATTCGCGCGTAAAAGCGCTCTTTGACTTTCATGAATCACCATAATTATTATTATCATTCAAAAAAGATGTAAAGGAATCAAAACACAGTTGTTCTTGTAATTTTTCATGGATCACTTTGATATCTCGCACTTAATTAAAATAATAATGGCCAGATCCATTTCAGTGATACACCGACCGACGCTTCTGGACGAGAAGACGGCCGAGGAGTCCACGTCCGGGACAGAGGCGGACGAAGACTCAGGTGCAGTTATACCTAATATTAATGACTACACTGAAATATTCTGCCCGTCTAGAGCATGTGAGTAAACGTGCACGTTCACCTCGTAAACGAATAAAATAATATATTTAACACTGTTTCGTTAAGCCTAGTCTCTTAGGGGTTTATATTGAAAATATTGTAAATCATCTCAAGTTTTTTCTCGTTATGTTGAGATGGGAAGCGGGCAACTTAACTCTCTATCAGTGGAATAGTTGAATTGTATGCAGCCATCAAACACATCTGTTTGGCTGGGAATCCAGTATTGTTGTCCATATGTGTTAGTGTGCAATGAAATTATGCTGAGAAGAACCGACAGTAAACTCAACTGTAGCTCTTTTTAAAATCACACAGTTTCTTAATAATGCTGTTTTACACATTCTTGCAATGCAATGCAAAGGTAAATCTAAAAGCTCTTTTGGAACCATTTCGTAAATCGTATAACACTCGAACCCACAGAAGATTTCTGCACCTTGCGCTAACTTTAATTATGACGTGGTTTCTTTTAGCGTTTACTTATTTGCAAAAATTAATGTTTTGCCTATCAAACACGGTTATTTTTAATTTATTTATTTTTTCTAATACTAGACAAAATGAATATTATTAGTCTATTTTAAAAGAGTGTCTATGCACCAGCATAGACAAACCTCGTAAACAAAGTATTGCAAAAATATATGTAAGGGATACTATAAAATTTTGCAGTGACACGGACACCTCCACCAGCTAGTCTATCATCAGAAGACTTTTCTATGACAGGTACGTTTTTTTAATTTTAAATTATAATATAGAGAGAGGGACTACTCCTCAGAATATAGATTTGAGATCTTATATTCTGTGCATTGGAGAGAAAAAATTAAATTTCGGCAGTGGTAGAGTGACCGAGGCTGGAGTCGAGACGTACACCAGTGACCCAGTCGAATGTCCTAACCATTAGTTCAATTTGAATTTGAGGGTACAGTCCGATTCAAACTTTGACTTCTCGGAACATCGTGCGTTGAATTTTGATAACGTCACATGCAAGTATTTCAAACAAAATCTCTTACTAAGAACGCGTTTTGATTAGTTGAATCTATGAAGTGAAGTGAAGTTCGAATAGCCAATCTTGACTAGGAATACGTGCGGTGATAGCCTAGTCGCTAGGCTTCCTATTCGGTTGGTCGGGGGTGCAATCCCCGGGCAGTACCTGTTGCTTTGACATTAAAGGAAAATATCGCGAGGAAACCAGCATGTTCGAGAGCTTTTCATAATGTTCTGAAAGGTGTGTGAAGTCTGTTAATGCGCACTTGGCCAGCGTGGTGGATTAGGGCCAAACCTCTCATTCATAGAGGAGACTGATGGTCAGTAGCGAGTCGGTAATGGGTTGAAGTGGTGGTGGCGTTGCAGGGCTGGAGAGCGCTCAGGCGGCCGAGTGCGCGGTGCCGGCCGCGAGCACATCGCTGCGCGCGCTGCTGCTGCAGGAGCGGCCGCGCGACTCGCGCATCCCCACGCCCAGCACCGCGCCCAACAACCACCATACACACTACGCCGTCAGGGAAAACAAGTCGCCGATGTTCCCTAGTGAGTATCCTCTCAAGTGCAGGAGAGGTCTCTCTAGACATTTATATTAAGAGACCGGCGAACGCCGCTCGCAACTTCTACTCGAACCGCAAATATAAATTTGCCGGTATATTGCTATCCCTATTTGGCTGATGACACATGATCGCGTGCGAGCGCGATAGCAATATGAGCGTACAGAATTTGTTATACATTTTGTCTTGTTCCGTGAATACCAAAAATGATGAATGAAAAATTGTTGTGTTTTTAACTTCGTGTTGTTATTCTGTAACTTGACAATATAGGCTATATTGTTCCTGATCAATTAGTATGTGAGTTATCGTTGGTTTTAATATGAAACAAATAAGAAGAAAACATGTCGTTTATGTCGTAAAAACATGCAAAACGCAATGTGTTTAGGTACATTGAATTTTGGAAAAGTATTTTGAAAAATAATTATCCAGGGACCTAGAAAAATACAAGTTCAATCTTAATAATCGCATAATATGGAGGAAATATGCTCGAATTACAAATTATTTTGGTATTACGTAATACGTTTGTATGAGCAATTCACCCTCCGCTGGCGCCTTTAGAAGTCCAAAGTTATTAATTCAAAGTGGAGCACTGTACACTTTTTGAACGTAAATAAATGGATATGTATGCCTTTGTCAAAATAAATGATTTCTCACTGAATATTTAAAAGAAGGTCTTCCTAAAAGACCTAAAATCTACATCTCCTGTTATTTTGATAACAGAATCTTTACTTAGAAATTCCATAAGTAATGATTAAGCGACTCTGAGTGCGGCAATGACAGGGTTATGCATATTATGGAGACTTGATGTGACAAAACAAGTCATGGTACTTACTTTCTGAGATAGACTAGGGATAAGTTGGAGTCCCACATCTGGCCACTTGCCCAGTGGCCAAAATTGGAACTACTTTTTATGCCACTTTAGTTTTTGTTTTATTTTATTTTTAATAATGTCACTATCATCGGGTCAGATAAGTTTGTGGGACTATAACATATACCTCGGCGAAGCAGGCCCGACGAAGCAACGTAACGAGAGGCGACAGATTATACATTACTCACACTACTATTTCACAACCATCGTAAACGTAGACCTGGAAACTAAAATAAATAATTCCGTTCCGTAATAAGTAACACTAAATTTCATTTTATCAATGCCATAAATTTTATTAACATTAAAAAATCATTAACAGGGATGATGGAAACCAACAAAGATGAAAATTTGTACTCCACAACGCAAACATCTATGAATGAATTCACCGCCACCGCTCTAACTACCACTTCATTGAACCGCCATAATTCATATAAAGAGACTAAATCTGCCACGGACATACGTAAGTCGATGTTAATAATAATTGATGATGGGTGACTTGGTGAAAAAGTATGTTCTTGAGAATCTACCTATTAGGATCAATGCTTTGATTAATTCGTGACTACTTAGGTGTGGTTTATGCCAATAAAGGGTTAGAATTACATCTCGACAACATTGCTATATTTTGAGTATCGAAATATAGGCCTGAGTATAGTATAGCCATACATACATCTACAGCGACCGCCTCAAGCGATAGGCGTTTTGAAATAACCAAATTTTTTTTACTTTTGCAGCACCCAATAGTCTCCGACAAAGCAACAGTGAAGTATCATTAGGCCCACCATCTCTAGGTCCTAGATCATTATCTTTTACGAGACCATCTACCCAAAACTCAAGGTAAGAAGGAAAAATATTATTTGTTTTCTAATATAATAATTTTAGGATTTTGTTTTCATGGTTCCTCATTATGACAGAAGCTATAATTGTATTACTTTAAAATAAATTTAATGTGATCTAAGTAAGTACATTAAATTTCCAGATACTATTAGGATAATAAAATTAGGTTTATACTACACCCGCTCGGAAAGTTCCTTCTTACTTTTTTTCAATACGACGTAGAAAGTACGTCATTGCTACAAACCTAATATGCGGGCGGAAAAGTGTATGAAAATCCATTGTTAACACGCTGTTTTTTTAATTGTAAGTAACATCAGTCCAGAAATCCATCCATACTAATACCTATTATAAATGTGAAACCGTGTGTCTGTCTGTCTGTCTGCTACGCTTTCACGACTCATCCGTTCAACCGATTTTGATAAAATTTGGTACAGGGGTAGGTTCAGTGGCGTGCACGACATAGAGGCATAAAGGTACTGCTTACCCTAGTTAAAAAAGCTCAATGCATAATTTTCATCATTCCCTGCCTGAATGTAGGTATCTATGTAACCAAAACCTACCCGGGGTCCGAAATCTGTGCACGCCACTGGGTAGGTTGTATCCCGGGGAAGGACATAGGCTACTTTTTTTTTTAAGGATTGTCGATATCGATGTCGATTGTCGGTATCGATTTCGATAGTCGTTATCGATATCGATTGTCGATATCGATTTATAAAATATATCCTCAAAATGTAGTCTAGTAGTGATAGTGAAGCTTCAAAGTAATTATGATCGCTTAGTTTCCTCGCAGGTGTAGTATAAAGCACTATGTATCACTCGGGAGAAAGTACGATTCCTACCTCGCTTGTATTGAGTTAGTAATCGGTCACCTTCTCCCCTCCGTGAACTATGTATCTCTTTTCCTCTTAAGATTAGAGTCGCTCGAGAGAAAGGTATAGAATGCTAACTGTCATCCTAATAGCATCTGGATATGATAGTACATAGATAGAAAATTATAAAAGTAAAAAAGCTAACTCCTGCCAGCAACAACCATATTATATTAGCTAATATTGATAGTGGTTATTGTTCGTCAGGGCGCGGCTGGACAGCGCGGAGGCGCAGCGGGAGCGCGAGCCCGAGCCCGAGTTCGTGCCCTTCTCCGTCGACCGGCCCGTCGGACTCGACCTCGATGAGTTTTTGCCGGTATGATCTATACTAATATTATAAATTTGAAAGTTTGGATGAATGGATGGATGGTTTGTTACTCAATCACACCAGAACAACGAACGGATCTGGATGAAATTTGACATACACATAGTCTGAAATAACACATGCTACTTTTTATCCCGGAAAATTAAAGAGTTCTCGCGGGAACCAAAAAGCCTCAATCCACGTGGACGAAGTCGCGGGCATCAGCTAGTACATTAAATCTGAAGCACTTGGCACAAAACACTAACTATTACTACGAAAATAATTGACAGTCGACACACAGACGTGCCGGCGAGAGTGCTGGAGATAACGAATTTAATGGGGCCAAAGAAAATTTTTGTTCCCCGAGGGCGCTATTTTGAATTCAGAGCGAAGTGAAGGATTCTGTAGTAGAATCCCGAGCGTAGCGAGGGGTTCTAAAGTAGAATCCTGAGCGTAGCGAGGAATTCAATATACGCCGCCCGAGAACAAAAAATTTGGCCCCGAGTGACACACTATTTTTCATCATTACGTATGAGAAAAAGCTAGGAGTATCAACCTGCTATGTATGGACATTACCTATACGTTTAAGCACCAATCAGAAGATACTCCTATCAACCTTCTATGTAATTGTATAGACATTATTTAGACGTATACGGTATATTTAAAGTTTAAATAAAATGTAAAGACGTATATCCGATCAACAAATTGATCACGTGACTTCGGACCAATCAGAACAGAGAAATGCAAAGTCGTATATTCGATCAACAAATTGATGACGTGACTTCGGACCAATCAGAAGAGAGAAATGAAAAGTCCTATGGGCCTACAAGTTACACTTTGCTCCCGCTATCCTCTGAAGGCAATATGCGTTTTTCGAATAGGTATGATGAAAAACTATATTGTTTTATTTTTCAAACTTAGCGATATAAAATTATTAATTTTTAGGTAAGTACTCAATTGTAAAATGGACGCCATTACTCATCCCACCTTATAATAATATATATATTGAATGAAAAATGAATAAAACAATTGGCTACTTGACAGCTGTAACTATAAAATATGAAATATGTTAGATTTGGTAGCTTGTAGGTTAACAATAATTATGCAATATGTATTTTGCATTAAAATAAATTGTATGTTTTATTTACGCAAAACAAATTTGAGATTTTTTATCTGTGGATTGCAAGACACGAAAGGCGGACGCCATTGATTTAGCATAGTGTGACGTCACAACTCTCAAACCACAGACAGGGTACTTTTTATCTCATACAAACGTCACTGTGAGGTCGTGTGCTATACCTATAAATCGTTTTCGTTTTGTTGAGAAAATTAACATAAAATATTTCGATTTCAGCTTGTGAAAGGTTTCACGAAATGGAGTCAGGCTATACAAAAGCTGATAGTGCAAATCTGCCTACAGTCGATTCATTTATGGTTGCAAATTTATTTGCGTGTAATCCACAGTGTAATCCTAACTTTTGCTCTGCCGAGTTTCGTAATGTAAAAACTTCCATGTAAGTACCGAAATAAACAAAGTAATATTAGGTCTCGTGTTTAAGACCTATGAAAGTACTGCTGTAAAGTGACAGAAAAATAATTTATTTTAATTTTATGTCATGTTTTATGAAGAAAATCATGTTCATTTTTGCTAGATCGAGTCTTAAGTTGATTTCTTCCTAATAACTACTAACATCAAAGTGGTCTTCACAAAGTAATATCGCAGATTTATCCGTTTTAAATTCCGGGTCTCGGCAGATTAGCTGTAACCACTGCTTTTGACGTTTATGACATACTATTGTATGTGTTTATATACAATTTGTCAGGATATTAATTAATTATTTTATTTATAGTATTTCTACACACGTCTTGTGGCTTGTAATTTTCACAATTTCATTAAAAAAGCTGTAAACTTTCCACTCGAAATTACTTAAGACTTGGAGCGTCGTAGTTAGCTTTGTTTTATTTAGAGCTATGACGTCACGCTAGCAAATGTCACATGACCGGCTGTTTTCGCGCGAATTTAAAATGAATGTATTAAAAATGTAATTTTTTCTAATAAATAACGCTTTTTTTGAGAAAAAAATCATTGTAAGAGGTATAAAATGAACCCACGTACATTTTTAAGTATTTTTCCGAAAACTGTCAAATAGCCAATTACCTATCACTAAAAAATGTTTGAATTATTAAGTTCTGTGTCAGCCCTAGGTGCTACAAAAATAACCGTTCCCGGTTCCATGGTCTGCTAGTATATGGGCGTCGGTCTATTGTAGGAGCCAGTACTAACGCTGTGACACTAATTTGCCGGCGCACTCCGAGTATTCCGACCACCGAGCAGAAACAAAGAGGAGATGTTGTATTAAGATTTCCCTATGAAATATCGAGTGACATTTTGCGGGGTGAGGGGTTGTGGAACGCCGCCCACTTCTCAATTTTCCATCTGCGGGTTAGTAGCAAAACTACTCGCTTAGCGACCTAACATCGATATATTGATGTCACTACATAGTTCAGCTATCTCACACTAGATGTCAATAAGTGTAGAAAGCAATGGGACGTACTCAGAACTTTGAGCTTCAAAAAGTTTATGTAATAAATTAATAAAATAAGGGTTAATATTTTTACTGATTTGTATGTGTACTTACGTACTTAAAATTTCTAAGAAAGCAAAAAAATTGTGTTGTTTGGATTTTTATTTTTAATTTAATTTTAATTGAATTTTAGTATTATTGGATTTTTAATGTTAATATCGAGAATTGTATTGAAGGAAAATAAAATAAGTTTATTGTACGTAAAATCAAAAATCACACGTGTCATTCTAACATTAGTTTTTCAGTTATAAAATTCTTACTAACACTTGTATTGATGTAAATCTGAATTAAATAAATAAATAAATAAATAAATAAATAAAAATAATAGACCAATCATTATAACGAACATAATTTTATTTACAAAATTCAATTACCTGAGAAAATAATAGTTTTAGTTAGTTGTTGTCTGTTGGTTGCCCTATCGTTTTTTATGGTTGCGAAATGCTTAAAACGAATATCGATATATTTTTCTGATATAGATTTAATCAGAAGTATAACATGATTAACTGTCGGTGATTGGTCAAACATGTGGTGGCCGATTGTTTGAAACAATCTTGTCCAATAAGGGACTTTAATGTATTCGATACAATTGTATGTTTACGGAAAATAGGAGAATTCAGAGATTGCGATTTAACTGAACGGATACTGCATTCGGTTCGTATACATATATTTATGACATCTTTAGATGGGAAAGTAAGACCACCTTTATTTTTAGTTTTTATTAAATAAAGGTCATCATCATCGTAGTTATCAGCATACAATTCTTTGAGGCAGCTCTCACATTTGATCTTGGAATGTAAATATTTGACTACGTACCCAGATATATATGCTACTATTTGACGGCGCAAAAAATCACCTGTCATTGTATTTAGTTGCTCATCAAATTCTAACAACAAATCATCAGGCAAGGGTTCGACATCCGTGCCATTCAATGATTCCAAGCTCAAATCATTTTGTAAAATCCGATAACGTGCTGATGTGATATTAATTTTTTGTACAGAGGATTCATTCAAAATTGAAATATCCTCTAAAGGAATGCAATTTCCTCTGAAACCATCTTTCAGTTCTGTATTTATCAGAGTTTTTTTGTAAGCTGCCTTAAACTGGCGTGAGGTTGGATTATTATTAGCTCTTCCATGTGCCCTTATTACCCCAAAAAATAGTTCCAAATGATCTTGCGAAAATTTGTATAGAGTAAGATACTTTAGTACCTTTCCTTTTTCAATCAGGCGGTCGTACAAAAAAAGAGTACTGTTGATACATGTTAAAAGGCCTACAAAGCCAGTTTTTCGGCTCGTAACGATAACAGGCTTATCTTCATCAGGAGCTATTATATACATCAAGTAATATTTTGCGAATTCTAAGTACTCTTTTGTTTTTGAAATATTTTTTTCAAACAAGGGTTTTTTGTACTCCACCTGACACATGTTTCGAGAGTTGAGAATGTCAAAGACATTGTTAATCAATCGGATAAAACTAATTGTTGCCGCTGCATTTTTGAATCCAACATCACTTTTTTCGCAAAGGTGGAGTGCGTCAGCTACGCTATTACTAAAAAGCTGACTAGCTAATTTTACTTTCATTTTTTGTCGCTGAAAATGTATATGCTTGTCTTTTAACTTGTTCCCGAGATGAAGACCTTCAGACTTTTGTAGGTTATTGAGCTTGACGAGATAAGACCATTCTACATAATTGCCCTGATAATCAAGAAACCTTTTCTTATTTTCTAAGGCGTTGCGCACAAGTTTTAGCATATGGCATGCATCGAGGAATATTGCTACGTCGTATTCAGCACTAGGATGTCTAAAAGTCGTTTTCATAGCTTGGGGTTCTAACGAACATCCTAACTTTTTTAGCATGGCAATATTTGCAGCGCAACCATCCACTGTAAGTGAAACTACGTCTACACCATTTTCTTGGCACTTGTAAAGACAATGTTGAACTATTAAAGCCCGTTGTTCTCCGGTCATAGAATGAATCAAAAAGAAACCCACAGGTAATTTCCATCTTTCAGTTTGAGATACAAGTAACAGTACTAAAGCCTGAGACGCTTGTTCAGAGTTATCCTTTTGTACGTCATTAAGTCCAAGATCAACATAACCGTGATATTTATTTCCGTCCCATTCAACGTGTTTTCTAATAGCAATCTCATCCATCATAAGACTACACAAAGCGCGTTTGCCTGAGACATTGTTTTTGTGCTTTAATATTTTAAAAGCTTCAGCTGTAAATCCAGCTTCACCGTCGACAGTTTCATACCATTTAGAAATGGTTCTCGGATGCGGTAAGCATGTATCAAAAGTTTTTCTCACATATGAGTACGCATGTGGCGAAAAATAATAAAGCGTTAATGCGAATGATCTGAGGGCAGGAGAATATTTCCTCTTCAAGGGAAGCTTTTTAATTTTTGATAATTGTCGCCCAACCAAGTCTTTCAACTTTATATTAATCGAAGTTAAAATTTCGGAATCCTCTCCCTGTAGAAGATGTTTGCTTTCCAACTCTTTAATTAAAGCAGTTAAGTTTTGAACCTGAAACAAAAGTAAAAACGTAGGGAGATACTTGATTTAGAAATAATCTTTGGTGGTACGTGAATCAAAAGTAGTGTGGCACTAGACAAGTAAGTACCTTTTTTTTCAAGCGCTTAACTTTCATTTGAAGTCTTCTGATCTTTAATCCACTCTTTTTTTCTCTACATCGAAGTTGTTCTATTTCTTGCTTAAGCTTCTTTTTTCTAGGCGTATCATGAAGTATCAAGAATTCGTTTAAACCACTTGTGGTAGGCTCCATAGATGATAGTACGGGCTCTGGTAATTTTCTTTTAAGCTGTAATATAAAAAAAAAATTCAATACATACTTATTCTCCCAAAATAATTAAAACACGGTTGTACAAACAATATCGAAACCAACCGACAAATCCAGTTTTAAACTAGGTAAAGTGCCTTTCTTTAATTTTTTATGGCCTTTTTTTGCCACTATGAAGTCTGCATCATTAAAAAGGGCAAGAACAAATCTTTGTATATTTAGTCGGAGTCCAACCCTGTCTATTCATTTTTGTGATCCATTGTTGTTTTAAATTATCATCCGATGGAAATCTAAAAAGAAACATAAAAAGAAATGAAATTAATTAGGTTCTTAATATGGATAAAATGATTATTTAATATTGGAAGTTCTTTCAATTGATGAACAGTCACGGAGAATAATATGTATACATCGCCAGAACTTTGTTACATAAAAATATTTGCTATGAAAATGTTATTTCATACTGACCATAGCCGTGTATTATTCAGTAAAATTATTTGATTCTAATTACGGCCCTGGATATTTGGTACGTTGAAAATACTTAACGATAGATGGCGGCCCGTTCACAAAATAATTATAAAAACTACTAAGGCACTGTTTTGACGACTAAAAAGTATTTTAGGACTAAATGTATACTTTAGTTTTCAGTATCCACGAATGATTATTACAATATACTAATGCGGAACTTTACGTACTTATATTTTTAATACACAAAAGTTAAGCCATCTAGTGTCAAGTAGTTTAATTTATACTTGAAAGCCGAGAATTTTCTAGAACTATTTTAATAATTACGTATAAAATTACTTACAAATGAAATGTGATACCATTCATAGCATCAGAACGTCTGTCTGAATAACTTTGACACGATAAAACACAACACTTCATCCTTTTGTTCTTAAAAACGCGAAAACACACCGTATAATACGAGTCTCAATATATGTGAACCTGACGAACGCAGACAGCATACTAACTAACTTACTAAGGCCCCGCCCACAGTGATGACGTCAGGACCTAGTTGAAAATCACAGTGCACAGTTGCTTAGGCCAACTCCTCTTTGTTTCTGCTCTGTGATTCCGACTGTGCAATCGTCTAGTCGTCTACCAGTGCATTGCGATAGTAGTTTGTATCTGTGATATGTCATGTTTGCAATATTGTATCGCAGCGGGGATTCACGGCTGGAGGAGTGCGGCGAGGCGCGCGCGGCGCCGGCGCGGAGCCCAGCGAGCAGGAGGTGCTGGGTGTCATGATGCGCGGACACGACTCCATGATGGCCGTGCTCGGCGCACGCCAGCGCGCCTTGCAGGTACCAGCCGAGCGCTACATACTCGTACACGACACTACCGCCACACGCACACGCACGCACACGACCAGGCGGGCGGCAGGTGCTGGGAGTTACAGGTAGCTGGGCGCGTACACACACCGCATAATACATGCTTGCTCCATCATACCCACAAATAGCACTACCCAAACCCATACTCGGATATTGACGGAGGGAAAAAAATTTAAAATCACAGTAAATGTCATGTGGGGGCACCCACATGCCATTTACTGTGATCTTAAATTTTTTTGTTAAAAGCACTTACAAATCCATACTAAAATTATAAATGCGAAAATGTGTCTGTATGTCTGTCTGTCTGCTACGCTTTCACGGCTCATCTGCTCAACCGATTTTGATGAAATTTGGTACAGGGGTAGATTGTATCCCGGGGAAGGACATAGACTACTTTTTATCCTGGAAAATTAAAGAGTACCCGCGGGAATCAAAAAAATCCACGCGGACGAAGTCGCGGGAATCATCTAGTAAAAATATAAATATAAATATATTATATTTTTTAGCACCCAGATTTTGAACTGTAAGATTTAATATATATTGTGAACTTATGAATAATTTTGTTTTTCAGATTTTTCATTCAGTGAGGATTAACAAAAGTTTAAAATCGGCCTTAGAATCTGCAATTGCACTGGAAGACGCATCTGTGATCCTAGACATTCTAAATGTCATGGCACATAAACCGTAAGATGTTTTTGTACAATTAAAAATTTTGATTTATCTAAATACATTATGTACCTAACTACTTCATTTTGTTACAAAAGAGAATTATTGTTTCAGATCATTATGGAACTTAGATATATGCCTCCTGATGTTGCCTAAAATATATGAACTGCTTCAAAGTAAATATGAATCGTAAGTACAAGTGCAATTTTTAAAAGACATTAAATATAGAGACAAACTCTTTGTATAGCTAGCTAGCTAGAGCCTAGAATAAGAGAATTGGCGTGACGTCTCTGCCGATATCATATGCGGGTGAGTGAGGGAAATTGTTATTGGGGAATTGTAGACTGTTCATTCCCTCGACAGAACTTCTGTACATTACATCCACTCTTTTATATTTTAAATCTCAATTGCAGCCTCAGTTTTCTACCAATTATGAGCTCTTTTTTATGATTGACGTCAAATAAATGTGATAAATGTGACCTTGAAACAGCACAGTGTGTAAATGAGACCAGATGGCGCTGGTGTCAGTCACTACTGGTCTGTGATTGTATGTTTCTTTTTAATTATTTCCACAGGTATATGCAATGTGGTTGCAATGCACTAAGGCTAATAGTTCGCAACTTTTCATCAGTCGTTCGCGCAAACGTGAGCGCTCCTGTCCGAACACTCGGCGTCGACATACCAAGAGAAGAGCGATACACTAAATGTGTACAAATACACCAACTGCTGCTCGACATTCGCGCTTTCCTCCTCAAGCGACAGACCCTGCAAGGCCGCCTCGGCGCCGCCTTCCGCGACCTCCACACGCTCATGCAACAGGGACTCGACTGACGATATCCACCGAATGTCCCATCAGGGGCATTGTTCTTATAAAAAAAAATAACCCATCACTAATGTTTAACACAAAAATTCTTACTAGGGAAGACCAATGTACTTAAATATCATTAGGCACCCTTTTTAAGGTATTAAAGCTAACTTTTAAGGGTTGCTTGCACATTATAGTTAAATTTTGTAAGGCTGTCACTTTTTGGCAACTGCAACATAATATATTACAGACGGCAGTCGTAATTCCTAATTCCATGTATATTACTTTATGAACTGCAATACGCTTTTGCCAAAAAGTGACATTAAAAAATATAACAATCAATTTGTGCAAGTGGGTCGTAAAATTAATTAGATTTTATATTACACCCATACAAAAATTATATGCCATATTTAAATTATTGTGTCCTATTTATAACTGAATCACTTTCTATTGTTTTTATAAATTATATAAAGCACATCATGGAAAGCAAATGGATTTTTATAAGTTCTATGTTAAAATATGTTACATGGCAATGTAGAAAATATAAATTGCTCAACTAATTATATTATTATCACAAAGTTATTGGATTTTTAATAATTATTGAAGCTTAATATTACTGGAAATGCAGTGTATTTATACACTGCTAATTATTAGTAAACAGCTCATTACTCTAAGAGTAAGAGTACAACAGAATGTTAAAAAGTACAAAAAACTTGAAGTTTTGCACATTTTGTGAACAGATATTGTAATCAGACTTGGTAAATTATTGTTTGCTGATACTATTGTACTATGTTATTACTAATATTTATACATACCTATAGACTGACAGAATAATAAATACAATAGTACTTTAAAAATGCTGCATGAAATATCTTGAATGTGTTATAAATAAAATTGATTGATTGTTTTGAATTTGTTTATTTAACCTTAAAAATAAATAAAAAGATACATTTATTGCATTTCGCATCATTACACTACACTAACAATGAATTTTACAGCAGAATACTAAAATGTTACACTACAATATGTGGACAGGATATTTAATGTTAGCATATTATAAACTAACTTCTCAAGTACAATTATTCAAAAAAATTTAACCATTCCACAATGCAAGATCATCAGCAGCAAGGTATTTCAAAACACTTGCAAATATCAAAGTCCATGAGTAACATTGAACGTTTAAGCCTTGGTTAGATTTAACCATTTTTATTCGCTCTCGAATCTCCATACATATGGAGATACATATACATACATAATATGTATAAGTTCGAAATTACATAACTGTAATTAAATACTGATGGTCTATTAGGAATGAATTACTAAGTACCCTTAAATTACAAGCAATTAACATATTAAAATTATATGTTGTGTCACTCGTTCATCTGATGACATCCTAATGTCTATGTTCTGTATTGTATATTATTTTACTATCTTCTTTTTCTTAGGCACATTATATTTGCTTGGACTTGACTGTCTTTTTCTTTTGTTGAAGCTGTTCATCTTTTTAGCTAAAATCTCATCAGAAATATCTTTTTGCATTTCACCCTTGCAATCATTCTGTTTATTTTCAGATTCCATTATCCTCTCTATCTCAGGGTTCATGCCTTTGAAAGATAACCTACCTTCTATTAGATCTTCACAAAAAATAAAACTAGATTCAGAAATATAATTTCCAGTAGCATGTCGCATTTCATTAGTAATTATATTTGAGTATAAACCTTCATGTCCAAGAGTGTTTTCCAATTCTTTGTCCAGCCTATCTTTGGTTTTTTTCATAAATTTCATATCCAAGACCGATTTGGGTAACTGAAGTTTTTTTCTAGCTGCCATAGTTAGTAAAAACTTGATGTTACTTTTCACGATGAATAATAGAATTTAATTATTTGAATGATTTTAGATTATTTTTCATATGATAGATGGCTTTTTGTAAAGATTTTAGATTCTAACCTAAAAATAGTATAAAATTAGTTTCTGGACTTTACGAGCTATGACGCTACTTGTCAGACCAGTGTTGCCAGTGGCAGATAGTCAAACATTAGTCAAATGTAACATGAGATAGCTCAATAGGTAACATTTTCACGAGAAAAGTAACATTACCTTATATTATGTAGAAAACGAAACTAATGCACATAATATGGCACTTATATTACACAATAATTAAAAATAAAAAACAAAACACATAAACAGTACAAAACAAAGTGAAATAAACTGACACTTGACACCACAGAACACTATACTTAAGCAGGGCGATTATGTAAAACCGGCATCAATCATTGTTACAGTCTCAATTGTTTTGATTGGCTGAATTTATGTTATTTTGTCTGCGTCAATGGATTTTGTCCAATAGTGAAACAATTTTAAAATAACCAATCCGAAGTGATTGCGATCGTTACACGTAGCTGTCATTTTTAGCCAATCGCCGGCGGATTGACACCATGTTGACACTGACGAGTGACGGATACACTGCCCACTAGGCGCTCCATAGAAGAAGGAATATATCTTGCTCCATCAGTCGTAATTCCTTCCTCCATGATCTTGCTCTGTTTACGAGGCGCTCGCTCGCTGAAGTAAGCGGGATGGCAGATTCAGAAAAACATACGAGTGACGCGTCAGTCCAAAAACAAGTGCGCCAACACGACGAACGAAAACTTTCTCGGTTGCGTTCCGTTTCACGATTATTGCGAAAAAAAAATATTTTTTTATGAAGTCCTAAAAGTTACGTAAAAGTAACATATTTTTGAGTAGTGGAACTAGGAGGTAACATGAGAGGGTCAAAAGTAGCGTAAAATGTTACAAAAGTAACATTCTGGCAACGCTGTGTCAGACGTCTCACGTCAGCGGTGTCAAAAACCGATGTCAAAAACAAAGTCAAAAACGTAGTGGCTAAACTCTTTGGTGTGAATCATAGATAAGTATTGTATAATGGTGTGAATGTGATCTGCCACCACAGACTACAGTGTATAAACGTCTGCCACCTGGGTGTGAATTAAAAATGTGATTTTTACAAATTTTATTTTGTTTACAATAAATGAATTATCTATCAGATTCTGAATATCCATATATCACCTTTATATACCAACTCATTTCCGATCGATTTGGTTATTGTAGGTAAGTACTGAAAGTTCATCCAAGAAAATATAATGCAGGTTTCCGAAATAGATAATGTGAAAATTTACAATCTCAGTGCCGGAAAGGCACTTCCTGAGGTAAGTTAAAACTTTAAAATAATTTTAGTTATACTCTGTTTCTGTATTACGAATGATGATAAAAGCACTGAATACTCAATAAATATTTTAGTGGTTAACAGAAAGAAAAAAGCGCGCTCTTTTGAAGAAAAATGTGGATCTTAGAAGGAGAATTGAACTTATTCAAGAATTTGATATGCCAGGCGTCAGTACTAGTCTAAGAGTATCTAAAGATGGACAGTACATCATGGCCACAGGAATTTATAAACCTAGAATAAAATGTTTTGATGTAAACAATTTGTCGCTTAAATTTGAAAGGTGTCTTGATTCGGAGGTTGTAACGTTTGAAGTTTTAAGTGATGATTATACAAAGGCAAGTCTTATTATTTTTATATACTTACAACTGGTTAATGCCCACCACATTCTTTTCATGGATTTATGTGTTTAAAAGCCTGGAGGCCTCCTTGTTTTTCGGTTTTACAACTCGTTAGTTCCTGCCACTTTCTTTGCATGAATTTAGGTGTTTGTAATACTGGAGGACCTCCGTTTTTACTATTCAGCTAACAGCTATCACTGTACCAAATTTTACCAAAGGGTCACCATTAGTATGTGTGCGGTGCAGTAGAAAGTTAATTTTTTTTTAACCGAAAGGTATTAATTACATAATGTAATAAACCAAAATATTTTGTCTAATTGTAATAGTTTTTGAGAAATTAATTTTGAGAGAATCCTCTGCCTCCCCTCGCCAAGTAAAAAGCCGCCAAGTAAAAAGCACTTGTCGTCTTAAATAAGCAAAGTTAAGCCGGAATTTCAGGAAAACTAACCTCAAAATTTTGAAATTAAAAAAAATTAATATCTCGAAAACTATTAGGATTCCACGAGTTAGGTAGACATGTTTTTGAAAAGGAGTTTCTCAATTTGATTAATATTTTTTTATTCATAAATATTATGCTAATCTTTTGTCTTATTATAATTTCCAGATAGTATTTTTACAATGTGACCGTTATGTTGAGTTTCATGTCGGTCATGGACGACACTACCGTCTCAGGGTGCCTCACTTTGGAAGAGACATGAAATATCATCGACCATCCTGTGATCTCATTGTAGTGGGATCTTCCAATGTAAGTTAATTATTCTATGTGTTAAAACTGTGTGTTTCATGGTAAAACCAGGCCAGGCTCGCTTGACCTAATAAAGTACCTAATTTGCCGGCGACCTTGAACACACTTAACTTGTGTGTTATGAAAGACATTCTAAAATTCAAAATTATTTATTTGCAGAAACATTTTTTACAATAAGATGTTATTTGTTAGTAGTTTGATAAAATATTTATGCAAGTGACAGCAAGAGAGGTATTTATTAAAATTCTTTGTGGAGTGACCTTTATTATTATTATTATTATTAACTCCTTATTTGCACCACACAAGAAATACAAAAACAATGACATGAAATAAAATAAGGAAAAAGGACAGGTACAAAAGGCGGCCTTATCGCTAAATAGCGATTTCTTCCAGGCAACCTTAAGATTTCCTTTCTAGACACCTAGAGAACCTTTCTGTACATAGAAGGTACTATAAAGTCTTCTATGATAAAACAACTACACATAATAATGTAAATAAATTAGCACAATTTTCATTGTAAATCAGAGTATTTCAATGTTTAGTTTCCATTTATAAACTAAAACTTTAACATGTTACAAGGAGTATTTTTTTATATAATTTCACAGGAAGTCTATAGATTAAATTTGGAATTAGGGCAATTTCTAGCTCCATATGTGACAAAGGCAACTGAAATAAACTGTTGCAGTGTGAATGAAGAACATGGCTTACTTGTGTTCGGCACTGAGAGTGGCCATGTAGAGGCTTGGGACCCTCGCACTAAGTCCAGACAGGGGATATTGGATTGTGCATTACATTGTTCAGATTCCGAATATAAGTGAGTACTTTTCCTGTAATGTGTGATTAACTACAACAACAAGAACAATAAATATATATTTTTAATGAATTAAGTATATACTTAGATTAGAAGGAGTAGCTTCTCCTGTTTTTCAATTTCCAAATTATCCTCTATAAGTAATTGCTTATTAGGTATTCTGTAAATAACCAACATCTCAAAAGCTAGTCTAGATTTTAAATTGGGGTCCTTAGTAGTGACCCAATTTAATTAAAGTTTGAACAAACAGATAGTTTTGTGTTTTAGAAATAGATTAACAGACAATCTACTTAGATGTAATTTTATAATAACATAAAACAAATACTTAACCTGTTATAAATAAAACTATTTGATTGTTACAGAAATACAACTTTGCCAGCAATAAGTGCCATAAAATTCAATGGGGCACTGGAAATGGGAGTGGGTACATCCTCAGGCCATGTGCTGCTTTATGATATTAGGTCCAGCAAGCCTCTACTGGTAAAAGATCACATGAATGAAATCCCTATCAAGTGTATAGAGTTTCATAAACAGATGAATTATGTTTACTCTATGGATGCTAATGTTGTCAAAATATGGGACAAAAATACTGTAAGTTGATTTATCTAATTTAATTTCTTAACAGCTAGATAATACCAAAGACTGAAGAAGAAGATCTACTGTGGGAACTGATGTTTAAGAATAACAATCAAGACATTTTACATTTATAATATAACTATGGACATCCATAGTATTAAGATAATTGCAGTATTATACCTATTTATAATTAAAGCATAATGTGGTCTAGTACTTTTATGTGAAGACTAGATGACAGCAACTTTGTCAGTGTGGATTAAGGTTTTTTGATTTGGGAACTCTTTAATTTTCTGGGATAAAAATGTAGTCAATGTTCAAAAAAAAAAAAACAGGTTATAAGCTATTAAGCTATCTCCTTTCCCAGCCATGGCATTTTTGGCCATGGTTTGTATGTTTGGATGTTTAATGTCAATTTAAGATCTTAATTTAAAGATTTATCTATCTGATTTGGTCTATTACAGGGTAAGCAGTACACAAATATTGAGTCATCTGTGGATTTCAATGATTTATGTGTGATACCAAATACAGGGTTGACTATGATGGCAGTTGAAGATCAAAAAATGCAAATTCACTATGTACCATCATTAGGTATGTTACAAATTAGTTTTTTAAAATAAATATTATTGGAATGGAAAAGTAGTCTAGAAAAATTTTAACATTAGTAATTTTATTAAACGGCCGGGGTGAGAAGGCCTGCAAAAGAATTTACGTTTAGCAAAATTTTTAACATTAAGGAATCTGGCAAATCTGATTCCTAAGTTCAGAGTCCAGATAAAAATGTATGTATTCAAAATTTTCAGCTGGCCTAATGCTCTTTGATTAATTATAGGCCCAGCGCCTCGGTGGTGTGCGTTCCTTGACAACTTGACAGAAGAAATGGAGAGTTCAGCTTCACAAACTGTGTACGACGATTACAAGTTCGTCACCAAACAAGAGCTGGAGTCTCTCGGCTTGGATCACTTACTGGGAACCAACTTGCTGAGAGCCTACATGCATGGGTAATATAATCTGATTTTTTTTATGGTCAGATTTTTTCTCGGGCACACAATTCTAATTATTTTTATGAGTTGCTAGATGATGCCCACGACTTCATCCGCGTGGATTAAGGTTATTCGAATCCCGCGGGAACTCCTTAATTTTCCGGTATAATAGGTACCACACGGGATAAGACCCCACCTGCCATTGCCGGCCGCCGGCCGGGGTCAGGGCGGGGCTCACTCTTACAATATACCTAATATTAAAATGTAAAACATGATTTGCTGCGCACTGGGCACTGCCCACTGGCTATATTAGATGTCGACTATTATGGTTATTAGTGCTACCTGTGCGAAGCCGGGGCAGGTCGCTATTTATAATATTAGTATGCATGCCCGACAGTTATTCATAATATTCTCAAAGCTGTGTGAGGTCCACCAATCCACACTCATTCTGACACCTGTCTCGTAGGGCCAGCAATGACGATGAGGGTTCAAATGATGATGATTTAATATTGCGTTTCAGATATTTCGTGGATGTACGATTATATAAGAGGGCTAAGTCAATCGCCGATCCATTTGCCTTCGAAGAATATAAGAAACGCAAAGTTAGAGAAAAAATCGAACTGGAGAGACCATCCAGGATCATAGTCGAAGATACTTTGCCGAAAGTCAACAGAGATCTGGCGTCTCGTCTCTTGGAGAGCGACACAAGGAAAAAGAAGCAGACCGCCAATTTACTTAAAGACGACAGATTTAAGGTGAGACTAATATTACGAAGCATTTCTTCTTTTTTTCTAGTACAATAGAGACCCCTACTATTTATTATTATAAACGCGTACGTGTGTTTGTTTGTTGGTTTATCCTTCAATCATCCTGCAATAGAGCAACTGATCGATCGATTATCGCGTGGGTGTTGTTGAGGACCTGGAGAGTGACATAGTTCACTTTTTATCCCGGAAAATCATAGTTTCCCTAAGAATTTAAAACCTGAACCCATCATCTAGTTGTAATTCTGTAGGAGTGTACTTACCATTTAATAAAATACCACTTAATAAAATAAGGATTGATTGCACCATTGTTTGCCCACCAAATATTTCGTAAAGTAGATGGCACAAGTCAATGGGTGCGTTCCGAAATACACTGAGAGCACTGTAAGTCCCCAGTAAAGAGCACTGCCAGTGCTCGCAGTGCTTATAACGGAACACACACAATATTCTTACATAATAAGAGGAATATTAGATTTGACATAATACGTGAAACAATATAATGCCCGCAACTTCGCGTGGATTTAGATTTTTAAAAATCTAACGGGTTCTCAAATTTTTCGGGATAAAAATAGCCTATGGCTGACTCCGGGGATCCGTCTCTGAAGTCTGATGCGGGATATATCTGTGTCAAATTTCGTCAAAATCGGATAAGCGCCTGAAGAGGTAACAGACAGACAGTGTCGCATTTATAATATTAGTCTGAATATATTATGACCAAGTAGTTAACATTGTTAAACTACCTCGTTGGTCCAGTGGTTGGCATGTTCGCCTGCGGCCGACGAGGTCCCGGGTTCGAGTCCTGGGTCGGGCCATAATTGGGTATTGGGTTTTTCTGATTAGACATTCTCAGTACTAGCCCGGAGTTAGGAAGTTGGCGGTGTTTCACCCCCGTGCCTCGGAGAGCACGTTAAGCCGTCGGTCCCGGCCATTATCACTAACATGATAATAGTCGTCAAAGCCCGCCAACCCGCATTGGAGCAGCGTGGTGGGTCTAAGCTCTAATTCCCTCTCTCCTATGAGAGTGGAGGCCAGTGCCCAGCAGTGGGACGTTAATGGGCTGTAGTAGTAGTTAACATAATATTTAAACAATTACATTTTCTTATCTTTCTCTTAGGCTCTGTTTGAAAACCCTGACTTCGAAGTGGATAAGAAGGCCGACGAGTATCGTCTACTTAACCCTGTACTCTCAAGACTCGACCGGAGTAAAGAGAAACCTAAAGTAGAAATACAGCAAATGGAGGTATGCTATTCGAAAAATAAAAAATTGATTGTTTGTTGAAATTATCTTTAAGTATACAACAAATGTGTGATAAGGAGTTAAGATAGGATCTTAAACATTTGTCGACCAAAAAATGATGACGAATGTATTTCCGAACTTCATAGCACCTAAACACAAGTATCCCTGGACAACATTATTTTGAATTAAGTAGAACTGGACAACATTATTTTGAATTAAGTAGAATTTTCAGTATCAGATTTTGTTTTAAAATCACTTCTATAAAAAGAAATGCGTGTTTTAGCGACTGGCTATTTTTAACCGACTTCCAAAAAAGGAGGAGGTTCTCAATTCGGCGCGTATGTTTTTTTTTTTTTTTTTAATTATAATAAAAATTAAACGGTTGAACTCATGTTTTTTGCGGGAATATACCCGACAAATTTCGATCTCATTTACCGACTTATTCAAGAGTCTGTTCGCGAGATGCGGTGTAATACTGACTGTGCATTGCAAGACGCTGTTCGCGTTAGTTGTATATAACATTAAAAATTAAAATCACCCACGACAGTTCAAATTGAAACGTTAAATTAAAAAAAATCTAGTAAAGTATAATCGATCCAGCTTTGATAAACTCATGTTCATAGATAAAAACCTGACAGTGAAGACATGATGCAAAACTTCGGGGATGGTAATCTATGAGCTATCCTTGGCTATGGTCTAATTTTCAACTTTTGCACAGACAACATCATAACACTGCCTATGTGTGGTCTTTACTAATGTCTGTTATAGTTGTGTTTGAAAAAATCCTATTATTATCTGTTTTCTTTTAGACCGAGGACACTGAAGACAAAGATTCTGATCGCGAGTTATATGAAACCAGCAGCGACAGTTCCGATGATGAACGAACATGGGCGAAGGAAGTCAAAAAACAACACAAAATTATTCGATACAAAAAAGAAGATCAAGTTGACGAACCTAATGATGTTCAAAGTGAAAAAGTATACGAGTTTAGTAACGCCCCTAAAACTACTAATATCCGAAGCATCATGCAAGTGAGCAAAAAGAGTTTAGGAGACAGATTGGCTAAAGAAGGCGCTGTTGTAGTCTCCGGCATTGGAGGGAACAGAGAAATGAAGTTCAGTATGAGAGATAAGAAAAAGCCGTCGGAAATACAGAAAAAAATGAAAAAACACCACGAAGAAAGAAAACAGTTAGTTAGGAGAACTGGGTATCTAACTAAAAAGAAACTCCCTAAAATGTAATGTTTTGTACACTTTATGCTAAATGTTAATACATGTTTCTTTTATTCATTTGTTTTATTTTATCTGTGACACATTGAAATTCATAAGATTACTGTCGGTCTTTCTGCGTCAGCTCTTTGCTGAAGGTCGTGACCCCTTTTAATTAATGGGGTTAAAAAGTTATTGGGTTTTCTGTAAAGAAATTCTCAGAATAATTGGGGATGGGAAGTTGGTGCTGTTACATCCTTGCGCCTCGGAGAGCATGAAAGGGTCCTGGGCCTAATCTCTCTCCGGCGTGTCGGTTTGCTGTCCCATCGGACTGAGTGATGGAATTTAAATTCGGTCAGAGTAAGTAATATCGTGATTCTGAAATAGAATTTCAATAAAATCTGGACACAATCATGTCAATACATAGGTATATTTACTCATAGGTACAGTTGTAGTGATGACAATTCCCCCTGCAAATGCCAGCAAGTATTCAGGGAGCTAGTAAATTAATGAAAAATTCTAATCTTATATAAAATTATGTAATCTTTTGCATCAATGCAATGTCTAATGATATCACCTCAAATTTAGTTTAATGTAATTTAAAATTGTGCAATTGCAATTAAGTATCGAGATTCACGAATCACGCCTCGTTCTAATTTAATGTAAGTATGTACACAATGCGAAAACAAACAGTTTTTCTCGTCCCTTATCTTTTTAATGTAAGGGTATCGGAGTTCAATGTTAGTAACAAACTGTTGGTCCAGTATACAAAAACAGTAAACAAATGAACGTGCTTATAATATCATCTACACGAATCTTATTTATTTGCAATACATAATTAATTTACCGAATGCGAAATATACCGATTAAGACAACTATTGTCATACTATCCCAATAGGTGATATGTGCGGTTATTTAGAGAAATTTGAATTTTACGACTTCATTCTCGTACAATAAAAGTTACACAAAGTGTTCATAACATCTGCACAATTCTCGTACTTATAACTTTTACTACTTATCACCAAACAATTTAAAAGCTGCACTAAAATGCAGTTCATTGCTATGAGCAAGTATAAATATTATAAACTCGATGTAAATAATTACCAAAAAGTCAGAAAGTGTGGGTAATTCCTAAAATAAATAAACTTTGTCAATGTCAATGGATAAAGCATTTGATTACATTGTACGAGGGAACTGAAAATGCAAAACGACAATGGATCATACAGTAGTAGTGAGTATTAGAAATCATAAGTAATTATTTACTACAGTATTATCATTTGAATTACCGCCCATAAATAAAATAACGTTTACACATTACAAGAGTTATCTTTTTATATAATGTGCTTTGTTCGTAATTAAAGTATAGATATGAGCAATAAAGTGGCTAATGAGCTTTTATTTCAATGCATAGCTAGTGATCTGCTGGAGAGCCATGCACTGGGCAACGACAAGCTGGGCGTTCCAACTATGGAGAGATCCACTAGATCTAGCCTTGACGTCAATAGTGTCGAAGTGAGTGTATTTTGTTTGTTTTATATTTTACATCTCTCATATTCGGTAAGTAGGTCCTTATTACCCCCAAATGGAGCTTGTAGGTGACCAATTAGCGCTCTAGGGTAATAATGTAGCTAGAAAAGCCCTAGGGCGGTAAGTAATTAAAAAAAGTATGATGGTTAGATGTACGCGAACTTTTTGAAAGAGTGAAGAGTTTTTTTTTTAAATTACTTACCGCCCTTGAGCTTTTCTAGCTACCTACATTATTACCCTAGAGCGCTAATTGGTCACCTACAAGCTCCATTTGGGGGTAATAAGGACCTACTTTACCTCACAATCGAGATATAAAGCAGAGTAGTTAGCTCGGGTGTAAGCATCAATTGCACCCTCGAACTATAGGCGCCCTCCCTGCGCTCGTGCGCCTAAATATCTCGGGCTGCAATTGATGCCTTACAGCCCTTGGCTACTAATCTACTACCTATTACTTATTCAGATCATGGCCCTTTATTGCTTTTTCAAAACATCCTTTTGGTATAACCATAAACCATTAGGTAGGTTCAATAACTATGGTGTTTTTTTTATTGCAGATTGGTGAAATAACGGAATCTCCTGACACTGAGTATATGAGCACATCTGCCATTTTACACTATTGTAAATCAAAGGTTAGTGTTTTAACTACTTGATTATTGATCGTTTATTAACTTACCTACCCTAGAACAAGAGGGGTATGACTTTTCTTAAGAGCTTAGAATCTTATGAAACTTTACATTCAATATACTTACCGGTGTTTTTATCATAATTGATCGAGCTTGGCATCAAATCAATTTATATTTATAAAATACTAGCTGATGCCCGCGACTTCGTCCGCGTGGATTGAGGTTTTTCGGTTCCCGCGGGAACTCCTTAATTTTCCGGGATAAAAAGTAGCCTTTGTGCTATTCCAGACTATAATTTATCTCTGTGCCAAATTTCATCCAGATCCGTTCAGCCGTTGGAGCGTGATTGAGTAACAAACATCCATACATCCATCCAAACTTTCGCATTTATAATACTAGATGATGCCCGCGACTTCGTCCGCGTGGATTAAGTTTTTTGATTCCCGCGGGAACTCCTTAATTTTCCGGGATAAAAAGTAGCCTATGTCCTTCCTCGGGATGTAACCTAACCCTATACCAAATTTCATCAAAATCGGTTGAAAAGATGGGCCGTTAAAGCGTAGCAGACAGACAGACAGACAGACAGACAGACACACTTTCGTATTTATAATATTAGTATGGATTTATTTGATTATTTGACTAGCTGATGCCCGCGACTTCGTCCGCGTGGATTGAGGTTTTTTGGTTCCCGCGGGAACTCCTTAGTTTTCCGGGATAAAAAGTATCCTATGTGTTATTCCAGACTATTTTCGTCCAGATCCATTCAGCCGTTCGGGCGTAATTAAGTAACAAACATCCATACATCCACACATCCACACATCCATCCAAACTTTCGCATTTATAATATTTATAAAAAATATAAAATGGAAATATGAGCCGTTCGCCCGTGATGGTATTTTTATGTGTAGTTATGGGTTTTTAGTTGGATCATCTTGTTGATAACTGATAAGTTTTGTTTAATTGCAGATATTACTACCATATTTAAAACTTCTAACTATTATGGGATTGAGGCCCGTAGTGGATGCTTCAAATTCATCTAAATATGCAATTTGTTTTTCACATTTCCACTCTGCACAGGTTGCAGTATTTATGTTTGCTGGGTATATTCTTCAGTACATGGCATGTTTCAGGTAATTGTACAAAACTATTTATTGCTCAATGGTATAGGTAGTTAGTGGGTATTAAACTATTACATAAAGACCTACGAGTATCTAAAAAATCCATACTAATATAATAAATGCGAAAGTGTGTCTGTCTTTGTCTGCTACGCTTTCACGGCCCATCTGTTGAACCGATTTTGATGAAATTTGGTACAGCGGTAGGTTGTATCCCGGGGAAGGACGTAGGCTACGTTTTATCCCGGAAAATTAAAGAGTTCTCGCGGGAATCAAAAAATCTTAATCCACGCGAACGAAGTCGCGGTAAATAATTAAATATTGATTTCAAATTGAATTTCAAAAATTGAAGTCATTACTATATTTTGAAATCAGAACTTAGTTATATTAAACCTTGTATAATAATGGTCCAAGATCCCAGAGCCGCCAGACCTTACTTATTTTCTGAGAAACAAAATGTGTGTAATGTAGTAGCTTTGGCACGTAGATTTAACGTACGCATACTCGCAAATTTGGGGCGACGGCCAATTTATAGTTATAAGGTGCTAAAGGTACGTAAAAACGTTGCTAACTTTACTTATTTTCTGAGTGCTGATTTTTATGTATGTTGTACAGAATATTGTTAATAATTAATAATCAATACTCCCAGACTCATGCCCTGGGCCGTTATTTCTGCCAGACACTTTAAAGGTCGCAAAAACAAACTTAACTTTACTTATTTTCTGAGTCTTCATTTTTATACACGATACTCAGGGAACTGTTTCAATACTATTTGCAAGCAGCCAGACTAATCTGATGGGCCAAACATCCGCCAGACTCAATTTGAAATTTCGCTGTGATAAAATGTTCGCCTTATTTACAAGGTTTTAGGGACCTTTTTCATTGTGTGGAGTAAAGAAAACCATCAATTATTGCAATTTCTAGGCCTGTGTACGAAAAGCTTACGAAAATCCACAATAAATGGGGGTGAAATAAGGGTTGGAACCTTACATGAAGGTTCTAAGTTTTTGAAGTTAGGGACTTGAAAATCGGCATTAAGGTTATTAGTTTTAAATAATAATAACCTGTATAAGCAATTTTCTGAAAATCCACCCCAAAAGGGGTGAAATGGGGGTTGGAAGTTTATATGAAAATCCTATGTTTTTGAAGCTAGAGACATGAAAATCGGCACTTAAGTTTTTATTTTTAAATAATAAAAACCTGTATAAGCAGTTTTACGAAAATCCACAACAAAGGGGGTGAAATGGAAGTTGGAAGCTTACATGAAGGTTCTAAGTTTTTGAAGTCAAGGACTTTAAAATCGGCATTTAGATTATTAATTTTAAATAATAATAACCTGTGTAAGCAATTTTTCGAAAATTCAGCCCAAAGGGGGTGAAATGGGAGTTAGTAGTTTGTATGAAAGCTCTATGTTTTTGAAAACATGGAAATCGGCATTTATTTTCAATAATAAAAACCTTCTTAAGCATATTATAGCCGCAAGAATGTTAAGAACTTTGATAAGAGCAACGTACCACAGTGTAAAAGTGAGCTTCTGCAGCAGTTTCGGCAGCGAATTATATAAGCAGCTTTTGTGCTTATTTGACAGAACCTATAATTTTTAAACCTGAAAATAACGGATGGATGTTGCAAAACAACAATTACCATTTTAACTGGTTCGATGGGGACCAATTACCGGGGTTTGTAAGAGAATCCCTTGAAGTAGAATCAGGTATTTTACTCTCACTTCATATTGTTTTTATAAATTTTGAAGCTATTCGAAACTTTATTATTTTATTTGATTTAACAGACAATGATATTGACGACGATAAAGATTTGAATATTCAACACCAACAGAGCTTAACATGCACACAACGAGATTATCTCGCGACGAGAGAGAGAGAGATGTTGTCGTTGCCAGCTGTTTTGTTTACCCTAACATGCACAAAATGCGATATATTACAAGAAAAAAATATTCGGCATGTAAAGGTTCGTAGAGAAAAATACCACAGATAATAAATATTACTCTCATCTTTACTTTTGACGTAACGAGTTAGGTAGTAGTAACCATGTTAGGTTCGGTAGACAAATAGAGATAACGGGTAGATATAATTTTACTCGTTGTGTGCATGCTAGCCCTACAGGATTGGCTAGATGACGAATTACCAAACTTCGACGATGACGATAGTGATGATTATTAAAAATAACATTTAATTAAAATATTTTCTTAAAATTTTAATTATTTGATTTCATTTTCATCATTATTATCATTGAAATATACTTAAATATTAAGATAATAAAAGCAGATATTTATATGTATATTTTTCGGGATAGCCTTCCGCGTGGCCGTGGGTGATGTATATCTATTTTTTATAAAGAAAAGTAACATTCTTGTGATAAAATTTTTTATTTAAGTTGGAAACCGTTTAAGCCTTTATAAACACTTGAAGCCTGGCAGCATATACGTCCATTATTCAGGTCACGTTGTAGATTTCACAAATATATTTTTGTTTTGAATTGAACACATTTTGCTCTAGGTCTTCACAGCTGATTAAGTCTAGCTCACTGAATCTCCTCATGTCACTCCTATGTCCTTCCCCGGTATATAGCCTACCTCTATACCAAATTTCACCAAAATCGGTTGAAAAGATGGTCCGGGAAAGCGTAGCAGACAGACAGACAGACAGACACAGTTTCGCATTTATAATATTTCGGATTTAGATATGAGCATAGATAAACATATTTATTAGTACTAGTGGTCGCCCGCGACTTCGATCGCGTACAATTTCTGATTTCCTATAAGATTATAAAATTTTCCCGCTGCAAAAGGCATATCCAATGAGGCTATAATATATTATGTATAGCTTACGAAGGTATTTATTATTTAAAACTACTTAATAAGTTAAATGCCGATTTTCATGTCTCTATCTTCAAAAACATAGAGCTTTCATACAAGCTACTAACTCCCATTTCACCCCCTTTGGGCTGAATTTTCGAAAAATTGCTTACACAGGTTATTATTATTTAAAATTATTAATCTAAATGCCGATTTTAAAGTCCTTGACTTCAAAAACTTAGAACCTTCATGTAAGCTTCCAACTTCCATTTCACCCCCTTTGTTGTGGATTTTCGTAAAACTGCTTATACAGGTTTTTATTATTTAAAAATAAAAACTTAAGTGCCGATTTTCATGTCTCTAGCTTCAAAAACATAGGATTTTCATATAAACTTCCAACCCCCATTTCACCCCTTTTGGGGTGGATTTTCAGAAAATTGCTTATACAGGTTATTATTATTTAAAACTAATAACCTTAATGCCGATTTTCAAGTCCCTAACTTCAAAAACTTAGAACCTTCATGTAAGGTTCCAACCCTTATTTCACCCCCATTTATTGTGGATTTTCGTAAGCTTTTCGTACACAGGCCTAGAAATTGCAATAATTGATGGTTTTCTTTACTCCACACAATGAAAAAGGTCCCTAAAACCTTGTAAATAAGGCGAACATTTTATCACAGCGAAATTTCAAATTGAGTCTGGCGGATGTTTGGCCCATCAGATTAGTCTGGCTGCTTGCAAATAGTATTGAAACAGTTCCCTGAGTATCGTGTATAAAAATGAAGACTCAGAAAATAAGTAAAGTTAAGTTTTTTTTTTGCGACCTTTAAAGTGTCTGGCAGTAATAACGGCCCACGGCATGAGTCTGGGAGTATTGATTATTAATTATTAACAATATTCTGTACAACATACATAAAAATCAGCACTCAGAAAATAAGTAAAGTTAGCAACGTTCTTACGTACCTTTAGCACCTTATAACTATAAATTGGCCGTCGCCCCAAATTTGCGAGTATGCGTACGTTAAATCTACGTGCCAAAGCTACTACATTACACACATTTTGTTTCTCAGAAAATAAGTAAGGTCTGGCGGCTCTGGGATCTTGCTCTATAATGTTTTAGGTACGTATTCGTCTTATATGAACTACGAATTATTTTGTGTTTTCATAAAATATTAATTTTGTTTACAGGCGAGACAGAGGTTTTTGTTATAAATTGGTACCATTAGCGCTTACGTCGTCGTTTGAATACGATGCCTACAAGCAAGTGTGCTATGGCAATGTCGCATTCACCTATATTGGGCCCAGTGTATTGCATTTTGCTGGGTTCCTGTACGCGTTATACCTCTTCAGAATATCCGATAATGAACAGCTGCAAAATCTTATGGAGAGGGTAAGGTCATATTTTATTGCATTTTAGTGCGTCGAGTGATCGTAGCCTATTTCCAGGTCCTCAACTCCTCCTTCGCGTCGTATTCCTCATTACTGAGGGTCGTGAACCCTTTCCATTAATCACATAATGGTCGGAGTTTTATTGGGATAATAATGCGGTGGGTTCCCAGTTCCCACGTCCTTCCGCATACGACTCAGCTAAGAGTAATAAACTCTTAGGTTTTTGTAACGATTATTATCAGATGTTAGTGATAATAACCGGTACCGACGGCTTAACGTGCTCTCCGAGGCACGGAGGAAACGAAAAGACCAAATTCGAACCTCCAAATTCGGTCACCCATCCAGTTACCGACTTGGGTCAACGTTGCTTAACAATCGCAATCGACTGATATGCGTTGTCACAACTAGGCCTCTCGTCCCTCAACTACTCTCAGGTCCTCAACTATACCCATGCAAAAAATCAAGTTGATCCGTTACTCTGTTGCGGCGTGATTGAAGGACAAACCAACAAACAAACACACCTTTGCATTTATAATATTACTAGAAGATGCCCGCGACTTCGTCCGCGTGCATTGATGTTTTTTGATTCCCGCGGGTACACTTCAATTTTCCGGGATAAAAAGCCTATTTCCTTCCCCGGGATGTAACCTATCTCTGTACCAAAGGGGTTGTTTCAAATTTTCTTACTAAAAAGTTCAATTTACGAGGTACAATGCGAAATTATTTTGCAAAATAAAAGCGCAACAACATGCGTTCATTTTGACATTGACGTATATTACACGTGTGTCATGATGACATTTGACATAAAATTAGGGAAATGTGAATTAACCTTATAATATCCAACAGCAGACAGCAGTCAGATTGATGGATGGATGCGCTGCGAGAGTTGCTATTTTACAAATGTACCTAATTAAACATTTTATTTTTGTACCTCACTGTAAAACTGCCAAAAAGCATATTTTATTTTGTTTTCTATGATTTTATACTATTTTTTGGAATACTGTACAAGTACCTGGCCCAAGATGAAACAACCCCTTTCATAAAAATCAGTTGAGTAGTTGGCCAGTGAAAGCGTAGCAGACAGACGGACAGACAGACACACTTTCGCATTTATAATATTAAGTATGGATGATTCCTAAAATCCTAGCACCTAGTCTTCTCCACGGAAAGTCGTCATACAAAGGTGTTAAATGTAAAACAAAATGGGCCGTCGCGTCGCAGCGTCTCGTGATGCTAGAGATATCTAGAGATATCTACTAGAGCAGTGTTTCCCAAACATTGTTCTGCAATGACCCGGTTTTCACACTGCCCCTTCGTGACCCACTTAATACTTTTAAACCCAAACTGGTTCCATTAGGTAAAATAATACAAATTTATTAATAGTAAAAATGTTTTATTAATACTAAATATTTTGGTATCGCCTATTTAGTCGCAAAATTTTAGTGCGCTCACCGCTTACGAATATAAATTACAATGCGTCGATCGATATCAGGTATTATTTTTAAAACAAGGCGGGAATGTTGCGACCCGGTATATAATTTTGATGGCCCGGTACCGGGTCGCGGCCCGGCTAATGGGAAACGCTTTACTAGAGCCATAAACTTTATATTATGAAGTGGTTATGTTAACTGTTAAGGCATACTTTGATTGGTCGATCTCAACGATAAAATTCAAAATTCAATAATTCAAAATTCAAACCTTTTTTATTAAGTGCTTTCGAATCGTCAAATGAATCTACCACTGGTTCACACACTGGAATAACACTAGATAATATAACACTAGATATAACACTAGACTTGTGTTTTTGGTCTGGTCTGGTGGGAGGCTTCGACCGTGCTAGTTACCCACTTTCCACCCTATACCGGCAAAGACGTACCGCCAAGCGATTTAGCGTTCCGGTACGATTCCGTGTAGAAACCGACTAGGGGTATGGGTTTAATATAACTGCTATACCCCTTAGACGGCATCATCACTTACCATCAGATGAGATCGCAGTCAAGGGCTAACTTGTAGTGGAATAAAATAAAATAAAAAGTTGTGTGAAAAAAACCAACCTATAGATAGGTACTTTAGGCATAGTATAGGGCAAAATTTAAAAAATAAAATTTTACATTTTCAGGTTTTTCTCCTGTCTTCATACGCGCCTCAAGGCATGCCTACGGCCAAACCCAAGCGTTTGCTGCGGATGCTCTGGTTCTTCATTATTCTTAGTGTCTTGTGGATGTGTATATCACTGGTCTCCGTCAACTTGATGATGGCCAAAGGAATTATTATGTTCAGGTGGATGGAGTCGAGGTATGTTCCATGAAAATGTTATGTTACACTTGGTTACATTTTTATTAGACAGTTGGTCTCATATAGGGTGTCATTTGGATTTTTTCTTTAAAATTGTAATAAAAATAGGTACTTACATGGGATAAAAATTAACCTTTCGGAGAAAACAGGGCAGCCAAAGTAACCGAGCGAACTAATGACGACTTTATCTTTAAAAACCGGCCAAGTGCGAGTCGGTGCGCGAGTTATAAATGATTAAGTTAAGTTTTAAATTATTAAAAAAAAACGACTTAAGTACTTACTAGATCTCGTTCAATTGGTTGGAGAGGGACGACGACACACATTTTACCACTTTAGAAGTGTCTCTCGCGCAAACTGATATATGATGACACACAAATGATATTACTACTATAAGGGTTCCGTTTTTACCAAATTTGGCTACGGAACCCTAAAAATGTTAACCCTTTCTGAGATAGGAAGGATTTACCCGCTCGAATAAGTATTTTATTCTTATATCCCCTTTACCACTTTACCTAAGCGTAAATCTTGTACTAGCACTAGGTACGGTGAACTTCAGACCACTTCTTTACTGTTCACCACTCAGAGCTTGGATAGAAGCAGCCGTTACTTTGCGGAAGTCCATGATAAATTGATAATAAAGGAACTATAAGTTTAATTCGCTATAATCCGCCAAAACAGAGAAATCTATGCGGTACAGCGTGTAGCTTGTGATATTCACTAGGTACCCAGTAAGCCAGCATTTCACACTGGCACAACACCACACCACACAAACCTTACAAATTATTCTCAACTAGCTGATGCCCGCGACTTCGTCTGCGTGGATTGAGGTTTTTCGGTTCCCGAGGGAACTCTTTAATTTTCCGGGATAAAAAGTAGCCTATGTCCTTCCCCGGGATATAACCTACCTCTATACCAAATTTCAGCAAAATCGGTTGAAAAGATGGGCCGGGAAAGCGTAGCAGACAGACAGACAGACAGACACACTTTCGCATTTATAATATTAGTATGGATATGGATTTACTTTTCACTCTGACACCGGAGGTCTTCATTCAGTAGATGTTGTTTCGACAATGTACGATTGTAAAGATCTTTACAATCGTGCATTTTGGAAGATTTGTGTGGTGTTGTAGTGTTGTGCCAGTGCGAATTTCTGGCTTACTGGGTGGTGAATATGACAAGCTACACGCTACCACATAGATTTCTGTTTTGGCGGATTATAGCGAATTAAACTTCTACTTCCTTTATGACCACTCAAAGGCCATCACCATTCACGAAACTGCCAAATGCATAAACTAGCGTCTAGCAAGTCGTTATACTTCAGCTTACAAGCATTACAATAGGGATGACGCCTATATCAAAAATAAATTATTTCTTACTGATTAATTATTAAATAGAGGGTCTTCCAAAATACCTAAAATTCACATCCTCGGTTAGTTTTAAGTTTGATAAAGAAAGAAAGAAGAAAGAAAGAAACTACATTTATTCAAAAATGGTGTTGCAGACAAACACCTGTCATACATGTCTGTACACACAAATATGTTTTTCTGTGACACCACCCGGAATGGGTGTACAGCTCAGCCGTGTGCCCAGCATCATACATACAAATGCAAGCATGATGCCGGACGCTGATTTTCAGCCGTGACCCGGGTGACGTCACAGCCAACGGATGCGAATACTTATACTTCTATAAACTTTAACAATAATTCACAAATCTTTATTTCACTAAACATAAGTCAAAGCAAAATCACATATTGTATTATTCATATTCAACGCCAAAACAAGAGAAGCAACAAACTAAATATTATGTGAGTAAACATTAAAGAAATATATACAAATATTAAAAGAATTTTAAATATTTAATTATAAACGTATATATTGAGAAGATATTATACAATAGACTACATGCAAATAAATTAAAAGAATTATACGCTGAATGTATACAAATTATAAAATTGTAAACTTTTTATTAAATACTATATACTTAATCGATATATCAACAGCGACATTTTCATGTTCCGTTTGTTTCAACAAAATGTACTGTTTTAACCATAACCATTTTAAAATATTGATTAAAGAAAAAAAGTGCGTTGAAATTTGATGACGTCACAACTGTGAATTTCATACAACTTCCATACTAGAAGTGCGTTTTTAAGTTTGATAAAGAGTTGCTGATTTGATTGAGTTGTCATCATCCTTATTTTCAGTTCAGGTGAAATGTTGTTGGGGCTTAAGATCCTTCTAATAATTAGCACGCTGATCCACGACATGGTGCAGGCCACCGTCATCACGAGCTACTGCCTGCAGGCGCAGCTGCTGCAGGCGCATCTTATGTTCCTGAAGGAGCGCCTCTTGAACAGAACCATCACACCGTTGAATTGGATGAGGGTAGGTTCAATTATTTCGTAGTACATATCTCGTAATTTTTATACCTCTACCCCCTAATATGGAACCAGAAAATTGTTTTGCAAGTTTTCGGATTTAAGATTTAAATAGCTTTTTCCATTCTAAAAATGCTGAATGACTTTCAACGTAGATATGTAAATATAAAGATTCAATGGAAATTAGAATTAATTAATTTTTGTTTAACATAAGTATATTTAATAAGGTACAATAGGACTGTCATATATACATATTGTATAAAAGCCCTGTAAAAACAAATAAAGATAATTAAAAAAAAAAAAATGTGTGTTTACATTTTCAGGAAATATCTGAATTCCGGAAGCTGCTGAAATATTTGAACAATGACCTCGCCCCAGCCGTTTGCTTGTTCACCATCGTGAACATATCGTGGGCTGTATCGGGAATCATGTGGCTCCTGAATTTGGACAGAGTGGACACCGGCACAGAACCCATAGCAGGGCTCAGCGTGCTCAACCAGTTACTATGGGTATCTGCGGTCCTGGTTCCTTTCATCCAGGTTAGTTTGATAGCCGGAGCGTAAAATAGAAAATAATGTGGCCAATTCTGTGTAACACAATCTCTAAACTAAAATGACAGCTTTACAGTCCGCCTACGCTAAGCTATAATGGGGCTGATTCTGTAGTGCACAATCTCTAAACTAAAATGACAGCTTTACATCTAGTTCTGTCCCTTTCCGCAGGGATTATTATGAAAGGATTAGCAATATTTGTAATGCTGTCATTTTAGTTAAGTTTAGAGATTGTGCACTACATAATCGGCCCCAATGTCATTTTAGCGTAGAAGTTAGGCCACAATAATAGTGCACAATTGGGTATTTGACATTTGTATTTGGGTATTTTTACTAGTAAAATCAGCAATTTTTTTTCAAACTTCGCAACGGGTATTTAGTAGGTATGGGAGTTTGTATTGAATACTGAATTGTACTGAAATACTGAATCAAAGTTTGTCACACTTTTTTGTTTTTAAAATTGTTATCATACTAATATTATAAATGCGAAAGGGTTTGTTTGTTGGTTTGTCCTTCAATCACGCCACAACGGAGCAACGGATCGACTTGATTTTTGGCATGAGTATAGTTGAGGACCTGAAGAGTGACATAGGCTACTTTTTATCCTGGAAAATTAAGGAGTTCCCGTGGGAATCAAAAAAACTTAACCACGCGGACGAAGTCGCGGGCATCAGCTAGTTCAACATAAAACTATCAGGGGACGTAGATAATACGACTTTTGGGAGATCCTCTAAAGTCTAATATATATCAATTCATTTGACTAGTAGTCAAATACCCAATCAGTGTGATCGCAAACACAGGTGCTCTCTCTTTTCCCTTACTCTCGTAAAACGGAAAAACCGGCCAAGTGCGAGTCGGACTCGCGCACCGAGGGTTCCGTACAAACCTGTAGTAAGTTTCACGATTTATGACGTATTAAAAATAAAAATTACGTTTGTTGTATGGGAGCCCCCCTTTAATATTTACTTTATTGATATTTAATTATTTGTTTTGAAAGGTAATATACAAGTTAATATTCTGTGAAAATTTGAACCGTCTACCTGTTACCGTTTTTAATATTGAGCAAAAAAATACGAAAAAACACGTTTATTGTATGGGGACCCCCCTTAATATATATATTTTTTTAATTTTTAGTATTTGTTGTTATAGCGGCAACGGAAATACATCATTTGTGAAAATTTCAGCTTTCTAGCTATCACGGTTTATGAGATACAGCCTGGAGACAGACAGACAGACAGACAGCGGAGTCTTAGTAATAGGGTCCCGTTTTTACCCTTTGGGTACGGAACCCTAAAAACTGACAAGAGAAATCCGGCGCAGAGCGGAAGGTTCTCAGAGGCACTGGGCTAACACAGCCTACTTCCGAACTCCGTGCTAGCACCTTGCATATAATTTCTTACAATTTTAATATTGACGTAGACGACCTTAATACACACTGATGTGTCAAATAGAAAGAATAATAAATAGATAGATAGAATAATAGATAGTCCTTATCAGTCCATATGTAGGTACGTGTTATGCTAGTAGTGGTTATAAGATAACTGTAAAACTTCCGTCATCTCGCGACAAAGATAAAACTTTCCATATATTATTACCTAGTTCCGTTTAAAACGCGTGGGATACTAAACTAGTCTTTATTTAGCACTAAGTTTTAGTGGCCAAAGGCAGTGTTGAGCGTTCTTGTCTTAACGTGTGGAGGTTCCGGGTTCGATCCCCGGCAGGGTCAATTTGGAAATTTATAATTTCTGAATTTTCCCTGGTCTGGCCTGGTGAGAGGCTTTGGCCGTGGCTAGTTACCACCCTACCGGCAAAGACGTGCCGCCAAGCGATTTGGCGTTCCGGTACGATGCCGTGTAGAAACCAAATAGGGGTATGGGTTTAATATAACCGCCATGCCCCTTACAGGTTAGCCCGCTGCCATCTTAGGCTGCATCATTACTTACCATCAGGTATCGCAGTCAAGGGTATAAAAAAAATGGCTACTGTAACAGTTTTTTTTGTGTAGGCTGCACGTCTAACGAAGGAGTGCCGACACACGCAATCAGTAGGGCACGAGCTGTGTGTAAGGCCCTTCCTACACCAGGACACGTCGCAGGAAGAAATCAGCACGGTTCTCGCGTACGCCGCGTCGCTGCGGCTCCGCGCCAAGCTCTTCCGCTGCCCCATCGCGGGCCGGTACATCTGCCTGCTGACCACACTCACACTCATCGTACTTTTCGCATTAGGAATGTGCCATTATTTGCAATGATTCGAATCGAATTTAATTGATTATCTATAAATTATACCTGATTAATATATTTTTAATAATTAAAAATATTACTATTTTTGTTTAATTTGTCATTTAATATCGTTACGATAACATTTGCTACCTTTCTCTTTCGGGAACAATAAGTAATTTACAATAATTTAATAGAATCGAATTTAGTTGATTAATTATTATAAAAATATTAACTTATCTAATATATTTTTGAATAGAATTACTAGAATGATTATTTATTATTGTTTCATTTGACTATCGATAGGTACCTATTTACAATAACATATTTTGCCCACTACCGCATCGCACGCCGACTGGCATCTGGCACAGTCACTGTAACCGTACTTTTCAAATTAGAAAAGCGCCATTATTTACAATGACTCGAAAATTTAAAAAAATATAATGTAATAGATTAATTATTTTTGTTTCATTTTGTCAATATATCGTTACAATAACATCCGTCCACTATAATGAATGTTGTATTTTAACTATTAGACTATTAACATCGCAGGCCGATACGAGGCTACAGTCAATGCAGTATTGACAGTCGTGCGGTGTCGCAGTTAGTTGCAAGTGAACCGCTTTAATAGAAAATCAACCAACCGCGAATCCGACAGTCATGTTGCATGTGTGTCGGCTCAACGCGGTGCGCCGTGAGTTTTATAATGCAAGTGTAATCATAATCTGCAACAGTGCTGGTTGTCTTAACGCAACAGAATCCTAATTCGACTGTCGCATCTTGCGGCGTAATCGGTTAATGGCTATTATTTGAAGGAGCGAAGCGAAGGTCTCCGAGTTTAATTGAGTGAATTGGCACTTTTCCGTCTGTCCGTCCGTCAGACCTATAAAACTTTCGAATTAATAAAATTCCTTAAAATTCACACCAGATATTGGTCAATTATTTTATCGAACGCCATAATCCCTTAACAGATTACGTCCATGTTGGGTTATTATAGAAAATGTGTTCCTGGTATTTATTGGCTTACGAATATGTTGCTGGATAAAAATAATAATTACAAATTATAGTTATTCCTTTTATTTTTATTTTTACAACAAAAGTTTAAAATATTTAAAGACCACAACAAAATAAAATACATTGACACAAATATTTGGCTATAACGATCCATATCGAAATAAATCACTACTAATCTACTTCAACCCTTGGATAACGTAGATAATGAAGTGACGTTCCGTTCAAACCGATTTCGTACGTCACTTCCTGTGTGCTTAGCATGCGCACAACGAGAATGGGGCTGATTCTGTAGTGCACAATCTCTAAACTAAACTAAAATTAGAGCATTACAAATATTGCTAACCCTTTCATAATACTCCCTACGGAAAGGGACAGAACTACATTTAAAGCTGCCATTTTAGTTTAGAGATTGTGTTACACAGAATCAGCCCCATTATCTCGCGACGAGAGAGAGAGATGTCGTTGCCGGCAAATTTTTCATTTACCCTAATATGCACAAAATGCGGTATATTACAAGAAAAAAAGAGAAAAATACCACAGATAAGAAATATTACTTTTATCTCTACTTTTGACGTAACGAGACAAGTAACCATGTTAGCTTTGGTAGACAAATAGAGATAACGGGTAGACATAATTTCACTCGTAGTGCGCATGCTAGCCACTTGCTGGTCATTTGTTCGCTGTCTTTGGTCGTGCGGACTAGTGCACGTGTTCGACGAGGCGCGCTCCCCACCACGAGTGCACGTCACTGAGCGCGGCGTGCGGCGCGCCCGCGCTGTTGTGCGTCGCGTGCGCTCGGCTGTTGTTCTTCGCCGTGACGCCGCCCGTAGCCGCGCCCGCCGCTATTGAACGAACGACAACATAATATTATAAGAGACTAGATGATGCCCGCGACTTCGTCCGCGTGGATTAAGGTTTTTTAATTCCCGCGGGAACTCCTTTATTTTCCGGGATAAAAGTAGCCTATGTCCTTCCCCGGGATATAACCTACCCCTGTACCAAATTTCAGCAAAATCGGTTGAAAAGATGGACCGGGAAAGCGTAGCAGACAGACAGAGAGACAGACAGACACACTTTCGCATTTATAATATTAGGATAACTGCACTTTTGGTAACTATCGCCAGAAAGGCTTATTCAGTATTAGGTGGATGTAGATCAGCTCTCCACTGATGACAAACGTGAAAGTCGCATGCGGATGGGCCTTTCGCTAGAAATGGCCGCTCAAAGACGATTTATGGTTACCAAAAATGAACCATAACTTGAAAGGCTGATTTTTGGACACGAATACAAAAATGTATAAAACCATCTTCACGTAAGCAAACGGGCGTTGAAAACCAGGTATATAAACTTACGTGTTGTTGTCTTTTTATTGAGAGCCGGGTGTGGGTCACTTAAAGTTGGCTGTAAATATTTCTTTACTGGGCTCTCGGGCCTGCAATATTAAAAGCAGGATTGTAATGTACACTCAAAAAATTTTCAAGAGCAGAAAGCCATGTATAAAATCCTTACCTTGGTATAGTAACTGAAGGTAGGCCGGCTCTTTTAAATTGGCTTTTACCGGAAGAGCGCTTTGGTTGCGTGTCCAGCGACGTCACAACTGTAAAATTGGTTTGGTTTGTTTCGTATATTAGTAGGTAGTAATATTTCAAGATACATATTTATATTTATTCTTCGCTTAGACTTATAAAAGGCGCTTACGAAAGTTAGATCGGTATAGTAGGTACAATACAACATTGATAAAAGTTTACATTGATATGTCATAAAATTAATAAGTTACCCAAGTACCTAGACACAAACTTTAAATAATATTATTTACAAATTACAATGTCGTAGCTTCATAATAAAAATGTCATAATAATTATATTAGAATTTTTAAAAAAAGGTACTTACATAATTTTAATGTCATAAAATAAATGTACAAGTGCATATGTAAGTACATAATTTTTAAGACTTGTTCAAAATACCTAATTGTCAAAGAAAATCTGCCTCTTACAGTTGATACGCATGATCAAATAATCACATAATCACGGTTATATTTGAGTGACATAATAATTTTCGACTCTCCACGTTAGTTTAAGAGCCTGGATCCATATAAAGACTCATAAATGCATCGATCTATCAAATAAATGGATAAATGCGAAAGTGTGTCCGTCTTTTCGAAACCATTTTAGGGCTCAACCGTTGACCCGAAAAAATTACGAAGTTTGGCACAGAGATAGCTTGGCATCCTGGATGAACTTAGAATTATTTCTATCCCGGGAAATCGTAGAGTTCAGACGGGATTTCAACTAACCGGCCACAGTGGCAGTGGACTTGAGTAAGTATTAGATAAATTAAAATGTTCATAGAGAACTCACTTGACATAATGGGCTGCGATGTAGATTCAGTAATTTCAGTGCGACCCGCATTTGCGGAAGTTTGCTGTAACAATCAAAATATAAAATACAACAATTACACCCTGTAATCGTAGATTTACACAGTATATGGGGACAGCGTTTAGTCTTAATATCATCAAAACACACTTATCTGTATTCTTCTTGAATAATCCATACTAATATTATAGGTTAATAGAATAGGTTACATTCTGGGAATGGAAATTTACTTTTTGTCGCGGAAAATTAAGGAGTTTCCCCGGGAATTTTAAAAAAACAAACTATGCGGACAAACTCGCTGGCATCTTTTAGTAGATCAAATTTTTTTTATTCGTTATCAAGACTATGTTTAGCTTTTCCATAAATTACCAAGTAACCTTCAAAAATTACAAAAGTAGCCATTTCACCGGTATTATCAAATAATTAATAATTGACGAAGATAATAAATAAGGAAGAACATGCAGAAATGTTCTTCTTTTATTATTCTTGACAAAAATATTAAATTCAGTCCAGGGTAGGAAACAGGAGAATATGTTACTTGGAATCTATAACGAGCCCGCTCGTTCGGACACAGCCGGCCACATTTTCTCTCAAGTTTTCAATTATAGTACCTATAATAGGGATGATGCCTATATCAAAAATAAATTATTTCTGATTATTAAATAGAGGGTCTTTCAAAAGACCTAAAATTCACACCTTTGGTTAGTTTTAAGTTTGATAACCATTTTAAAATATAGATTAAAGAAAAAAAGTGCGTTGAAATTTTATGACGTCACAACTGTGAATTTCATACAACTTCCAAACTAAAAGTGCGTTTTAAAGTTTGATAAAGAGTTGCTGATTTGATTGAGTTGTCATCATCCCTATAAATTACCTGAGCCTCGGCTTCTTGTTTTTCCTTTTCCTTGTCGCTGCTAAATTCTACCGGCTGTTCATTAGTCTTCCTTAGACCTGCTATAAGACTTGTTTGTTGTTTCTGTAAAATTTACAAATCACCTGTCAGTCAGTTTGAAGACAACTGAAATATTATCAAGGTACAGTCGAAGTCCATCTATACTAATATTATAAATGCGAATATTTGGATGTATGGAATCGGGTACTAACGCTAGAAATACATCTATCTGTTAAAGAAATTGGTATTCTAACAGTAGCCTCGCAATATACATATTTACAGTAATATAATTTTTGTAAAACAGCACATCCATAATTACAAAAAAATATGCGATCTGCACGATAAGCAAACTAGAGGCCGTAATAGGCTCGTGACTCCATCGCTCCGCCTCAAAAAACTCAGAAGGTGAAAAAAGGTTATTATACTGTTGAAGATTATGTAAATGATAGAGGAGCTTGGATTTGATCGCTCCAGCAATGCTAAGGACAGCGGTTACTTAACTATGTACACATTGATATAATAATAATTGTAAATGAATTATTTAAAAAGAGCAACCACCGAGTTTCTTGCTGGTTCTACTCGGTAGGAATGGCATTCCGAACCAGTGGTAGATTCACTTGACGATTCAAAAGTACTTGTAAAAGTTTTGTTGAATAAAAAACATTTGAATTTTGAATTTTTTTATACATTAGACATGAGTTAGAGTTAGACACGACGCAAGGCATCACGTGACTTCCTGTCTCGTGTCTTGTTGTGTCATTAGTTGCTAACATCGCTACAATGAGAGCTACTCACACTGCTGTTGGCGCGGATCTTCTTGAGGCAACCCTCGAGCCAAGTGCGAATGGTTTGCTTCGCCACCTCCTCTTCAATCAAAAACTCAAACTCTTCACGCGCAAGCAATTCCTCCATTTGCAATGACTTGCGGATGTCGACCGTACGATACGACAGCATACTGAAAGAAAAGAAAAGAAAAGTTGCTCCACCAGCTGAAACCACGTGGGTTTTTGTGCTGTGCTAATGTTAAGAGGACAGATAACTGAGTGTTTCTCATTTGTTTGCCAAAGGGCATCCTCCCGCCAACGTCAGACTTTTCCGATAATCGGGCCGACTTTTTTAAGAAAAGAAAAAGTTAGTTATTAAGAAAGTAGTCTATTGAGATTAATAAAAGTATAAATCTATACTAACATTATAATTGCGAAAGTTTGGATGGGTGAATGTTCGTTACTCAATCAAGCCAGAACAGCTGAACGTATCTGGATGAAATTTGGCACAAAATTAGATTATAGTCTGGAATAACATATAGGCCACTTTTTATCCCGGAAAATTAAAAAGTTCCCGCGAGAACCAAAAACCTCAATCCACGCGGACGAAGCCGCGGGCATCAGCTAGTCGTCTATATTATGTCAAATGCACTCCCATGATTGGTTGTGTGAATATTTAGATTTTCACAGCCACTTTTTGGCACCTGTCTAATCTTGTATAAATATAACCAATAACCATGATATTATTTCCGTTCAAAGCTTAAATAAGCTAGAAGGCTCATAAATATGGCGGTACAGGTAATTATATAATCAAATCATAGAACAGCCCCCCAATCATGTAAGAATGGCCGATGAAATCGTTAAAGTTCTGCGGCAAAGTAAATAAACCATAACAGCATTAATTTAGGGCTCAATTTCGTGTACCCATTCTTATACGTTTAGGTATGTACGATACTCGTATAAGAATGGATACACGTATAAGAATGGATACACGAAATTGAGCTCTAATTCAATGCAGTTATGGTTTATATTACTGTGACGCTGAATTTACTATTTGATCGACAATTCTTACATAATCGGGGGGCTGGTATGTAAGATACAATTTTTTCTCCTCGTCCTGTACAATTCCACTTACTTGATAACATCATGGAATGTCACGTCTTCGCCATTATGTAACCTTTCCAGCTCATAGCACATGTATTTGAACAGGAGTCTTTCCTTGTGGGTGTCACACTCCAAACGGCCTTTCAACAAACGCAATATGAACTTCACCTAAAAAATAAACTTAACAAGTTGAAAAAAAATACAGTTACACTCATTATTTAAAAGTTTGTTTTAGTTATTAGTTTTTGGATGTCACCTTTCGAACTGGTATTACTCCTTTTTGGTGAACATCAACTATGTTCCAAGTGTTTTGGAAATTCCTTATATCAGCGTACGACAGTAAAGCATCTTCTTCATTTGAGTAGAATAACGAGAAATTTTCCATGATAATAGCTGCAATGTAAATATCGTTATCGGTTATGTTAAGGTAGAGCGATATTTAAAGAAAAAAATTAAAAACTTCCAGTCACCAGGCCCCTTTTTCCCACTGGGCACTCAAGTACCCAGGGCCCAACGAACGATAGGGGCCCCGGGCCCCCTAGTTACTGCCAGATCACCAACCGATAGATAACCGATATTGATTAACGATAACTATACACTTATATTATTACGTTCAAAATATACCTCAATAGTAAGTTAATCAGATTTTAAATGATTGATCTTCTTAGAGGTATAATATCTCTATGTTGATCTTGAAGTTTTTTTAAAGTAAAATAACATTTGAATCAATCTAGAATATTGCTTATCTACTCTTTATGCATGTTTTAAAAATATTTTAATTAATTTTTTGCAATATTTTAATTAATATTTTAAATTAATATTTTGGTAAAACATGCAATTATGTTAAAACAGTCATATGCCTTTTCATAGGAGCCCCATTATCCTAATGTGCCCAGGGCCTCCAAAAGACGGCCCTGCCTGTCACTATGCGGAACGACAGAGGTAAGACGTAACTTACCCACAAGCAAGTTGAGCACGATGTAAGTGATGATGACGTAGAAGGTGCAGAAATAGGCAAGCGAGGCGGTGAAGTTTCCGCAGTCAGTCTCCCAGTAGTTGTCGGCGGGAGTGCAGTAGGGCGGCGCCACCATACAGTCGTGCATTATCTTGTTCCAGTCCTCCCCTGTCACTATGCGGAATAACATCGCTACGCTGTGGATCGGCGAGTTGAAGTTCGCGCGCCTAAAAATTCGAAATCAATCACAAAGACTCTTTTGCACACTAGCGCGCAATTAAAACAAGCGTTAAATGATATACAGTCTTAGCAAAGAATACTAATGGATAAAGTTTAAAGAAGTTCCCCGCCAATTTATCGTCGTCTAAACTGAATTACCTATTACTTTTGCATATTTCAAAGTCAAGAGAGTAACGTTGTTTGTTTAAAAACTTATGTTAAAAAGTACAAGGTTTTAGTGTTTAGATGTTGCACTATCCCGCGCTCTTGTTTGACAATCTCCTATACCAAAAGGTTGTCTGCATAAAAAGTACTCTGTGGTTGTCTGGAAGAGATTGCTTTAGAAATAAGGCCGCCTAGCACCCTTCTGTATTATCTTTTAACCTTTTTGTTTATTCTTTGTTTTAAGTGTGTACAATAAGAGTCTATCTCTATCTATCTATCTATTTACAAAGCTGAATAATGTTGGAAATATCAGAATGGAGTAAATTACCTTCCGATCCCTTCCCCATATTTGACGTTCCCGAACACAATAGTGCCGGCCAGCGCGTAGAAGAACACGAGTAGGAACATGCCGAATATGATGAAGAAGCTCTTACAGACGCTCACGCCCACTGTCAGCATCAACATCTTCAATGTGGTGTGTTTGCCGGTTATCGTGAAGAATCGCAGTATCACTACCATGAACCCGACGAAGTAGGACAGATCGTTCTGGAACCATTCAGACATTGAAACATAGCAGCTTTTTTCAATTTCAATTTATTTATTAACATGGATTTTTTTTTACATATTGTTAGACTGACAATGGGGCTGATTCTGTAGTGCTCAATCTCTAAACTAAACTAAAATGGCAGCTTTAAATCTAGTTATGTCCCCTTCCGTAGGGAGTATTATGAAAGGGATATCAATATTTGTAATGCTCTAATTTTAGTTTAGTTTAGAGATTGTGCACTACAGAATCAGCCCCATTGACAGATCTATCTATGGTCTGACTACCTCTACGGCACTCTCGACAGTGACAGGGTGATCGGAGACGCTTGGCGGGAGATCGGTGCGTAATGTCAAAATGGCCAATGTGTCTGTATTATAAAATAAGGAATAGATGTATATTAGGTGCATAACCAGTGTTTGGATTTAATAATTTAATAAATGGTTTCTTAGCACCCTTAATGGCCACCAAACTGAACAGCTGTTTTGACGGCGCCGTCCTTTATCGAGGTGGTACCAAGTAGGTATTGCCATTGATTCTTTCCTAATTACTGTCACTTGACAGCATTCAAATGTTACAACAGAACAGCAGTTTTGATGAATACTGTGTTTAATTCCGTTTTATATAGTCTCTAAACTAAAATGACAGCACTCATGTATTGCTTACAACAGTGTTAATCTATGACTGTATCATACGTTGTTAAGCTGTCACACTAGATGCAAGTAAATTCCCGCTTTTTAGTCTAGATGGCGTAAGTAAATAAGTTCGACATTCTTTGTTTGACAGGACCCGTCTAAGGGTATGTTCCGATATACACTGCGAGCACTATAAGGTGTGACACCAATTTAGTATACTGCGGAGCCGTTCCTTTATAGTTACGAGTAGCTATACTGGTTTAAAACGGAAGTCAGTCCAGCTGTTGATCACGTGATCAAAGCAATGAGAGCACCTTACCTCGAAAACGCCAGTGCTCACAGTACAAAAATGGCGATGATTTATGACGTCATATATTTCCATAGGATACTGCGGCAGTATACAGTCAGTCCATAACGGAACGAATTTCTCCCCAGTAAGAACATACCCTATGTAAATTGAGGTCGTTGGCCACACAAGTGTCTCGCCAGTGTACCTTGAGAGTGAAGTGCATGAATATCCAGATGCAGCCGGCGACGGTGACGAGCAGGTCGTAGCGGTTGCGGCGGCTCTGCCAGTAGCCGCGCGGCGTGAACGCGATGGTCTTCAGTAGCACCTCCACTACGAACACCAGCGTCAGCAGCGCCGACGTCAACGCTAGCCGTGCCGTGTTCGACGAGTGGCGGGACCACTGGTTGCAAAACAGAGCCAAACCTTTAGGCCGACAGCTGCCGCAAGTTATCAGAAACTAGATGAACCGCGATTTCGTCCGCGTGGTTTAATTTTTTTCGATTCCCGCGTGAACTCCTTAATTTCCCGGGATAAAAAGTAGTCTATGTCACTTTCCAGGTCTTAAACTATACCCATGCAAAAATTTACGTTGATCTGTAGGTCTGTTGCGTAATTGAAAGACAAACCAATAAACCAACAAACAAACACACTGTCGCATTTATAATATTATCAGAAATTGTTTGTCAGGAAAATCTGTACCAGGAAGATAGTACCTTTTAGACTTCGCAGACACGCCGCATACCTACTGTTGCCGAATCAGACATACGCATTTGGTATTTGCAGACTGTGAAGTGGGATACAAACTTTTCTGGCGGAGAATTTCTGATATTAAAGCACTGCTAGGCGTAGTTTAAAACGTTAGTTGCGCGAGAGGCGCAAGCTATAAGCCTTATTTAAAACTGCAAATACTATTTACTATACTTTTTGCTAAAATAAATATAAAATCTAACATGTCATAGAAATAGGTAAAAGTGAAGTAAGCATACCGTCACAGCGAGCAATCCGCTGTTAATAAGTACGACGATAGCGATGACTCGTTTGAATGACAGGTTTTGTGTGACGTCATATGCGAGCGCGCGCACTTTCCTGCCGTCGGGTCGAGGAGGCAGGTGTAATGGCTGAGCGATTTTCAATCTTTTCTTTAAGTCACACCTACAAAATGTACATATTTATAGTTGGCCGAGTAAAGCAAGGTCTCTGAGCCTACTTGGATGAAATTGGGTACTTGACAATTAGTCAAATCAGCAACTTTTTTCAAACGTCTAAACGCGTGCTTAAAATGGGATTTTGTATGAAATTTTGAATTGCGACGTCATCAAAATTCGACGTACTTTTATCGATAGTTTAAAATGGTTATTCAACACAAAACTAGCAGGGGACGTGGATATTACGACTTTTGGGAGTCACAAAAAAAAAATTATTTCAATAATAGTCAAATTCCCAATTTCATTATTGGTCCCTTCGTCCGTTCATCCATTTGTTAGAGCTTCATGATTTCTGCATTAATGCTGTAAATCTATAGCCCGAAGCCTCTTTGGTCAGTTATCAAATAGGAATTTTTACGTGTTCTGCCCTGCCCTTATTTTTCTCCAAAAACTTTAGTAGACTCGATGATAGCCTGTAGCCAGAAGTGAACTTGTTGAATAAAAAGCAATATCCTGCCAATAGGAGCGGTTGGATTGCTTTTAAGTGGGAAATAGTGATAATACACCGCGTATGCACTTTTAAAAATTGTCCCTTAACCTACATAATATTATGTATGAGGTTGAATTTTGGATGAAAGCGTCTAGTATGGTAACAATGTTTATGATGGATTGTTAACAAGTGTCTTACCATCGTCTCTGATCGACAGTCAGCAAAGCAGTTCCCTTATTTTCTGAATAGTTAGCAATGACAACGCCGACAAATAGTGTCAGTCCAATCATACAGCCCAAGAATATGTATACGTGTATGTATATAGCATGCACCTGAAAAAATATTATTTACGATACACAAACGAGTCAAAGGGGTTGTTTCAAATTTATATGGAGCCTGGGCCAGGTATTTGTACGGTATTTTAAAATGTTCGGGATCATAAAATAGTAACATTTTTTTCTTTGTTTCTTACTAAAAAGTTCAATTTACGAGGTACAATGCGAAATTACTTATTTTGCAAAATAAAAGCACAATAACATGCGTCCATTTTGACATTGACGTATATTACACGTGTCATGATGACATTTGACATAAAAATAACCTGAGAAATGAGAATTAACCTTAAAATATCCAACAGCAGTCAGATGGATGGATGGATGCGCTGCGAGAGTTGCTATTCTACAAATGTACCTTATTAAACATTTTATTTTTGTACCTCATAATCACTGTAAAACTGCAAAAAAGAACATTTTATTTTGTTTTCTATGATTTCATACTATTTTTTGGAATACTGTACAAGTACCTGGCCCAAGATGAAACAACCCCTTTTTAAATAAAAATGACTGTAGTGGTACACCAAGCATTTGACTAAATTGATAGGTGCTAAATTAGTGCAACCCTTTTCCGCAATGGGTTATGGTCGCGATAGTCGAGTCGACATGGAAAGATTCTTGTCGAATATTTCAAACCATAAGGGCCGGTTGATTCAAACCATTGGTTATCGTAACTTACGTTCGTTATAATTTAACACACGTAAGAACTTTAACTTCTGTTAATTTACTAGTATTGCTTCATGGTAAAAATGGTAAATCAGTGAATCAACGCCTTATTTGACTAACGTTCGTTAGCGCCATATTTAAAGATTACGTATCCGTCAAAATGTGTTGATGCAACCCAGCCTAGATGAAATACTTACGGGACCCAAAGCTTTGATTAACACGTCGCGAACATCTAACCAACCCTTGAACGAGAGTACTTCGAAAAGCGTCAACAGTGCGTCACCAATGTTATCGAAGTTAAAGCGTTTAGGATTCGCCCTGAAAATCAACAAACGTCACATTATTTCCGATGTAAATAATAAATATGCTGTGCTGTGCCCGCACGCGCTATTTTCGTGGATTCTCAAGCAATTTTTGGATGGATCCTCAACAAATTTGGCAAAATGCCTTTCTTCCTGAGAAATTCCTGCAAAATTTGTTCTAATTTTGGCCACCGGGCCAGATAAGTTGGTGGGACTATAATACCTGGTAACTTCATTAAAGCTGTCATCATCTAAGATATGTATAAAAGCGAAATACCACTCATTCACTCACTCACTGACTAATCACGATATCACAGGAACTATAAAGCATATAGAAATAAAAGCATACAAATTTGGAAGGTAGGTTCTGTTTATGGTGTAGGCATCAGCTAAGAAACGGTTTTGAGAAAATTCACCCCTAAGGGCTTGAAATGGGGGTTGGAAGTTTGTATGAAAGTCTTTTGTTTTTGAAGTTAGAGACATGCAAATTAGCAATTAAGTTATAAATAATAAACACTTAAATAAGCAGTTTTACGAAAATTTACCCTAAAAGGGATGAAATGGGGGTTGGAAGCTTTCATGAGGGTTCTAAGTATTTGAAGTTAGAGACTTGTAATGATATAATTGACGTACCAAACTCTAGGTACGAGCATAGAGGGGAAGGTCTCGTTGGGCCCGGGCCGCAGCTTCATCTTGGTAACGAACACGCGTCGCATAAACACGCCCACGCAATCCTCGCGACGCGTTATCGTTGGGTCGTTGCAGCGGGCCAATCTGTAGCAAACCACAAATCTTTCATTTAAGAACTACGTTAGATCTTAGATCTACTTTGTTGTGGGCTCTTCTCAGACCAGGGCGCGTTTGGAACCCTCGTAGCTTTATTATCACCATCATGTTTTACAAGCAAGAATCGACGTCAATATGTGTACCTAGTGTATCTAAATTGAATAAATGAATATTTAATTTGATTGATTGATCTAAGATCAAAACCCGGCTGAGTTTGTTGTGGGCTCTTCTCAGACCAGGACGCGTTTGGAACCCTCGTAGCTTTAGTTTTAAGATACCGTAATTAATTATCACCATCACGTCTTATACTTTGTAAGCATGACGTTCAGAAGGTGTACTTTGTAGGTAAGACCTATTTTGAATAAATATGTTTTGAGTTGAGTTTAACGAGAAGTTCAATGCGCTATAATCCGCAAAATAGGTAAATCTATGTGGTACAGTGTGTATCTTGTACTTGTAGCTTGCGATATTCACCACACCACATACATCTTCCAAATTATTCTCAACGTAGGTAGGTACGTTTCACTCCGACACCGGAGCATCTTCAGATGTTGACTCGACAATGCACGATTGTAGAGTGACAGTCGTGTCGAGTTTTCCGGCTTTTATAACTTTTTGGCATGACTCAAACTAAATTATTAATTAATTAATTATCATGGACTTCCGCAGAGTAACGCCTGCTCCTATCCAAACCTTTCACTTAAAAGTGTGATCCTACATAATATCAACTATTCATATGTTATTTCATCAGTAACCTAAACTATTCACTTTAAAAACATAATTAAAAGTTCTTACCTCCCTCCATATAACTGAACGCCATAGCTTGCAAATACAAACATCAGCAAAATCAAAAGCGTCGATACCTGAAATAGAAATATTTTGTGTCAAAACCATCGATATATACATATGTAGGTACTAGATGGGCCCTTTCATAGAAAAAAGTCGGGCGTCCGACTTGCAGAGCACGTTCCTCACCTGTCATAAGCCTGTCTTACTCCCCGTCGTAGCGTCGTCACGATCGCTCGTCGTGTTGATAATTTGTTATTATTATGTTAACATCTAAAGTCTAATTAGTTTGGCAAATGTATAATTTTTGATGTGAAACATCTAATAGGCGAGGGTAAACCTGATTGTTGGCGTGTCGATACAGGCCGAGGCGACGCATCGCCACGCTATAATATGATGGAATATAATATGTACTATACGTAGTCTATATGTACTCTGTCTCTCTCCATCTTTGTCTAGAAGGAGAGCGACAGATTTTGAGGCTTTTTGTCACGTACGATTTTTCCCGCGTTTCGTCGTGCAAGCAGCGCAGCACCTTGTTATGAGAGAAGCCACTACCAGCAGACGGTACGTACCAGCAGTATCTCCTTGAAGCCGCGGCACAGCTCGTACACGACCTTGCGCATGTGCGGCACGAGCGTGAAGATGCGCAGCGGCCGCACGCAGCGCAGGATCATGAGCATCTGCGCGGCCGAGCCGGGCGGCACGCGCACCGGCATCCAGCACAGGAACGTGAGCGACACCTGCCACACCACAACACTCTCACTCCACCACCCCCACTGCAGCCCAATGACGTCCCACTGCTGGGCACAGGCCTCCACTCTCATAGGAGAGAGGGAATTAGAGCGTAGACCCACTACGCAGCACCAATGCGGGTTGGCGGGCTTTAACGACTATTATCATACTATAGTGATAATAACTGGGACCGACGGCTTAACGTGCTCTCCGAGGCACGGGGGTGAAACACCGCTAACTTCCTAACTCCGGGCTAGTACTGAGAATTTCTAGTCAGAAAACCCCAATACTTAATTATGGCCCGACCCGAGACCTCGGCGACCGCAGTCGAACATGCCAACCACTAGACCAACGAGCCAGTTAATAGCAGGCGAGTAACACTCAAACTCAATCCATACTAATCCATACCCATACTTAATATTATAAATGCGAAAGTGTGTCTGTCTGTCTGCTACGCTTTCATGCCCATCTGCTCAACCGATTTTGATGTAATTTGTACAGGGGTAGATTGTATCCCGGGAAAGGACATACCTAGGCTACTTTTTACTCCTGAAAATTAAAGATTTCCCGCAGGAATCAAAAAATCTTAATCCACGCGGACGAAGTCGCGGGAATCATCTACTTAGTTTATTTATAACATGTAGGACATACAGGTGTCTCTTATGTTACCGAGTTAGTGATTTTGACTGATGATGCCGTGAGTGGCCAAGAATCCTTTGACTTACCGGCAATGGTTTGGTTTACGCGTAAGTCTAACATAGTATGCACTAGCTGACCGGCCCAGCTTCGCTCGAGTGGAAATTTTGAAAAAGTCGAATTTCCAAAAATCCCTAACATACCTTTACCTTTATTTTTAACCGAAAGCCCAAATAACTTGATAAATGAAACTTGAATAAAAACTATTCATCTCTTAAACTCATTTTTTGCTTCATTATGCTAACTAAAACGAGACAATTTAAGCTTGGGTAAGAACAGTAAATCTGTTGTTTACTATTGGTATATTCAATTACTAGATGATGCCCGCGACTTCGTCCGCGTGGATTAAGGTTTTTTGATTCCAGCGGGAACTTGTTAATTTTCCGGGATATAACCTACCTGTATACCAAATTTTAGCAAAATCGGTTGAAAAGATGGACCGGGAAAGCGTAGCAGACAGACAGACACACTTTCGCATTTATAATATTAAGTATGGATAACTTACGATATAAATGAAAACATCCAGCACAGCAGCAGCGTCTTTGAGGTAAGCTTTAGGCGTAAAGAATAACCCATCAGCCAATATCTTCAGTGCTAATTCAAGACTCATGAAAACTACGAATCCATATTCAGCAATCTGTAACAAAAACAATTCAATGATATACCGCAACCCTATGTAACGCTATAAAAAATATTTTACTTCGCATTCGCTTCTATGAGAGCCCCCCTGAAATAAATATTTTTATAATTTTTTAAGCCATATTCAGCGGGAGGCCATCGGTTTACATATTATATTTAAATTTGAAGTAATTACGTTCAGTAATTCAGAAGTTATAAGGCTCTGACAGACGGACGGACGGTCGGACAAGTGCCAATTCACTCAAGTAGACTCAGAGACCTTCGCTTCGCTCGGTCAATAAAATGAGTTCTGGTACACCCTGTGTATTGGTGTGTGAAAATTAAGGTTTTTTCAGAACTTACTTGTAAAACAAAATTTTCCATAACCCGGTATGTGGGTGTTTCAAACATCATTGATAGGCACGACAAAGTGGTAACCATGATCATAACCCAGTCTAAGTATGTGACGAGCCCTAGGAAGTTACTGCAACGAATAAAAAAATATATATTAATACTAGATGATACCCGCGACTTCGTCTGCGTGGATTGATGTTTTTTGATTCCCGCGGGAACTCTTAAATTTTTGGGATAAAAAGTAGCCTATGTCCTTCCCTGGGATATAACCTACCTCTGTACCAAATTTCATCAAAATCGGTTGAGTAGTTAGGCCGTGAAAGCGTAGCAGACAGACAGACAGACAGACAGACAGACAGACAGACACACTTTCGCATTTATAATATTAGTATGGATAGTATGGATAATGCAATATTATATTACTCTACCATACCACAGCATTATTTATTATCAGCGCGAGCAATAGCAGTTCATAACATGATAATAGTCGTTAAAGCCCGCCAACCCGCATTGGAGCAGCGTGGTGGGTCTAAGCTCTAATCCCTCTCTCCTACGTGGAGAGAGTGGAGGCCTGTGCCCAGCATGGGACGTTAATGGGCTGTAGTGGATACCACAGCATAAGTATATATTCATACAGTGGGTCGGCGCTCATTCTAATGTAGTACAAAGAATAGAGGTACAGCACGGACTACAGTAAAGAGGTAGTAAATTGCATACAAATTTAACATTTGAGTTGCAGAATTTTGTATTGGAAATTCTGCAAGTTTCCTCAAGGATTCCTTCGTCACGCTCACGCCCCTGTCATTCCGCAGCGTTGCTGTATAGACGTCTCCGTCGAACGACTGGTAGGAAACGACGTATCTCCTAAGACTGAGCTTCTTTCTTCTTCTTTCTTACTACTGGGCAGGTTTCCGCACTTAGACCTCTAGTTGGAGGTCTGTTGAAGACTGCTATTACACACCCTGTGTGCGTTTGCTACCTTTTCATAGTACTTGATCTTCACTTAATTTGGTACGGAGATGGAAAGTGCCTTGAAGATGGATATTTATTACAGTAGGTTATATAATACATTTACACAGAAAACAAAGGGTTTACAAAAATATATAATTTATGTTATACTTACTGAAAACTTTTATAATGAACTTTTCTTTCGTTTCCCGTGACAGGGTCCCTCAGACGCGCGTCATATCTGGCGTCCACGATTGCGCGGCATATTTTTCTAAAGCGTGATTCTCTTGGCACTATGAGAAGCGGTGTGTCAAATAACGGATGATTTTCACGCAAGTCTTCCTCTCGTTGGTTTCTAAATTGAATAAATAATAAAACTTATTCAGGGAAATATAAATGGTAGTAACCCAATTTCGATTAACCCAGGGTAAAATTTTATAAACAAAAAATTTAATCTCTATGCAATTATTTATCTGTCTGAAATATGCAGAATGCTTTCTTTGTCTTTGAACTGAAAATATAAACATTCTATATAGAAGCTGATTAGGAGTATAGACTAAGTGATAGCATAACTACCATGATACCCCTATAGACCAGGGTAGAAGCCTTTAAAAATAATAAAAAGTGAAAAAAAATAATAGTAGGATGAAACCCATTAGAAAAGGAGGGGAATATTATAAAAATGAAAGGAAAAATAATTTACGGGCGATCTGAGGTCGGGAAGGGGATGGGGGGGGGGGGGGGGGGGGGGTTTAAGGGTAAAAAACGGTTTTTCTCGATTTCCGGCAAAACTAAAAGTCCTATCGAAAAAAGTCAAATGGCAAAGTTGTAGGTAATAAAAAGATCTAAAACTTTTGTATTTACACTTTTTTCACATAACCTCAAAATTTATGTGAAAAATTCAAAAAACCAAGTTTTTGATTTTTTATTTTTATCTTTTACAAATAATTTTTTTTTTAACGAAATTTGGTGAAAACTTACCTTTTTATGTCCCAAATACGCTGTAATTTATTTGAGTAAAAATATTTATTTTTTCACCTTATTTTGAATTAATATCGAAAAAGCACCCTAATTTTCAATCGAAAATTCACCCGTCAAAATATCAGCTTTTTTCAAAAAGTTGGTAAGTATGTTTTCTGTTCGTTGAAATCTCTACTTTCCGATGGTGAAAAAAAAAATATATATTACTACTTATAGTAAATCTTCTCAGAAAATGCAAAAATCGAAAATCGAAAACTCGAATTCGAAATTTTTTTTTTAATTATTATAAATCATTTTGAGCTATTTATTAAAATTTACACTTTAATTACTCGAAAAACGTTAGATTACATGTCAAATTGATAAAAAAAAAATTGCAAATCAAAATATACTACTATAATTAACAAACAAATAAGTTAATAAAATTAATATTTATGTAATCTAACGTTTTTCGAGTAATTAAAGTGTAAATTTTAATAAATATTGAGGTTATGTGAAAAAAGTGTAAATACAAAAGTTTTAGATCTTTTTATTACCTACAACTTTGCCATTTGACTTTTTTCGATAGGACTTTTAGTTTTGCCGGAAATCGAGAAAAACCGTTTTTTACCCTTAAAACCCCCCCCCCCCATCCCCTTCCCGACCTCAGATCGCCCGTAAATTATTTTTCCTTTCATTTTTATAATATTCCCCTCCTTTTCTAATGGGTTTCATCCTACTATTATTTTTTTTGGTTTTAAAAATTATCGACCCTGGTCTACTACCATCTCAGACTGCATCATCACTCCACCACCACCATTCACCACTATTCAGGTGTGATGGCTATCAAGGGATTTTTAAATAGCCGGTTCTTGGCTTCAAGACATTCACCAGGGCACAATGTTGCCCCGCGCCCCATCCGGGTAAGGCGGCTTTGCCTCGAAGCTCGTACCCGAAGCCCGTACGAGAAGACCCAAGCGCAAGGGATTTATATTCATCTACACTAGCTAATGCCCGCGACTTCGTCCGCGTGGATTGAGTTTTTTGGTTCCCACGGGAACTCTTTAATTTTCCGGGTAGCATATAGTTATATGTTATTCCAGACTATAATCTATTTCTATGCCAAATTTCATCCAGATCCGTTCAGCCGTTCCAGCGTGATTAAGTATAGTTCGCGCACGAGTTGAATGCAGAGCAAATGTATGGTGACACATACATTTACTCTGCATTCAACTCGCGCGCGAACCGTAACAAACATCCATCCATCCATCCAAACTTTCGCATTTATAAAATTAGTATAGAAGTACATATAATGGAAATAGAAGATAAAAAGTACCGGCGCATCTCTGCCTGCTGGCGCTTAGCCTGCAGCAGGCGGATGTCGAGGTAGGGCGGGCGCGCGCGCGACGAGGGCACGACGCGCGACGCCGCGCCGATGTCGCCGTTCTCGAGCAGGTGTTCGTACGTTTGCTTCAGCTTGATCGACCCACTGCGAACCGATCGACGAATGGATCTCGAGCCGAATCTATATGTGTGAATACAAACTTCGGGGTTATTCCATATTAAAAAAAAAAAATGATTGGACAGCAGTTATTGCACTTAAATTCGGCCTATTCCGAAAAACCTACGTTAATCATTGCTAAAATTCAAATTGTTGTGATTGGCTGTATTTAAAATATTTTACTGTGAATGAAATAATTAACCAATCAGGTGCATTTACCTCATTATCATCATTATACTGTAGCTTTCATTTTACCGTAATAGGGATCGTAGTATATCGGAAGGAAATAACATTGAAACACCACTTCCGCCGAAAATAGACTTCTATTATTTTATTGAGGTGATACTAAGTAGGCCATTAGGTAGTTAGTGCCAGTTTATTTTCTTGTCTTTTTGGATAGCTATCGATCAGTGACCTGCCCCCCGATTACGTAAGAATAGTTCATCAAACGTTAAAGATTTTTGTCAAAGTAAAATAAACCATAATCGCATTGAATTAGAGCTCAATTTCGTCTGCCCATTCTTATACGTTTAGGTATGAACGATACTCGAACGTATAAGAATGGATACACGAAATTGAGCTCTAATTTAATGCTGTTATGGTTTATAAACTTTGACGACGAACTTTAACGTTTTGATCGAACATTCTTACATGATAAGGGGGCTGTTTATTTTTAATTTATTTATTCTAATATCTGCCATTGTAATAATTGTATTACTTCAACCGACACAATATTATGTACATTCCACCTTGATGCCTGGTATTATTCGGCAACCCATTATAATATAATCTATTATAGATAATTTATTTCATGTACACGCAAATAATGGAATATGCATTGCGCGCAATAACTTTTGAAATAAGTTTCTCGGGTAAACAAACTCCTCAAAAATTAAGGCATTTGCGATAACTTTTAAAACAATGAAATTAAAAATTTATATGGAAAATTTAGTAACCCGCTTGCTCTCTATTAATGTTTTAAAGCTACATAATCATTTTGTAATCGAGTAAAAATATGGAATCGATGGGCTGGGGTTAAAAAATTATAATTTTATTTATTTGAAGATTATAAAGCTTGCTGCACTATATTTGTCTCACGTCAGTAAATATATGCGTCGCGTTCGTCGAGAGTAACTAGGTAGGTCGTTACATATGTATTGTGACGTCTTTATGAGGAAAAAATCTAATGCCTGACGCGAAATTCCACTGGTGTTTTACTCCTGGGACATAGACGCACTAGGACACATCGCATTAAAGTTGTTCGTCCGTTTTCCGCTCGTTTTATTGATACGGACGGGTCTTTAGGTTTTGACGACCACCGCGGCGCAGTGTTGAGCGCTGTTGTCTTAACATGCGGAGGTTCCCGGTTCGATCCCCGGCAGGGTCAATTTGGGAATTTATAATTTCTGAATTTTCCCTTGTCTGGCCTGGTGGGAGGCTTCGGTTGTGGCTAGTTACCACCCTACCGGCAAAGACGTGCTGCCAAGCGATTTAGCGTTAAGGTACGATGCCGTGTTTGAAACCGAATACCTCTATTCGGTCTCTATGGGTTTAATATAACTACGATGCCCCTAACAGGTACGCCCGCTACCATCTTAGACTGCATCATCATTTACCATCAGGTGAGATCGCAGTCAAGGGCTAACGATAAAAAAAAGTTTAAATATTTAAATTATTTATTTGTGGAATACGGTAGAAATAGAGGATCCTAGTATTCTACCACAGTGTGGTGTACAAATATGTGACGTAATGTTATTTTACATCTCTCATATTCGGTAAGTAGGTCCTTATTACCCCCAAATGGAGCTTGTAGGTGACCAACTAGCGCTCTGGGGTAATAATGTAGCTAGAAAAGCCCTAGGGCGGTAAGTAATTAAAAAAAGTATGATGGTTAGATGTACGCGAACTTTTTGAAAGAGTGAAGTTTTTTTTTTAATTACTTACCGCCCTAGGGCTTTTCTAGCTACATTATTACCCTGGAGCGCTAATTGGTCACCTTCAAGCTCCATTTGGGGGTAATAAGGACCTACTTACCTCACAATCGAGATGTAAAGCAGAGTAGTTAGCTCGAGTGTAAGCATCAATTGCACCCTCGAACTATAGGCGCCCTCGCTGTGCTCGTGCGCCTAAATATCTCGGGCTGCAATTGATGCCTTACAGCCCTTGGCTACTAATCTACTATTAATTAGGCATGCAGTTTAAAGTAAAATAAGCATCGATATAATATATGTAGGTACTCGTACTAGATGGGCCCTTTCATAGAAAAAAGTGGGGCGTCCGACTTCTAGGGCGTGCCCCTCACCTGTATTTAAGCATGTTCTTGTACCCGCCACAGCGCTGTCCCGCTTTTCAGACTAGATGGCGTTAGTAAAATAAGTCCACATTCTTTTTATTTTTTTTTCCCGTCAAAGGGCTCGTCTATGTAAATTGGGGTCGTTGAAAATAAGAGATTCTTACTTTTTCTGGTCGACCCGCAGCTGTTTCGCGCTGGACACGGTGCCCTGCGGCTTGAGGCCGGCCTTGCCCCCCGTCGCCAGCATGGCCGAGTCCCCGAGCACCAGGCGCCGATGGTTGTTTGAGTCGCTGCCATTGTATTTTACAACTTTATTCACACGAGTCACACAAAGGGTATGTTCCGATATACACTGCGAGCACTGTAAGGTGTGACGTCAATAATTTAGTATACTGCGAAGCCGTTTCCTTTAAAGTAAAGTAAAAGTAAAATATACTTTATTGTACACAAAGAAATAAAAAGACAAAAAACAAACATAAATGGATACGGCACAATAGGCGGTCTTATCGCTTAAATAGCGATCTCTTCCAGGCAACCTTAGGGCAGAGGAAATGCACAAGACGTTCGAGTGCTTTAGATAAGAAGGGAAGGATGGATATGGGACGGTAATCCGCATACGTCGGGTTAGATTTCTTAGGGAGAGGAATTATTTGTGCTTCTTTCCAGTATGAGGGGAAATCACTGGAGTTAATGGAATAGTTAAAGATGTTAGTAATGATAGGAGCTAAGATATCGAGGATAGGGAGGATCATTTTACGACTAATGCAATCAGTTCCAATTGCATCAGATGTGATGCAATTGGAACTGATTATAGTGTTTATAAAGCCCTACTGGTTACTGTTTAAAACGGAACGCAGTCCAGCTGTTGATCACGTGATCAAAGCACTGCAGAGAGCACCTAACCTCGAAAACGCCAGTGCTCACAGTACAAAAATGGCGACGATTTACGACGTCATATATTCCCTAGGATACTGCGGCAGTGTACTGTCAGTCCATAACGGGACGCCAGTAAGAGCACTGGACAGTGCTCGCAGTGTATATCGGAACAAACCCAAAATTAATAGCGCTAAGCTCTTAATAAAACAATAGATAGATGATGCCCGAGACTTCATCCGCTTAGATTTAAGTTTTTAAATATTTCATGGTAATTCTTTCATTTTCCGGGATAAAAAGTAGCCTGAGTATATCCGTGCTTGGTATACCTATAATATGAACTATCACTTTACCAAAATTCTTCAAAATCGGATACACAATCGGAAGGCCTTTACGACCGAGAACAAAAACGTCTCAAAATGTCGGATTTTTTACATTTTGACTATACTAAAAAAGGCAATAAACAAGTTTTTTCGGTCGGTCGGTTTGGGAAAAATTAAAAAAAGAAATTAAAAATAATTAAGAAAAAATAATACAAAAAAGTAAAAATAATACCTTTAAAACCAAGTCATGATAATCTGAAAAAATATATAAAAATTAAATACGTAAAATATAAATAAATGAAATCAAACGATTACCTCTAACATCTATTTGAAATCTTTTGAGAACATATGTTGCTGTATTGGTGGTACTGGTAGGTACCTATAGTACCATCAAATCTTACAATATTATTATTATTAATATTCCATTGAATTTAAATACTACTAGCTAATGCCCAAGACTTCGTTCGCGTGGATTTAGGTTTTTCGGTTCCGCAAGAACTCTTTAATTTTCCGGGATAAAAAGTAGCCTATGTGTTATTCCAGACTATAATCTACCACTGTGCCAAATTTCATCCAGATCCGTAAAGTCGTTCTGGCGTGATTGAGTAACAAACATACATCCATCCATCCATCCAAACTTTCGCATTTATAATATTAGTATACCTTGATACGCACTACAAAATAGTAATGAACATCACTTGATAATGGAAGCGACGACGTGTCTCCTTAGCGCAGAGCTGGGTCGCTGCGACGGCGGCGCTACAGTCAGCGTCTTGACCAGGCAGCGCTTGCGGTAGGGGAACGCGATCTTATCCACGCCGATATACTCAAACGCGCGACGCGAGAGATCACCGGGCTGCGAGCGCGCGGCCGCCGCCACCGTGCCCGTCACCCCCACCGCGCCCACTTCCTCGTCCCCGTCCACTTCGCAGACGAATTGCCGCATGAACGACTCGCGAACCTGACAAGTTTGACAGGTGACTTATTGGTAACGAAGCGCTGGTCAGTTCGAAGCTGCAAAGCTTGGAACATCGGCGCAAAGTTGCCTGTCTGTCGGTATTCTACAGGATATATTTCGGAGAGTGTGCTCAAGAACTATTAGATCTGGTTCCTCCGTCACCTTTTTATTATCGAACCGCAAGGCATCGACAAGGTCTGCATGCCCTTACGCAGTCAAAATTCCGCGGTCTCGTACGAAACGATTTGCTTCCTCGTTTCTAATTCGAACCGCTAGGATATGGAATGCCCTTCCGGCTTCCGTTTTCCCCGCCTCTTTTAATATAGGTACCTTCAACCATCACCACTTGCAAGCAAGTCTGATTGCAGCCAAGCGCTAGCCTATATATTAAAAAAAAAAGTTTGATCACGGTTAGCACCAGAAGTTTCAGCAGACTACATAAGACATAGGAACGTAGATTGGAGGCAGTTTCACGTAATCTTCTCCACGCCGATGTATTCAAACGTGCGACGCGAGAGGTCGCCGGGACGCGATCGAACGGGCGCTGCCCCTATGCCCGTCACCCCCGTCGCAACCACTTTCTCTTCCCGTCCACTTCGCAGACAAATTGTCGCATGATAGATTCGCAAATATGACAAGTTTGCGGCAGTGCTTTTTCGCCAATCAAGAAAGAGTCTAGTACCAATCAGAGATGATGGCGATTGTCACTTGTTGATCTTTAATTTCGATAATTGAGCCCCCGTAAATGTTCTGTATTGTGGCAGGTAAATTGTAATAATATTATTGAGTCAAAGGGAAAAGGAGTATGTCATGTTCTCGGGTTAAAGTAATCTCGAGTTTGATTTCCCAGAAATAAAATTTGAGTATCACTTTACCTTAGGCAAATTAAAATCGCCAGGAACTTTATGCAATTTTGTCATCTGTGGGCTGTCAGGAAACTTTTCAAATATTCTCAGCCGGAAGGGTAAGCTTTCTTTTATTTCTGCACTCTGTTGTCTGTACCTAAGCTGCTTCAGCTTTTTTATATCTTCGTCCAATTCCAAGTTATCCAAAATCACTGCTACGAAGAGTGATAACACAATCTAAAATATAAGAAAGTGGGAATTATTCCAGTTATACTAGCACCAAAAAAGAGGAGCAAGTGTAATATTTATTCGGGCGATAAATGTTTATTATATCATACTATTACTCTAATCATACTAATAATATTATAAATGCGAAAGTGTGTTTGTTTGTTGGTTTGTCCTTTGATCACGTCGCAACGGAGCATCGGATCGACGTGAATTTTTGTATGGATATACCTAGTTGATAACCTGGAGAGTGATTAGACTATTGTTTATAACGGAAAAATAAGGAGTTCCCGTGCGAATTTAAAAAAAATATTCCACGCGGACGAAGTCGCGGGTATCAGCTAGTCAGTTAATAAATCAAATTTTATTCCGACAATTTGAATCGATTTCGATATCACGATTTTTATTCTAAAGATGAGAATACCTCAGCACACAAAAGTAAATTATTCGCAATAGTGCAATTGGTTCAGAGTTTCAGAAATTTTTAACATTTACAATGATTTTGTTTGTTTTTTTATGAAATCATTATAATAAATTGCTTAATTAGCTGAGAGTATCTTAAAAAATAGTTCTTAGCATTACCAGCGTAACAAATAGATGATATAGTATGAAGTAGATCGCGACTAGGGGTGTCAAAGTTTGGCTCGTCCGAACCATGGTTTCATCCATCACCTCCACCCATGCTTCTTGAGTCAATATTTGAAACATAGACATAAAGGCCTGAAAAAAATTCGACACAACTATTAGCTGACCTTTCAAACTAAAGGCCGAAAGAAATACGGGTATCGCCGCAAACAAGACACGACGACACGACGAACCAGATTTGAAGTTTCAAATACTACAAAGATAGACACAGAACAGAGTTAAATAGACAAAGCCAGTCGTACATTTCCCACTATTGATTTTGTATTTCAGAATTATTTCCTTTGGGGCTGTATAATATGATTGGATGAACACCAGTCTTAAAACAAGGCAGTTTAGTTTCATATTACTGTAGGACCTCCGCTCACGTCAGACTTGTTGTAGGTGCGATAATCGAGCTGACTTTTATCACCGATTTTGTGACCGTCTCGGCCGATTTTGTTTTTGACTTTTTGTAGGACGTGGGCGTTTCAATATCGCATTCTGTATGTTTCATTTTTATGCCGACAAAAATCGGTCACCGATTGTCTGACGTGAGCAGAGCCCCTTAACATTGCTACTTGATACTAAAATTGTTTTTTTTTTATTAATAGAGATTAGAGAATTATTAATTTATACCTCAGGAAATGTCTCGAACTTTGTAAATTCACATAGAAAACAGAACATTTGCATGGAAATAGAAGAACTTATTATGAGCAAGCACATTGTGAATATTATGAGACTGCCCAATTTTTTCCCAGGGCCAAAGATTTTGTATACAAATCCTTCCAACAAAGGTGATGCTTTGATAAGACGCACAACACGTAGAACCTGCAAAATAAACGACTGGCTAGAATAGAATGCAATGGAATATTTTTTTTATTGAAATCCTCCTTTTTTTAAACTATAGATTAACCCTTAGCAGTGATGCAACTGAAGGAGATGCCGATTTGTTCTTAATTTTAAGGTACTGACCTATATTCGAAATGAAGGGAAAAGCGGAAACCGGATTGGAATATAATCTAAACTAATATTATCAAATAAATATTATAAATGCAAAAGTTTGGATGGATGTATGGATGTATGGATGTTTGTTACTCAATCACGCCCCAACGGATCAACGGATCTGGATTAAATTTGGCACAGAGATAGATTATAGTCTGGAATAACACATATAGGCTACTTTTTACCCCGGAAAATTATTAAAGAGTTCCCGCGGGAACCGAAAACCACAATCCACGCGGACGAAGTTTTAGCTAGTAAAACATAAAGATTTGTTTGTTTGTTTGTTTGTAATGGATAAACTCAAAAACTACTCAACCGATTTTGAAAATTCTTTCAACTATAGAAAGCTACATTATTAGCGAGTAACATAGGCTATATTTTATTTTCAAAAAATTTGAGATTTTTTTTTTTTTTTTTTGCAAGATAGGCTTGCGCTTGACGACAATCACGCTTAATACAAAGCAATGATGAGGTCTAGGTTGAAGCGCGCCCGAAAAGATCCTTACGAAAATTGCAATAATGTGAACTAAGTCGGAAATAATTGTCTCTTTTGTAAAACCTGCCTACTGCCCACTTCCCACTACCCATCTGGCTATATTGGGTAAAGACTATTAGGATTAATAATTATTAGTGCTGCCCGTGCGAAGCCGGGGCGGATCGCTAGTATATTATATGAATACATGAATTCTATATATTACTAGCTGATGCCCGCGACTTCGTCCGCGTGGATTGAGCGTTGATAAAAAGTAGCCTATGTGCTATTCCAGACTATAATTTATCTCTGTGCCAAATTTCATCCAGATCCGTTCAGCCGTTGCAGCGTGATTGAGTAACAAATATCCATTCATCCATACATCCATACATCCATCCAAACTTTCGCATTTATAATATTTATTTGATATAGCCTATAGTAAAAAAATTACAAGTTTTTTAGAATTATCATATCAAGTCTACCGTTAAAATAATTTGATATGAATATTTAGCAACTCTAAAATATAAGACGACAACATATTTGTAGATCTATAATCGAAGTTTTTACCTGAAAGTAAGTAAATCCAGACATATAAAGCTGCGGGATTATATGAATGGTAGTGCCGATCGCCAGAAGCAACTCGAACTTGTGAACAGAATGTTTGAAATATCCCTTCCATCCGAGACACCATATTTTTATTACAGCTTCCAAATCCAAAAATATTGTAAATGCGATCTGTAAAAAAACTTGTATAATCTTGGGTTCACATTATTCCATCAAGCAACCTAGTCCAGTAATTAATTCCAACACATGGATCGCTCTTGTACGAATGTAAAGTGATTTAATTTTTTATAGTAGGATAATTGTCCTATCATATAAAAATTAACGTTTGTTACCTCTATATAATAGTATTTCTCATAGAAGAACTCCCTTGGGTTATCGTCATGTTTGAAATTCATAGTCGCTGTTATTATTCCGTTTGCCAAAACCACCCCCATAACAATAAGTCGAAAATATGCTGAGCGCAACATTTTATGAAATATATTGGGTGCACTTCCTGAAATAAAAATTGATAGCAGATTTAAATTAAGATCTCCATGTTTATGATACAATAGTATAGGGAGTTGAGTGCAACCCAGGTTTCCTAACCATATTTTAACTCAGCATTACTTACATACAAGAATACATGAAAATAAGTACCTACTTTCTGTACAGCTTACTAAAGTTTTAAAGATCTACATGAGTTATAGGATCTCTTAGGCTTTTAGGGTCTCCCCAAATCTATCGACGCGGAACCGGCTTGAGCCCGTCAGAAAAAGCTTTATGTATACGGGATTAAGGGTGAATACGACGTCGCTCGCCTAAGCCAACCGAGGGGAATACGGCAATTGGCCGCGTTTTCAACCTTAATTCCGTATACGTAAAGCTTTTCTAACCGGCTCAAGCCGACACTTAGACTACGTTTTAGTAACGAACCATGAGTTTTTAATGCAATTTCATATTCTGTTTCATAGCCAAAATAAAATTTTACTTTGTATTATTCTCTAATCCAATATCTCCAGTATATTGATACCTACTTACCAGAATGTTTGTTCTCATCAATAGTCACAAGTTTCCAACCATTGTCGTCGCCGGTAAAAAACTGAGTCGTGCTTCCTTTCGTTATTGGATTCCTAACGCCCCACATTTGTTGGAATTGCACCCTTATTTCATTGAATGTTTCAGTGATAACAGCTATGAACACATTTTTCACAAGCCAGGCCAGAAAGAAAATCATTGTACTGAAAACAAAATATTTGTTATTTTATTTGATTTTTCATACTGCTAGGCGATTTAAGAACCTCCCATCAGGTTTATTCAGATTAGGTATATAAATTATAGTCTATGAGGCGTAAGCTAAGCTTTGCATTTTTGTTAGTGGACTATTGTGTAGACTGACACCAGCATGACACGCATACTGCACATTATTTAATTAAAACAGGTTCTGCTTTTAACAATTACACACAAAAATGAAAGTTCAGCTTACGCCTATAGACTATTTCCGCATCTTTGGCTTAACATGCTGTGCTACTTACATACATAAAAACTTTACACTAATTAAAATATAAACCAATTTGAAATTACCTAAAATAAAGAGCAGATCTCCAAGCTGGCAATGAATCAATAGCTCTATACATTATGAACACCCAACCCTCCTGAGAGGATGCCTGATAAACAGTAAACAAACTTGTTGCTGAAAATAAAATAAAACAAAACAATACGATATGTAAATAAGACAGATAAATGTATTTAATATAAAGCTATAGCAGCTTTTGCTTGAAATTCGCAAATCCTACAACTTAAAGACCAATATTATTTACTTTCAAACTGAACAAATAAATAGCAACACAGATAAGCTTACCAAATTCCTCAAATCCATTGAAACCCATTATATATTTTGACAAGTTTAGCTTCATACATTTCATTCCGGCAGGACATTGGTAACCTGAATTTGGTTCAGGTGAACAGAAGGTATCAGGTATAGCCAATGAGTTGATTGTGATTTCACTGTAAAATAAACAAGATAATTACAATAAATTAGACTTACAAATTGTAAGTTACAATTTGTAAACATCAGAGGCAGGTAGAAAAACTAGTTTTACAAGATTAATTAATAATTAGATATTAATTTAAACAGTTTTTCAATCCACATTCGTTTTTGTTTAACTTTAATGTAGAACTAATGAAGAAGACTGGCATTACAGTGGCTACAAAGACTTCATACTTGTGATAATTTTCCCTTTATTATGCACCCAACCAACAATTCGTAACTTATAACACTTGTAAAATAAATGACTATTAAAAATGATTTGTACTTAATTTAGTGAGAGAAAATATGAAAACAAAATAATTTATTTAATAGTAATTTCTACTAACTTAGGATCTGTGTTGTTTCTTACACAATGATGGGTTAATTCTCCAAAAAATTGTACACCCAGCAAACTGTACAGTGACATAAAGAAGAGAAAAAATAAAGTCACATTGTAGATCTGCTGGCTGGATCTCCTGCAATGTAAAACTATTGGTTAGCACTAAATCATACTTGCAAAATATAAAAAAAGACTGGTACCATCTACTTATTATGCAATATATGCAATGCAATCAAATATGCTAAGAGTTCTTAAATTTGATAAACACTAAAATGATTAATTGGATAAACAATAACATAACACACTATAACATACTTAATTTGAATAGATGTGAGTAGACATCACATTATATCAAATTATGATAAAATATACTTACACATGATTTGTAACAAATTAATGATGATTAATCATGTGTATAGAGTTATAGAGCAAAGGCACAGGAGTCAGGAACATTGCATTGTTTATATTGCATGTGTGAAACCAGTCTATATCTTAAAATTGTACTTACTTGAATATTTGGTTTATTCTAGATTTTGGCATTGAAAATTTCAAAAATACCCTCAAGAATCTGATCATAATAAGGGGTCTTGGTGCTCTTAAAATACTTAAGTAACTGTATCTGGGCACAATTCCAGTCAGCTCGAACATTTGAAGTAAAACAGATACCCAAAGGAAAAATACCATAGAGGCATCAAATTGGCACCAGTGATCTTTCAAGTATGCAACATCTCCCTGACAAGCAATTACAATTTTATAATAATTAAGCACTTTTCTATATTTTGAGTACTGAAAACAATGATTATTTACTTCTACAACTATTAAAAATTTATAATATATATTATATTTATTCTTAAGTTAAGAATGTGGCAGGAATCGGTGGATGAGGATTGCATTTGACGATAGGTACCCTTGCAAAAATGCCAATGTCCAGAAGAGGCAGCATGCAGACTGTTGGATGGATGGATTCAACTTTAGGTATATACAAAATAGTTACATGTAAATCAGCAAAGTTGAAACAAATGGTAGTAAGTAATTGAAATATTGAAATATCAAATTTACCTTAAGAATTCCTCTTATATGCATTTTTGCAATCATTTCAGCCGTAAATAGGAGAGTAACACAACAATCTACTGCAAATGTGGCTGTCTGAAGATATGGATATTTCTCAAATGATTTTGGTGTGTTTAGTGAAACAGACAGCAAACTAAGTAGAGCACAAAAACGTAAAATTCTTCTAACCCATTGCTGCAATTTAAGAATAAAAAAACTATTAATCAAGATCAAAACCAAACTAAATAAATGACCATTAGAAGTAAGAGATGTAACCTATATCAATATATGATAATACAATCTATACTTCTATACTTCTTTAATATTATAAATGCGAAAGTTTGGATGGATGTATGGATGGATGTTTGTTACTCAATCACGCCCCAACAGCTGAACGGATCTGGATGAAATTTGGCACAGAGATAGATTATAGTGTGGAATAACACATATGCTACTTTTTATCCCGGAAAATTCAAGAGTTCCTGCGGGAACCGAAAAACCTCAATCCACGCGGACGAAGTCGCGGGCATTAGCTAGTATGAATAACAGTATAAAATTTTCAATAGCTCAACAATTTTTACACACCTTGTTAACCCATTCAATATCGGCACTTTCATTAAGAGATTCCTCTGGGCCGTAATCTGCTAGCACTGGCTCGCCTTTTAGGCTTTGTTTTCGCCCTAACATTGTGATATTTTTCATATATGGAAAGCATGTATTCTAAAAACGGTACTGATATTATCCGAAATTATAGTACATCCACAAGAAATCCACACTATCGATATTAAATCTAAGATACTTTTTAAAACCTTAGGCACGCTGTATAATACATTTTTACTCCTTTTCAACAAAAAATCTGTGAAAAAATCCAAATATTGATTTATTCTCCGCGCAAGGCTGAGCCGCTGAGCCGCCCTCCCGGGCAGGGTCTGCTAACTTCTATACACGAGTTTTTGCCCTTGCACACATACATAATCTTCGTTGTGTGCGTTGATCAAGTATACCATCGGAAAAAAATAGAGGTGTCATCCTAAAGAGCTTGGTCACACTCACGGTGCCGGCGGCCGCCATACGTGGCCATACCTACCTATTGTGCGCCGTGAGCCGTCTGCGACCGCCATATTGCAATTATTTATGTGTTGATCGAGTATAGTTCGCTGCACCGCTTAAAAAGTAAAGTAATCTGTGAAGTGTGAACTCCAGTCTCCACATTAAATTGTAATGAAGGGCTAGCTACCTACCATAATATTATCGTTTGCAGAGGTGTTTAAGTTTTTAGGTACGACAGGACGTTTTTCTATTTAACCTATCTAAATAGGTAGTTTGATTTCGTATATTTTATTTGTGTGACTAGTTTAATTTTGTAACAAAATAGGTATGTCTGAAAATAATCATAGAAGATGTGCGAAGTGTGGCAGAACACGCGCTGAAGATATGACGGTGACGTAGGTATAAGTGTGGTATAAGTTTCCAAAACCAGGAAAAGCTACCTAATATTAAGTGAGGCAATAGGTACATTCTTATTTAAACTATTAGCACATATTTAAATGTTAGTACCTAAACACATGATCTATATCTTGATTACCTAAACTGTCACAGAATCTGATGTTAAACCTAAACCTAACTCACAAAATAGGTGAATAAATATTATATCACTAAACTGATTGATTGTTTTATTAACGTTTAAAAATTACCTATTCAATTGCAATAACTTACTGAGTAATCTGTATGTGTATTGAGTACAACTTCTCTAATTTAATATTTTGTGATTAATTTTAGATTGGTGATTTTTTCATCGTCGATTATTATTGTTCTAAGGATTTTTTGATGATTAGTCAGTTTACTGGAAATTCGTTAAAACTCAAAAGATCTTTAGTTTATTCGGCAATTGAAAAAGTAGCACTGAATTTGGAGAATCTGTAGGTACTCAATATAAATACAGATTCCTAATAGATAAATAGGTACCTAGTAGTAGGTAGGTATATATACCTCTACAGTTTAAAAATTCCCGCCCAAATCGGTTTTCCATGACAAACCGCAGTGGCGCTAGCGTGTTCGTGTATAGGCGCTGTGGCACATTTTTTTACTAGGGAGATACGCTTCTTCTCTCGGTAGAGAGTACCTAGTATATTCCTTGCTCCCGGGCCTCCGGTTTAAAAATCGCAATCACCTCTGATTGGTTAACACTTAACAGTAACAGGGTGTTAATACTTTTTCGCTATTGGCTAAAATTCATTCCCGCAGCAAGAATACCATAAATTCAGCCAATCATAATTAGGTTTTACGCACAGGGTTAACGTCAATTATAAATAATTTTTGGGTGCGTTCCGAAATACACTGAGAGCACTGAAAGTCCCCAGTAAAGAGCACTGCCAGTGCTCGCAGTGCTTATAACGGAACACACACTTTGACACAAAATTTTGAAGTATGACACTGTTGTTTGACATATCAGCAGTGGTGCCAATATTATGAAAGGGTATATCAAAGACTACGATCAAACCATGGATGTAATAAGTACTTAACAGGATTGCGCACTAAGACGCTAAAATCGAGCTCGTGCGAAATAGCGCTAAACAGGACTGCGTCCTCTTCTTTTAGAGTGACAACACGTTTTAGTGTTGTAAGACATGTGACGGTATAGGCGAGTTGGAGAAGATGAATTTTTTGTGACAACTGACTAAGAAACTTTTCAGGAATTTGTATTGATCTGTCCCCATAACAAGCGGGCAATATTATAGGTAAGAACTCGATTTTACATAAAAATAAAAGGCAGAAGAAAAGTTTGTAGATTTTAATTTTATCTCTATTTTCCGGTCTACTTGTTTGTTTGGTATAAAATCAGTTATATTAAAAGTAATTTCCTAAAGAGCTGCAGACTTGAAATTTTAAACATAGATTGTAAGACGTAAGTGAATGACAATGCAATATTAATGCAATGGATTAACAAACAAACTACAATACAATATAAACAGTATAATAAAACAAACAAACATAAAACATTAATTTTAAATACAAGAAAGCGTTCTATCTCTTAGTTTGAATGGTTGTTTGTTTGTTCCTGGTTAAGAAGTTGCCTTTTTGAGTGCATATGACTCTGTAGCAAAATCTTCTGCCTTGAAATGTAATCCGCAAACTACCGAATATTTGGTAACATATCCAGGAACAGCATTAATCCATTTTTGCTTAATCTCTTCATTTTTGGGAACTCTATAGAAAAACATAAATAACACTTCCATTAAAAACAAATTATGGTTACCTTACTGCCTACGTCAATACGTCAAAACGTCGTTGCAATACGTCAGACAGAGACGCATTCCTATTTCAGAGCCTCTCGCTGGGCTCGTTTTCCCGTTTAGCAATATTGTATTAGAAATTAGACTTTAATTCTAAGCGATAGAAGTTATTTTTGCAGGGAATTAAATGTTAAGTGCACAATCTTGTTTGTACGTAAGTACTTATTACATCCATGGATCAAACTTTATTCATTGGATCAAAGACGTATCAAAGACCTTTGGGGTCTATTTTGGGGTATATTCCTTTCTTTCTTTTCTTTGTCTTTTACCACAGACATACAAACTGGTTTGTATGTCTGTGTCTTTTACACAGACATAACTCTGTGGTCTTTTACGTTGTCTTTGGTATTTCGGTTCACCATAGAGTAAGTATATGCGGTTCACTTCACGAATGCGTCTCCTTTATATACTTATAAAATCCATGGATGTAATAAGTACTTATGTACGTAAGTACTTATTACATCCATGATAAAATCAATGATGCGTCCCTTGTCCCACATGTCCATATAGTACTAATAGAAATTAGTCTATGGTCCGTCCCAAGGTTTATTACACTACCCGAAGAGACCCTTACCATAATATGTAGGTAAGGTGTTTATAGAAAGGGAGTAAGGGTCCCTATGTAGGGCAATCGGGTCGTCCCGATCTGCCTATGTGCTCTGCCGATCGGCCATTGTAATAACATTTAGGGTAGTTAGGGAGATAGACTCTCTGGCACGAGCGTGCATTTTGTCAATTTAACGTGTGCAAAAGAAAAATAACTTTTGTTGTGTCTTTGGATAGACATGTACAAAGACAAGCCATAATTATGGAGAAAAGACCATAAAGACTATATGAACAGCTATACACAGCTATACTATAGAATAGTATAGTTATTTACCATACTATAAGTACTAATACATGATGCCCGCGATTTCGTCCGCGTGGATTACGTCTTTTTGATACCCGGGGGAACTCCATAATTTTCCGGGATAAAAAGTAACCGTAACCTACAGCCGCGCTGTATAAAATTTCATCAAAATTAGTTGAATCATCGATTTACCAACTAACTAACTACATTTACCTACAAAATAATACTCAAAAAGCGTCCACAATCACATAAACAAACACAGCTATAGATAATATAGACCGAGACACAAAACGGTTCACCTGCTTTATATTTAGGGTTCAACTTTGTAATAAAAGTTCGACACATACGACATTTTGCAATGAATCAGCGGAAGACTTTTTGTGTTCCGATGTGGTTCCGAATTCCGATTTATAGTGCTTTATGACTCAAGGAGTCGCCAATTTTGTATTTGATATTTGATATTTTTTCTTTATTGGTGATAGGTGATTTTATGAAAATTATCTTGTTATTATGTATTAAATATTTTATTTACGTATTTTAAATAGAAAAACAGTTGCTTCTTGGCAGAATAAAAATTTCATTAAGTAGTAAGATGCTTTGATTATGTATATTACTCACAGATTAGATACTAGTTACTATTATACTTAGTCAAAGGTAAGATGTCGCAGGTTCGAATCCCTCTCACGAAATTCGCGAGTTGAAATCCATACGATATTATAAATGTGAAAGTGTGTCTGTCTGTTTGTCTGTTACGCTTTAACGGCCCATCTTTTCAACCAATTTTAATGAAATATAGTATAGGGATAGATTACATCCCGGAGAACGGGCTACTAGTCTGCCTACGATGCAGAGATTCTTTTACTTGTGTACTCTGTGGTTACTTGTCTCTGCTGGCAGAGACAAGTAACCAGAGACAAGTAACATTGGTATCCCGGCAACAAACCACAGCAACAAACTGTTTGTAAACAGCAAGAATTTATATTATAAGTTGTGGATTAAAACTTTAATAAAAGTATATAATCTCGTACGTTGGAAAATTTTAATCGTCTTCTGTAAAATTAGTGAATCAACTTGCAGAATCTACGATTATATCTGTACAGAACATAATTTTTTAACAGCAATTTAAATATCACATAATTATGTTTATCTATATGAGCAAGAAGGTAAACTCCACATTACCACATTCCATACTATTATTATAGGTCTGTCTGTGTGTCGCCTACGCTTTCACGGTCCGTGTTTCCCACCGATTTTGATGAAATTTGGTACAGAGATAGGTTGTATGGGGACCCGGGGACGGCATACAACCTATCTCTGTACCAAACATAGGCTACTTTTTATCCCGGGAAAATATAGAGATCTGGGTGGGAATCAAAAAATCTCAATTCACATAGACGAAGTCGCAAGCATCATCTAGTTCTCTAATATTTAATGCGTGCTTAAAGCTTCCCAGTCTGTGGCTTCCACTATGCATATTTTAGTATGTACTTACATACTGTCAAATTTTAGATAGCCATACCAAAACAGTCAAATGTAACATGCTTGGCTTGGAATCATTCTTCGGGCTATATAGCGGTAGGCGGAGAAGACGGAATGCTAAAAGTTTTAAAACTAGAGTCAGGTAATTAAAAATGTACTAACTTAAAAAAAAATAGCTTGGTTTAAATACAGGTAAAAATGGTTTCTTAATTCTTTTAATGATGTCTCTTAAAGAACATTATTTAAGGAATATTTTTTAAAGAAAACGTCCAACATTATAGGAGTATTTTTAAAATAAAACATCAATCAATTATGAATATTTTTAAAGAAAACATTACTATAAAATAATTCAAAAAAAAACAAAATGAGCTATTAATTATAGAAAGATCAATTTTTTGCGTTGATTTGCTGTCAATGTGGATTAACCCTCATTTTTACATCAAATTGTAGTGCACTTCTCAGTAGTCATGTGTAGGTATGATTTGACAATAATTCTTCTAATTCAATTTTTTTTTTGTTGATGAACCCTAAATAGTTCTGTATTTCATTTTCAGGTGGTAGTGGTAATCTTTCTATGAATCTTAGTTTGGAAGGCCATACAGGGCAAGTATGTGTGGCAATATGGAATGAAGTATTCCAAAAGCTTACTACCAGTGATGAACATGGAGTCATTATTGTTTGGATGCTGTACAAGGTGAGTACTATACACATGGACTTTTATGTCTTTCTGTCCATAATTTCTAATTCTATTAATGTTTTTAACACTCAAACTGGTTTATTGGAAGTTTAAACCATTCTAAAGTATTTCTATTTGCCTAGGGTTCCTGGTATGAAGAGATGATAAACAACAGAAATAAATCAACTGTTACCAGTATGGCATGGGGTTCTGATGGTCAAAAAATTTGTATAGCTTATGAGGATGGTAAGAAGTATTCAGAAAATTAAGTTAAACAAATGTTTCTTTCTTGTTGAGTAAGCCTATCTAGCTTGTGCTAGAATCTCTTTAAATAGAGATACCTCAGCAATGTAGATTCCTAACTATATACCTACTAATAACCAATACATTTCTTAATATACAAGAAAAAGAAAAGTCATGAATCTCTCATTAATACCGGAGATTAGAAATATAATCTCTGTCAATACCCAGCGCAAAACCTTGGACCAAGAAAGCTAAAATTTTGCTAACATTTTGGATTTTTTAAAAATTGACACGGGAACGACGCGGGCAATCGCTCGTAGTCTCGCTAGCGGTTGTGACACTTGAGTGTTAACAAATACTTCCTATTCAGGTGCAGTTATAGTAGGCTCAGTGGATGGGTCCCGGGTGTGGGGCAAAGATATCAAGGGGCCAGGGTTAAGAGCCGTTCAGTGGTCTCCAGACAACTCTCTACTACTCTTTGCCCTTTCTAATGGAGAACTACATCTATATGATGATCAAGGAAATTTTACGGTAGGTATATACATACTTATTTGACTTAGGATCAGAATGTTCTTGATTTTTTGGGAAAATTACATAGATATTAATTATTATTGGTCTGACTACAGATGCCAGTAGCTAGCAACGGAGTTCCAGACGCCATGGAAGTTGTGTGCATAGATTGGTTTCCAGGTAGAGCGCCCACTAACCGGCCTGTCTTGGTTATATGTTACAGGAATGGACTACTGCTCTTAATGAAAACTTGTACTGAAGAAGGTAACTACATTATTTTATAATTAAACAAACTAACACTCACGTATGTCGAACAAACGTACATTGAATGTACTTTAGAACATTTAACTATGTCGTGTGGACTGTTTGGTGGTTTGATAGCTTGGTTGCTTGCTCTTCCTACATGTTTAGTAATGGGAAGGTGGGTGGTATATAACTCATCATGTGTGTATGCAGATGCACCATAAAGATCTATTTTATAGTTTTCTGGATTATAGCGATTTATCTTCTTGTTCCCTAATTAAATACGCATACACACAGTAGGTAGTTAAAAACATTGATCATGTTTCGTTTTAGAGAGTGTAATAGTCAACACAAATATGACTCTGGTGGATTGTCATTGGAATCACAACGGCTCAATATTGGCAGCGGCGGGCCGCACGCAGGAGCAGGCCAATGTGGTGCAGTTTTTCACTGGCTTTGGAGAGGTTAGAGAGTGTAGTAGGGAATACAAGTATGCAATGGTGGTTTGTCTTTGGAACTACAGCAGTTTAAAAATAAAACTCATGAGAAAATGGATGTTTTGACAGTTTGTGCGTGAGGAATTTGTTAATTTTAAAAAAAGGTCGCAGTAAAGGCTGGTTTAAGGTTTTAGAAGTAAATCTTAGTGAAGCTTTACTTTAAGAACTGTAAGTATTAAAGTAAGTAGGTAATACTAAAATCTTTTTGCGGTCAATATGTAACTTTCAAACCACACTTCTTTTAAAAATGGCCTCCAAAGTGAATAATCGTTTTGAGTCCGCCATGTTTTAAAATGAGTTAAAATACCAATTTTTTTTAAATTTTTTTTTATCTACTACAAGTTAGCCCTAGACTGCGATCTCACCTGATGGTAAGTGATGATGCAGTCTAAGATGGTAGCGGGCAATTGCTTAGCTACAGATTAAATGCTCTGTATTTTACTCATATTATACTTAAAACATGATATGCTAAAAAACCGGTTGTAGATTCATGAAATAAAAAATGAAATCCCGCGCGCGTTTCCTATACAACCGCGCGCATAATGTTACACGCACTTATTTCTCAAGCAAAACTTCTAAGCGGGATTGAGTTTGTAACAAAAACCTTATAGCTTCTACGTTACTGTTCGAGCACAAGGCATGGTTTACCTGTTGTTCAAGGTTAGCGACAGAACCGACAAGACGCGATGCGCCGCCATATCAAATAGGTAGTAGACGTTGTTACGAAGATACGTTAAATTTTTATGGCGTCGCATCGCGTCGCGTCGCTTCTGTCGCTCAGCTAGGACAACGGGTCACTTAGGACAACAGGGTTTTACTTCAACCGCGCGTATTTTTTTGTGGTAAGATCGTCAGTTTGTTATTCCAGCACATAAGAACCTTGCGCGTGCCGGGCGGATGTTTGCGTGCGCTGTCGTGGGAGCAGCGCTCGCTGCGGCTGGCGGTGGCGGTGGACTCCTTCATATACTTCGCGAATGTGAGGCCGGACCACAAGTACGCCTACTATGGCAATACGCTGGCCTTTGTCTCCAGCACCGAGACCGTCACTTTCTGGGACACTATTACACACCAGGTAACGTTCTCGTCATTCGATAGACGTGCAGTGTTGGATTTGAGTCTCTTGTAGAGCTCGCTGCGACCGGGCGGCGGTGGCGGCGGACTCCTTCATATACTTCGCGAACGTGAGACCGGACCACAAATATACCTTATACGGCAACACACTGGCTTATGACAGGCTTTCGTCTCTACTAAGACCTTTCTGGGATATTATAACACACCAGATAAAGTATTATCATCACCATCTCCTCAACCCATCGCCGCCGGCCCGCTACGGAGCACGAGTTTCTTCTCACGATAGGAAGGGTCTTGGAATTCACCATGGCAGATCTTACACACCTTTGAGAACTATATAGAATTTTCTAAAAGCCGTTGCACTGTTATTTTCAGTCATGGATAAACCACATTCCTGATGTCATAGACATGTGCGGAGTGGACGAATATTGTATTATTGCTACTATGTCCAGTCTGATAGTATCGAACCAACAAGGAATCCAATGTGATGGTGAGTATTATTAACCGTAGGTAATTTTAATATGTGTAATGTGTATACTAATAATAATGTAATCCCGACCTAATTTCGGCTACGGCGGACGGAAAATCCGACTTGACCAGAGAGAGATAAGGTGCAGGACCGATGGCTTTACGTGCTCTCCGAGGCACGGGATGAAACACCGCCAACACTGAAATTTTTTTGTCAAAAAAACCCGATTCTTTTTATGACCCAGTCCCCGGGGTCGAATCCGGAACCTCGTCGGCCACAGTCGAACATGCTAACCACTAGACCAACGATGTAGTTGTTTATTTTATATCTACTATGTTGTGATCAATAATATTTTTTTAGCCAAACCAATCACAATATCCGTGGCCTACGTAACTATTAACAGTAAAGCTATAGCAGTAGCAGCGTCTAAGGAAGTTTTTATTATTTGGAGATTTTCCACGCCATCTAGACAACGTAAGTTTCATTAAAATTGTAATCGTTATTAATAATTATTATAAACGATCTTTATTTATTATCGAATTACCTACTTGTTTTACTTTTATCAAAATGTTAATAAAATTAATTTTAATAAAATATTGAAAGAACCAAAACAGGTAATTTGTTAATATTATCAATTGATCACTGCCACTGTCCACATAACTAATTAAAACAGCGACATAGTCTTGGATGCCTCTTATATTGTTTCAGTATTTGTTGGCCTTTAGAATTTTCAAACTGAATAGTTAGGTATGAAGTCCCTAGTAACTAAACTCACTTCGACACATATTTTCAGGTGTTATGGAGCAACAGTACTATTCTGATGGAACTCCATTTACATCGGGAGAAGGGGGTTTCCGCGATGATACTATTTGCTGCATTACTTGTTCCGATAGCCACTTGCTTATTGGAAGAGACTCTGGCACAATACTGCTGTTCTCATTGTTAAACTTCAAGAAAATAACGTCCATCAATATGAATACAAAACCCTATAAAATGGGAATTAATTCGAACTCAAGGTATGAGTATATTTCATGTTGTGTAAACTAGTAAGAAGATTAAACTTTATTTAATTTGGTTGAAATCTGCGTACAACCACATCGAAATCTCTAAATCTATTGCTATCCTTTTCTGCAAGAAGCATAATAAAAAGAATAGAAAATGATGTGGTCAGTAAACCTGTCAATTTAGTTCAGAGATTGTGCTAAGTGTACAACGCCGAATTAGCATCAGTCACTCTTCAGGTCTTTAACTATAACTCTATGAAAAGAATTTAATTCAAGTGTACATTTTTATCATAGGTAAGTAGGATTCTTTGTCACCCTTCTCTAGCACAGAATCGCAAGCACTGGCGAGACCTGGAGAAGGCCTTTGCTGCGAGGCAGATGAAGCTAAGGAACTTTTTGTGCTACAATTTTATAGAAAACAACATTGTAAAATCTCTGAAATAAAAGGCTATGTTATTTAATTTATTTTGAGTAGGATTGGTTCTGTGTATAAAATAATATGTTCCATTGTAAACTTATAAGAATGAAATGAGTTTCTCGTCTTTTTAGCAAGTTCTTCGTGATTGATCAAGGCGGGTCGCTGTATATTTTGGAGACGGAAATGGCGCACAACGTCAGCGTGGGACAGGCGCTGAGGAAGTAAGACTTTTTTTTAAAGAAGATGTCTAATCACTCTTGATTTGATTAATTCTGGATGGAAGCTGAAAGGGCATTTCATGTCATGGCGGTCATTATCTAAATCAAAAAGTTTCGGGCATATACTCTCCGAAATATATCTACCTAAATATATAAAAGCGAAATACCACTCACTCACTGACTAATCTACTACACTAATCACGATATCTCAGGAACTATGAAGCATCTCTCTCTCTCTCTCTCTTTGATCTCTCGGGACCCTTTTTATTAATCAAATAATGGTAGGAGTTTTCTTGGTATATTAATATTATAGCCTCTATAGATAGGCCTCTTGCAGCAGGAAAATGTCAATCTTATAGGAAATCAGAATTTGTACGCGGTCGCGGGTGACCGTTTGTTCTGTATACCTATTATTTCTATTTGTTGTTTGTAATTTTGACTGCTATTAATAACAATTGAAATAATACGATGACCAATTTGGAGTTCAAAACGGATATTGTAGCTGATAAGAAACCTCGAAAATTTTTATAGGAAAAGCGCCAGCCTTGTGGAAGGTGCACCTCTGGAGTTGAATACCTGGTGACTCATAGTTTGTATTGTGATTTCTGCCAGCTCGGAGAAACTATCCTTTCTTGCCCCTGTCGGGAGCGTATGGTATGCTCGACCGATGCAACAGGAAGATCTTCTTCCGAGCCGGTGTCATACTCGGGGAACCCAGCTGGGCCAACTGTTGTAGGTTGAAAGTTCTATAAATAGTTCAATTCAGAAAGAACTTTGTAATCGTGATTTAGACGGCGGCACGTGATTGGCTAACGTTAGTACTTTGTTCGGGCTGCGTCTTGTTTACGTTGTGGATCTAAACAGCGCCATCTATTGTCATTAATGTAGGTATGTGCCCCTACACACCTTTGCCAGCAGCTTTGCTCTGTTAAGACGTTAAGCAACTGGTATTAAGTATCTCTTTGGGTTGAGATGTGTATTGTAAGGGGAATGGGAATACGCAGGGAGGTGTGGGGCGCGCGCTGGGCGAGCGACAATGCTGCTCTGTTGGCGGCGGCGGAGAAAGCGCGCCTTTACGTGCTGCGCGACGCTGAACCGGAGGAGCCCCTGCCCATGCAGGGCTATCTGTGCAGCTTCAAGGTATTGTTGGCTTGGCATCTGCCGTAACGGTGCTAAAGTTTTAGCTTTTATTCATTTGACATAAGTCGTTTGAAGGAACGCCAAATGGACTGACAAGCATAACTTGAATGTATGTTCTTCATGGACATGCATCAAAAATAACTCGCGAATGTTGCGCGATGCGGTTTCCCAAACAATGTCCGAACGTTTCATTTTCCACAGACAATCGGATCGGCCTGGATGCACTGATTCTGTTTTGAGTACTATTTAAACTGTAGTCATGCTGGAGCCATATGCCTTTTAATTAAGTTATAAGTATATCACATTTTCAATCATGGCCTTTTTCTAGGACCTCGAAATCACGACGGCACTTCTAGACAGCATAACGGAAAAGTGTTCTCCACAGCATATAGTGCGGGTCGAAGTGAAATCTTTAAGGGACACACGACAACTCCTCGAAAAGGTTGGCTTGAAGGAAGCTGAAAGCTTCATAAAAGATAATCCACATCCAAAATTATGGTAAGAAGAATTTGTTGCTTATGTGTGTTGTGTACGAATCTGTAACCTTATTTAAATTACGAGTAACTTGTCAAAAAGTACCTACTATGTACCTAAGGGCTCCCACACAAAACTGCGAATTCACATCGCATCGCAAAAATCCGCGAGCTCGCAGGACGCATCGCAAAAACTTGCGAGTTGATTCGCATCGCACATTCCTGCGATGTTACGTCACACTTGGTGACCCCATTTTTAGTCCGCTCTGAGACAGTGTGTGGAAAAATGGCAAACGTTGACGCGGATTTTTTAATAACGTTAATTGAGGAGCGCCCCGTCCTTTGGGACAAATGGAGATATGCTCATTCTAAAATAATCAAAAAATTTATCTTCCTCTGTTCTCAAAGCATTGTATTTTCGAATAAAATAGTTCCCATCAGCGTTCATTATTGTAATAAGTGGATGAACCCAAATCTTCTTTTTTTCTATATCTATTTAACAATAACAGCACTGCAAAACGCTTCTTTCGATCCATGTCACTACTTCTAAAAACACGTCCAGTACGGTAGACTACCGTCGAGCGTATGGTCACCTGAACCAACGCTTCGCCGCACGAAATCGCATCGCAGTTATGTGTGGGAGCCCTAAGTATGTCTCAGCTTTTGTCCGCCAGCTTCTCAAATGTTTTTGGAGTTTACTTAACAGTCCGTAAACCCGTAAACCGACATTTTAAGAACTTTTGATGAGCTTTGTGCATGAGATATTAGTATTATAACAAAAAGAAAATTAAAACATTAAAGATTAATCCCTCCTTAGTAGACTGTTGCAAATAAAAATTTAATTTTATTGAAATATAATAGTGAAATTCTCATTCTTGCAGAATACGTTTACCATTTTTGCACTTTTGGGTGACACTTTTCAACCATATAAATCCACGAAAAATTATAATAAATGACTTATAAAAAATACTCATATGATAAACACGCTCTTAAAATTGGACTGTTGCAATTCGTTTTTATACGTTCTATACAAAATTAGTTAATAAAAAAATCAAATCAATGTGCACGATTTATCAAAATTTACGCGTCACAATAACCTGTATTTCTTAAAAGTTTGACGAAATTACTGATAAAATAAAATTTACCATGAATGTTTAGTATTTATGTAACACAAATTGTGTAAAAATAAAGTTCTATAAAATACCTATATGACCAAAAAATATTATCAAAGTCTGATCAAATTCACGTGTAAAATGGTACTGCAGATCGTACGACCGCACGTACGTACGAACTTGACTACGCAAAGTATCAAAGTATCTTTACTGGCCTATGTCGTCTATGTATGAGTGCAGCCTAACTGTCTACTATGCGGTATACCTACAGATTCCAAAATTGACCGATGGCGAGTATACGGCCTCTTAACCTCCTTTAGAATCGATTTGCATATTATATAGCCCGGGGTATGAATTCCATTTCCATGGTAACACTTGTTTGTTTCCATGACTATGTAATGTATTTTGATGAATATAAATTATATAATTAATATAAATAAATGTAGCAAGCATGCTGTCGTCGTCGTCTTCTCAACCTATATCATAGACGTCCACGGCTGGACGTAGGTCTCCTGCATGGATCGCCACAGAGCACAGTCTTGTGCCGCTTGTTTCCAGCGGCTGCGGCTCCCAGCTGCACGCTTGAGATCGTCCGTCCACCTAAATGCTTACCTAAATGCTTTCAGTAATATAAAAAATGCTTTCATTTACTTAACTATATCATACTAATATTATAAATGTGAAAGTGTGTTTGTTTGTTGGTTTGTCCTTCAATCACGCTGCAACGTGACGGAGTGCAACGGAGAAACGGGTCGACGTGATTTTGTTGCATGGGTATAGTTGAGGACCTGGAGAGTGACATAGGCTACTTTTTATCCCGGAAAGTTGGGAATTAAAAAAAACTTATTCCACGCGGACGAAGTCGCGGGCATCAGCTAGTATTTTATAATTGTTCGTAGAGAGTAAACTCCAGTCGTGCGTCGGAGCTGACACACAATTTTTTACTGTCAGGTTGTTGCTAGCAGAGGCTGCGCTCAAGAGTTTCGAGTCCCCATCAGCGGTTGAGACAGCCGAGGCTGCGTTCGTGCGACGCGGCGACTACGCGGGCGTGCGCTTCGTTGCGCGCCTCAACGCGCTACACTCAGACAAGCTCAAGAAAGCGGAAGTGCTGGCTTATTTCAAGGACTTCGACGCGGCCGAACAGATATATCACAACGAGGACAGACGGTAATCTTGTTTACGCGAAAATCAAGGATGTGAACTTTTTGCTTCTTATTTTTATTTTAGTGTTTATCCACACTGAGGGAAGTTTCTAATACTTAAATACATAATATCCAAAATCGCGGAACAGGCAGGTTTTGAACCTGCTTCTCTCTGGGAATCGCACCCGGAACGCCTTTGACCGATAGGCCAAGGTTCAATTTATTTTGTGATAAAAATATGTAATTTTAACGTTTAAAAATTATATAAGTATTTAATAAAAAATATGTGTCCGTCTTCGGAGTGCAATCTATTTCTACCTCCATTGAAACCGGTTATACGAATGTGCAATTAAAGGTTTCGTATCAGCTATCTATACTTATAATAAAACTGTAGCAGGTCCAATTCTGTACATTGAAGATATTTTGAAAATTTTTTTTGGAGGGCACTCATTATTCGATACTGAAGCCAAATCTGTCTGTCTGTCTGTCTGTCTGTATGTATCTTGGCCGCGCATCACGCCTAAACTACTGAATAAATTCAAACGAAACTTGGCGCGATTTGAGCCCATACTACGAGGTAGGACATAGGATACTTTTTATCCCGAAATTCTACCCTCGAAGGGGTGAAATAGGGGTTGAGAGTTTGTATGAAAATCCTTAAATTCTCAAGTTATAGCCATGAAACAGCATTTGGGCTTTCGTTAAAATATGAAGAAGTACGTGTTTCACCATTATAGGGGGATTATACCGTGGGATAGTAATATAGGCTACTTTTTATCCCGGAAAATTAATGAGTTCCCGTGGGAATCGAAAAAACTTAGTCCACGCGGACGAAGTCGCGGGCATCAGCTATTTTTAATAAGTAAGTTTATGTAGTCGGTCTTGTGATGTCGATGACGGTATAAATATACTAATGTGCCAATAAAGGTTTCGTATTTATAATAAGTAAGTTTATGTGGTTTGGTCTTGTAATGTCGATGACGGTATAATATCCTTGATTTCAGGGATCTTGCAATAGCACTGCGCAAGCGGCTGGGTCACTGGTTCCGTGTGGTGGAGCTACTGAAGACGTCGGTGACCACCACCGAAGCGCAGGTCAAACAGGCCTACAGCAACATAGGCGACTATTATATCGATAGGCAGAATTGGTAAGTTCTTAACCGCCATAAGTTAGTAACAGCGCCATATCGTGTGCGCAAGGTGCAGAAATCCTCTGTGGGGTCGAGTGTACGCTTTTATAACATGGCTCGAAAAGAGTTTCTAGATTTGCCATTAGGTACATAAATTTAAAGACAGCATTTGTTAAGTCTAGTTATTATACGATCGATGATTTTCTGAATGACAAAGTTTTTTTTTTTTTTTATCCACTACAAGTTAGCCCTTGACTGCGATCTCACCTGATGGTAAGTGATGATGCAGTCTAAGATGGTAACGGGCTAACCTGTTAGGGGCATGGCAGTTATATTAAACCCATACCCCTATTCGGTTTCTACACGGCATCGTACCGGAACGCTAAATCGCTTAGCGGCACGTCTTTGCCGGTAGGGTGGTAACTAGCCACGGCCGAAGCCTCCCACCAGGCCAGACCAGGGAAATTCAGAAATTATAAATTTCCAAACCCTGCCGGGGATCGAACCCGGGACCTCCGCACGTTAAGGCTACAGCGCTCAACACTGCGCCACGGAGGTCGTCAAAGTGGCATGGAAGCAACCGGCCTCGCATCCAGTGACCCACAAGTCAGTATACTTGTAACGTAATGTATGTGTTTGTATTGTTTACTTATTGTAACCTTTTTCTTTAAAAAAAAAGAGCAACTGCTGAGTTTCTTGCCGGCTCTTCTCAGTAGAACCTTTCCGAACCGGTGGTAGAGTCTTAACGTATCATAAGTGACACAAGTTGTCCTATGTGAAATAAATCATTTTTCATTATCAATATAATAGTATTAAGGTTTAATTTTGAATAAACTAGTTATACATAAAAATCTTACTCCACGCATTTTCGATACGGACGTTTTTGCCGGCTAGGGTACCTCTCCGCATCGTCCCATAAGGAACTTCGTTCCAACAATTGTATTTTACTAGCTGATGCCCGTGACTTGGTCCGCGTGGATTATTTTTTAATTCCTGGGGGAACTTTTGATTTCCCGGGATAAAAGGTAGCCTATGTCACTCTCTAGGACCTAGGTCTTCAACAATCCATGCTAAAATCACGTCGATCTATTGCTCTGTTGCAGCGTAATTGAAAGACAAACTAACAAAAATACACAATTTCGCATTTATAATTATTAGTATGGATTGATGTTCAAAAATCGCTCATTCACAGGATATTCATTCCAACTCATATTTTTCACAAGATACATGTATTATAATTTGTTTGGGATATAAGATTTGTTGCAGACTAGCTGATGCCCGCGACTTCGTCCACTTGGTTAAAGTTTTTTTGATTCCCGCGGGAACTTAATTTTCCGGAATAAAAAGTAGCCTATGTCATTTTCCAGGTCCTCAACTATATCCGTGCCAAAAATCACGTCGATCCGTTGCTCCGTTGTGGCGTGATTGAAGGACAAACCAACAAACTAACACACTTGCGCATCAAATATCAAATAAATATTATAAATGCGAAAGTTTGGATGTATGGATGTATGTTTGTTACTCAATCACGCTCCAACGGATGAACGGATCTGGATGAAATTTGGCACAGAGATAGATTATAGTCTGGAATAGCACATAGGCTACTTTTTATCCCGTAAAATTAAAGAGTTCCCGCGGGAACCGAAAAACCTCAATCCACGCGGACGAAGTCGCGGGCATCAGCTAGTTTATAATATTATGCATGATATATGCAATTGCAATAGTTTCGATTGCGCCTTTGAAGCTCCAGTTACAGCTCTATTATTAAAAAGCGTTATGGTTTTAGGTCCGGTGCTCTTGAATACTACAGTATGTCGAATAATACAGACGGTTTGAAAAAGTGCTACATGGCGTTAGAAGACAATGATTCATTGGCCAAGCAGATGACTTCACCAGCAAAACCTTCCAAGGTACCTACCTTGTACAATGTACAGTGTTATTTTGGAAGCGGAAACAACAATTTAGTATGGCATAATAGACATATTTTTTATTAGGGTTCCGTACCCAAAGGGTAAAAACGGGACCCTATTACTAAGACTCCGCTGTCTGTCTGTCTGTCTGTCTGTCTCCAGGCTGTATCTCATAAACCGTGATAGCTAGAAAGCGGAAATTTTCACAAATGATGTATTTCCGTTGCCGCTATAACAACAAATACTAAAAATTAAAAAAATATATATATTAAGGGGGGTCCCCATACAATAAACGTGTTTTTTTCGTATTTTTTGCTCAATATTAAAAACGGTAACAGGTAGACGGTTCAACTTTTCACAGAATATTAACTTGTATATTACCTTTCAAAATAAATAATTAAATATCAATAAAGTAAATATTAAAGGGGGGCTCCCATACAACAAACGTAATTTTTATTTTTAATACGTCATAAATCGTAAAACTTACTACAGGTTTGTACGGAACCCTCGGTGCGCGAGTCCGACTCGCACTTGGCCGGTTTTTTTATTAAAGAGAAAAGAAAAATAATACAGTAAAGGTTTACACTACTTACATGAAAAAGTTATTAGAAGCTTGTCTGAAGCTTAATCCCAAATTGTATATAGGTAGGTACTATTTTTTTAAACTGTTAACTATTTTGTTAACCCACGCAAGGCCTTAGACCTCGTTTGTCCAACACTCACATAATTAATGTTTATTAATGAAGTTAGTTTTATTTAAAACTAGCTGATGCCCGCGACTTGGTCCGCGTGCTTTAAGTTTTTTTTATTCCCGCGGGAACTCCTTAATTTTCCGGGATAAAAAGTAGCCTATGTCACTGGTCGTCAACTATACCCATACCAAAAATCACGTCCATCCCGATTCGTTCGTTTGTTTGTATAGAAGTTCGTGTCACGAACTTCTATACCCTTTCAACTTTCAACCCCCATTTAACCATTTTGGGGTTGGAATTTTCAAAAATCCTTTCTTAGCGGATGCCTACGTTATAATAACTATCTGAGTGCAAAATTTCAGCCCGATCCGACCAGTGGTTAGAGCTGATAGATCAGTCAGTCAGTCACCTTTGCCTTTTATATATTTAGACTAGCTGATGCCCGCGACTTCGTCCGCGTGGACTAAGTTTTTTCGATTCCCGCGGGAACTCATTAATTTTTCGGGATAAAAAGTAGCCTATGTATGTATGTATTGTATGTATATTCTTTATAGCTGATGCCCGCGACTTCGTCCGCGTGGAATAAGTTTTTCAGTTAATTTTCCAGGATAAAAAGTAGCCTATATCACTATCCCACGGTATAATCCCCCTATAATGGTGAAACACGTACTTCTTCATATTGTAACGAAAGCCCAAATGCTGTTTCATGGCTATAACTTGAGAAATTAAGCATTTTCATACAAACTCTCAACCCCTATTTCACCCCTTCGGGGGTGGAATTTTGAAAAACTGTGAAACACATATATGTTTTCATTTTCAACCCGCAGCTCATATATCAAGTTTCATGGCTGTAACTTGAGAAATTAAGGATTTTCATACAAACTCTCAACCCCTATTTCACCCCTTCGGGGGTGGAATTTTGAAAAACTGTGAAACAGATATGTTTTCATTTTCAACCCGCAGCTCCTATATCAAGTTTCATGGCTATAACTTGAGAAATTAAGGACTTTCATACAAATTTTCAACCCCTATTTCACCCCTTCGGGGGTAGAATTTCGGGATAAAAAGTATCCTATGTCCTACCTCGTAGTATGGGCTCAAATCGTGCCAAGTTTCGTTTGAATTCATTTAGTAGTTTCGGCGTGATGCGCGGCCAAGATACAGACAGACAGACAGACAGACAGACAAAAATGAAAAAAATTACAGATTTGGCTTCAGTATCGAATAATGAGTGCCCTCCAAAAAAAAATTTCAAAATATCTTCAATGTACAGAATTGGACCTGTTACAGTTTTATTATTATATAAGTATAGATTCTGTCAGTATTCTGATATATATCTATTTATATTATGTCTTAATCTTGAAAATTTTAATGCCAATAGGAGGTAACAACAATACAAGTCCCTGAAGAAAGTAACGATAGCCTTCAAGTTCCGTCCATTCACGCGATAACACAATTGAGAGATAGCGGGCGGACACTGCAAGCTGCAGCTATGGCTTTTCAGGTAATTCGTAGTTAAATAAATTGTTATAATAAGTATTAAGTTATTGATGAATAAGTAAAAAAAATATAGAAAGAAACACAGTAATTTCAAGTGACGTCTGTTAGGCGTGCTTCTTGACCAAAAAGTACCACAAATGTTAATTCTTATTAATAAAAATTCTGTGTGGGATGTTAATTTTCCCGACTACCATTACCACCACCACCACCACTACAGCCCATTAACGTCCCACTGCTGGGCACAGGCCTCATAGAAGAGAGGGAATTAGAGCTTAGACTCACCACGCTGCTCCAATACGGGTTGGCGAGCTTTAACGACTATTATCATGTTAATGATAATAACCGGGACCGACGGCTCAACCTGCTCTCCGAGGCACGGGGGTGACACACCACCAACTTCCTAACTCCTGGATAAGTACCTAGTACTGAGAACTTCTAGTCAGAAAAACCCAATACTGAATTATGGCCCGACCAGGGACCTTGTAGGCCGCAGTCGAACATGCTAACCACTTTACCAACGAGGCAGATAAACCAGATTTTTTATGCCAAACTTTATTTTTGCTGCAACACGTGAATTTTATAAAACCTGTCTTGTCTTTCTTGGCAGTTAGCAAACATGGAAGCATCGAAAGCATCCTCACCCTGGCGAATTAAGAAACTGTACATCCTGGCTGGACACTTGTATACTCAAAACTCTAGCGGTAACCTACTTATTTTAAAAATGGAAAACAATGTACTAAATTGAAAATCTTTTTCAAAATAAGTTGCATGTTTCTAAGCCCTGCTCCAGAAAGCTCGCCATAGAAAAAAGTTCATAACGGCATAAGCTAAACGCCAATTTTCACCACTCATGAGTGGGAAAAAACGACGTTTATCGTTGAAAGAATTCAAAGGTCTTGTCCAAGATTGGGCCTTGAACATGAACCAAATTGATTATAATACAAGTGAATAGAGATCCTAAAATATGGCTTATAGAATAATTTACACATTTTTAAAGGACCCCCAATTTGGAAAAAAATATTTTTTTATTTTGTGGCTCTTTTAGATCTTTAACTGAATCCAACAGTAAAAAAAACTAGATTGTCTTTGTCACGTATGTCTATGTGATTGTCAAATGTCGCTGTTTATCTTGGGGTATGTTCCGATATACACTGCGAGCACTGTAAGGTATGACGTCAATTTAGTATACAGTCTTCTTCTTCTTAGTTTGTTTTTTGGCTTTTAATTTAGTATACTGCGAAGCCGTTCCTTTATAGTAAGCTATATACTAAAACGGAACGCAGTTCAGCTGTTCATCACGTGATCAAAGCACTGAGAGCACCTTCCCTCGAAAACGCCAGTGATCACAGTACAAAAATGGCGTCGATAAATGACGTCATATATTTCCCTAGGATACTGCGGCAGTGTACTGTCAGTCCATAACGGAACGAATGTCTCCCCAGTAAGAGCACTGAACAGTGCTCGCAGTGTATATCGGAACATACCTACCCTTTATAGTAGAAAAAGTTTTAGTGTTGCCATCCATCGAAAAATATTTTCTACATAATATTTTTTTAAAAAAACGGGGTTTTCTAAAATTATTAATTACATATATGGCGTTTAATGTTATATTTTTTTCTCTTTCACGTGATGGCAGTTTGGTTCTAGTTCATTGACACTCAGAATAAAAAACCACCCTCACTACTGAACTGGGACATGTCATTTGAAATCATGCGATTCATATTTGAATTCTCGATCAATGGGCCCCTTCAGTCTACCCGCGGCTTGATGCCATTGCGCACGGTTTTCCTAGTCTCGGAATGAAAAGGGTTCAGCCATAGTCCACCTGGGATCATGATTACCCTTTTTAGATACCTATGTATACTTCTGAGAAGTTCTAATTATTGTTTCAAAGTTATAAGCGACAAAGGAGCGCTGTAGTTCATCGTGGGTTTTTTAAATGTTTTAATTGTATTACTTGTAGGTAGCTAAAGAAATGAAATCACAGTTATAAACCCTAACACAAGTAATGTTTTAGAGATTAACTTCAAATTAGTACATAATATTTTAAACGTGAACTTAAAATTAGTACCTACACAATTAAAGGTGATTTAATAAAATAGGTAAGAGTCCCTACCCGACATAGGCGTAGTGGCGTCATTTTTGTTAAAAATGTTTGTATTTTATTGGGTATTTTTAAACAGATGGATATTTGTCAATGGGGATTTGTGAAGTATTTTTCCAAAATTTTCCATTAGGACCTCTAGAGGGCGCAGTTAATATGTTTTTTTTAATCCACTACAGCTTAGCCCTTGACTGCGATCTCACCTGATGGTAAGTGATGATGCAGTCTAAGATGGTAGCGGGCTAATCTGTTAGGGGCATGGCAGTTATATTAAACCCATACCCCTATTCGGTTTCTACACGGCATCGTACCTACTGGAACGCTAAATCCGGTAGGTAGGGTGGTAACTATCCACGGCCGAAGCCTCCCACCAGTCCAGATCAGGGAAAATTCCGAAATTATAAATTCCCAAATTGACCCTGCCGGGGATCGAACCCGGGACCTCCGCACATTAAGACAACAGCGCTCAACACTGCGCCACTGAGGTCGTCAAAAAGGATTTAGGAAAGAAGAGTTCACAAATCTCCATTGATAGGGATTTCAATGAGGAAAAGTGGAATGGCTAGCTGCATGTGTTATGTAGAGGGAGCGCCAGGGCGCCCGGCGGCGCGCTGCCAGCGGCTGGCGCGCGCCGCACACTGGCTGTGCAGTGCGGCGAGCCGCGCGCGCGCCGCGCCGCCCCGCGCCGACGCCGCGCTGCGCCTCGCCGCGCGCCTCGCCTCCGAACACGAGCATTTCCATCGGGCGCAGCATGTGCAGGCTAGTGATTTAGGTTTTTTTATCCCCTACAAGTAAGCCCTTGACTGCGATCTGACCCGATGGTAAGTGATGATGCAGTGCAAGGCTGATATCTATAAAGCGTAGGTACTTTGACTTGGCTTAGACTTTACTCAGAGTTAAAATGAGATGGACTTATGTGAGTAACATAAATCTATCTAGTTTTAACAATGTCAAAGTCAAAGGTCGCTCTATAGATCTCAGCCTAAGATGGTAGCGGGCTAACCTGTTAAGGGCATGGCAGTTACATTTAACCCATACCCCTATTCGATTTCTACACGGCATCGTACCGGAACACTAAATCGCTTGGCGGCACGTCTTTGCCGGTAGGGTGGTAACTAGCCACAACCGAAGCCTCCCACCAGGCCAGAACAGGGAAAAATCTGAAATTATAAATTCCCAAAACCCTGCCGGGGATCGAACCCGGGACCTCCGCAAGATAAGGCAACAGCGCTTCTGCGCCACGGAGGTCGTCAAAAGGATAAGCATTTCCCCCTGCAGCTAATTCTATACAACTCGTAGTTCGATGCAAACTTTTTGACGGCAGTTAGAAGTCTACTGGGCGTAGGTAAGCCGAGCTTTGCAAACCGGTTTAGGGTGCCTGTCCATTGAAGCGGAGAGGAGCGTTGTTGGGCGAACCAATCTCATTGTTGATTGATGACGCGATAATTGTATCGAATTACCTATCAGGAATCTGATTGGCCTGTTTGGTACATCACCGCTCCGCTCCGCGTCAATGGACTGGCACCCGCCTTGGACTAAGGCGCGCGAGTTTTTGACTCTTTACTATCATCACCGTTAGGCCCGCTTGCAGAAACGCCGGGTTATCCTTTTAACCCAGAGTTAGCTGCTACTTACTTTAACAGAATTCGTAAGTATAAAATTTCTGTCAAAATTTCAAATTTATTCCTGGGTTAAACGTAACCCGGCGTCTCTGCAAGCGCCCTGTCTGCCGCGAGAATACAACTACTATTTTACGCTGTAGGTACCTATACTTAGTTAACTTCTTATTTGAAACATGTAATACAATACAAGCTTTCCTTTGTCCACTGCAGTGTGCGAGACAGTGATATTTGACACTCATCCATAAAACGGAATTTAATTTCTCAGGTTTGGTGTACCGTCGCAGCTCTCTCCTTGCAAGGCAGAGCTTTTGACCTCTGTTCTAAAGCTCTGATTAAGTTGGAGGCTGTCGATGTAAGTGCATATCCCTTTTGACTACGTATTAATTATACTGTCCTCCTCGATCCTTGTTAGTCTAAGTGGCCAGCGGCGAGCGGCGGCCGACTCCGGAAGTCGAATCCGAATCCGGGACCACAGTTAGCGTTGCAATGTCTCCGTGCCTCGGAGAGCAAGTAATGCACGAGCACGAGGCGATCGGCTAAAATGACAGCTACAGTGTAACGATCGCAATCACCTCTATTGGTTAACACTCTTCCACTATTGGACAAAATCCATTGACGCAGCAAGAATACCATAAATTCAGCCAATCACAACAATTGATACTGTTACGATGATTGATGCATGTTTTACAAGAGGTATGTTCCGATATACACTGCGAGCACTGTTCAGTGCTCTTACTGGGGAGAAATTCGTTCCGTTATGGACCGACAGTATACTGCCGCAGTATCCTAGGGAAATATATGACGTCGTAAATCGTCGCCATTTTTGTACTGTGAACACTGGCGTTTTCGAGGTAAGGTGCTCTCAGTGCTGACTGCGTTCCGTTTTAAACAGTAACCAGTATAACTAGCTAACTATAAAGTAACGGCTTCGCAGTATACTAAATTGACATCACACCTTACCGTGCTCGCAGTGTATATCGGAACATCCCCATAATCGCCCTGCTGATCGATGATCGATCTACTGTCAACTCGCCGAATATGATTCATTGTAATATTTCTGATAATTTCTTTCTTACAGCCACATACGTTCGAAGGCATTGCGATTGAAATCTTTACAAGATGTAAACCGAAAGATGTCAAGGGAAACAAAATTGAGTGCCCGCAATGTCAAATAAAAATACCAGATTGGTAAGTTACCGAAAATGTTCGCACCATTTTCATGGTTATCAAGGAACCCTTATATATTATGTATATATTTCATCCAGTCTATCTGTCCGTATAAAATAATCGATTTAAAAATTGAGCTGTTTTGTTGAAAGAGCAACGGCGAAATTAGTATTGACCACATTTACTGTACACAAGTAAGGTAAAGACTGTGTAAAGACGAAAGGAATTTGCTTATTTTTTTAAATTTTATCAAGTATTCACCATAATTAATTGAACCTAGGTAAAAAAATAAAATATTTAGGGAATCTTTTTTGATTATTTAGTTTCCGTTTCTCAGTTTACTGTTACCTTTTTATGTATAATCTACCTAGTAGCAGAATAAATCTAAATTGGTAGATTATTTTGTATCGTTTTAAAAATTATAATTAAGTATTTCGTCTGATTAATGTTTGCATAAATAATAGTATTTCTTTTTTTTTAGTGTATTTTATATTATTTAAGTGAATTTTCTTGCATACATTATTATTACGAGGCGGCTGCTCAAGATATTCGCCGATGACTATACTTTTTTTTATCTACTAAAAGATAGCCCTTGACTGCAATCTCACCTGATTCACGTCACCGGCGGCACGTCTTTGCCGGTAGGGTGGTAACTAGCCACGGCCAAAGCCTCCCACCAGGCCAGACCAGACAACATTCAGAAATTATAAATTCCCAAATTGATCCTGCCGGGGATCGAACCCGCACGTTAAGACAACAGCGCTCAACACTGCGCCACAGAGGTCGTCAAATGAAACATGAAATGAGTGCCACAGGGCCGCCGAGTGCGCGGGCTGCGGCGCGCAGTTCCCGGGCTGCAGCGTGTCGGGGCGGCCGCTGCCCGCGCCGCACGCCGTGTGGACGTGCCGCCAGTGCGCCGCGCACGCGCAGCACCACGAGCTGGTGTTGCGCCACTCGTGCCCCATGTGCCACGCGCAGCTGGCTTAGACACACGAGTCTGTTCACGGTTACTTCACCTCTCGCTGTTAGGTTGGCTTACCATGCGTGTCCCTGTTTTTGCAGTTCAAACATTTAATCTATTCTTATTTCTAATATGAGATGACTAAAAAAATTAAGATCAATTTTATAGGTCCTATTTATGAATAAACTAGTGGGCCCGGCAGAGGCCGTCCTGCCCTGAACCTATAGTTCGCGCATGAGTTGAATGCAGAGCAAATGTATGGTGACATATATTTACTCTGCATTCAACTCGCGCGGGAACTGTAGAACCCGGTTGCAGCGCCCCCTACCGGGTCCAATTGTGAAAATATACCATCCCTGGACCCAGTCAAACACACAAAAAATTCCATCAGAATCGGTCCTGCTGTTCTGAAGTGATGCGCTTACATACATTCGGGAATTGATTTTTATTTATATAGATGTTGAACTGCAGAACTGTTCATGTGAAACTGCGGGCACTCAGGTTTGCCAAACTTAGAGCGACAGGTAGAATAAATGTGAACAGACTATCCGACTCAAGGCGAGACAGCGGCGTGGGCTGCGGAGCGCAGTTTCCGGCCTGCAGCGCGTCGGGCCGCGCCGCACGCACTAACAGATCTAGCTGATGGCGATGGTAGACACAATGGCACCGATATAATATACTATTACCTAGATACAATTACTAACTTATGTGTGCCTATTCTGTTATGGGCTACTATCCATGTGGACTACAAATCCATTGATGGGGATTGTCAATTGTGATTAGTGGAATAACCCCCCGAGCGATCGCGTAACTTCTGCATCAATCATTGATACATCGCAATCACCTCTGATTGGTTAACACTCTTCCACTATTGGACATAATCCATTGACGCAGCAAGAATGCCATAAATTCAGCCAATTACAACAATTGATACTGTAACAATGATTGATGCAGAAGTTACGCGATCGCTCGGCCCTTCATTGAAAGTGCTCCTGCCGAGCGATCGCGTAACTTCTGCATCAATCATTGTTACAGTATCAATTGTTGTAATTGGCTGAATTTATGGCATTCTTGCTGCGTCAATGGATTATGTCCAATAGTGGAAGAGTGTTAACCAATCAGAGGTGATTGCGATGTATCAATGATTGATGCAGAAGTTACGCGATCGCTCGGCAGGGGTGGGGTGATGACATTTGAGTTAAGATTACGTGTGGCCATGTGCACAATGGTGATACTATTCTTCACTAAAAACATTATTTTGTACATTACTGTCCAGGCCGGAAACAAAGCACATGACAGCTGAGTTATATTAGAAGGACGAGGCTCAGCTGAGGTCTATGTCTGTTTAGGCTTGGAAAAGTAACAAGTTACGATATTAATCACAAAGAACCTTACATACTGATATCAAAAAGTCACAAGAACATAAATTTACAAAAGGGCGTTGATTTTGGAACTACAGGAAAATTGCTAGGATTGGGTAATGACAGCTATTTTAAAGCAAGTTGTACTGAGACAAATTATTATTTCTTCTAAATTATTTATTTCAACAGATTTTCACACTTCTTTAACAATGCTTTGGGAATATATATTCTTACCTGACTAGATAATTTTGTATTATTAGTAGTCACTGCAATGTTATATTTAAAACTGGTTAATTTAAGCAGAAATGAAAGCAAATAAAGATCCTTCAGTATAAGAATTATGTTGATAAAAGATATTTTGGTACAATGCAGCTATTATTACTATGAAATGTAAAATAACTAAGTTTATTATGAAATAAAGTATTGAATTATTATTTACAAAAGTTTTTACTTGTTACTCTGAATCACATTCACAAATATAGATTTGTTATTGTTTCTCTATCAAAAATTAATGGAACATCTGTTTTATACAATTAATAAGTAATCTTACACATTATTGAACAAAATTGTTAGTAGGCATATCAATTTTTGAGAACTGCAGAGTATTGTCAATAATTTGGAACAGTTCTGGTGGCTGTGGGATCCTCCCTGTTTCTAACTTAGACCATAGTGGAATGTTATCTAGAGATATTTCAAATGCACCGGAGTAAACCAACTGGCCCTCTATCATGTTGAACAAAAAGAACATCATCATGCATGCATACAATTTGTTTTCCAGGCACCAACTCCACCATGCAGGCTGGGGTTTATTCAACCAACCAAAGATATTGAACCCGCTCAGTATACACATGATGAAAATCATTTTCCCAAATCCCTAAAACAATTTTTTATTTAATAATATAACTATATACTATTTATATGAATAGGAGCATTATTTTACATACACACACATCAACATAAATTTTTTATGATAATAATAATTATTATGGTCAACAAATTGACAAACATTCCTTGGTTGGATGGTCAGTAATCTAAACCAATATTATAAATGCCAAAGTGTGTACATGTGTCTGTCCGTCAGCTACGCTTTCAGTCCATATTTAAAACTGATTTTGGCGAAATTTGGTACATAGATTGGTTGCATAATTTTTGTAAAACAACACATCCATAATTACAAAAAAAATATGCGATCTGCACGATAGGCAAACTAGAGGCCGTAATAGGCTCATGACTCCATCGCTCCGCCTCAAAAAAGTCAGAAAGTCATTCGTAGGAATGAGCATTCTTATCTATAACAAAATACCACAACCTATTTTAAACTTGCCTATACACAAGTTTAAGAAATCCATTAAAAGTATGCTCCTGAAAAAAGCTTGTTATACTATTGAAGATTATGTAAATGATAGAGGAGCTTGGATTTGATCGCTCCAGCAATGCTAAGGACAGCGGTTAGTTATGTACACATTGATATAAGTAATAATGATAAATTGTAAATGAATTGTATCTAAAAAGAGCAACCACCGAGTTTCTTGCTGGTTCTTCTCAGTAGAAATGGCATTCCGAACCAGTGGTAGATTCACTTGATGATTCAAAAGTACTTGTAAAAGTTTATTTGAATAAAAAACATTTGAATTTGCATCCTGGGGAAGGACATAGGTTTTTATCCCGGAAAATTAAAGTGTTCCCGTGAGAATAAAAAATCATCAAAGAAAAAAATTAAGTCCACACTGTTAGCATCATTCAGAAGCGGGTAATAATTTAACTGCTTTTAATATTTTTGTACGCTCGTTTGGTTATACTAGCAAATGGTTACAAAGTGTAGAGGTTCCACGAGAGATTTAATATAATTACCTATTACAGATGAAACAGATTGGCCGGATACCGGATATCCGGCTACCTACGAAGCTGGATGGCCGTGTAATTTAAGACAAAATCAAAAAAAATCCAAGTTTTTTGGAAGAGAACGAACTTCTGTGTGAGATTTTGTGACTTTCAGTTATAAATAAAAGACATCATAATTTGTAACCTGTTTTCTTATTATTTACCTCACAAAAAATTAAGTTTTACAGTTGATTTTAGGAAATTGTCGTAGTTTTTGAACATCCGGTATCCAGCCGGATATTGAGTTACTATCTGGTATCTGGCCGGATAATAAATTTACGCTGGATATGCCGGATACCGGATAATTACCGGATATCAGTTTCATCTCTAATAATTATTGAATTATAAAACTTGGTTAAAGCAACAACACTAATTAATAATTTGATAAGGCCGTAATTGCTATTGCAGGCTCTTAATCAAAATAACGATCTAAACACCGAAGGCATTCTAGCAATAGATAAGCACCTAAAGACAAAGCACAAGATTTGATATAGGCGCATCAGCAAAAGCTGCCTAGCCTGTTATAAATAATAATAATAATAATTCATATCATAATCGTATGAGTCTGCCAGAAGCAAACTAACTTTCAAACATCAAAATATTCATATCTAAGCAAGTTATTCCAATATGGGGTTCCTGCTAACGAACTAACCAAATGAGTCAAATATCAATTGAATTAAACTCAAACAAAGAAGTTTTATTATCTTATATCATTTCTGCAAATTCAATTTTAATTTTAAACGTGAATATGACAACGCGGACGAAGTCGCGTGCAATGTCTAGTAGTTGAATAATTCACGAAACACCACCATTTCACAAATTCCATGATTATTCTATAAAATGATAGTTTCCACGATCTATGTACACCATTCACAATCTAGAGATTGAGAGACATTATATTTCATTATCATGTTAGATAGCACGTTTCCACCTTAAGAAACTGCTTTGTCACACTAGGAATCAGTCAGATGTATTTTCAGTGCAAAATAATTAGTTTCAACTTCAGTAGCTTAGTGCTACTGTGTTCAAACATTAGTTTCATCCTAGTTGGCAACACATTGCCAGCTAGGTACTTTAGCCACTGTTGTATTTCCATTTTCTTATTTAAAATGGGCCTAGTAGGTACTTAAATTAATCTAACATTTTACTAGTTTGACAAATAAGGAACTTTACATAATAAATACCATCAACCATGACAATAACTATAGTATGAAATGTATATTAGGACTGATTTTTGATAGACTTCCAAGAAAAGGCTTCAGCACAATATGTTTTTTAATACTTACAATGATCCTTGAAAGATACATGTTAAGGCCTGGTGGGTCATAGTTATCACCAATCACAGAAATTTCTGGATACTTTTGTTGTATTATACCAGCATAGTCATCAAAAACTTTTTTGTAGCCACATGAGTAACTGAAAATTACAAAATTAAGCATAATAATGTGACCATCTTGGTACGAAATATTCAGCAATTTTTTTTTCTATTGCAAATTAATGTTAGTTATGGCTCGTCTTTACAAAAAGATACCAAGGCAATTGTTTTGTGCAGCGCCAGACTAATGTACTTAAGTTAAAATACAAACCAGTAATAAATGTTCATAATATGACCAACACCTTGACCAATTTTAGAAATACTTTCTGCATCATTTTCATTCGTTTGTACGTCGTTGTCGGACAAAACGAAACACAACATCAAACTTGTGAGAAAAAATGTTAGGCTGAGGTTAGTTAACAGAGACATAATGAATGTACTTTCGTCGTCTTTTGAGTTTTGATCAATTCAATAACTGTAAAAATTAATATCCAACGCTATCTATATAAAAAGCACAATTTGCAGGTCACAATTCTTGTTAGATTTTTATTTTTTTTATTTCACAATCTACACCACCCACAGAGCGAAAACATTCTATGTCTATGCCATAGATAAGTATTGTATAACCTGAAACCTGGTCTATGCACAGAACACATCATACACTACAGTCTACACCATAGATAATTTATATAATAATGTCCTCCCAATGAAAACAATGTACCTACCACAGACATATAAATAGAAGCAGACACAACATAAATTTCACACCCACATAGACAAGTGTATGCGAATCAGTGTGACTTAGTGTGACCGTGTCCCTGCAAGCAAAAATGTGTATGTATTAATTTGCTGCAACACTGTGCTACACCAACGCACACATTGACAAAAATTCAATGCGTGGCAGTCATTATAAGACATCTATGAGACCTATGGCGTTTGTTTACATTGTGTTGTCTTGGGTGTCATAAGTTTTTTGTGAAATTTGGAGATTTATATGAATATTTACTGAAATAAAATGGTGAAGTGTTGGGTCCCCCTGTGTTACAATGCTTCGTACAGGAAAACCCCAGAAGTAACGTTCCATCGGTAAGTAAAATTCATGCTATCATGTAGCTTTGGAATGTTTTCGTATCGCATCGTATCAAGGCTAAGATATCTAATATTTTATAGTTGTTATGACGAAATATGTAGCCATGCATATATTAAAACTATAATACTAGTGGTTCGCCCCGAACTGAGACCTCGCGGTTTCACAGAGCGCCATCTATTGACATCAGTGTGAAGTTCTGTTAAAAATATCATCATCATTAAAAATTAAATAATTTCGTTTCCTTATAATATTTATCTAATTTTAGTATTTGTTGTTCAAGTACAGGATATAATTCAAATAATTGATCAAGTTTCAGGCTTGAGAGTTCAGAAAATTGAGAGTTCTGAGGTCAACTTTGGACGTTAGAAAATCGCCACTTTGAAAGCCCCCCATTTCGTCAATTTTAGGAGAAAAATTCAAAAAAAAATATTTTTGGACTCTACTCCTAATTATCTTTAAAATGATATACTGCAACCCTATGTAACGCTATAAAAAATATTTTACTTCGCATTCGCTTCTATGAGAGCCCCCCTGAAATAAAGATTTTTATAACTTTTTAGGCCATATTCGGCGGGAGGCCATCGGTTTACATATTATATTTAAATTTGAAGTAATTATGTCCAGCAATTCAGAAGTTATAAGGCTCTGACAGACGGACGGACGGACGGACGGACAAGTGCCAATTCACCCAAGTAGACTCAGAGACCTTCGCTTCGCTCGGTCAAATTATGATTTTCTGTAGAAATACATGCTTTAAGTTGTTGAATAATCTTTTTTGACATTTTGAGAACTTTAACAAATTACAGGGCCGGACTCGACGACTCTTTTATTTTAAGTATATAACTTCGACTTTTAATTTCAGGTTTCCAAAGGATGAATACCTGAGAGACCTATGCATAAAAATATTAATAGAAAAGACTGGCAGACCAACTCATGGAGTGCTATATGCTCCAAGCATTTTACAGATAATCTAAGAACGTAATATATTCCGTACAATTCTATCTCCTGGTGCAATACCGACCATTTTCAAAGAAAAGTTAGTTGAGGTCTTATACTAAGTAGGTACCAATTTACCTTATCTTCCATTAGGTGGATGAATTTCATTAATTTTTATTGAAAACCTCAATACAGATTCTAAAGCATCTAATTGTAAAGTTTATTTGAATAAAAAACATGTGAGTTTAAAACACCTGTTGTAATTTTTTATTTAACCTCTTTTTGGAATAACGATTCGATTCGATTGTTTAACAACATTTATTTGGCTTACTGCCAAGAAATTATTGTCAATAGGAACTTTGAGCTAAAATCTGGCGGTATTTACAGGATATCCGTTGGTACTGTTCTTCTAAATAATATTCCCATCACCTGCGCGTCGACGCAGAGCGAGAACGACGCGAGAACCACTGGCCATGATACTGACGGAGTCCTCAGGATTTGAGTTGTAACAGGAGTTATAACTCCGCGCGCGACGGTGACGATATCACACGCAGCGCGGAGCTCACATCTATATTCATTATTCACCACATTGACTAGGGTCCCGCACGTGGTGATGATTACCATTACTAGTGTTACTATATTGCAGTTGTGATCGCTTGTGATGAGGAAATTATAAAAGTACCAATAATAATTATTTTTAAAATCCTTACAAATTATAGCTTCCAAATGATAGGTGTCTTTAGGTCAATTTTTTTCACGCAACCTAACCCTACATATTAATATAATGTTTTATGCAGCAACAAGGTTCGGCCCTGAGTTTTGTGTATGTGTGTGTAATGTTTTCGTGTGTTTGTAATTGCCACGCTATTTTGTACGTTATCTTGCATCTGCTTCTCTTTATAACTCTGTGGTACCTACCTACAATAATTTATAGATACCTACCTAAACATTATCGGTATACTAAAATGTCGACTTACCAAAGTGCGGCCCAGATGACATCGATAATAAAATATATCGATGTGGCTTTGCTGTGATGCAGCTGATGTTTCATCATATGATTGTTTCATCATATTATGCCATTCTTGCATATGCCGTAACTGGGTGACATGTCAATTATTGTACAATAAACCCAAAATAAACCTGACCTGCTCTTCAACATACCTGTCTAGTGCAGAGTACAAACCACAGGGTAGATAAACCTTCTAACGGGTACAAACTACATGGTGGTATTCCGTGGTCCCACCTGTAGAAATATGGACTCAACAACTATTGCTTGGGAACAAATGAATGGCCGAATTCAAGATATCCTTATGTCCGTTTTCTTAGGTTTCAGAAATGGCGGTTGCAAAGTTTTACTTTATCTTTGAAATAACACTTTATTACTGTAAGGCACAGATTTAGTACTAAACAGATACCTACCGCGCTCGGAACACGGAAGTGCGGCCAAAATTTATTCGAGTGTGCGTGACAGCACTGTCTGAACACATGCATCAGTATGCGTGAAATGTTGCCAGATTAATGAAAAAGTGCCAAATTAATGAAAGAAAATCTATTTGTTGGTTCTTTCTTTAGGCCTTACGATTTCAACGACATATGGTAGGAGAATAGCTTGTATCCTGGAAAAGGAGATGCGCATATTACTGTGGTGGTACGCTGTAGACATGCGCAAAACAGTACTTTAAAAAGTGATGTCATGTGGCATTACATTTCGTACTAAGTGATATTACATTTTACCATCACTCCGAACATCACCCGAGCTAGCGCGCTAGTGACGGTCACGTATGATATAGTGTAATGAAATGAAAATATGTTCGGGTGTATTAAAGACATTACTGCATGAGATACTACATTACATGAGATAGCGAGTGTAATAAGCTAGTACCGTGGAGTTGCCAAATAGACGTAAACCTTATTGCATCAGTTACAGTATATAAAATCATGCTGGCCGCGCAACCGATATGGAGCTACGAGTATCTCTCTCTCACTAGCACGATTTACGATTCTCAAACCACGCACCGAATCCGAGATATGCCGAATGACATGAGTCATGACCGAACAGAATTACAGAGAAACGAGCGAGCGCGAAACGCTGTCCGCGTCATGTTTTAGTGTGATGTGTAATGCTTGATTTTGTCGTGTAATATGTAATGCTACAGTACGCGGTCGGGTAATATTACGCGTAATGCATCAATCGCATTACTTACACAATATGTCTAACCCCCGGCTTACCATGTTTACGAAACCGAACTTGTCGACAGGTTGATACTTGATATTCCCGGAACAGTAGCTTTAATAAAAATTTAATATTTGAAAAGGACGGTTTCTGTCAACATCTTAGTGAAATTAAAGGAAAAAATTATGGATTAAGGGACATTATGGACACTTAGGGATTTTTGGACGGCAATCACTGGAATAGGCTAACGAGCGGAGCGAAAAAAATACCCGGACCACTCACAAATGTCTTTATATACCAAACCATAGACAATGATCAGCTTATAGCGACAGTGTTGATAGTGCATAAAATCCCTAAGTGGACTAAGGGACATCTTGAACTCGGCCAATCATTTTTTTTATTACAAATATCAATATTAATTTGCAGGCTGGGCTGGGGTAGGTCTTGATCTGAGCAATCGGCGGGTCCACCATATGATATTTAAAACATTATAGATACGTTCCCCGCGCTTTATTTTGGCAAGAATTTAAGAAGGCACTTGCCCTCACTTGCGTGCATTCCAGTTAACAACAGTGTAACTCAGAATCTATATTCATCTCTTTCTAACAACAGGTATAGCGTATGTTAACCTTTATGTTCTTTCCCTTTCTCCGCTTACGTAATATTTGTCGCCGTTTTTTAGTGCAATGATGTTCGCGTATGCCGCGTCTATTTGTATTATGTTGTTGGGTCCACCATATTACTTTACCACTCTGTGAACTATGTCCTCTCGGTAGAGAGCTGGTAGAGAGTATTAAGTTCTGTGATTATGTCAAAGACGACCGTTGTATGGTTGTGAACAACGGTTGTGAACAGTACCTAATGTGAACGTGTGTTTCAAGGAATATACTACTCACTATGGTGTGTTTTTTGGTTTACGAAACCTCTCTATGTACCTACAATCTACATAATCAAAGCACGAAACAAAAGGAAGCAGAAGATAAAATATATTATTTTAAGCTTGTGTTCATATTAATATATTATTTTATTTTTGATAGTGGTTTTAATACACATAATCGAAATCGAGTCTATATCACAGTGCACAGGCCTATCAATTTTGATCATCATCATCATCATCATCGCGTGCCTTCTTCAAAACGAAGTCAATTTTGATACAGCTATTAATAATTATTAGTAATAACTCACTCTTGAAACCTGTATCACAGAGTAATAACATATTTGATATTACCTATTCTGTGATACAGCAGGGCAATCGGCTAAAAATTGCATCAATCATCGTTACAGTATCAATTGTTGTGATTCGCTGAATTTAAGGTATTTTTGCTGCGTCAACGGATTTTGTCCAATAGTGGAAGAGTGTTAACCAATCAGAGGTGATTGCGATCGTTACACTGTAGCTGTCATTTTTAGCCGATCGCCCCGCAGGTTAGTATTATCATGGACCATGGTAATACTAACCACAGAGTACATTGAATATACGGGTACGGCCTACGGGGTACTCTATTCAAGAATCAAGAGTGAGGGCTGCCGGCTGAGGAGTGAGGACTGACTACTGAGGAGTCACCGAAAAACGGAAGGAGGCATTACCACAAGACAAGGTTCAATACGCGGTGATAAAATTATCAAATAAATGCAAAGTGATTACAATAAATAAAAAGTACATATTGGACAAAAGGTTAGATAAAATTAACGCTACGAATGTCGAATATGTGTCCTTCCTGGTGCAGTGATGAGAGTTGTAGTCTCGTGGGTGCTCCTATGTTCATAAGCTAACGGGTAATGTAGGCATTTGGTCTATGGGAGGTTTGAACTCTTAAGGTTTGATTCCTGGATATGGACTTCTAACTTTTCGAAATTAAACAACTACCACACTCAAAACTTGCAAAGCCTTTAACAACTTCCTCAAATAATAAACTACATAGGGGTTGAAAACTTGCAAAGCCTTTAACAACTTCCTCAAATAATAAACTACATAGGTTATTACTAGATGACGCCCGCGATTTCGTCTGCGTGGAATAAGACTATTTTATACTCCCGGGAATTCTTTAATTTTCCGGGATAAAAAGTCCCCAACCAAACACATGCCAAAAATCACGTCGATCTGTTGCCCTGTTGCAGCGTGATTGAAGGACAACCCAACCAACAAACACATTTTCTCATTTATAATATTAGTAAGTATGAAGTATGATTTAGATACTTTATATTTTTGCTTTTTAGGGTTTACTCCTGTAACTGTAGCTGCTGTAATAATAATAATAATGCCTCACAGTCATTGCCATGGACATGGCCACGATCATGATGATAATCAAGTTGATGCTGACGAATTGGGTATACATTACAATCTATTTCAAAAAATAGATAAGGATAATCTGCAATGTCTGAATGAAAGTGTTGATGGTGCTGGGAAAACTGTTTTTAAACCTTGGGATCAAAGATTAGATAGAAATCAGGTAACTATCTATTTCTAAAGTATTGTTTTGTTTTTAAAAGGTCATTCATAGAATAAGTACAGGGTAAATTTGTATTACTTACTTCTTACAGCATTACCTATGTAGGTATAGGGTATTTTACTTACAACTGAGTTAAGACTCAGGCCCCCGATTATGTAAGAATGGCCGATCAAAATGTCAAAGTTCGGCGTCAAAGTAAAATAAATCAAAGTAAAATAAACCATAACAACATTAAACTAGAGCTCAATTTTGTGTATCCATTCTCATACGTTTAGGGTATCGTACATACCTAAACGTATAAGAATGGGTACACGAAATTGAGCTCTAATTCAATGCTGTTATGGTTTATTTTACTTTGACGCCGAACTATTACGATTTGATCGACAATTCTTACATAATCGGGGGGCAGGTCAACATAGCACTAAGCAGTGCTTTTATGCTTCTATGAATTGCATACCACTGCCATAATTATAATGTCTAATGGTAAAAAATTGTGCAATCTAAAACTTTAAACAAGTAACATGTTATAATAAGTAATGCTAATAACAGACTAAAAATTAAATACCTACTGGTGCACAAAATAGGAATGATGCCTATTTCAAAAATAAATTATTTACTAATGATTATATGGATAGAAGGTCTTCTAAAAGACCTTAAATCTTTGTTAGTTTTAAGTTTGATCACCATTTTAAATTGTCAATGAAAGAAAAAAAGTGCACGAAGTTTGACAATGTCAAATGTATTTCATACAAACTCCCATACTAAAAGCACTTTTGGATTGTTAAAAAGTTGCTGATTTGGTTGAGTTGGCAACATTCATATTGAAAATTTCTACGTTTTAAAACATTGTTTTTTAATTATTTTTCAGTGGTAGATTCGAAAGTACTTGTAAAAGTTTATTTGAATAAAAAACATTTGAATTTTGAATTTTGAAAGCTAATTATTGTTTTACTAGCTGATGCCCGCGACTTCGTCCGCGTGGATTGAGGTTTTTTGGTTCCCGCGGGAACTCTTTAATTTTCCGGGATAAAAAGTAGCCTATGTGCTATTCCAGACTATAATCTATCTCTGTGCCAAATTTCATCCAGATCCATTCAACCGTTGGAGCGTGATTGAGTAACAAACATCCATACATCCATACATCCATACATCCATCCAAACTTTCGCATTTATAATATTTATTTGATTTTGCTCTTATTAAGGTGAACTGATGAGGTATTGCGATTTTTTAAAGCCTACAACCATAATCAATATCTATAATAGAAAGCTAAATTGAATTGTTGCCATGCCGGTGAAACAAATGATTTATATATATATTTATTTATTAAATCTTTATTAAGACATAATGATATAATGATTTATTATTGCTAAAGGTTTTTAAGTTTGTTTTAGTTTGTTGAAAGTGATGCTGATGAAGAGTTACTTTTTAATATTCCTTTTACTGGAAATGTGAAACTAAAGGGTATCAGGATAGCTTCAGAGGATACAGATGCACACCCAGCAAAGTTAAGATTGTAAGTTTAACACTACTATTATTAAATAAATATGTATCTAGTATTTTCTTATTTTATTCAAATATTTTATATACATAAGTTAGACCTTGACTGTGATCTCATCTGTGATTATGCAGTTAAAGATGGAAACAGATTAACCTTGAAAGTGTGTGGCAGTTTTGTAAAACCCTTGAGAATCACATATTCGCAAGTTATGTTAGCATCTCTTGCAATGTAATTTTGTCAATTTTAAAATCTATATTTTTCAGATTTAAAAATAAACCTAATATGACATTTGATGATGTTTCTATGGAACCAGACCAAGACTTTGAACTACAAAAAGATACGGAAGCGGTACTTGAGTATAATCCAAAGTGAGTAAATATTAAAATAATATGTTACATGCACTAAATCTTGTTCGTTTGTGTAATACTTATAATTATGCATAACAAATGCGAAAGTCTATTATCTTTTCATGGCCCATCCATATAACTGCCATCAATGAAATTTGGTATAGATATCTAGCTTGCATATTGGGACTTATATTAACTATTTTTACAGCTCCTGTACCATTTCTCCCACAGGATTTAAATCTAAAGGAAGGGAAGGGAGTGTGGAAGTTGTGGTTATGGTCTATGGCAGTGGTCAGCATGTTCAACAGCAGCTGATGAGGTCCCGGGTTAGCTCATAATAATTAAGTATTGGGTTTTTCTGACAAGATATTCTCAGTACTAGCTCGGAGTTAGGAAGTTGGCGGTGTAACACCCCCGTGCCTCGGAGAGCAAGTAAAGCCGTTGGTCCTGCGCCTGATCTCTCTCCGGTCGTGTCGGATTTTTCGTCCCAGCTACTCTCAAGTACCGGAACAGAGTGTACACTGAGTGCAAGCATACACTTGTGCACTTTAATATTATCTCCCACGAAGATGGCTTATCTCTGGAGATTGGCCGCCGTGGCCGAAATTCGGTCGGTATGTGTTTATGTAAGTTCCATGGTAGCGCCATAATTACTAAGCCGATTTTGATGAATGAGGTGTCAAATGTCAATCGATTCGTTATTATGGTCCGAGTGACGGCTACATTTTACACGAATAAAGTCGATATGACGGATTTTAACTCGATTTTACATCCAAAAAAGTATATGCCTTTGAAATTTTTTTAAGTTACAGTTTTAAATTAATACTTAATGCTTGTTTTTGAATAATATTCAATTCTTTTATTTCAGAATTGTCACATTCTCTTCAGTTACACACCTGACTATGCATTTTCCTAGCAATTTTGGAGCGGAAAGTACAAAGATATATTATATCGGACTCAAGGGTGAATGGACACCGGGGCACAAACATGGTGTTACAATTTGCACATATGAAGCAAGACCAATGCTTGATGATCATAAATTAAAGCATTTAGATACTGTAAACAAACCAATAGACTAGGATGCAATAATAATTTAATAAACTTTTTAAACAATTCTTGTTTATATTGTCATCATCTATAGGTATCTATAACTCTCTTTACTAATATTATAAATGCGAAAGTGTGGATGGATGGATATTTGTTACTCAATCACGCCAGAACGGCTGAATGGATCTGGATGAGCTTTCGCACAGAGATAGATCTGGAGTAAACATGACTACTTTTTATTCCGGAAAATAAAGAGTTCCCACGGGAAACAAAAAACCTCAATTAAAACTAAATTAGGATCTATTGAAGAAAAATATTGTGAGGATTAGTTAAACATCCAACTAACTTAAGCCAAAAATCTGGTCAGGAATTGATATCAATAGGAACTAAAATCAAACAATATTATTTTGATTAATTTTATTTAATCACTAGATTAAGTATTATCAATATTCTATATAAACGTATTTATTTACAGACTTTGTAGGTTTAACCTACCTATTAAATACCAAGAGCAGATGTCGACCGTACCGAGCGTATAGGTAAGTACCCTACCTACTGATAGTTTCTAATAGATAAGTGTAAATTTAACATTTCGAAGATACCTAATCTTCATGGTTAATGAAGTTACCTAATTAGAAATATTTCTTTAAAAGGATGTAGGTATTTATAATTGTTCTTATAAAACAGTAATTTATTATTACTTTTAATATTTAAATAATAATTTGTATGCCTACCTAATTTAAATAACAAGTGACTCAACAAATTGCAATTTTCTATTATGCATAAGTAACTGGGTATTTGAATATAAGTACGTACTTACTTACTTTATTTATATTTTATTGTAAAACGAAACAAAAGTATTGCCTTAAAAAAATGCATTACCTAATTATGGCAGTATCAATATGGCAATGCCTCAATACCTAGGTACTTACTTAAAATATCCTAATGTGGCGAGTTATGCCAATCGTATTCATTTCGAAAGAAGCGTGTTGCAGTGCTGTTATTGTAAAATAGATATAGAAAAAAAGAAGATTTTGGGTTCCTCCACTTATTACAATATAATGAACGCTGATGGGAACTATTTTATTCGAAAATACAATGGTTTGAGAACAGACGAAGATAATTTTTTTTGATTATTTTAGAATGGATAGAATATCTTCATTTGTCCCAAAAGACGGAGCCGCTCCTCAATTAACGAAATTAAAATTTAAAAATCCACGTCAACGTTTGCCATTTTTCCACACAACGACGGCGGCGCCTTGCCCACACGCTGTCTCAGAGCCGACTAAAAATGGGGTCACCAAGTGTGACGTAACATCGCAGGAATGTGCGATGCTAATCAAATCGGAAGTTTTTGCGATGCGTCCTGCGAGCTCGCAGATTTTTGCGATGCGATGTGAATTCGCAGTTTTGTGTGGGAGCCCTAGACAATCGGGGGGCAGATTCTCGGGTAGACTTATTAAAATAATACCCGAATACGAGACTACCCGACCAATAATAATTATTGGTCGCGGGTTTTCTCGTAACACATCCTACCGTAGGATGTGTTCCGAGAATACAGAGTATTATGTCAATTCATATTTCAAAGATTAGACATACCTACATATTTCCTAAATATTATTCATACATTCATTTATATGTATGAATAATATTTAGGTTCTCCGTTCTATGACTAATAACGCCCGACAACATGTCTTGATGGTGTGGCATGCGGTAAGGTGGCCTGTTACGTTACAAGAATGTTCCCAGATTGTTTATCCAGTTCAAATTGAAACATTTGCCATTACGTTCTATAGTAGATAAGTACCTACAATAGATACACACATTTTTATGAGGCACGTATCTATTTATTGGCATGATAAAATTATTAAATAATATCTACATTTGACTACTCGCATAACTTATAATGATTGGGAGGTACATAAAGTTTTAATGAGTTCCTATTTGATACTGTATTTCAATATTCGCGTTCTCATTGCCGGTGTCTTCCCCGTACGTAGCGCGGCGGGCCGCCGCGGCCGGGTCGCGTCCTTTGCCGGGGGCGGTAGAGGCCGGGACGTCGTACTGCGTTAGGGACTGCCTCCACCGTCGCCGCACCGGTACGTACCGTGCTCGACCTTCCCGGTTGACGTCTCATACACACCGCACACCTAAATTAAAATGATAAATTGATTAAAAAATCCAATCATCAACCCTACAGGCACTATTTTTTAAATTACCCTTTAACAGACCCGGACATTTCTCATTTCACTTCAATAGATACTCTGAATTAATACAATAGTTGGAAATGTATATGAAGTTATAAGTCAAATAAGTTACCTACTACTAGTGCCGCCGCCTCTAGGGGATTTCTTTTGTTACACGGACTATAAGATTCTATTTCGATTCAATTCTAAATCAATGAGAAAATAATTTTTCATACAACCGCAGCACAACCTTGTGTCATGTGAAGGCAGTTTTAATTTTAGATTCAATGATCAAAAATATAATTTTGTTAGGCAACAAGAAGGTAGAGATTAGGCTGATTAGGGTAAATTGTGCTGAAAACAGGCTTAGAGTTATTTACCTGCTGATCTTAGACATTTTATCGGCCTTTAGTGTCTGTTGTTCGGGTTTCTGGAACATCTGACTGGGGTCCAATGCAGAAAGCCAGTATGATAACACCGTAGCAAAATAGTTGCACCGACCGAGTCCGTTGCATTCAATGACTGGTCTTGCTCTGAATTCGCGTAGGCATGAACCAGGTGATATTAGGCTTTGACCTGCTGCATCCATACCCGCAGTTTGCTGTTATAACAAAGAATATAATTAGGTATATGCAGGATGCATTTTTTAGTTAAATCTTGATGATTAACAAAGGTATGTGTAGTTATATCACAGAGTACTGAACAGAGAGGAAGCTTCATACAAACTGCTCGCGGCGACTTCACCCATACATAGCGCAACGATGTGTGCGTGAGCTCTCACCGACACATTCACCGACACGATGGGGTTAGCGACTAGCGAGACCTGAGACCTCTGTCTGGGTCAGAACGCAAGGGCTGACGGTCGTGCGTTTAATGAAAATAAATAGAGGAACAATTTCGTGTTCAATCACGAACTTTTTTCATTACTATAAGTTTACTGATTTTGTATTAAAAATAAAACTATTTAGATTTATTTATGTAAATATAGTGTTCTGTTTCAACAAAAATGCCGAATACTTGCACAGTTTGCTTGAAAAGCTCTAAAGACAATAAGGATGTTTCCTATTTTTCATACCCGAGAGATAAAGAGAAGTACGTACCTTTTTACACGTACCTAGCGTACCTGTACAATAAAACTAGGTAATAACATTGATCGTCAAGTGAGAATGACGTGCTAGACAGGTAGGTATGTTGCCTTAAGTCGGTCTCACCTACTTGAAGACAGTGCTCAGATAATAGAATACCCGAAGTACCTTATATGGCTAAAATTGTGACTTTGTCCACCCCCCAAATTATAAATGCGAAAATGTGTCAGTCTGCCTGTCTGTTACGCTTTAACGGCCCAGTTTTTCAACCGATTTTGAAGAAACTTTTGTATAGAGGTAGGAGGAACTTTATGCTAGTTGCGAGTTACGACCCCAGGGATAAATAGGGTAAACGTGGGGCAGGGGTTTCCTATTTACCCCTGGCTCCACCAACATTTTTAACCGACTTCAAAAGGATTTGACCCGTATGTAGGTATGTATGTAGGTTTGTTAACGATTTTCTCGGAAACCAATGAACCTATTTTTATGATTTTTTCACTTGTGTAATTTACGTACCTACCTACTTTCGGGAAGGTTTAGGTTAGGTTGGGTTCGGGAAGAATATATTTAAATACTTACACCAATAAATCAAAAGAATTTGGATATGTCTTACCATTAAGGATATAATGTTAGAAGCAGCTTCACCCTTTTGCCTTTAATAAAAACTTTTATTATTATTATATTATTATTCACCATATTTGACATAGAAAAGTCAAATATTATGGTGAATGTCGATATCGATGTCGATTGACGATATCGATGTCGATGTCGATTGTCGATATCGATTATGATTGTCGATGTCGTTTGTCGATATCGATGTCGATTGTTGATATCGATGTTGATACTCATATCGATTGACGATATCGATGTCGATTGTTGATATCGATGTTGATACTCATATCGATTGACGATATCGATGTCGATGGTCGATACAAATGTCGATATCGATGTCGATTGTCGATATCGATGTCGATTGTCGATATCGATGTCGATTGTCGATTGTCGATGTCTAAGTCGATGTATAATATTTTTATTTTTCCTTAAATTGTTGACATGCATCAGGTGAGAACCCTAGCAGAATAGGTATAGGTACATTTTCGACTTTATTAGGAAGCTTCCCCTCTGATCGCATATATACTCGTGTGGTTATTTAAAACTGTGGCTATTTCTGTTGTACACAATCTCTAAACTAAACTAAAATGACTGAACAATTGTATTGGTCTTTCATAATGCTCCCTGTGGACAGCACTTGATTTAGTCATGTTAATTTAGTTTAGTTGAGTTAGAGATTGTATTCAACATAATTAGCCAGAACGTAGGTACATTTAGTTAAATATGTACTTGTATTTTTGCCTGTACTTACCATTAGGAAACTGTACCCCACCCATAACTCGTCCCAGTCAGGTGGACAAGTTGGCGTAACACGGCTTTGGCTATGAATTGCAATGGATCTCGTTGCTGACTCACATACTTGGCACCTTAAACAAGAAGTAAATCATTCCGTATGGAACACACATTTTTGGCCAGCCTTTGTCAATGAAAGTTATCAATAAGATATGATAGTTACTATTTCTTTTTACATCATAAAGTACAGACATGAATAGGAATAACATTAATATAACCCAATCCTTTAATTAGTTCTTACCTCGAAATGTAAGACCCTACATCTCTGGCTTCGATTGGTGTCATTGCCATTGGCATAGGTTCTGCAGTTGACAGCCAAAAACTGTAGTCTTCTCTTTGAGCAAAGTTACAGCGATTGTTAATGTCACAAAACATAAAAGGCATTGTCGAAAATCTTTGCAGGCAGCTTCCAGGGGCACCTTAAAATAATAATTTGCTATTATAATGTTGCCTTATGAATTTTCAGATCGAAATATTTTGATGGCATGATTTGAAAAAAGAAGCAGAAAAACGTTGATCCGATTCATTTTATAATATTACAATATTTTATATTTGCTCACCTAAATCTTGCCCATGTGCCTTAGTACTAGCAACAATATGTAGTAATGAATATCCTTCCCATAGAGATGTTGTTCCAGGGGGGCATTGTGGAATCAGGCTCGTTTGTGAATGCATTGCGAAAGAAAATCCTCTCGATTTGGGTAATGGTGGTAGCGGTGCTGGTAAACCAGGTAGGCCAGGTGAGCCACGATTTCCTTCATAACCTGTCAAACCTTTCAAACCCATGAATCCCATTTCTCCTGGTTTGCCAGGATTTCCAACAAAACCAACAGCACCTGTGTCTCCTCTTTCACCTTTGTATCCCGGTATACCGTTTTGTCCAAAGTTGCCAGGTGAACCAGGACTTCCTGGTCTTCCTTCGAATCCGGCATAGCCTAAATCACCCCGTGGACCTCTGGCTATTTCAATAGACGAAATTGTATCACCTCTATCTCCTTTCATACCTTTAATTCCCAAAGCACCTTGCGATCCCTGTTCCCCCTCATCACCTTGTATTCCTTTTATACCCCTTTCGCCGGTATTCCCTCTGTATCCGACGAATCCAGATTCTCCCGTATCTCCTGCTATTCCTTTTAAACCGTCGAAGCCACGATAACCGGGTTCGCCACGTTGACCTTTTGGGCTGATAGCAAATCCTGGCTCACCAAGTTCGCCTTTAAGTCCTTGTAAACCTGGAGCTCCTTCCATTCCTCGTGGACCGGGTATTCCAATTGCACCAAATCTTCCAGGTAAACCATCATCCCCTTTAAAGCCTTTAGGGCCCTTAAAAGTTAGGCCTGGTTCTCCAGGAAATCCCTCCGGGCCATCAACACCGTATTCACCTGGTTTACCCTTCTGTCCCATTGGCCCTGGCCACCCTGGAAGTCCATCACGTGCGGCCCTTCCTTTTTCACCGCGTTCAGGATTAACACCATCGAGCCCGGGTGGGCCGGGAGGACCAAAATCACCTAGTGATCCCTTAGGACCAGGAAGCCCCCAATCACCCGATTCGCCCTGAAAGCCGATATCGCCTCGCTCTCCTTTAATACCCATTAGACCCACAAATCCAGCATCTCCTTTTATTCCTTTAACACCTTGAAATCCATCCATTCCTATATTACCCATTTCTCCTTTAGTCGCAGGTAAGTAGTTCGTCTCGCCAATGTCACCCGTTTCACCTTTATTACCCATCGGACCTCTGGGGCCAAGTAATCCAGAAAATCCGAGGTCACCAGGATACCCAGGACTAGCTATTCTACCAGGTGCACCTTCAAATCCCATATCTCCCTTTTCGCCGCGTTTTCCTGGATTGCCCCTCAGACCCAACATTCCTCTAAGCCCAACCTTTCCAGTTTTACCAGGGAAACCAACCCTCCCAGGAAATCCTTTATCGCCTCTTTCACCAGGTAAGCCTGTATCACCGTAATCACCGACTATTCCTTTATCTCCAGGTAATCCTCTGTAGCCAAATCTTCCATATTCTCCTTGCTCTCCTTTTGTGCCAGTAAAACCCTTTATGCTCAATCCAACCTCACCCTCATTACCTTTTAATCCTTTCGGTCCAGGTAGCCCAGGTCGTCCATCACTACCATTAATGCCTTGGTCTCCTCTATCTCCGATAATACCAATAGTACCGTTATCGCCACGTATACCTTGATAACCTATAATACCTATATCACCTATCATTCCCTTAAATCCAGGTAGCCCATCTAAACCGATTTCACCGGCATTTCCGTTATCGCCACGGATTCCTTTCAGTCCGACTGGACCTCGTGGCCCCATTTTTCCAGGCATCCCTCTAAATCCTGGAAAACCGGAATCACCACGTTCTCCAATTTCACCAGGTCTACCCGGTCGACCCATTATACCTGGGAAACCATATATCCCTTTAGTTCCACGCTCTCCAACTAAACCTCGAGCTCCAGTTCGACCTGCTTCACCTTTCATTCCCTTTTGTCCCATGTCACCTTGTAGCCCATTACTGCCTTGTAATCCTGGTTCCCCTATTACTCCTGCGAAACCTGGTCTCCCTGGTTGACCAGGTGCTCCAGGAGCTCCTCGTATAAAAATGCCTGGAATACCTTTTCTGCCCTGAAATATTAATATAATATATTAATTACATTAATCTATCTTTTTATTTATAATCTATCTATACTAATATTATAAATGCGAAAGTTTGGATGGATGGATGGATGGATGGATGTTTGTTACTCCATCACGCCAGAACGGCTGAACGGATCTGGATGAAATTTGGCACGGCGATAGATAATAGTCTGGAATAACACATAGGCTACTATTTTTATCCCTAAAAACCTGAATCCACGCGGACGAAGTCGCGGGCATTAGCTAGTCTTCTATAATATTTTATAGGTATATAAAAGCGAAATACCACTCACTCTCTCACTGACTGACTAATTACGATATCTCAGGAACTATAAAGCAATACAGATTTGAAATTTGGAAGGTAGGTTAATTCTATGGTGGTCAGCTGTGAAACGGTTTTGAGAACTCAGGGGTTGAAAGTTTGTATGAAAGTCATTTGTTTTTGAAGTTATAACTAGACATGAAAATTGGCAATAATTAATAATTATTAGTTATAAATAATAATAACCTGTATAAGCAATTTTTGGAAATGGGGGTTGGAAGCTTAGGTACATGAGGGTTCTAAGTTTTTGAAATTAGATACTTAAAAATCGGCATTTAGGTTAGGTATTAGTTTTAAATAATGATAACCTATATAGTAGTAGTAGATATAAGCAATTTTACGAAAATCTGCCCTAAAGAGGGTGAAAAATGGGGGTTTTGAAAGAGTTTTTGAAGTTATAGGTAGACTTGAAAATCGGGATTTAGGTTATTAGTTTTAAATAATAATAACCCGTATACTTAAGCAATTTTACGAAAATCCACCCCATCAGGGGTAAAACTGGGGTTGGAAGGTTACATAAAAATTCTATGATGTACATGAAAATCAGCATTTAGGTAGCATTAGGTTAGGTTATGGTAGTTTTAGATAAAGCTATATATAAAGTCTCTATAGATAGGTAAGTAGTAGGCTTTTTGCAGTGGGAAAATTTTATAATCTCAGGAAATCAGAAATTGTACGCGGACGAAGTAGCTGGCGACCTCTAGAAGCATACAGTTTGCGCGCGAGTTGAATGCAGAGCAAATGTATGTGTCACCATACATTTGCTCTGCATTCAACTCGCGCGCGAACTATACAATACATAGGTATGGTAATATTCCATCCAGTCTAACTATATCTAATTGCAAAAAAGGCACAATGTCCATATTGGGCAATTTTTTAGGGTTCCGTACCAAAATGGTAAAAATGGAACCCTTATGGTGCGACTTTCTCCGTCTGTCTGTCTGTCTGTCTGTCTGTCTGTCCGTCCGTCACACTCGATTATTTCAGTAACTACCGAAGCTATCGACATGAAATTTGGAATAGTTGTGTATATTAGTGGCCCAAAGACACTGGAATAAAAAAAAATTGGAAATTATTTTTGTTCTTATTTAAAAAGGGGGGAAAATCGGAGGGTTGAAATTTAAAAGTGAGATAACTGTACTGTGTGGGGTATCATATGAAAGGGTTTACTTTGTACATTCTAAAACAGATTTTTAATTATTTTTAGTCATGATAGTTTTTGATTTATCGGGGAAAAAGTCAAAAAAAATACCGTTCCCCCCCCCCTTATCTCCGGAGTTTACCAATCGAAAAATCTGAAATAATTATGGTCAATAGGAATTTATGTATATTTTACAGGAAAACTATAGCCAATGCTCTAACTAGCATAGTTTTTTTGATATTAACAGAAAACCTCTACAAACAAAGTTAGTTTTGCGGTTCATTAAATTCATTAATCGTAAAACTTGCTACAGGTTTGTACGGAACCCTCGGTGCGCGAGTCCGACTCGCACTTTGCCGGTTTTTTTAGTACAAAATTAGGCTTCGATATGGCACGGATATGGTTGTAGTTTCATACAATGATCCCGCTACGTTTTTTCACGGAAAGGCCTCTATAGCAAGCAATATTTCACGTAAAACATAAAATCACTATTGAATCGAAGCAGGCGTTACTTTGCGGAAGTCCATGATAATGAATGAACTAGAAGTATAATTCGCTATAATCCGTCACAGTAATACTGTGGCGGATTATACCGAATTATACTTCTAGATCATTCATTTTCATAAAATCACTTACCATAGGACCAACAGGACCAGGTGGACCCACATCACCAGGAGTTCCCGTTTCTCCTTTGGCACCCATTAGTCCAGGTCTACCAGGAGCTCCATAGTATCCGGGTTCACCTGTATCACCTATATCTCCTCGCCAGCCATCTAACCCTTTTTCGCCGTATATGGTAGCCAATCCGAAATCACCACGTGATCCCTTTTTTCCTTTAACTGCAGGAAATCCAACAGTTCCTCGTTGTCCTGGAGTACCAGGCTCCCCATAAGGTCCAATGTCGCCCTTGTCACCCGGAAATCCTCTGGCCCCCATCGGACCTTGCGGTGAGATTCCAGTGTCACCCTCATCTCCTCGAATACCGGGAAGTCCTTCATATCCCAATACTCCAGGTTCACCTTTTCTACCCGGCCAACCTAGATAAAGAAGTAAAGTATTTTAATAAAATATAGAACTATCAGTACTAATCGTTTTCTACTATATACTAAGGACTTAATAGCCCAATTCGACGTGGAATCTTTGTAAACACGCCAGAAATCGTCCCTTATACTTTTAATAGTAAAAAATTGCAATTTTATCACTATTTCCTAGCTATACGGTTACAATTATTCTTTAGCACCGTTTCATAAAACTTAACTTAACCGCCACGTAATAAAATTTGTTTTAAAAACAAATTAACAACCTTTTAATTACTAGGTACCTACTCGTAAGTACTACACATCTAACCCTATATTTTAATTCGAATATGAACGCAGTTATGTAACATTTGGATTTTTGAACTAAAATCAATTTTCGTGCACAGCATAAATTATTATAATTGAATGCCTCGTTGGTCTAGTGGTTACCATATTCGACTGCGGCCGACGAGGTCCCGGGTTCGAGTTCCGGGTCAGGCCATAACAAGTATTGGGGTTTTCTGACAAGAAATTCTCAGTACTAACTCGGAGTAAGGAAGTTAGCGGTCTTGCACCCCCGTGCCTCGTAGAGTACGTAAAGCCGTCGGTCCTGCGGATTTTCCGTCCCATCGGGCTATGAGAGTAAAGGAACAGAGAGTGCACCTGTGTACTAAGCGCTCACACTTGTGCACTATAATATGTCCCGCGCAGATGGCTAATCTCTATGGAGATAGGCCGCCGTGGCCGAAATTTGGTCGGGAGGGTCCTCCCAATTATTAATAATTACGAAATAATATTTAGTCAACTTAAGCAAAGTCGAATAAACGTGGAATCTTAATTTTTAACCCACTTCCAAAAAACGAGGAGGTTATCAATTCGGCGCGTACCTATGTTTTTTTAGGGTTCCGTAGCCAAATTTGGCAAAAACGGAACCCTTATAGATTCGTCATGTGTGTCTGTCTGTCTGTCTGTCCGTCCGTATGTCACAGCCACTTTTTTCCGAAACTATAAGAACTATACTGTTGAAACTTGGTAAGTAGATGTATTCTGTGAACCGCATTAAGATTTTCACACAAAAATAGAAAAAAAAAACAATAAATTTTGGGGGTCCCCATACTTAGAACTGAAACTCAAAAATTTTTTTTTCATCAAACCCATACGTGGGTTTCTATGGATAGGTCTTCAAAAATGATATTGAGGTTTCTAATATCATTTTTTCTAAACTGAATAGTTTGCGCGAGAGACACTTCCAAAGTGGTAAAATGTGTGTCCCCCCCCCCCCCCCCCGTAACTTCTAAAATAAGAGAATGATAAAACTAAAAAAAATATATGATGTACATTACCATGCAAACTTCCACCGAAAATTGGTTTGAACGAGATCTAGTAAGTAGTTTTTTTTAATAATTTAAAACTTACTACATATTATAGGAGATAACTGCACTTTTGGTAACCATCGCCAGAAATGCTGATTCAGTGTTAGGTGGAACTTTGCCTATCTTTGTTAAAGGTACTCGCCCGACTTCAACATAGTGTGTAGAAATCAAAATTATTTGTTTACTTTGCAGTGGCTTTGGAAGTCGGTATTTTGGAAAGAATTTTTAAGTTTCAATAGAAATAGAAATAGAAAATATGATTTATTTCATGTAGGACAACTTGTGCCACTTATGATAAGTCGTAAGAATCTACCACCGGTTCGGAAAGCTAATTCTACTGAGAAGAGCCGGCAAGAAACTCAGCAGTTGCTCTTTTTAAAAACAGAAAAATGTCACAATATCATTGACTTATATGTATACTACTAGACAAGCTCTGCGGTCCTAAATAATTCGCCACTGAGGTTCGGCTAGTTATCCGCAGTTATCCGCAACTCGCTTCCGTAGCTACCCTCTCTACCCATTGACTTATATGTATCCCACCAAAACCATTTCATGGATAGGCTGCCAAAACTCGCATACAAGTCCAAATCATAATGCTTTCACTGTTAAAAAGTTATGAGATCTCTAGTAGAGCCAAGCCCCTAGTTGAGCTCCGATTTGTGCTGCGCATCATCATAGCCCATGGGGCCAGTTCCAAGTCCAAAGTGTACAGGTTTAAGTACTTTTGGCTGTACCACATTTACTACATAGAAGTCCTGACTCTATAAACTCTACATCTTGATAAAAAGATGTGGCTTGGCTGTTTCGTGATCCAATCAATCATTTAATGTTCGTGGAATAGGTATAGTTTGTGCGAGAATCACGAAACGGCCAAGCCACATCTTTTTATCAAGATGTAGAGTTTATAGAGTCAGGACTTCTATGTAGTAAATGTGGTACAGCCAAAAGTACTTAAACCTGTACACTTTGGACTTGGAACTGGCCCCATGGGCTATGATGATGCGCAGCACAAATCGGAGCTCAACTAGGGGCTTGGCTCTACTAGAGATCTCATAACTTTTTAACAGTGAAAGCATTATGATTTGGACTTGTATGCGAGTTTTGGCAGCCTATCCATGAAATGGTTTTGGTGGGATTTCATTTCTTTTTGGCAGGCGCACTAGATTTTTTAATTTTTTGGACTCTATTTCTCGCACTACAGTTATTCCTTTTTTCATTGCCCACTCTCTATCGTTTCCTCTTTTCTTTGTGGGTTTGCTATATGTATGTAATGAGCGGCAAATCCCTACATACTTAAGTTAGTTCTTATTTTCGAGTCTGGTGCTCAGTATTAAAGATATTTGGTTGTATGGGCCAGCCGGTTTCTATCTGCTTATAGTTGATTAGCGACCCGCCCCGCTTCGCAAGGCTAGCACTAATCATGATAATAGTCCATTCTTTTTTACCCACTAACTAAAGCCAGTGGGCACCGAGCAGTACATAAGACTTTACATTAGCACTGCGATATGATTTATTGTTATAATATAGAGTGCCTTGAAGAATGAATTAAGTGAAGTGCCGGAAGAATTTTTAAAATCGGTTGAGTATTTTTTGATTTTATCCACAGCAAACTCACGGTTAAATCTTTCTTCTTTATAATATTAGTTCAGATCATTTAATTATATGTACGTTAGTACATAATACCTCAATGGTTTAGATCCATATAATATTTTAAATGCGAAAGTGTCTGTCTGTCTGCTGCGCTTTCACGGCCTATCTTTTCAACCGATTTTGATGAAATTTGGTACAGGGATAGTTTGTATCCCAGGGAAGGACAAAGGCTACTTTTTATCCCGGAAAATTAAACAGTTCCCGCTGGAATCAAAAAACCTTAATCCACGCAGACGAAGTCGCGGGCATCATCTACTTTTCTATAAATTGTCACGCGCTAATTTAATTCAAACCAATGAACAGAGTGTTTAGTTCGGAGAACAGAGTTGGACGAAAATATCGTTGATTACCTACTTATTGAACAATTCCTAAAGGGATGCAGATGGGATCGGGTCTTACATGGACTCTTCGCCAATGATTAACTGTAGATATATTTACCTCTGAAAAATATTTTATGTTGTGAGTATATTTTATAATTTTTCAGTAATAAAATGAAAATAATGAGAATAAAAAATGACAAGATTACGTGATTATTATTGGCGACCTGTTTGGCCGAGTGGTTACAGACCATGACTGTTGAGGGAGAGGTCGCGGGTTCGAATTCTGCTAGGGGCATAATGTTGGTATTCAGAACCTTTGTACCTGAGTCATGAATTGTATATTTATATTATTTATGTATGGTATTATGTATGTATACTGCATTTTGCACATATTTCTTTAAGTACCGACTGTACAGCTATTATGCACCCCCTATAGGAGGGGTTGGAAGGGAAAAGTTCCTGATTTCTTAATTTTCCCATTATTTATATGAAATTCCTAGCCCACATACCAAATTTCAGCTTTCTAGGGCTTTGGGAAGTACCTACCCTAGAGGTTTAGATTTTCATCAGCTATTTATAAGGCTAAATTACGAAACCGATGTATTTCAGTTATCGATAAATCTGAAACTATAAATGCTAGACAATTGATACTTGGTATGTTTAATAAGTCGGCCAACAGCATCTTATCCTGAAAATTTCAGCTTTCCAGCATCATCCGGACTGAAGCTATGACGGTTAGCAAATACGTGGAAACGCTGTCAAATATGCACCCCCAATAAGAGGGGTTGGAAAAAGAAAGTTTCAGATTTCTTAATTATTCCATTGTTTATGTGCAATTCCTAGTCTTCATACCAAATTTCAGCTTTCTAGGACTTTAGGAAGTACCCTAGAGGTTTCGTGTTTCATGTGATTTAGTAAAAGTAAAAAACCCCCAAAAGTACGTATTTCAGGTATCAATAAATCTGAAACCATAAATGCTAGATAATTGAAACTTAGTATGTTTAATAAATGTGCCAACGACATGTTATCCTGAAAATTAAAGCTTTCTACCATCATCCGTACCGAAGTTATGACTGTTCTAAAATACGAGGAAATGCTGTCAGATTTGCACCCCCTATAGGAGGGGTTGGAGGGGAAAAGTTTCAGATTTCTTAATTTTCTTGTTGTTTATATGCAAATTCTAGCCTACATACCAAATTTCAGCCTTCTAGCACTTCAGGAAGTACCTTTTTCATGTTGATGACGGTCAGTGAGTCAGTCACGAAATCGACGTATTTCAGGTATCAATAAATCTGAAACTATATATGCTAGAAAATTTATACTTGGTATATTTGGTAAGTTTGCCAACAACACCTTATCCTGAAAATTTCAGCTTTCTAGCATCATCTGGACCTAAGCTATGACGGTTCGAAAATCCGACGAAACGCTTCGAGAAAAGGTAGGTAGTGCCCCGTACGTTTCCTTTGGCTCGCTTTGGCGGGGTCACTCCCGTGACCCCAGATCTACCCGCCGCGCGCCCGCGCGATCCGAAACTGCGACACAATTATTATTCCAAACTGCTTGTCTAGTAGTATACATATAAGTCAATGTTCAATAACTATGCCTATACGTCCGCCATATTATTGTTTGGGGTTTTTTGTCTGCTTTCCTCACGATTTAAATTTTACTTATACAAACAAATGTTACTTCTTTATTGTAGATAACGATAGATAAATATATCTAATAAGCCTCTTGACTTATTTTTGTCAAGTAGGTATTTAAATAGTTTGTAGGATAAATGTTAAAAAAAATATAATAATTATAAGTTTCTGCTATGCTTTTAACATCTGCCCGTTATTTATCGCAAAGCAACGGTTTGTTGGTAAACATTTTACATCGAATTGTGCTTTTTGAACCCCTTACGGGTGAATTTTCCGAAAACCGTTTCTTAGCTGGTTCCTTCTATAGCGTACCTAGGCAAGGTACGCTATATACGCTACGCTTTCAAATTTCAAGTGTGTATGATTAGTGAGGGAGTGAGTGGTATTTCGCTTTTAAATATATAGATTATTATGAATACCTCGTGGTCCAACTGGTCCTCTGTCACCCTTGATCCCTTTTATGTTAACCCCGAAACCCAATGCTTCTCCAGCTTCTCCCTTAAGTCCGTCGTCACCAGGCTCTCCGAGTGATCCTCTGTCAAGAATTTGTACGTTATGTTAGTAAAACAGTAGTTAATATCTGGGAGGTTGCAGCTCAATTTCAGATTTAAATTACCTAAAGATATTGGACGCGATTACTAGATACATTTATCATATTACTAGTGGGCCCGGCAGGCTTTGTCCTGCCCTGAACCTCGAACCCGATTGTAGCGCCCCCTACCGGGTCCAATTGTGAATATAAATCATCCCGGGGTCCAAACAAACAAAAAAAGAATTAGCGAAATTGGTCCGGCCGTTCAAGCGTGACGTGACCAAGGGAAATAGGGATTCATTTTTAACCGACTTCCAAAAAAGGAGGAGGTTCTCAATTCGGCGCGTATGTTTTTTTTTTTATTTTATTTTATTTTTCTAATGTATGTCGGTGAATATCTCCGTGGTTTCTAAACCGATTTGTTTTTTTTTTTTTTTTATATATAATACTGATGTAGCAGAGAAGGGTGTTAGGAGTTAAGATTTAACCATAGTAAGACATTGTTCATTAATTATTTATTTCTGGAATTCTATACGTACTTAATTCCTCTTTCTCCTTTTTGACCATAAAGAAATGCGATTGGAATGTCCGCTGGAGCACCGGGCCATCCAGGTGCCCCATTTCGACCGCGAGACCCATTGCGGCCTGGGAAACCAGGGAATCCCTCGTCGCCCTGCAGACCTTTCATACCCTTTAAGCCATAGATTCCAGGAAGTCCTGGCCATCCACGATCCCCTGGTAATCCAGGATCGCCCAAAAAACCTGAAAGAGTATGCAACAAAGTTTTCATCAAGCAAACCTTCTCCTCAATGAAGTGTATTGGTAATTGGTGTATACAGAAATAAATAGAAAACTCGTATTTAAATTATTTGACTTGCCTGGTGGTCCACGTGGCCCACGTTCTGCTTTTGTTAATGAGAGTGGTGGCCGTATTAGACGACCTTTGCTACCTTTTGGCCCCTGTGGACCTGCCATTCCTGCTAGACCTTTGTTACCCTTCGGACCATAGAATCCAGGAATTCCGGGCAAACCAGCGTCTCCCTTTTGTCCTTGTAAACCAGGGAAACCTTCTAAGCCTGGATATCCTTTTTGTCCTGAAAAACCATTATCTCCTCTTTGACCTTTGGGGCCCGGTGCACCTAGAAAATTTACAAAGTTTATCAGCTTCAATCAAATCAAACAAAATGTACGGTGTTACTACTAAGTACCTACTAATATAGCTCAACAATATGACGCCCGTGACTTTTGTCCAAGTGGATTAAGGTTTCTGATTTTCTCGGGAAGTCTTTTTTATTTACGAGGAAAAATGTAATGTTAAAATAACTTATACCCTCTATTTAACACATGTAGTTAATTGAGGGTATTAGCTATTTTTATTCAGTTCAGCCAAATCATTCAGTCACTATGGCGTGCAGGGATAAGAAACATCCATTCTTTAACATTAATAATTATAATATTAAGTTGGATATACCTGATGGACAGAAACAGTCCTCGCCCTTGCCTCCTTTAAGTCCGGGCCATCCTGGGCGTCCCGATGTACCAAGATCACCAACTTGACCAGGGCGACCGGGTGGGCCGTCTTCTCCGGGTGGGCCCACGCCATGCACACCACGTCCAGGATAACCAGGTAGACCCACAAATCCTGATTCGCCTCGATCACCTCTTAGACCGGGTATGCCATCAGTGCCGGACTCACCATCATCACCTGTTGGTCCTACGACCGTAGATCCCTTAAAACCTTTGAAACCTATAGTTCCACGCATGCCTGGGGATCCCATTGGACCCCGAGGACCTGGTAAACCCTTAAAACCATCGTTGCCCGGTTCTCCTTTAGGTGACGCTCCTACCGGTCCTGGTCTACCTGGAATACCTTTAACACCAGGTATGCCCTGTAGGCCTACTTGTCCCGGTAAACCAGGAGAGCCATCAGCACCAGCGATACCTTTCGGTCCTGTAAAACCGATCGGTCCCTGGGGCCCTACCGATCCTGGTAAAAGTGGTTCGTTCAATTTTTCATCATATATTCCTGGTACTCCCATTGGTCCTTGTACTCCCGGCATTCCTGGTCTTCCATCTTCTCCTCTATCTCCGGTTAAGCCATCTTCTCCATCGGGCCCCGCATATCCAGGCCATCCTTTGTCTCCTTTCGGTCCAGAAGGCCCTATACTACCACGGTGACCAGGCTTTCCTCTAGGTCCTTCGATTCCTTGATCTCCTTTGTACCCTTGCGGTCCATTAACGCCATATGGTCCCTTTGAAATTCAAACACATATTTTACAACTATTAGTGTTACTGAAAGTAAAATAAGTACAATTTACATTTATAAGATAGGTAGTTAATATACATGAGAAACTCACGGGTGCACCTTCTGATCCGCGTTGACCTTTAAGGCCTTTAACGCCTTGTTGACCCCGCAATCCTTTTTCGCCTTTATTTCCCTTTGCCAATATAGTTACATTTTGTTGCACTTGATCTATATATATAATTCTAGCTGGTCGTCCAGGTGGACCTATTTCTCCAGCATTTCCTTTATTTCCCGGTGTTCCATACATATTGTCACCAGGATCTCCTCTGTATCCTATATCGCCTTTGTATCCAATAGGACCCTAAAACGGCAATCATTAATAGAAAATGTGTAATTTATGTAATATCGAGTAACGAACCTTATTTTGATAATGATTTGTTCCCGGGCCGTGTATGGAAATTGTTATTAAGATTTCAGACAAGCTTGTAGATAATAATAATATGTGATGGAAATACATGAACAAATATTTTAAGTAATATTGTCTAACACAATAAAAAAAAACTAACCTGATCACCTTCTTCCCCGGGCATTCCACTATCGCCAGTCCAGCCCATGGGTCCTACAGGCCCAGGAGAGCCGGGACGCGCAGCATCGCCTTGCTCTCCTTTCGCACCTCGGGAGTTTGCTCCACCGTCACCAGCTAAGCCTTGTGATCCTTTTTCTCCAAATGGACCCGGTGAGCCTCTATCGCCAGGAATACCTTGAGGTCCCATTGCCCCTATAGCACCATCTATGCCGCTACATCCATCTAATCCCGCGTATCCTGCCACACCTTGCTCACCTGCCGGACCCTATTTAATTATATTTTAATTATTGATTGGATCCTACCCTATCTAATTTAAACATTAGGCTCACGGTAAACGCTTAGAATAATATGCATATTAAGAAAAGGCGCACATTAATAGTGCCTGACTGAGTAATTCAAATGACAATGTAATTTTTTAGAGGCGAATAATGTTATTAAATAATAGACTGTTTAAATAGTACCCAAATTCCTATCGATAAAACAAAGAGCGACGTACGATATATACGTTTAATATGGTGGTTAAAAGTTTGATTACCTGTGAACCGACGCTTCCTCTTCTTCCATACGGGCCTTCTGCACCCTGAAATATATTGAAAATATAGCCTAGGTATGAAAAATCTCTTAAAATTAAAAGAAAATTTGTCTAAGGTACAAAAACTTTTAAAATTTAAAATTGTACATGAATTTAATTATGTAGTAGTACTCATACCCGCTCTCCCTTGTCTCCGTAGTCTCCCCTCTCGCCTCCGTCACCTGGCCCGCCAGGGATGCCCATGTGACCTTCAGGTCCATCCTCACCATAGTCGCCTAGGGGGCCAGGTATACCCGGGGGGCCTATGTCGCCGTAGTCCCCCTTTATACCATCGCATTTGCATAATGTCTGGTTACATACGACCTGTAAAGCGCAAACAAAATGTTAATTCTTTTTAACCTACTTCAAAAATAAAGGAGGAGGTTCTCAATTCGACTGTATGTTTTTGTATGTTTGTTAAGCAGCGATGTCGGAGTCGGAGATGTTGTTGTGGAGTCGGTGCCAATGAGGTGCCAATGTGGAGACCCAAAACAATATGAAGAATAAACGATTCGTGCTGCTTATAATTGGCACCGGCTCAAAAAATATTATTATTGAACTACATTAACTTTTCTATAATAATATATATTCGTTAATAAATTAAAATATTTTTTTTTAGTGTTTGTGGTTATTGAAGTCGGTTTTTATTTATTTTTGAAATTTTTTATTCCATCCATGCAGTCTACTAAAATTATTTTATAAAATATAAAATAGGTATTTTGGGTAAGTGGGTCTGTTGCGTGTGGTCGATGGTTGCTATGCTGTCATCAAATTTGGTACAATTATACAGGGCGTCCCACGGCTATGCCGCATGGAGGGGAAGTACCTTAAATATCGTAGATGGAACATTTTACTGAAAGAAGACTTCATTTTAATTTAAAATACAATTTGAACTGCATACATAGATTTTTAAATAATTGCCTGGTTGAACCGGGACTCGAACCCGCTATACGAGAAAAAAAAATTACCTGTAGCTTTATCATACCGATCGAAAGGCTTCATTATAAGGATTTTTTTTTTGCTAAATAACATGTTATTTAGCAAAAAAAAAATGCCATGGCATCAAAAATAAAAGGAAGACATATTTTAACATTTTAATACAAATTATAATTAGTAGGATAATGGCTCCAAATTCCTCAGTTTAATTTATCAAATGCTCAAAATGTGCCCCATTCTGTTGAATACAGACCCACTCCCACTCTTTTGATTACTTCTCTCCCTGTCGCTTTTTGATCTTTTCATGGTGAATATTTAAAATTATACGTCTAAGTTCTGTTTGTACAGTTCCCACAGGGAATCCACGCGGAGGAAAGTCGCGGGCATATACTTAGTGTAACGGGCCACTGTTTCGTCACGGTAATATTATCTATATAATATTACCGTGGTTTCGTGCTAGTAGCCTGTACGTTATTTCGTTAGTTTTTTTTCTAGCGCAATTTAAATAATCTTTATTTAAATTATAGGTATATTTGTACAAAATCTCTAGATCTGTCTTAAGAAATCAAGTAGGTATGTACCAACATTTTGGCTACTAAACTGAACTGTCCCCTAAAGTAGTTCACGTCACTACCGAATCAGTTTGAAGGTGACCTGAATTTACATTTTTAAGGTAAATTCGCGGTTACAATTTATTCCACAATAGTGTTATTCCATTTATTAGGTATATGTATATTTTTATTATATATATAGGGTGATTAATAGTTAATTCACAATAATTTAAAAATAATCCATAAAATTGAGTGCGGGAATTTCAAGGGACAATCTACTTTGTTACTTTTCCTGATACGTGACAGATACATCTAAAGTGGTAGCAGCTGTACAATTACCTATTCTGTAGTTGTAGGCTAGTAGGCATGGTAACTAGTGGCACAGACCACTTACTTATTAACTTAATTATTATATTCTTTAACTAGCTGATGCCCGCGACTTCGTCCGCGTGGACTAAGTTTTTTCGATTCCCGCGGGAACTCATTAATTTTCCAGGATAAAAAGTAGCCTATATTACTATCCCACGGTATCATCCCCCTATAATGGTGAAACACGTACTTCTTCATATTTTAACGAAAGCCTAAATGCTGTTTCATGGCTATAACTTGAGAAATTAAGGATTTTCATACAAACTCTCAACCCCTATTTCACCCCTTCGGGGGTGGAATTTTGGAAAACTGTGAAACACATATGTTTTCATTTTCAACCCGCAGCTCATATATCAAGTTTCATGGCTATAACTTGAGAAATTAAGGACTTTCATACAAACTCTCAACCCCTATTTCACCCCTTCGGGGGTGGAATTTTGAATAACTGTGAAACACATATGTTTTCATTTTCAACCCGCAGCTCATATAATATCAAGTTTCATGGCTATAACTTGAGAAATTAAGGATTTTCATACAAAATCTCAACCCCTATTTCACCCCGTCGGGGGTGGAATTTTGAAAAACTGTGAAACACATATGTTTTCATTTTCAACCCGCAGCTCATATATCAAGTTTCATGGCTATAACTTGAGAAATTAAGGACTTTCATACAAACTTTCAACCCCTATTTCACCCCTTCGGGGGTAGAATTTCGGGATAAAAAGTATCCTATGTCCTACCTCGTAGTATGGGCTCAAATCGTGCCAAGTTTCGTTTGAATTCATTCAGTAGTTTCGGCGTGATGCGCGGCCAAGATACAGACAGACAGACAGACAGACAGACAGACAAAAATGAAAAAAATTACAGATTTGGCTTCAGTATCGAATAATGAGTGCCCTCCAAAAAAAATTTTCAAAATATCTTCAATGTACAGAATTGGACCTGTTACAGTTTTATTATAAGTATAGATAGATCTCAGAATACAGAAAGATAGATACACCAAAGTTTCAAACAAAAGAGACGAGCTTTATTTTAATTTTTAGTTTCAAGTATAGGTAAGTACCAAATAATAGTTATTTATGCAACAGTTGTGTAATAAGGGGTATTAAAACACGAATGTGGGTTTATCATATGAGTGTTTTAATACCTAATTATCAACTGTTGCATACAAGACTTTATCTACACTCATATTATGAATCCTCTTTATCAGATTCTGAAATAGTTAGCTTACTGCTAACATTAAAACATCCAGTCCTAGTAACCTAATATCATCAAAACTCAAAACTTGAATAGCTAATTTTTTTTTTAATTTTTTTTTTAATTTTTTTTTTAAATTTTTTTTTTTTTAAATTTTTTTTTGTTAAAACAATAAAAAAAACCAAGAAAAATGGCGGGGAAAATTCTAATAACCTACTTTTTTTTACAGCGCGCGGCGTTCTGGTAGTGAAACGCGCGTGTATGACAATGTTTTTTTTTTGAAATTCGTACAGATGTTCTTTTTTTGTAATTGATACAGATACCACGCATCGAGCAGATGTGGCTGTCTGTTGAGTAAACCCTTTGCGCAGAGGGGATCGAAAAAAAAGGGGTGTTGTAATGAAATTCAGTACAACATTACATCACCCGTTTGGATGATGTAATGGTTATTAGGACATTGGGTGTTTTAATGTTGGCAATTAGCTAACTGTTTCAGAACCTGTTATAGAGGATTTATAGCATGGGACTGGGAGTAGATAAAAGCTGTATTTATTATCATTAAGCTGAAACTCTCCCACATTTTTTAAAAATTATTTTTTATAAAAAATATCCTTACCCTGATATTAATTATTAAACCCTATATCTAGTGGTTCGCCCCGAACTGAGACCTCGCGGTATCCATTAACTTGTACAGAGCGCCATCTATAGACATCATTGTGAAGTTCTGTTAAAAATACTGAAGCTTATTAAAAATTAAATAATTTCGTTTCCTTATAATATTTATCTAATTTTAGTATATTTTGTTGTTCAAGTAGGTACAGGATATAATTCAAATAATTGATCAAGTTTCTGGCTCAGCCTTTCAGAAAATTGAGAGTTCTGAGGTCAACTTTGGACGTTAGAAAATCTCCACTTTTAAAGCCCCCCATTTCGTCAACTTTAGGAGAAAAATTAAAAAAATAATATTTTTGGACTCTATTCCTAATTATCTTTAAAATGATATGTAACGCTATAAAAAATATTTTACTTCGCATTCGCTTCTATGAGAGCCCCCCTGAAATAAAGATTTTTATAACTTTTTAAGCCATACCTATTCGGCGGGAGGCCATCGGTTTACATAATATTATATTTAAATTTGAAGTAATTACGTTCAGTAATTCAGAAATTATAAGGCTCTGACAGACGGACGGACAAGTGCAAATTCACTCAAGTACAGTAAATAAGTAAGAGTAAGTAAGAGTAAATTCACTCAGAGACCTTCGCTTCGCTCGGTCAAATATTTATGTTTTTTATTAATAAATTATCTTATCTCGCTGTAAAAACTTTATCCCGTAACAGGGGCCACGAGTTCACGAATTTAGAAGCAGAGCCAAATTTGATCACGAAATAGGGTTCAAACAAGAGGTCCACAAATTAATTTATATTTTAAAAAAACATGTAAAAAGAAAATAATTATTCAGGTATAAATTTTTTATTATGATTTTTTTATCGATAAAAATTAAAAAACTACTTAACAACATTATCTTAACACTTTTATTTTATTCACAATGATTCACAAAATGTTTTTTTTAGATTCCAGAGCTATCGAGGGAACAGTGAAGAACATACAAACAAACAAGTAAAATAACGTAAAAACCATTACCCCTCCGTAGTCAGGTAAAAATAAGTACTTATATGCCACGCAAACCATTGGCATTTGGTTTGCAAGCTATTTATTATTGTGAAAGTTATTACTTATAACCATGTAACGACTGATCCAGAATATTTACTATTACCTACTATACCTAGCTCGTGAACGTGCCTTATCAACAGGACCTCTGACACACATACTGCTGCCAGAGCAAGTGTAAGACCGTTGCACTTCCTTCTTTTTAATAGAACACATAAATTGCCAAGATATTTTTAATTGCTAATTAATTATTAATGCGGTGCATCAAGTAAACTCGATTCATAGGTAGGTTAGTTAGTTAGTGGTAAGTTCAATGATAAGTAGGTAGAAGGTAGGTACCTACCTTTAGTTAAAGGTATCTATCTAAGTATAAATAAGTAGTTTGTACAACCAATAAGTAGTATATTAAGTGTTGGTATAAATACGCGTTATACATATATTAGATCATGTAATGTAGTCTTTGGATGTAACTATGTCAACTATGGACATAATATTTGGATTGTTTTACGAGGAATTGTCTTGTCTTGAATCAACGTTTATTAAAGAGAACGATATCAATTTATCCAACTGTAACAGCCTACCTTGTTGAATTTGCATTTATACAATTTGATTTATGGATGCTCTTTTCGTGGAGCTGTATAGGTCTACCTTGAGCATAATATAGTGATGCAACAGAAGTGTCTTAACGGAAACAGAAACGGAAACAGATGTAAAAAGTAAATTTTTGCGGAAACGGAACAGAAACGGAAACGGATGCGGAAGTGTAAATACTATGAAATAAAGTAAATTTTTTTTTAATACAGTTGCTCAAAAAGTGGCGTATTGCAGGGACGTATAGCGTTCGGGATGTGGGCTATTACATAGTGTTAAAAATTAAATAATAATATTTTCACCTCTCATGCTCTAAAAAGATGTCATTAAAGCTTAGCGTAGGCGGACTAAAGTTAGCATTTAGGGTCTAGGGATTAAAGTAATTTTTTTTTAATAATTGCTGGCGAGTAGTAAATGGGTAGTAAAAAATTATAGTCTATGGTTAATATCAACAGACAACAGCCCAAACGAATGTCACAGACACAGGGTGTGTTCCGATATACACTACGAGCGCTGTTCAGTGCTCTTACTGCGGAGAAATTCGTTCCGTTATGGACTGACAGTAAACTGCCGCAGTATCCAAGGGAAATATAATATGACGTCATAAATCGTCGCCATTTTTGTACTGTGAGCACTGGCGTTTTCGAGGTAAGGTGCTTTCAGTGCTGACTGCGTTCCGTTTTAAGCAGTAACCAGTATACCTAACTATAAAGGAACGGCTTCGCAGTGTACTAAACTGACGTCACACCTTACAGTGCTCTCAGTGTATTTCGGAACATACCCACAGTCTAATAAGATACGTTATTTCCTACCAGTGACCACTGACCAGTCGTTCAACGAAGGCAGACAAAGCAAAGCGCGGCGTGGTGATAGGGGCGTAACGAATAAAACTAGCAGAATTTTTATAATACAAAATTCTATCACTCTAATGTCTTTGCAGTACCGTACCTACATCTAGGACTTTTTTTATGTTCCATTTTTGAAATAATTTGCACGCAATCCTTTGTTGAATGTAAGTATGCGTCAATGTGCTAATGTTACCCATCGTCACCTACACGTACGTGCGTACAGCTCAATGTCTATGGTTCTTAATGTATTTTTTTTAATTCCTTCTTGGTAACAAAAAATAAAGTTGGTATTGCGGATTGCCGCGAAATCTCTAATATTTTTATTGTAATTAATACATTTATTTAAAAAGGGATGTTTATTAATTAATCCATTTCGGATTTCGATGCACAATACGTAATACAAGGTGAATAATTAATATCATTAAGTGAAAATAAAGATCTTACTCCTACTATTAAAATGTAACAATAGAACGGCAAAAAATATATTAAAAATCGTTATTTATTTTATTTTCTCGCAATCGAAGTGAAAAGTAGAGTGATTACCACGGGACTAAAATCCATTCTACTCGACACTATAGCTTACCTCGCTACGCTCGGTGAGCTAAACATCTCGTATGAAATGGCTCATTTTAGTCCCTTGATGAACAATCTACTATTATCTAATTTTAGTATTCATTGTTGTTCAAGTATACAGAATATAATTCAATTAATAATTGATCAAGTTTCAGGCTCAGCCTTTCAGAAAATTGACAGTTCTGAGGTCAACTTTGGACGTTAGAAAATCTCCACTTTGAAAGCCCCCCATTTCGTCAACTTTAGGGGAAAAATTAAAAATATATATTTTTGGACTCTATTCCTAATTATCTTTAAAATGATATACCTACTGCAACCCTATGTAACGCTATAAAAAATATCTTACTTTGCATTCGCTTCTATGAGAGCCCCCCTGAAATAAAGATTTTTATAACCATATTCGGCCGGAGGCCATCGGTTTACACATTATTATTATTATTATTATTATACTCTTTATTTGTACCACCACAAGTAAGAATAACAAATACAAAGGAAAGAAAAAAAATAAACACAGACAGAAGTAGGATACAAAAGGCGGCCTTATCGCTTAGGTAGCGATCTCTACCAGGCAACCTTAGGAAGAGGAGAAAATAAGGGAAAATAGACTGCAGGTGGATCTATAATATACTTACATTCAAATAACTACATACTAATACATAAACCAATAATAAACATATTATCAAAATATAAATTATATATAATATAGCTAATTATAAAAATAAATAGTGACACATTGTGAAGTAGGTAGGTAATTACGTTCAGTAATTCAGAAGTTATAAGCACAGAAGGCTCTGACAGACGGACGGACAAGTGCAAATTCACTCAAGTAGACTCAGAGACCTTCGCTTCGCTCGGTCAATCAAAATATACATTTTCGGATTTAATTTTATTTATTTTTTTACAAATTATTTCTTCCATTTTTTGCGTCACGCGCTTGCTCAACTTCACCTCCGCGCGCCTGTATTTTGATCTCGTGAGCTGAGAGCGCCATGGAATGCCATCCGATCCGAGGTAATTACGATCACCATAATGGCGTTTTTTAAATCTATGAAATTAAAACCAAGATGGTATTTACTAGGGCACAAATCTCCTCTCAGAATAAGAATGGGTAGACCGTTGTCCACCACGCTGGCCAAGTGCGGGTAAATAGACTTACACATTTGAGAATAGGTATTATGAAGAACTGGGGCATGCAGGTTTTGACTATTTTTTCACTGTATGTACCATTGACTATAAATAGTATACATATAAGTCAATGGTATGTACGCGTTATAGCAAGTGATCTAGGTCTATTTTATTGATTAAAACGAACAGTATCACATCCCCGACCCGAATAAACCATTATATTATTACCGCTTCGAATTTATTATTACCTAAAGCGAAATTGGGTAATTTGGCTTTCAGTCTACATGCAACCTTTTCACGGCCCATCAATCTAACAGATAAGGGCCATAGATTTCATCCCGGTAACGGACATAGGCTACTTTTGGTCCTGATAGTTGGCACCTAGATCAAAGAGTTCTCATGGTACATATTTATATTTTATACATACACCACGCGGATGGAGTCGCGGGAATTATCTAATCTAGGTATACTTCTATACTATATAGGTACTAATACTAATACTAATCTATACTAATATTATAAATGCGAAAGTTTGTATGGATGGATGGACGGATGTTTGTTATTCTATCACGCCAGATCGGCTGAACGGATCTGGAAATTTGGCACAGAGATAGATTAGTCTGAATAACACGCTATTTTTTATCCCGGAAAATTAAAAAGTTTCCGTGGAACCGAAAACCTCATTCCACGCGGACGAAGTAGCGGGCATCAGCTAGTTAGATATAAAGAAATCTTTGAATCTCATCTAGTATCTACTTACCTACTCTAGAATCACAATCTTTGGTGTCGTATTAAATGCAGTTACAGCGCATTGTTTTAAATCAAATGATGAATAAGTAACCGGACGTAATACGAATATGAGAACAAGTTAAATAAAAGTACCCTAGTCAAAGATACGGCAGTCATGTAATACGACTGCCCAATATTAAAAAAATTAAAACACGACTAACTACATTAGCATTGTATGGTGCCGTTTTGAAAATGACGCCATGCATCCGCCATATGGATTTTTTTTTAAAGTGTCACTCGCGAATCGCGATGATGCATGGAATTAGGAATTACGACTAGTCTTCCTATTTCTATGCGATGATGTATGTTTATTGTAGTATTCTAACGATTTTGGCACAACTTTGCATTTTTGGTATAGCTAATGTACTTTTAATGATACAAAAACAATGTTTTTGTGCCTGCAACCCCCGGCAAGGGTTGAAAAAATAAAGTCAAAAGTGTTTTTTGCAATTACTTGGAAACGGTAAAAATTAGGCAAAAAAGTTTTACTAAGAATATGTAGAGCTTGAAATTTTACATAAAAAAGCTCCTATGACTTTTTTTCCTCCGGTCAAAATTGACCGAGTTAGCGAGGTTTTTAAGTTTAAGGGTGCAAGCTCCATATACTCCATATACTTAAATCGCTAACTCGGTCAATTTTGACCGGAGGAAAAAAAGTCATAGGAGCTTTTTTATGTAAAATTTTAAGCGCTATTAGTTGTATGGTCGATGGCGCTACTTAATCTTACTTAAACTTTTTTGTTTCATTTTTACCGTTTCCGAGTAATTGCGAAAAAACACTTTTGACTTTTTTTTTTACCCCTAGCCGGGGGTTGCAGACACGAAAACATTTACACATTGTTTTTGTATCATTTAAACTAAATTATATCAAAAATGCAAAGTTGTGCAAGATTTCAGATCTTATATGACTGGACTAAGAATCTAGCCCTCGTCCGGAGTGTTACTGGCTAAATTTGACAAAAAAAAGATCAATATGGCAGGGCAGTCGAGTTTTTAAACTTTGTACTTTAGCCATTCTATCCATGCTAATTTATACATAAGGTATTACATGCGATAGATGTCTGAGTCTGCAATTTTTTTATAGCCCATCCGTTTAACCGATTTTGACGATATTTTGTAAGTATAGATATTGCTTGCATCGCAGAGTCATCCCATTGTTGCTTTTTGTCCCAGAAAATCAAAGAATTCCCACGGGATATAATAATGATTAATCATATCCAGGCGCTACAAAAAAATAACAAAACTTCTCTAAGGTAGGGTTTGAGGTATTTACCATGCGATTACCCCAATGCGAAAAGCTTTGTCCCCACCTAGGTACCCACTTGTATCCACATAGCTATATGCTATATTATAGTGCACAATATATTCTTCAGAATAGTGTGAACCGCATGTTTTTGATGACCTCTTAGGCGCTGAGGTAAGCGTTGAGTTCCCAGGTTCGATTCACGGTAGGAAAAGGACCAATTTAGGAACTTATAAGGTTTAAGCAATGGGTTTAAGGAACCTGGAGGCTTTTGCTAGGGCTAAGTAGTTAGCAGACGGCAAGACGGTCTAGTTATTTAGTGATGCGCGTGACATGTACAATACCCCTTTCTGGTTAGATTGCAGTATTTTTTTTAAATTGTGCATCCATGTTGCCAAATGCCAACCGATGACGTCACATATTATGATAGGTATTACAGCAGCAGGCGATTATAGAACGCGTGAGTCATTAGTTGCAATTCAAGGAACGGGCTGGATAAACAATCATTGCAGTGTCCCAAGCGATAACGGCCATTCGCACATCCCGCGCTCGTCCGCCCACAGTCCGCGACCACGTGCAAAAACCATAAAAGGACACATTTTTTAACAATTAAAATAATGTAGTATTTTTTACAAGTATTATAAGGTTGACACAACAATGTCATGTTGAAACCATTGATGTTGAAACAATCAATCCACGGAGTATGGTAGGTATGTTATAGACTCTATGATATTCAGGTCCTCAACTATACCCATGCCAAAAATCACGTCGTTCCGTTGCTCCGTTGTGGCGTGATTGAAGGACAAACCAACAAACAAACACACTTTCGCATTTATAATATCAAGTACTAGCTGGGCCCCAATCATGTAAGAATTGTCCACCAAACGTTAAAAATTTTTGTCAAAGTAAAATAAACCATAACTGTATTGAATCAGAGCTCAATTTAGAAAGAAAGAAAGAAAGAAAAAGTTTTGTGTTCTGTGGCAAACACTAACCATACAACGCTGATTTTCAGCCTGAACCCTGATTCAGGTGACACCACGGAAAAAACTACGTAACTGCAAGTTAGAATTAGATACTTAAAACTATAATTTAGTAGCAAACCTATCTATCTAATTATATGTCTATCTATCTATCTATTAATTACAGTGCTATACATCTACAAAATGTTCAGAAGTACTACATACAATTCCATAATATCTTCCCAATAAAAATTAACTATTATACTGCTAAATTTCGTCTGCCCATTCTTATACGTTTAGGTATGTACGATACCCTATATACGTACGATACCCGATCTATATATAGATAATAGTAAATTGTACCTACCTACATCATTAATAATTATTAATTGATGATTGTAAAATACTAGCTGATGCCCGCGACTTCGTCCGCGTTGATCGAGGTTTTTCGGTTCCCGCGGGAACTCCTTAATTTTCCGGGATAAAAAGTAGCCTATGTGTTATTCCAGACTATGATCTATCTCTGTGCCAAATTTCATCCAGATCCGTTCAGCCATTGGGGCGTGATTAAGTAACAAACATCCATACATCCATACATCCATCCAGACTTTCGCATTTATAATATTTATAAAATATTATAATATTGATATTGTTTTGATTTCAACGCATGGCAGATTCGCGCTGTACCTATACTGCAAAACTGGAACATGGAAGTCACACAAAAATGTGGACTATGGACGTAATTTGAGATACGGTTGCGCGCGGATATTATTGACAAAAATATTAAGTATTCAAAAATATGATTCAAAAATTAATGTTTTTTATTCAAATAAACTTTTAAAAGTGCTTTACAAGTGCTTTACTTGAGTGCTTTACAAGTGCTTATGATAGGTATTAGCACAGAATAGGTAATACTTAGTTGGTAAGTATTAGGTAGGTGGAATGATCAGTATGAAATTAAGGGTTAAAATTTAAGACCTAAGTGTTCGTGGAATAAATAGCTTTTCGTGGTGTGTTTTTGGGGTACTAAGGTGTTTTCGATTTCAGTAGGTAGGTACACGCTTCAGCCTTTTTAGGGTGAGCTTGCACTGCGAAATTTTAGCACGCGATTTTTTCTATAGAAATCTGAGACATATGGAAATGTAAAAAGCCGCACGCATTCGCAGCTTTTCACATTTTCATTTACGCGCAAACGGCTTCATACCTACAATTTTAATTCTGCTGGAAAAGACGCACGTTGAAATTTCGCAGTGCGGGCCTATGATATTCATAAATAGCTGACTGCGGGCCCCTTATGTACCTTTGAATACCATAAGTACCTATGCCTTAAATATTTTATACTTGACACCATTGAAATTCGGGTGGAACTATCTAGTCAAATAAGTAGGTAACCTGTTTCTGCTTCACTTATCAGTTACCACAAGTCACAAATACCTAGCTTTTAGAGGTTATTTTTCAGATTTCGACGAAAAAGTTTTGTATATAATACCTACCTAATGATACCCATGTCTTTCACAGATAGAGATTTATTTAGAGTTTCACGAGATACGCTTAGATGTATCGCAGACCTAGACAGATCTATGCGAATATCAAACTGAAACTGTGTCATAATTTAAAAAATAAATAAAAGGAGCAACAATGCTGTTTTACGAGCAAATTGTCGGAATGTAGTGACTCGTAAACGCGCCCCCAATTCACCTCACCCGCAGCATGTTATATATACATATATCATAAATATTACATCTGATAGAATCTATACTAATATACTTACTAATATTATAAACTAGCTGATGCCCGCGACTTCGTCCGCGTGGATTGAGGTTTTTCGGTTCCCGCGGGAACTCTTTAATTTTCCGGGATAAAAAGTATCCTATGTGCTATTCCAGACTATAATCTATCTCTGTGCCAAATTTCATCCAGATCCGTTCAGCCGTTGGAGCGTGATTGAGTAACAAACATACATCCATACATCCAAACTTTCGCATTTATAATATTATAGTATAGATGCGAAAGTTTAGATGGATGGATGGATGGATGTTTGTTACTCAATCACGCCAGAACGGCTGAACGGATCTTGATGAAATTTAGCACAGAGATTGATTATAGTCTGGAATAACACATAGACTGTTTATCCCGGAAAATTAAAGAGTTCCCGCGGGAAACAAAACACCTCAATCCACGCGGACGAAGTCGCGGGCGTCAGCTATAGTAAAATATTATATTGAATATAAATTAGCACATGCCGTTTGCTTTCACGTTCACAAAGTGTACAGGCTACTGTCTTTTACCTATTTGGACAGATGGCTAGCAAGCCTCTACGGATATATGCTACCTTTAGTTGGTAGGTAGTAGGTACTACCAAGAGGTACTTAACCTAACTACTGTAGTTGCAAAAGGCATCGATTCTACACGGTAGTAATAGATACTGCTAAATTAATAATTAGTTTCGAATAGTATAACATTTGTAGGCACACTACACAGCTTGGGAATCGAACAAGTTAGGTTGAAACACCTGCAGGTAAAGGCAAGGAACTCTTTTTTTAACCGACTTCAAAAAAAGGAGGAGGTTCTCAATTCGACTGTATTTTTTTTATTTTTATGTTTGTTACCTCAGAACTTTTGACTGGGTGGACCGATTTGGATGATTCTTGTTTTATTTGAAAGCTGGTGCTTCCCGTGTGGTCCCAATTCAATTTGGTGAAGATCTGATGAATATCTCCGGAGATGGAGAACGGAACTCCTCATGGATAAAAGTAAATTGCTCGGGATCAGTGTGATAGTCTTGTAAACAGTATGTTTTAACCATGCATAGCATATCTCGTTCTGGTTACATCCTGTATTTTAAAACAGTGGGGCCACTAAAAATTGTGAAATAAAAAATTTTCAAAAAAAAAATAAAAACCGACTTCAAAAACCACAAACACTAAAAAGTAAAAAAAAATTTAATTTATTATGTATACAAGAGTTAATTTAGTTCTATAATAACATTCTTTGGAGTCGGTGCCAATGTGGAGTCACGTCAACAATAATGAAGAGTAGGTAGACGGTTCATGCGGCTAATTGGTACCGACTCCAAAAAATGTTATTATAGAACTAAATTAACTCTTGTATACATAATAAATTAAATTATTTTTTACTTTTTAGTGTTTGTGGTTTCTGAAGTCGGTTTTTATTTTTATTCCACTACAATTAGCCATTGACTGTGATCTCACCTGATGGTAAGTGATGATGCAGTCTAAGATGGTAAGGGGCTAACAGGGGGTACAGCAGTTATATTAAACCTTTTTTTTTTATCCTCTACAATTTAGCCCTTGACTGCGATCTCACCTGATGGTAAGTGATGATGCAGTCTAAGATGGTAGCGGACTAACCTGTTAGGGGTACGGCAGTTATATTAAACCCATACCCCTAATCGGTAAATATCCCCTTATCGGTTTCTACACGGCATCGTACCGGAACGCTAAATCGCTTGGCAGTAAGTCTTTGTCGGTAGGGTGGTAACTAGCCACGGCCGAAGCCTCCCACCAGGCCTGCCCAGAGAAAATTAAGAAATTATAAATTCACAAATTGACCCTGCCGGGGATCGAAGCCGGGACCTCCGCACGTTAAGACAACAGCTCTCAACACTGCGCCAGGGAGGTCGTCGACTTGGTTAAGATTTTGGGTAGTTGGTCAATCATGGACGTATTCAAAGTAGACTCCGTTTGTAGTCTGTTTTTATGTGAAGCTAATCAAATAAATATTATAAATGCGAAAGTTTGGATGGATGTATGGATGTATGGATGTATGGATGTTTGTTACTCAATCACGCTCCAACGGCTGAACGGATCTGGATGAAATTTGGCACAGAGATAGATTATAGTTTGGAATAGCACATAGGCTACTTTTCATCCCGGAAAATTAAAGAGTTCCCGCGGGAACCGAAAAACCTCAATCCACGCGGACGAAGTCGCGGGCATCAGCTAGTACCTACTTAATAATTATATTTTTGAGTGGCAGTTAAGTGTTTCTATCGGTAAGGAATAAGGATTATGTTACTTGTTAGTGTTTTAGCTGTGGCATGACCAGAGGGCAGGCCGTGGCAGGACCAACGCCTCTTACTTTCGTATTGAGTTGCTTGCTAAAATCTGCGAACTCCTTTAGATGTGTTAGTTACCGGCTAGTTAGTACGTAATCTTAGAGTTTACTTACGTGGACCTACTAGCAATGTATACTGTCATTAACTGTACTAAATATAGACCAGGAATACGGTCGTACGTTCAACTGGCTTTTGTTACCGTGCTGAAACTATTGACCTATTTCATTTTACTGGAAGTAAGTAATAATTTTCAATGCATTGCTCGCTGCCATAATATCCGCTGAGCAACGTATCACGTAATATTATAGGAGATAACTGCACTTTTGGTAACCATCGCCAGAAAAGCTGATCACTGTTAGGTGGATGTAGAGCTCTCCACTGATCACAAAAGTTGCAGTCTGCCTGCATTTGGATGGCCCTTTCGCTAAATATGGCCGTTCAAAGACGGTTTATTGTTACCAAAAATGAACGATAATTAGAAAAGCTGATTCTTGTACAGTATTAAAGTATGCGCAGTACCTATGTAAACAGCGTAAAAACTGACGCATTTGGATGGGACTTTTTCTAGATATCAGCTTTCAAAGACGTTATAACCTATACTTACTATGCGTTCCTGTGAAAAAAAATTTGCAATTATTATGTCGTCCCGTTGATTGCTGTTAATAATTTTTAATAGCGATCAACGGCGACAAAGTTATTGCTAATACTTTTTTACAGGAACGCATAGTAAGTATAGGTTATAACGTCTTTGAAAGCTGATATCTAGAAAAAGTCCCATCCAAATGCGTCAGTTTTTACGCTGTTTACATAGGTACTGCGCATACTTTAATACTGTACAAGAATCAGCTTTTCTAATTATCGTTCATTTTTGGTAACAATAAACCGTCTTTGAACGCCCATATTTAGCTAAAGGGCCATCCAAATGCAGGCAGACTGCCACTTTTGAGATCAGTGGAGAGCTCTACATCCATCTAACACTGAATCAGCCTTTCTGGCGATGGTTACCAAAATTGCAGTTATCTCTTAGTCTATAATACCTACCTACCTGCTACCTACCTGCTTGCCGTTTGCCTTTAGCCTTAAAAATTTTCCTAATTGTAGATGTTACAATTTAAGAGGAAAGTTTAGACTGGACGTTTGGTTTGGACTTTGGGTGCTAATAGCTGTTAATTGCTGCTTATTATGCTTACTATGCAGCACTTAAGTAACCTTTTCATGGATTTCTATTTCAAGTTTACGTATTGTATTCTATTAAAATGGTATCAGAATTAAAATGGAGGAACAGGGATATTTCCTCTAGGGTTCAATGTTCTGTGTGTCTACGTCACGGTGATAAAACATCGATTCATGAGTTGCCCGAGCATTGACAGGACGACTCACCCCGGAATAGAGTCGCGAGTGGCTGCTCCACTAATGAACAGAACAAAACATCACTACTTTTCCTTTACTATGAGATAACAAGAACGCTGTGTTAGGTTATAGAGTACATCAGTTGTCAGATTTTCATAAATGGTTGATATATAATGTTATATAATGGTACGAGGGGAGGTCCATAAGTTCGTGGAATTGAAACAACAAATCTATTTTTCCTTTACGATGTGATTTTAGAAACTGAACTCATGTACCTACCAATTATATCGAGGGTATGGTACATTTCTTAAAATGTATAATTTTTAGAAAAAAATCCCATTTAAGAAAAAATCAGGGCTGCAATGATATAATATTTTATATTGGTCTGTGCAGGGCTGTATTGCGTTCCGACCACTAGCTATTTGCTAATACTTGTTAGAATAAATTGCCAAGGTGCATGGACATGGTATATGTATATAATATATACTAGATCCATGCCGAGGGGCCAATATTATTATCTATGTCAAACGCGAAGACTCTATATAAAATGATGAACTCATGATAAGCTTACTGACACCGCTTTTCCTAGAACTAGAAGTAGGTACAATCTCGGGGTCAATAAGGCATTCAAAAGATATGAAATCGTGGGAGTCACGGTATCATTATTTCGGCAATAATTGCAAAAACGTTATTAAGTATATTATATGTAGCGACAAGTTGATAACAGTTTCCCGTGTCGCTCTGATAACAGATCCTGCCGTTTATGCCGCGACCTCATTACGAAAGCTCTGTCAATGGAAGCTGATTTTGACCTATTTCACATTGATACTTATATTGTAATCCTGTTCTGAATTAAATTCGCTAATGGCTGATCAATCGCCAATAATTATACTAATAATTATTTTATTGGCAGTTTTCTATACAACATTTTCCGATTAAAAATAGACTTTTAAGGGCAAATTAGCAATTTTTCGCGGCTTCGTTCGCGTAGTGCTAGGTTTATTAAAGATCTCGTTGGAATTTCTCTCTAAACCCATTCTTAGAGAGGGTTGGCAGAAAGAATCTAGCATATATATAGCGGGTACAACATACATAGGTAGGTACATATTACATACTAGCGATCCGCCCCGGCTTCGCACGGGTAGCACTAATAATCCTAATCTATATAATATTAAACTATCCTATCTCTCAAGTTAGATCGAACTGCACATGGTGTGCGAATTTTATTATAATCGGTTAAGTGGTTTAGAAGTCCATTGAGGACAAACATTGTGACACGAGATTTATATATATTAAGATTATACATTCAGAACCTAATAAATTTTCAAAATGTATATTTTATTGTACGGAAATCGTCCAGTAAGTACTTATAGATAAATGTCAAAATCAGTTACATAAACTACTAGCTAATGCCCGCGACTTCGTCCGCGTGAATTGAAATTTTTTGGTTCCCGCGGGAACTCTTTAATTTTCCGGGATAAAAAGTATAGCATGTACCTATGTGTTATTCCAGACTATATCTATCTCGGTGCCAAATTTCATCCAGATCCATTCAGCCATTAGGGTGTGATTGAGTAACGAACAACCATCCATCCAAACTTTCGCATTTATATTACCTACAATAGCTGATGCCCGCGACTTCGTCCGCGTGGATCGAGGTTTTTTGGTTCCCGCGGGAACTCTTTAATTTTCCGGGATAAAAAGTAGCCTGTGTGTTATTCCAGACTAGGTATAACACTTCTCTGATCTGTGAGGTGTAATCTACCCAGTGGCGATTCCTGGTGGTCAATCTTGGGTTTGCGCTAGCTGATGGTATTTTCTCAATAAAACACATTTTCCTCATATATCACTGATTAGGGGTTACATAGGTTTAATTTATCTGCCCCCCTATTACGTAAGAATTGTTCATCAAACGTTTAAGATTTTGGTCAAAGTAAAATAAACCATAACAGCATTGAATTAGAGCTCAATTTCGTCTGCCCATTCTTATACGTTTAGGTATGAACGATACTCGAACGTTTAAGAATGGATACCCGAAATTGAGCTCTAATTTAATGCCGTTATGGTTTATAAACTTTGACGACGAACTTTAACGTTTTGATCGGACATTCTTACATGATTGGTACCCTGATAGGTATATCCCTAACAGGTTTGCCCGCCATCTTAGAGTAGGTACATACATCATCACCGGTGACAATTGCAGTCAAGGGGTAACTTGTACTTACTAGAATAAAGAATACTATTTTTATTTATCTTACACTAGCAGATTCCCGCGACTTCGTCCGCGGGAATAATTTTTTAAAATTCCCACGGGACCTCCCTAATTATTCGGGTTAATCTCGGTTCTCGTACCAAGCCTATGACACTCACAAATAATGTGGCTGTCTGTTGGTACCAGAATTTTCAAAATCGGTTAAGTAGATCCAGAGATTACCCCCTACAACCTCACAAACTTTACCTCTTTATAATATTAGTATAGTGCGCGTTACATTATTACTATGATATCTTCTAAGATATTCATCTGAATTAAATGGTGTAAGGGCGAATTTGATCTATATTATATACCTGAGATGAACAACCATTTTATTTTGATAAGGATTAATACTATGTTGGTAAAAACACCTTCGCGAGTAAAGCATTGTTTTAGACCAAATTTGAAAATCATAATGTCGGTTGTTGTGAGACGACCTTAAAAGATAGCTATATGCTGTCGCGGACTTTTTTTTAGAACTTTTTGAGAGGAACAATTCCACCATACATTGTTTTCGTGTAACTTTTACCATTTACGCAGCGCACGCCACGGAAGCTCTCAGATGAGACAATTTTTTCCGACTTCACTCACATTATTGCAATATTCGTAGGGATCTTTAATGTTTTTCAAAATAAAATACAGCCTATGTTACTCGCCGATAATGTAGCTTTCTATAAGTGAAAGAATTTTTAAAATCGGTTGAGTGGTTTTTGAGTTTCGAAAATAATACCACACGGCACATGCGCAACTCATAGTGCACGCCTTCGGCCCGTAGTGAGCGGGAGTAAGCGGGCCGACGGAGTTCGAAGATTCGCGCAGTACGAGCCACGTGGCGATGCGGCGCACGTCACAACTCACAACTCACAACCAAGGTGCGAGGTGGTCATGGAGCGTGCGTGATTTTAAATAATTATCGATTAACGCAAACATTTAATTGATAAACTTATGTTTTGTGAATGGTACCTATTTCATGTTATAAAATATTAGTATATTACTTATATAGATCTAGTATAATTGGTAAGTAACTTATTCATAATTATTGGTATTGCGGCGCAAGCTGCGCAATCTTAGAGGAATCGCCACTGAATCTACCTCAGCTGTGCCTTTCCTCCAGATCTGTTCAGCCGTTCTGGCTTGATTGAGTAACAAATAAACATCCATCTATCCATATATACCCATCCAAAATATAATTAACTAGCTGATGCCCGCGACTACGTCCGCGTGGATTGAGGTTTTTTGGTTCCCGCGGGAACTCCTTAGTTTTCCGGGATAAAAAGTAGCCCATGTCCTTCCCCGGGATGTAAGCTTAGATCTCTAAACCAAATTTTATAAAAATCTGTTGAGTAGTTGGGCCCTGAAAGCGTAGCAGCCAGACAGGCAGACAGACGGACAGACAGACAGACAGACACACTTTCGTATTTATAATATTAGTATGGATTCAGGTTCATATTAAAAGCGTGACTTGAATCTTCGTTGTATAATATACCTAAGTAATTTTATAAAATACTAGCGATCCGACACGGCTTCGCACGGGTAGCACTAACCGACTTCAAAAAAAAACCGGCCAAGTGCGAGTCGGACTCGCGCACCGAGGGTTCCGTACAAACCTGTAGTAAGTTTTACGATTTATGACGTATTAAAAACAAGACGAAATGAACCGCAAAACTAACTTTGTTTGTAGAGGTTTACTGTTAATATCAAAAAAACTATGCTAGTTAGAGCATTGGCTATAGTTTTCCTGTAAAATATACATAAATTCCTATTGACCATAATTATTTCAGATTTTTCGATTGGTAAACTCCGGAGATAAGGGGGGGGGGGAACGGTATTTTTTTCGATATTTTGCCCGATAAATCAAAAACTATCATGACTAAAAATAATTAAAAATCTGTTTTAGAATGTACAAAGTAAACCCTTTCATATGATACCCCACACAGTACAGTTATCTCACTTTTAAATTTCAACCCTCCGATTTTCCCCCCTTTTTAAATAAGAACAAAAATAATTTCCAATTTTTTTTAATTCCAGTGTCTTTGGGCCACTAATATACACAACTATTCCAAATTTCATCTCGATAGCTTCGGTAGTTACTGAAATAATCGAGTGTGACGGACGGACAGACAGACAGACAGACGGAGAAAGTCGCACCATAAGGGTTCCATTTTACCATTTTGGTACGGAACCCTAAAAAGGAGGAGGTTCTCAATTCGACTGTATGTTTTTTTTGTATGTTTGTTACGCGATTTCTCCGCCAATTATGAACCGATTTTGATAATTCTTTTTTTGTTTGGTAGGTCATACTTTAGAGGTGGTCCCATTTTAATTTGGTGAAGATCTGATGAATATCTTCGGAGATGGAGAACAGAACTCCTCAATGGATAGAGTTGCTCGCGATCAATATAATAGATATTAGTAAACAGTAGGTTTTTTAAACCAGGCATAGCATACGGGGTGTAACCAGAACGCTAGCAAAAACGAAGACATATGATAGTACCAGTATAATAACATTTTTTTCACCTCTCATGCTCTAAAAAGATGTCATTAGAGCTTAGCGTAGGCGGACTAAAGTTAGCATTTAGGGTCTAGGGATTAAAGTAATTTTTTTTTAATAATTGCTGGCGAGTAGTAAATGGGTAGTAAAAAATTATAGTCTATGGTTAATATCAACAGCCCAAACGAATGTCACAGACACAGGGTGTGTTCCGATATACACTGCGAGCACTGTTCAGTGCTCTTACTGTGGAGAAATTCGTTCCGTTATGGACTGACAGTAAACTGCCGCAGTATCCAAGGGAAATATATGACGTCTTAAATCGTCGCCATTTTTGTACTGTGAGCTCTGGCGTTTTCGAGGTAAGGTACTTTCAGTGCTGACTGCGTTCCGTTTTAAGCAGTAACCAGTTATCTAACTATAAAGGAACGGCTTCGCAGTTTACTAAACTGACGTCACACCTTACAGTGCTCTAAGTTTATTTCGGAACATACCCACAGTCTAATAAGATACGTACTTTCCTACCAGTCGTTCAACGAAGGCATCTAGACAAAGCAAAGCGGCGGGGTGATAGGGGCGTAACGAATGAAACTAGCAAAATTTTTTATAATACAAAATTCTATCACTCTTATGTCTTATAAGCAGTACCGTACATCTAGGACTTTTTTAGGGTTCTGTACCCAAAGGGTAAAAACGGGACCCTATTACTAAGACTCCGCTGTCTGTCTGTCCGTCTGTCTGTCTGTCTGTCTGTCTGTCTGTCTGTCTGTCTGTCTATCTGTCTGTCTGTCTCCAGGCTGTATCTCATAAACCGTGATAGCTAGAAAGCTGAAATTTTCACAAATGATGTATTTCCGTTGCCGCTATAACAACAAATACTAAAAATTAAACAAAATATATATTAAGGGGGGTCCCCATACAATAAACGTGTTTTTTTCGTATTTTTTTGCTCAATATTAAAAACGGTAACAGGTAGACGGTTCAAATTTTCACAAAATATTAACTTGTATATTACCTTTCAAAATAACTAATTAAATATCAATAAAGTAAATATTAAAGGGGGGCTCCCATACAACAAACGTAATTTTTATTTTTAATACCTACGTCATAAATCGTAAAACTTACTACAGGTTTGTACGGAACCCTCGGTGCGCGAGCCCGACTCGCACTTGGCCGGTTTTTTATGTTCCATTTTTGAAATAATTTGCACGCAATCCTTTGTTAATTAATGTAAGTATGCGTCAATGTGCTAATGTTACCCATCGTCACCTACACGTACGTGCGTACAGCTCAATGTCTATGGTTCTTAATGTTTTTTTTTTTTAATTCCTTCTTGTTAACAATAAGGAGAAAAATAAAGTTGGTATTGCGGATTGCCGCGAAATCTTTAATATTTTTATTTATGTAAAGGGATGTTTATTTAATCCATTTCGATTTCGATCCACAATACGTAATACATAGGTACGTAATACAAGGTGAAGGCATAGATAGGGTAAAGTGAATGTGATTATTTATTTGTTAATATCAATAAGTGAAAATAAAGATCTTTCTCCTATAAAATGTAACAATAGAATGGCAAAAAATAAATTAAAAATCGTTATTTATTATATTTTCTCGCAATCGAAGTGAAAAGTAGAGTGTTTACCACGGGACTAAAAGCCATTCTACTCGACACTATAGCTTACCTCGCTACGCTCGGTAAGCTAAACATCTCGTATGAAATGGCTCATTTTAGTCCCTTGATGAACAATCTACTATTGGAGTCGGTGCCAATGTGGAGTCACGTCAACAATAAGGAAGAGTAGGTAGACGGTTCATGCGGCTAATTGGTACCGACTCCAAAAAATGTTATTATAGAACTACATTAACTCTTGTATACATAATAAATTAAATTATTTTTTACTTTTTAGTGTTTGTGGTTTTTGAAGTCGGTTTTTATTTTTTTTTGAAGATTTTGATAAGGATTATTAATACTGTGTCGGTAAAAACACCTTCGCAAGTAAGGCATTGGTTTAGACCAAATTTGAAAATCATAAAAATGGTTATTGTGAGTCAACCTTAAAAGAGAGATATAGGTATGCTAGCGCGGACTTTTTTTTTAGAACTTTTTGAGAGGAACAATTCTACCATACATTGTTTTCGTGTAACTTTAACTATTTACGCAGCGCACGCCACGTAAGCTCTCGTAAGAGACGATTTTTTCCCGACTTAGTTCACATTATTGGAATTTTCGTAAGGATCTCTAATTTTTTTGAAAATAAAATATAGCATAAGTTACTCGCTGATAATGTAGCTTTCTATAGGTGAATAATTTTTAAAATCGGTTGAGTAGTTTTTCAGTATATTCATTACAAACAAACAAACAAACAAATCTTTCCTCTTTATAATACCTATTAGTTTAGATATCTGAACTAAGCCAAGTTGAGTTAATGACAAAGATTTTTAAAATAAGTAATGAATGTTTTTTTAGGTCACGAGGCTATAGAATGATAATTGTGTTGCCAGTCGGAGGTCTGTATAAAAAGCACAAGATAATAGAGCAAAGGTTACGGTAACATCAGATTGTCGAAATTGACTAAAACGCTTTAATATGTGCCACTTACATTTATTTATACAATTTCTACATTAATAAGTATTTACTATTTAAACGTTTATTTAACAGATAGTTTGTAAAAAAATATACCTACCTAGGTGATACAGTATTTTATAATTACCTACTTACAAATTATTTATGTACCAATAAAGAAAAATGTAAGATAAACGCTGAGGGCCTATAGGTAGATATCTATCTAAATAATTTCTGAGAAGAGAGAACAATTATTTAGGTCGACAGCTCGACAATTATCTCTAGCTTTAGATGCAATCAGGCAGTAAGTGGGTATTTAGTACGCCTAATAATAATAATGTGCCAATCGCACAAATCATACTTATTGATTACCTACCTAATATTAAGTATAAAGCGAAATTGTGTTTGTTTGTTGGTTTTTCCTTCAATCACGCTGCAACAGATCAACGGATCGACGTAATTTTTTGCATGGGCATAGTTGAGGACCCTGGAGACCTGAAGGGCATAATTAAGGAATTCTCGTTTGAATCAAAAAAAAAACGTATTCCACGCGTACGAAGTCGCGGGCATCAGCTAGCACAGGATACATTTTCACATTTCAATAAGATTTCATTATTTCTAAACTCAAGCACCCACCCTTTCGAAGTTAAGTAGTTACCTACATGCGTTTTAAGCAGTTAAGTATTAGGAAATTATCGTGCGTAAAGTGGAAACCTGTACATGACTGAGATACAGAATAACTCATACCTCGTACGTACCTGAGATACTTATATCTATAATAATCTGCCTGCTAATCGGCACTTGATCAGCGTGGTGGATTATAGGCCCATTGATTAAACCCCTTGCATTCTAAGAGGATAACCACCCGTGCTGAGCTGCTCTACATGTTATAAGCCGGTGATGGAATTGAGATGATGACTTGAGACGATTTTTATGTGGGATAAGAATAAGTGTTGAAAATCTTCAAGGAAAAGATACATGTATTTAGCAACTGTAAGTATAGCACCTTCTATGCAGCTATAATATTGTCTGTCGCGACTCACGCACGTCGTTGTCATGTCGCGGGATCCATTAATCCCGTGATGCGACGACGTACGTACCTACACTACACATCCCATTGAAGGATTGTAGGGAAGGTCAAATGCTATTAAATAACCCCTAAATATCTTTCGACGAAGACTTATTTTGAATTGGATTTGTTTCTTTAAAAATTAATAAAAAACTTATTTACTGACATCACAATAATAGTGATGAGCACTATAAAATAAACTTTCCGCGAAGGGCTTTGAAACTCTATTTTCACAGTAGCGGACTATGGAGGGGGTGGTCCGCCGCAGGCCTAGAAGGGGCTCTATTATCGAAAATTTTTGAGAAAAACTATGTTGATTTTCAGGTTGTTTTTATTATGAATGAATGAAATACTCTTCGTTTAATATGTAAAATTCTAAATATAACTCGCGCTTGCTCTGCTTGCAATATAATTATTTTAGTATCTAGGTGCGACGTGGTACTCCTCCCTCCAAATAAATTAAAAAAATATGGGAACTAAGACCGTCGGGTCTTAGTCCATTACTGTACTTTCTACTTCCATTTTTTCATCAAAAAATTAGGTAGGTAGTAGGTACCTATTGGGATATTTGTTTTATTATAATAGTTTACATAGGTATTATATTTACTTAATTAAAAATATCTAATTATTTGGACTTCAGTGATGACATCAATGTTAGTGATACAAAGATAGCCTCTGTGTATTAATATCTTATCGCTGGTTCCGACAACTTAGCGGTAGTTTTGATGACAATAATAATGAGGTAAAGGCTCATTCAATAAAACTTATCAAAATAATTTTTAACCGTAGTAGGTACTGAATATTAACCTATGACACTTGCGTTCATATAATATTATCAAATACTTATACTTATTATACCAAAATAGAATCTCAATAACATTACAATATTAAAGCGTGTACTGTGTAGATAGTAGATACCTATTACTTAGGTATCTGAAAGAATACTCAGTAGGTAGGTGGTACAGGCTACCATAATTTTTTTACGACAGCAGATATGCAGTCTAAGATTGCGGGCTAAGCTGGGGTGGGGTATGGCAGTTATATTACACCAGTTAGTTAAATTACACAAACCCATACCGCTTTGTACCGGAACGCTTAACCGCTGGGCGGCTCGACTTTGCCGGTAAGGTGGTAGCTAACCACGGCCGAAGCCTCCGACCAGATCAAACCAGAGAAGATTCAGAAATTATGAATTCCCAAGTTTACCCTGCCGAGGATCTGGGACCTCCCGTTTACAAGACAACAGCTCACCACCACGGCCTGGAGGTCGGGCCACGATTTCCTTTAATGACGTAAGTCGCTTACCTATATGAGTAGGTAACTTACGATAGGTATTATGTAAACAGTCTTGTTAGTCGCTAGTTACGTAAAAATGTACAAATGTAATCGTGGCCGTTCGCCAGGGAGGTGGGAACTGGGAATACAAAACTTAAATTTTATCAGCAACTAGCAGATGCCCGCGACTTCGTCCGCGTGAAAAAAGATTTTTAAATTCCCACGGGAACTCCCTAATTTTTCGGGTTTATAATGACACTCACAAATAATGTGGCTTTCTATTGGTACCCGAATTTTCAAAATCGGATAAATAGATCCAGAGATTACCCCCTACAACCTCACAAACTCTGCACAAACTTTACCTCTTTGTAATATTAGTATAGAGTAGATACGTGTAAATCAACATTGGGAAGATCCGTCTCCACCCTTGTAGTGTACTTGTGTAGGACTTTTTCTCATAATATGTCAAATAAAACTAGAGGTCGGCTGCGACTTCATCCGCGTACATTTTCTGATTATAGATTGTGATTTTTTTCCGCTAAAAGCCTATCTATAGAGGCTATTATGAATCTTATTCAGGTTTTTATTATTTAAAACTAATTAACATAAATTATGCCAATTTTCATGTTTCTAACTTCAAAAGTAATAGGACTTTCATACAAACTTCCGTCCCCTTTTTTCCTTAGGGGTGAATTTTCTCGAAACCGTTTCTTAGCTGTTGTCAGAACTCTACCTTCCTTCTGAGATCATATCGTGATTAATGAGTGAGTGGTATTTCGCTTTTATTAAGTATATCTAGAAGAAGATAGATAGATGAAAGAGCATAAAAAATACATCATTTAATTGTATGGCAGTAAATCTGTGAAGAACTGGGGAAAAAAGTTATTTGTTCTAGAAAAACCGGCCAAGTGCGAGTTGGACTCGCGCACCGAGGGTTCCGTACAAACCTGTAGTAGTAAGTTTTAAATTATTAAAAAAAAAACTACGTACTAGATCTCGTTCAAACCAATTTTCGGTGGAAGTTTGCATGGTAATGTACATCATATATTTTTTTTAGTTTTATCATTCTCTTATTTTACAAGTTACAGGGGGGGGGGGGGCACACATTTTACCACTTTGGAAGTGTCTCTCGTGCAAACTATTCAGTTTAGAAAAAAATAATATAAGAAACCTCAATATCATTTTTGAGGACCCCCAAAATTTATTGTTTTTTTTCTATTTTTGTGTGAAAATCTTAATGAGGTTCACAGAATACATCTACTTACCAAGTTTCAACAGTATAGTTCTTATAGTTTCGGAAAAAAGTGGCTGTGACATACGGACGGACAGACAGACAGACAGACAAACAGACATGACGAATCTATAAGGGTTCCGTTTTTGCCAAATTTGGCTACGGAACCCAAAAAAGTACCTACATGATAAATTATTTATCATACTATACTATCATACATAATATTATTATAAATGCGAAAGTGTGTTTGTTTGTTCGTTCCCGCGTGAATCAAAAAAAACTCATACCACGCGAACGAAGTCGCGGGCATCAGCTAGTTAGTAAATATTTTTTGGGCGCACAATATACACACACAAAGTGTAAAGACGCAATCGTGCATTGTCGAGTCAAAATTTCCTGAAGATGCTCCGGTGTTGGAGTGAAACGTACGTTGAGAATAATTTGGAAGATTTGTGTGGTGTGATCATACTAAAATTCTACATCAATGGGTGTGATCAGTGATGTTGTGCCGGTGCGAAAGCTGGCTTGCTTGGCGGTGAATATAGCAAGCTACACGCCGCGCCGCGCTGTACCTACCACATAGATTTGTCTGCTTTGGCGGATTATAGCGAATTAAACTTCTAGAGCCTGCATTATCGGTGAGAGTGGTTTTAGCTATGATTAAAAAAAATCTGTTCAGCCGTTTGAAGATCACCAGCTCTTTTCTGGTTGATTATGGGATTTGAGCGACTTCCACAGGTCTGATCGATTCGGACAATGATATCCTGTTACTTTAATGATATTGCAAGAATATGGAAATCTTGACCTGAAATCTGCAGGGGCCAGGATACCCAACTCCTTAGCAACTTACAGCAGAAATATATGTTTGGGCTCATTGGAATGGTTGCAATGAATAAGTTATTGAAAGTTCGTTTCAAACAAACATCATAATTGTGTTATTATTTCATAATCTATACTAATATTATAAAGAGGTAAAGTTTGTGAGGTTGCAGGGGGTAATCTCTGGATCTACTGAACCGATTTTGAAAATTCTGGTACCAATAGAAAGCCACATTATTTGTGAGTGTCATCGAAAAATTAGGGTGTTCCCGTGGGAATTTAAAAAACTTATTTCACGCGGACAGAGTCGCGGGCATCTACTAGTAGATAGTAAATTAATGCTATCACCCTCTCCATAGAATATGTAATTTTATATTTAATCGTTTGCCAAGCGGATAATTCGACCTGTTTATGGAGTTCATAGATGCCTGCACGTCAAATAGTTATTTGTGTTATGGGGCCAAAGAAAATTTTTGTTCCCCGAGGGCGCTATTTTGAATTCAGAGCGAAGTGAAGGATTCTATAGTAGAATCCCGAGCGTAGCGAGGGTTTCTAAAGTAGAATCCTGAGCGTAGCGAGGAATTCAATATACGCCGCCCGAGAACAAAAAATTTGGCCCCGAGTGACACACACTATTTTTCATCATTACGTATGAGAAAAAGCTAGGAGTATCAACCTACTATGTATGGACATTACCTATACGTTTAAGCACCAATCAGAAGATACTCCTATCAACCTTCTATGTAATTGTATATACATTATTTAGACGTATATTTAAAGTTTAAATAAAATGTAAAGACGTTCCGATCAACAAATTGATCACGTGACTTCGGACCAATCAGAACAGAAAAATGCAAAGTCGTAAGTATATTCGATCAACAAATTGATGACGTGACTTCGGACCAATCAGAAGAGAGAAATGAAAAGTCCCATGGGCCTACAAGTTACACTTTGCTCCCGCTATCCTCTGAAGCCATTATGCGTTTTTCGAATAGGTATGATGAAAAAGCATGTATGAACTCCATAAACAGTTCAAGTAATACGTTTTAAGCTGTGGTTTTAAGCTGTCAAATGATTACGATTTGCTCAGCCGAGCGATCGCGTAACTTCTGCATCAATCATTGTTACAGTATCAATTGTTGTAATTGGCTGAATTTATGGCATTCTTGCTGCGTCAATGGATTATGTCCAATAGTGGAAGAGTGTTAACCAATCAGAGGTGATTGCGATGTACCAATGATTGATGCAGAAGTTACGCGATCGCTCGGCAGACAATTGGGTATTTGACAACTATTCAAATAAATTATTTTTTTAGTAATTATTAATAAATAGAGGATCTCCCAAAAGTCGTAATATACACGTCTCCTGTTAGTTTTATGTTAAATAACTATTTTAATCTATCGATTAAAGTAAAAAAGTGCGTCGAACTTTGATGACGTCACTATGCAATGTTTCTTATAAAATCCCGTGCTACTAGTTGTCAAATACCCAATTGGGCCTGTGTTGTAGTTAAGTGGTCTAGGAGTCAGATAGAGTCGTAGACTGACCAGCATCTGCCCCCCTATTACGTAAGAATTGTTCATCAAACGTTTAAGATTTTTGTCAAAGTAAAATAAACCATAACTGAATTGAATTAGAGCTCAATTTCGTCTGCCCATTCTTATACGTTTAGGTATGAACGATACTCGAACGTATAAGAATGGATACACGAAATTGAGCTCTAATTTAATGCCGTTATGGTTTATAAACTTTGACGACGAACTTTAACGTTTTGATCGGACATTCTTACATGATTGGTACCCAGGGCCCCAATCATGTAAGAATGTCCGATCAAACGTTTAAGATTTTCGTCAAAGTAAAATAAACCATAAATGCATTGAATTAGAGCTCAATTTCGTCTGCCCATTCTTATACGTTTAGGTATGTACGATACCCTAAACGTATAAGAATGGGCAGACGAAATTGAGCTCTAATTCAATGATGTCATTGTTTATTTTACTTTGACAAAAATCTTTAACGTTTGATGAACAATTCTTACGTAATCGGGGGGCAGGTCAAGTTTACTATATTTTGGCAGTATTATTGGATTAATATATTATATTATTATGATATAGCCGACTGATATTTATGTAAAAGTAAAAAAAATGTACCTACCATGTACCTACTCACTAAATGTGGAATTGAAATGATTGGATCTAAATTTGATTAATATTTTGTGTGATTGGCTGAATAGGAATTCCTACAAATTCCTAGTTGAGTGGCCCATCGAAGCACAACATAGGGAGATGTGGAAAAATCGGAGGGTGGCCTTTGCCCAGTCGTGGGACAGTACAGGCTAGATTAGATTAGGCTAGATAGGATATTCTTGCTGCAACTATACATTTCAGTGAAAGAGTGTCAGCCAATCTGAGATGATTGTGATACTCTACCACTACAGCATATTAAAGTCCCACTGCTGGGCACAGGCCTCCATTCTCATAGGAGAGAGGGAATTAGACTTAGACCCACCACGCTGCTCCGATGCGGATTGGCAGGCTTTAACGACTATTACCGTGTTAGTGATATAATAACCGGGACCACGACGGCTTAACGTGCCTACTTCTAACTCCGGGCTGGCACTGAGAACTTCTTATCTGAAAAATCCAGTAGGTACCTAACAATTTTTATGCCCGACCGGGAATCGAACCCAGGACCTCGTGATCCGCAGTTGACTATGCTAACCGCTAGACCAACGAGGTAGTGATTGTGATGATCACAGTATCTGTAGCTGCTATCACCGGAACTTTACCATAGATTCAGCCAATCATAAAAATTGCGATTGAGGACAGCCACAACACAACTTTCGTCTGGTCCATCATTTACAACCTTCCTTTTCCATCATCAACCCGTGGTTATATTAACTGTTATATCAACTAGGTACTCGTCATGTAAGATAACCAAACCATTTTTCATGTAGGTACCTGCCTATGCTTTATTAGGTACAAGAAGTTAATAAGTATGCAACAAAATGATCGAAGATACTAGTTATCTATATATATAAAATTCAAAGTCCTGACTGACTGACTTATATATCAACGCACAGCCTAAACCGCTGGTCCTAGAGACATGAAATTTGGAGGGTGTGTTCTTTGTAAAGTGTAGGTATCCACTAAGAAAGGATTTTTCGAAATTCGACCCGCAAAGGGGTAAAATAGGGGTTGAAAGTTTGTATGGAAGTCCGTCATTTTTGAATTTATATCCATGAAACTTGGTATTTGAGCTACCGGTTCAAAATGAAGAAATACGTGTTTCGCCATTTTCAAAAATTCTACCCCCATAGGGCTGAAACAGGGGTTGAAAGTTTGTAGGAAAGTCCGTCATTTTTCAAGCTGTAGCCATGAAACTTGGCGTTTGGGACTTCGGTTTGAAATGAAAAAATACGTGATTCACAGTTTTTGAAAATTCTATCCCCAAGGACGTCAAATAGAGAGTTTATCCTTCAATCACGCCGAAATAGAGCAACGGATCAACGTGATTTTTTGCATGGGTATAGTTGAGGACTTGGAGAGTGACATAGGCTTCTCTTTATCCCGGAAAATTAAGGAGTGCCTGTGGGAATCAAAAACTTATGCCACGCGAACGAGTCGCGGGCGTGCGCTAGTTATGATATACTAGTTCACTCGCTCCGGTTTCGCACGAACAGATTACCTCCTTATTGTGTATCTGGGACTTTACCACTGCACCACACCGGTTCGAAAAGCAGATTCTACGGACATAGAGCCGGCAAAAAACTCAGCATTTACTCTTTTGAAAAGTTACAGAAATAGCAATCAATTTTCTACACAATCTTGTGGGCACATTGTTTAAAGTATTACAATGGAAAATCTTATGTTATTTAGGAACCATGATACAAAAACGAATATCTATTCAGCTCCTCGTAAAATGTTATATTTGTATGAGTAATTATAACATAATGCATAATAAACACGCATCAAAATTTACAAAGACGCTTAGATATAGGCATTATAAATATGCATACAAACGCGGATTGCAACTCTGTTTTACGCTAGGAGTGAATTAGATGTCCCATCCTTTGTCAAGCTTCACTCTTATCATATATCCTATCCTTTATTAGGTAGGTATGTCACGGTTCACCCTTCATTATCCTCATTGATGTAGAATTTTAGTCTATTTCAATGATTAACTATCCAAAATAAATTATTCTTGTGTAAAGTTTGAATAAATTATATTTTTTAAATTTTAAGGTTCTAACAGGTCTTCAATTAAGTGAAACTGACTTTTGTACCTATAATATTTATCCCAAAAAATATTTATAGAGTCGTCAAGGTTTTAGCAGTACGGCGTGAAGGTATAGCGAGCCCGTTGAAGTCTTTTTCATGAAGCCGAGATACACAGAAATTGCGAGGTCAGAATGAGGGCTAGTAAAGAAGTCTACTTACCGCAGAAACTGGTGGTGAGATCCAATGGAACAGCAGAAGGGCGGCCGGCACGAGGTGGAGCGCAGGGAGGCGCGCGCGCGCCGGACCCGACATGGCTGCGCCGCACTACTACTGGCCGCGCGCCCTCGCCGTGGCCCGAAGCGCTGCTCCCGCGCCGCCGCCGCGGTCTCCTCGCACCGCGGGGCGGGGGCGCAGACCGCCGCCCGAGCTCTCCTCTTTCCTTAGTATCCCGACTTAAACGGCGCGCGCGCACGGGACACAAGCGCCGCGCGCTCCGGGCCATGGCGGACCACGTACTTTGGTAAGTTTCATACAAACTTACAATTCATAAGAAAATATTTTTTGTTGCAATATAGTTATGTATTTCCAAAATATGCCATACTTCATAGGTAGGTACTTAATTACAAAAAAGACATTCTTTTCAAATTAATAAAGATTTGAATACCTACTGCAGATTAAAACTTAAATAAGTTACCCTAATAAAATAATTGTTACTTGGTGATTTCTTTTATAGGTTGGTGGCTGCTTTGGCTTCGTTAAGTGTAGTAAATCCGGTGAGTTATTTTATTTTTACATATTAAATCAATAGATAAATAATACTATATAGATATATTTCTGATAAAAACCTTGCTAGTATTGGGGAACGCCGGGACGCGGAAAGGGCGTGCGAGCAGACTGGTCCGTCCGCTTAAATTCGTCCTTTTGCATTTTCTTCAATCTGCGAACTGGGCCGGTCTGGATTGCATCTATAATGCACCAAATACATAGTGTGATCAGATTACCTATTATAAAATGAAATATTATTTCCAATATTTCTTTATATATCTTTAGTATAACATAATTTCATACTTACGTGAAACCGACAAAGTTTATCACTCGGATGTTAAGTGTCGTCATTGCGCAAACCATCACTATAATATTTCAAATATATAAATAAGAACAAAGCAACTTTATACTATGTTTGCTATATCATTTACTTAAAGATCATACATTAAAATAAAAGAAGTCGTAGCATTAATAGGTTTATTTAAAATTAATAAAACTTATTACCTACTCAGGTAGGTATCTTGTAACTCAAAAAATATGTAGAGTTTGAAAATGGAGAATTTTTATATTTAGGTAAAAGTACCTACCTATGTAATGTATCTATTATAATATATTATTATGAATAAATAAATTTACGATTGTAAGAGATGTAAGTAGTTTTTGTGAAAATCTAATCTTAATCAGAATATTACATACTTATAAATAATATAATATAAATTTTCAAAAACATACCTACCTATTTGCATCCAGTGTTTTATTTGTCGTTTCAATAAATAAATAATATTTTATTTTATCTAATTTGTTCTTATAAAAGAAAAAAATATTTATAGACCGCGCGATTATTCTCGATATCATATGATACCTATAAATGTTTTATTAGTAAGTAGTTACAGTTAGTACGTAGTACGTACCTACCAATATGACGCTGCTAAGTTTTACCCGAATTACTGACTTACCTTACCTTGAAAACCTACCCGAATAATTACATACATAAAACCTAACTTCCAGAAGGTGGGTTACTACCTAAAGTTTCTTCATAACAAGGAAGGTGTTTGTTTGGAATGATACCTATATACCTATTTGATTTCTTATAGTTATGACTATCTAGGTAGAGCTTATCATAACGCTATTCTTTTTTTAATAAGTATAATATAAGGTCGTTAGGTAGTAACTCCAAAGTATATAATCTACTTTTTACTCTTAGTAGCTCCTACTTTTTCCTAAACCTACCTACCTTTTTGACGACCTCCGTGGTGTAGCGCTGTTGTCTTAACGTGCAGAGGTCCCGGGTTCGATCCCCGGCAGGGTAAATTTGGGAATTTATAATTTCTGATTTTTCCCTGGTCTGGCCTCGTGGGAGGCTTCGGCCGTGGCTAGTTACCACCCTACCGGCAAAGACGTGCCGCCAAGCGATTTAGCGTTCCGGTACGATGCCGTGTAGAAACCGAATAGGCTGGGAGTTAAGAGCTAGAACCTGGAGCCATGAAGCCAATAAAAATAAAAAACCGGCCAAGTGCGAGTCGGACTCGCGCACCGAGGGTTCCGTACAAACCTGTAGTAAGATTTACGATTTATGACGTATTAAAAACAAGACGAAATGAACCGCAAAACTAACTTTGTTTGTAGAGGTTTACTGTTAATATCAAAAAAACTATGCTAGTTAGAGCATTGGCTATAGTTTTCCTGTAAAATATACATAAATTCCTATTGACCATAATTATTTCAGATTTTTCGATTGGTAAACTCCGGAGATAAGGGGGGGGGGGGGGGGGGGAACGGTATTTTTTTCGACATTTTGCCCGATAAATCAAAAACTATCATGACTAAAAATAATTAAAAATCTGTTTTAGAATTTACAAAGTAAACCCTTTCATATGATACCCCACACAGTACAGTTATCTCACTTTTAAATTTCAACCCTCCGATTTTCCCTCCTTTTTAAATAAGAAAAAAAGTAATTTCCAATTTTTTTTAATTCCAGTGTCTTTGGGCCACTAATATACACAACTATTCCAAATTTCATGTCGATAGCTTCGGTAGTTACTGAAATAATCGAGTGTGACGGACGGACAGACAGACAGACAGACGGAGAAAGTCGCACCATAAGGGTTCCATTTTACCATTTTGGTACGGAACCCTAAAAACGCAATTACAAGGCGCCGTAGTCTATACTAAATCTTTAAACTGTGCGTGCTATTTTTAAAAGTTTCATTGGGTTTTCTTGTAAATTAATAACTATTGCTGTAGTTTTTGTAAGTTAAGTAAATGTTTTTTTAATTTTGATTTAAAAGCGCTGGTCGTCTGGAGGTTACGTAAAGGTGGAGGTAGATTGTTCCAACATTTCGTTGCTATGTATTTAAAACTGCCTTTGAATGGATGGATGTTTTTTACTCAATCACGCCCGAACGGCTGAACGGATCTGGATGAAATTTGGCACAGAGATAGATTATCGTCTGGAATAACACATAGGCTACTTTTTATCCCGGAAAACTAAGGAGTTCCCTGCGGGAACCAAAAAACCTCAATCCACGCGGACGAAGTCGCGGACATCAGCTAGCTATCTATACTAATATTATAAATTCGAAGTTTGGATGGATGGATGTATGGATGGATGTTTGTTACTCACTCACGGTCGAATGGCTGAACGGATCGGGATGAAATTTGGCACAGAGATAGATTATATTATGAATTCGAAAATTTGGATGGATGGATGGATGGATGTTTGTTACTCAATCACGGTCGAACGGCTGAACGGATCTGGATGATATTATTTTATATACTTAATAAGTATGTGATAAAAGGTAAATAATAATAATGGCCTCCCGACCGAATTTCGGCCACGGCGGCCAATCTCCAGAGATTAGCCATCTGCGCGGGAGATATTATAGTGCACAAGTGTGTGCGCATACACAGGTGCACTCTCTGTTCCTTTACTCTCATAGCCCGATGGGACAGAAAATCCGACACGACCGGAGAGAGATCAGGCGCAGGACCGACGGCTTAACGTGCTCTCCGAGGCACGGGGGTGAATCACAGCCAACTCCCTAACTCCGGGCTAGTACTGAGAATTTGAGAAAGGTAAATAATTTGTACGTGGCGATGTATATTCGACCTCTTAGAGTAAGTACCTATTTATTATAATTCACTCGTTATACACAGCTACAAATTGGTATGCAGTGTAAAATACGTTGATGATAATACATAGGTATGTTACAAATAAGGCAAGTAGCAACAACTGTAAGTATAACTCCACCGGATTAACGAAGCGCAAACGTTCCTCGGCGAACATATCGGCGATTTTTATTTTGATGAAAAAAAGACAAACATATTTTTTGTAAATTAAAAAAAGATTAAAAGAAACTAAATTGTGAACCACTACTACAATATGGTTTTAACACCAGCTGAAACCTTTTTTTTTTTTAATCGCTGGAAAAATGCTTTTACGCATAGGTACCACACTAAGCGGTTATGTGGGACTTAGATAGATACCTAATACCCACTAAAAATCCAGCGGCACAGTCCGCGCCACGAATGAACCGTGTCAGGGTCCCAAATCTTGGATACGACTGATACGGCTCGACGTTAACCGGCATAGGGTCACTGACCCCTAACACCTACACTATGGCGGGAGGAGGTGGGCATATCGTCGCCTTCTTCCACCCTGTCTTCTTCTGCGGATCGGTGGAGCATTAGCGTCCAGCTCACGTTCCCGCCCCGCAGCTTCTTTTAGTGCCATGACGCTTTCACAGAAGGATGTCATCAAAGGCCAGAACATCTCGCTGTCAATCATATCGTGGATTATGTTTGACAGCGAGACGCTCCCACTTAGCGCAGACGACAGAATGTGTCGTTGGGGTCCCCACGCCGCACACTCCATCAGGGTGTGATGTGCTGTATCGTCAGAAGCACCGCACTCATGGCAGTTTGCAGCATTGGTTAACATAACAACAGAGCCTGCTGGTTATCTTGCCCGGGCCTCTGTTGGTGCTGGCCTATACCCGTAGTGCCTGGGTAATAATATGACCCGTAGCGAGTAAGGGTCATATTATAATAACATACCGAAACAATTGATTAGATAAAATAGTTACTTCGTACCAAAACTGCCTGCGATCGATATAGATGTATGTATCTATAATCTATAATATATTTTAGCAATTTAAACGAGCAATTCTTGTATATATATATATATACACTTCGCAGGCTTCGCACGGGTAGCACTAATAAAAACTATCCTATCTCTCAAGTTAGATCGAACTGCACATGGTGTGCGAATTTTATTATAATCGGTTAAGTGGTTTAGAAGTCCATTGAGGACAAACATTGTGACACGAGATTTATATATATTAAGATATATAGTATGCAGGGAGTCTCGGGGGCGATAAATCGATCTATCTAGGATTCAATTTTGTTAAAAAAATGTTGTTTTATCCGTGTTTTCAGGCAATGAAAATCTGCTACAATATTATTAAAATACGAAGGTAAATTTCGCCACTATAGCTCAGGTGGGAAATCGGGTTGTCCCGAAACCAAAGACCCCGGTTCGAGTCCAGATGTCCCCAGTCCGATTAATTTTTATTTTTTTCCGTTTTATTTTTATTTTTTATTAAATTTTAATTTGATTTACCATAATTTAATTTATTATGTATACAAGAGTTAATGTAGTTCTATAATAACATTTTTTGGAGTCGGTACCAATTAGCCGCATGAACCGTCTACCTACTCTTCATTATTGTTGACGTGACTCCACATTGGCACCGACTCCAAAAAATGTTATTATAGAACTACATTAACTCTTGTATACATAATAAATTAAATTATTTTTTACTTTTTAGTGTTTGTGGTTTTTGAAGTCGGTTTTTTTTTTTTTTTGAAATTTTTTAAGCTATTGCATAGCTTCTATCGCGGGCCTTGAGCGTGGAGACCGAATCCAGAAATTCTGTAACGAAAATAACCTAACACCCCCCACTCCGACCGGCTCCGACTCGATGAATAGGACCAACTTATGCAAAAAGGAACCAATCCACACACATGCCACAAATGAGATAAGTATACAGAAATGCACCTTCTATCGACCCTGAGTCGATAGAAGGTGCATTTTAAAAGCTTTCCTTTTTTTGAAGTCGGTTAAACAAAAATAACGAGCAAAGCTCGGTCACCCAGATCTTTATAATAGAGCTAATCAAATGAGAAGTACGCCACATTTTTTCTACTGAATATTTCAACCAAAGTTAGATTAAGTAGGTACTATATGTGGCTTGTAATGGTATCAACTTACGAACAAAACGCATTCACAGCATAATAGGTATCGGGTATCTACCTACTATAAACACAATTTGGCACATAATATGTACCTAGGTAGTACACGTACCTAATAACTTAATGTCGATCTAAACTCGGATTTTTAATTGCGTGGAATTCTGATAGTCCAAGATCCCAGAGCGATCTGACATAACTTATTTTCACATAGATGAAACCTTAGTAGGTTCTCAGTAGCGTCTCATGTTCTTTGAATACCTGCGGGCTTGTGAAGCTCTCCTTGTGACACCTGGGCAGGTACCAGGTAAGAAAGGTACCTAAAAATAAGTGTTACTTAACTTAAATTTACATGGCTGATTTTTATATAAATGTTTTGTAGAATATATTTTTCTAAAATAGTATCCTAAGTGTCAGACACTTTCCATGGGCCAAAACTTTTGTCAGACGCTTTAAAGCTCCACAAAAAATAAAATATGAACTTTACTTATTTTTACATGTCTGATTTTTAACCGACTTCCAAAAAAGGAGGAGGTTCTCAATTCGGCGTTTTTTTTTTTTATTTTTTTTTTTTAAATGTGTGTCGGTGCCTATCTCCGTGGTTTCTAAACCGATATGCAATTTTTTTTCAGTGGTTAGAGGAAGCTCGCGAGATAGTTCCATAAAAAATTACTGTTTAGTGTAGGTACTCTAAGTCTAAATCCCCACGGCTTAGGAGTGCAGTTTCAGGGTTGAGGAGTTGGGACTTGAGTTTAACAACTTAACTGTCCCTATACAATACAATTTACAACTACCCCAAGTCCCTCGTGTTTTTTTTTTGATAGGTTAATAACATTTACATTGCGAATTATTTTTTTTTTTCTTATAGGTTAGGTTTTTTGCTATACGTTCACGTAATTTTAATTATAATATTACTCCACGCTCATAACAAAATTATGTGCCACAGTTGTATAAAAAAATGAGTCACATGTGACTCTTGAACTTATTTCAAAAGTTCTCCGTGAGTCTTAAGTGACTCATTGGACAGTTAAGTTGTCAAGTATGAAGTCGTTGCTTGACAGGTCTACAATATGGATTCACCATAAAAAATCCTAAATCGCTATTGTTAAGGAGTTCTGTACCCTGCAGCATCAGGGGCGATTTCATCATCATGTTTCAACTTCAGATCGGACTACTCATTTGCGATCTGTAGGTATATTTTAATGGATTACTCTAAGTTTAATCGACATTAGATAACTACAACTTTATAAAGTGAAAAAAATATTTTTTGTTCACTTAGCAACAAGATGGATGGAACAACCCGTGGTCAGACTGGATTCCGCAGAATGAAGAATATAATCCATCCGTAGATGATAATTCCTATTACGGCTTGTCGAGAAGGCCGGACTTGCCTGTACCGCCGCCGCCGTCGCAGCCACCACAGCCTCAACCACCACAACGTCAGCCTCCGAGTTTTGGTCAAAACTTTGCTGTCTATGATCCTGAGACAAGGAGGCGGACGACAGCAATCGATCGCAATTGCACCGCACCTGGCTGTTGTGTGCCAAAGTGCTTCGCTGAAAAGGGTAACCGAGTAAGTATAATCTCTTGTAATTTCATTTCTGTGAGGTACAATTTTTTTTAAAAACAGGTGTGTGTGGATCACGCGCGGTGACGGGTTCCGTTGTTTAAATGTCACAATATGCGGACAATTTATGAGTTGGTCGACCAATACCTAATTGTTAACTTGTAAAGCCTACTTAGCTGTGATAGTTTTCCTTTTAACTTCGTTATAATGTAGGTACCTATCACTGCCATGAATTTTATCACGTATCCAAAAAACACCGTTTAGCTGGCAAAATTAGCACTCTAAACCTAAATATTTCCCAAACGGATCCCTGAATAGAAAAATGGTTTTCCCATACCCATAATATTTTTGGACGGCCTATCCAACCGTCCAGCGACACTACGTCTAGGGGAGAGTGTACAGTGATAAAGTGGTAAAACAATTTTTAACACTTTAACGGTGTTATTAATATTATGTAGGTACCACAAAATTAGCAACGAAAAGCCTCTCTCCTACCAGAATATGAAAAACCTACATCTAATAATATTATCTCTCCCGAGCCGGGAAAATGCAAAAAAAAAACGTGACATTGAAATACTCGAGCGCGTCAGATTATTAGACAGACGGTTCATCTTGCAATGTCCTTGTGGTACTGATCCATAATCTGACAATTATGTGGAGGAGTTTCATTAATCTGACGGTTAGAAAAAAAATATCTATTTAACGATAGGGGATTGAATTTTCAAAAATGGTGCAACACGTACTTCTTCATTTCCAACCGAAAGCTCAAATAGGTATAGGTAACTTGAAAAATGAATGACTTACTTTCAATATGATGACTTTCATACAAACTTTCAACCCTTATTTTACCCCTGTGGAGGTGGAAATTTGCAAAACTGTGACACACGTAACTATACTTCTTTATATTTTACCGAAAGCCAAAATACCAAGTTTTGTGGATATAACTTCAAAAACACCTTGAGAAATGAAGGACTTTCATACAAACTTTCATCCCCTATTTCTCCCCTTTGCGTGTAGAGTTTTCAAAAACTGTAAAATATTTGTCTCTTTATTTTAAACCGGTAGCTCAAATACCAAGTTTCATGGATGTAACTTGAGAAATTATGGACTTTCATACAAACTTTCAACCCCTATTTTACCCCTTTGGGGATAGAATTTTGAAAAATTGTGACACACGTACTTCTTTATTTTTTACCAAAAGCCAAAATACTAAGTTTCGTTTATATAACTTGTATCACTGTTATCCATAGTTATTATTACAAAAACACAAGATTATCAGTCATAACACTTTATTTATTAGCACTCAGTACAAACACAAATATTTCTCTCCATTTCCACCATCTTGGACATGTCGTACGCGTCCTTCTTGGTTGCCTTAACACAGACTCCCCATCTCAACCACAGACTATCAATTACATCTGCTACATCTTCCTCTTTTTAAACCGAAGTATCTTAATCTTTTAAATAACTAGGAGGCTTTATGATTCTCCTAGGTCGTTCAGATATGTTTACTCTATCTTGATAATTATCTATATTATTTTCCAAAAATACACTTTGCTTAAAAGGTTTCAACTGTGACGTGTTTCTTCTGATCAAATTACCTTTATCATTTATTATGAAAGACCTTGGAGACTCATGAGCACGGACAACTTCTGCTGGACACCAAACATTATCCTTCCAAAACATAATCTTATCCCCTTTCTCAAACTTATAGTTGCATTGCCTAGCATTTCTATCATAATTTAATTTATTTTGAACATTCTTTTTTGTTTGATATTCAATAAAATCAGTTACTACCCTTGGCACCAAATTTTTTTCATGAATTGGTAATATTGATCGAGTGTTCCTACTTAGCAATAATTGTGATGGAGAATACGGACAATCAATCACTGGACTATTACGATATTCTAATAATATTAATTGAATATCTGTCTTCTCTTCTTTAGCTTTTTTAAGTAAATTCTTTGCAACACCTACAAACCTCTCTATAAATCCATTTGATTTTGGATATAAAGGACTTGATGTTACTACTGAAAAACCCCACTGTTTTGCAAATTCTCTAAATTCTTGTGAATTAAAAGGCATATTATCAGCCCTAAGAATCTTTGGAATACCATGTGTAGAAAACAAACTCTTTAGGATTTTAACAACAGTGGTAGCTGTCAAAGAATTTACTTTAATTAGTTCGAACCATTTCGAAAAATAATCTGCAACTACTAAATAATTTTCATTACAAAATGTTAAAAAATCACAACCAATTTTTTCAAATGGTAATCTCGGAACTTCGTCAACAATCATAGGTTCCTTAGCCTTCTTAACACTATATTTTTGACATAATTGACATTGACTTACTAATGATACAATATCATTTTTCATGGTAGGCCAAAAAAACAAAGATTTTGCCCTACCCAATGTTTTTTTTACACCAAAATGTGATAAATGAACTTTTTTTAAGACTATCTTTTGAAGTGATTCTGGTACTACAATTCTGTGATTCCAATAAACTATTCCGCTTTCTGCAAAAATATCTTCTTTAATCTTCCAATAACATTTCACATAATCTGGCACTTTATCAATCCTCTTTGGCCATCCATCTTTAAAAAATTCAACCAATTTCTGCAATACAGTATCATTATTAGTTTCCCTACAAATATCATTCAAAAACTCATCACTTACATTGACTGAATGCACAACTACATCCAGACATTTTTCAATAATTTCACAGTCAGCTTTGGAAGATGCTCTGCTAATGGCATCTGCAATCAACATATCAGACCCCTTAACATACTGTACATCAATATCATAAATATTCAACTTTAACCTTATTTTCCTTAAACGCTGTGATGCAATGGAGTGAATTTCTTTTTTCATCAATGCAACTAAAGGTTGATGATCTGTTTGAACAACTGTGTGTCTCCCATAAATATAATAATGAAATTTTTTACATGCAAATAATATAGCCAAAAATTCTTTATCAATTTGACCATACTCGCATTCTGACATACTAAGACTTTTACTAGAAAATGCCACTGGTTGATTATTTTGTAATAAAACACAACCTATAGCATTTTTAGAACTGTCTGTCTGGATAGTTAATGGTTGTTTTGGGTCAAAATTTTTTAGTACCGGTGGACTAGTTAAAACACTCTTAATTTTCTGCATACAACTATCATGGTTTGAATTCCAGTCAAACTCAACATTCTTTTTTAAAAGTTCCCTTAATGACCCAGTTAATTCCGATAAATTTGGGATAAATTCCCTTAGGTAATTTACCATACCCAAAAACCGCTGCAAACTTTTCTTATCATTGGGTTTATCATATTCCATGATTGCATTTAGTTTATTTTTATCTGGTAGTAAACAACCATTAACTAATTCATGACCCAAATATTTAACAACTGTTGGTAAATATTGGAATTTTTTTAAATTGAATTTGATATTTAACTGTCTAGCTCTATCTAACACTTTTTTAAGATTTAAATCATGCTCCTCCTTTGTATTACCAAAAACCAAAAAATCGTCAATATAAATAAAAATATTGTCAATTCCTTTAAAACAATCTTCACAATTTTCTTGAAAAACTTCAGCCGAAACATCAAGACCAAACGGTAACACATTAAACTGATATGTACCAAACACTGTGGCAAACGTACAAATCTTTCTACTAGACTCGTCGAGACCTATCTGCCAAAAGGATTCTTTTAAATCCAAAACTGAAATATACTTTGCATTACCAATCTTAGCTTTTAAATCGTTAATAGTAGGAATCTCAAAATACTTTTTCAAAACACATTTATTTAAATCACGTGGATCTAGACAGACCCTAATATTATCCTTATCTTTTTCCACTACCACAATCCTATTAACCCATTCAGTAGGAGTGTCAACTTTAGATATAACACCCCTTTCACACAAACGGCTCAGTTCAGTTTTTAGTTTTTCTTTCAATTTTAAAGGTATGCGGTGAGGTGGTTTAGAGACCGGTTCTGAACCTTGTTTTAATAAAATTTTGTACTCTTTTGGAAATTTGCCAGATCCAGTAAATATATCAACATACTCATTTAACAGTTTCTGTTTGTCTTTTTCTCTATCCAAATCCACATTTTTAGTATCAATACCATTAACCTTTTTTCTTTCAATCAAACCTAACAATAAACATGCATCTTTGCCTAGAGTCGGCTGAAAACTTGAATCAGTAACTATAAAATCAATATAAAAGTATTTTTCTTTTAACCTTACCTCTAACAAAACACTGCCAAATACTTTTATACTTGTCTGATTATAAGCATGTAATTTAAATTTACAGAATTTTATATTGAAATTTTTAGTTTTTGACAAAATTTGGAATACATTTTTTGGAATTAAATTCACATCAGACCCTGTATCTAGTTTAAATTTACAAAGTTCTTGCCCTTCTAATAATAAAGTCTCTGACCATTCTGTAGAACCACAATCACCATTTACACTGTTACAGTAAAACTCATCAGATTCCACCCCAGAAGGCTGATCTAAAACCACTGTTTTTACATTTTTAGTGTAACACACTTTACTAAAATGGTTAAAAAGCTTGCACTTTTCACATTGCTTTCCTCGCGCTGGACACTTTTCCAGTCTACGTTCATGTTCTAGACCACACCACTTGCACCGAATTAGTGACTTCTTTTCCACATATTTTTTCTCAACTTTACTAACTTCTGCATGAGAAGTTCCTTGAACTTCCGCAGCATGATGATTTTCAACTGCCATTCGCAAACTTTTCATTACCTCGTCCAATGTGCCATCTCCTTCTTTAATAAATTTCTTCTGGGTTTTCTTATCCCTGGTACCAAAAATCAAACGGTCACGTATGGCTTCATCTTCAGAACTGAATTTACAACCTTTTGCCAACTTTTTTATATCTGTTAAAAACTGCTCAAAAGGTTCACCATCTTTTTGTCCCCTTTGGTAAAACAAATATCTTGAATATAAAACATTTTGCTTTGGCTCACAGTACTCTCTAAATAAAGTTATTACTTTCTCGTATGAAACCACCTTATCAAGAGAAAAATTATTGTAAATTTTGACACCTTCATCACCAATGATGTTTAGCAAAATTGCAATCTTTCGATCATCATCAGCTTTGTGTAGGTTCGCTGCAAGTAAATATATATTCAAACTTTGTTCGAAAAATTTCCAATTTTCCGCCAAATTTCCATTTACGTTCAACTTTTCCGGCAAATTGAACGATGAAACAGCCATTTTTGAATACTGACTGACTTTTTATTAAATTACTTTAAACGAACACACTTGCACTAGACTGCGCCATGTATCACTGTTATCCATAGTTATTATTACAAAAACACAAGATTATCAGTCATAACACTTTATTTATTAGCACTCAGTACAAACACAAATATTTCTCTCCATTTCCACCATCTTGGACATGTCGTATGCGTCCTTCTTGGTTGCCTTAACACAGACTCCCCATCTCAACCACAGACTATCAATTACATCTGCTACATAACTTGTAAAATATCTTGAGAAATGGAGGACTCTCATACCAACTTTCATCCCCTATTTCACACCTTTGAAATGCGTACTTCTTTATTTTTAACCGGTAGCTCGTATACCAAGTTTCATCGATATAATTTGAGAAATGACGGACTTTCATACAAATTTTCACCCCCTCAGGGGTGGAATTTTGAAAATCGCCTTCCTTAGTGAGCGCCTACGTCACAAAAGGAACCTACCGTCAATATTCCAAGTTTCTAACCGCGGTATAGGCTGTGCGTTGATTCCTTAACGATTTTATATATATATATATATATACCTACTAGCGGTCGCCCGCGACTTCGTCCGTGTACAATTTCTGACTGCCTATAAGATTATGAAATTTTCCCGCTGCAAAGTCCTACCGCAAATAATTCTTAACATATAAGTACCTATTCTATTGTTGTAAACTACGACTTTTTCACAGGGATTTCCTGGCTCACCCGGACCTCAAGGACGGCAAGGCCTTCCGGGACATGAGGGACCAGAAGGACCGCAAGGTCCAAAAGGACAGAAAGGTCACGTGGGTCCACAAGGTCCGAGAGGACCAAAGGGAGAACGGGGAAAACCAGGAGCACAAGGTTTTATCGGATTAACGGGGCCCCCAGGCCCACAAGGTGAACCCGGCATTCCTGGAATACATGGCAGAGACGGATGTAATGGCACAGATGTAAGTTAAAAGCTGTTTTCATATTATAAGTTGTACTAAATATTTAGACTATTTAAAATGGATAGTGCGGAAGTAAATAATAAGAAGTAAGAAATAATTGATTTTATGCTGCCTGCAGTCGCCAGCTATAAAGGAAGTAGCGAAAATACCTAGTGTCTGAAAACCTGTTACCAGTAGATACAATCGAAAGAAAAATATGAAATATCATAAGAAGGTTTCATTCAGTGGTAAAAGTGAAAAAAGAAGCGAGTTCTTTTTCGGAAATTGTCCTTTTAGCAATGTTTCAATGATTTATAACTACAATACGTTTAAAGGTAAATGTACAAATATTGCCGATCACACAAACCTCACTTTAACGATTAATAATAATACGTTTTTTAAACCATTGTCGCAAAGAAGAGAAAAGTACTATACAAGCATCGGCCGAAATAGCAATTCACAGCCTTGCTTACTTAAAAAGGCCCCGGCTGGCGCCTCGTTCTTTTAAAATCACTTGGCAAGTCCTCGGCTTCGCCTTGTCCTTCCAATATTACTCAGCCGTAAATTGTTTTATTTCCGGCCTGGGCAGTAGTGTACTATTTTGCGGTGTTATATTATCGAACAAGATCTCAGCATATTTAGGTTACCTATACCTATGTACCTAGTATGTAGAGTTTGTGTAAATATAAGAAGGAAAAAACCGGTCAAGTGTGAGTCAGACTCGCGTACAGACTACCGAGGGTTCCGTACCACCACACAATATAAATTATTTTAGTAAATAACAAGAAAATGTCTACCCTAAATTGATTTATTGGCGAGTGTCAAAATATGCAGCGTAAATGGCCGTATCTTTTGATTGCGTTGACTTAGAAGTTAGTTTTTTACAGCTCCAAGGGCCCGCAGGCCTTGGTATTTAAGGTGGACTACACAGGTCTGCCCGCGAAATTCAAATTTATTTGGTTTTTCGCAATTTATAAACTAATACGACAAAGTAGGCTTATGGCATTCTAATTCCGCCAATGGCAGTATCATCTTCACAGAGTTATATAAAAATCTTTATTTGAAAGTGTCCAGTTTAAGTAATTAATCAGATTATCGACTAATTTGTGAGTAACTCACATCCAACTCGATAGTCTAACTAATTTCTTAAACTGGACACTTTCAAGTAAAGATTTTTATATAACCCTGTGAAGATGATACTGCCATTGGCGGAATTAGAATGCCATAAGCCTACTTTGTCGTATTAGTTTATAAATAATTGCGAAAAACCAAATTAAATTTGAATTTCGCGGGCAGACCCGTGTAGTCCACCTTAATATTAATTTGGACTTGATACCTCCACGCGTTCCCGAGAAAAAGGTGGTTGACAGACAGACAGATCGACAGACAGACAGACATATAGGCAGAGGGAAAACGAAGTGATCCTATAAGGGTTCCTTTTTTCCTCTTGAGGTACGGAACCCAAAAAAAACCTACCATACCATAATCATACCATAACACTTCTAATATTAAGACAGGTACTAATTATGATTTTCAGGGAGAACCTGGATTAATTGGACCTAAGGGGCCTCAAGGACCCCGAGGTATCCCTGGATCAAAAGGAGATAAAGGTGATAAAGGAGAAGCAGCTCATATTGGACGGTTTTCCAAAGGACAAAAGGGTGAACCGGGGACCGATGGTATGCAAGGCCCTCAGGGTCCTGTTGGTCCAACGGGACCTGCAGGGTTACCTGGTCCGAAAGGAAACACTGGCCCACTGGTGAGAACTATAAGTTATAAAAAAATATTATAATTCTACCATTGTCCTAAATTACTGGAGTATAGGACACTGGACATAGATTTTTTTTTTAATCGGACATTAAAATGTACAGTCGGTTATTCGAAGATTACGGGCTCAATCAAACATAATAACATTTTTGCAGAATTAGTCCGTTCTTAACTTATTTTCGAATTACAGGGTCCTTTCGGACCAAAAGGCGACAAAGGTGCCAAAGGATCGGCAGGGCAATCCATTCAAGGTGATAAGGGAGATAGAGGAGACCCTGTCTCCTCTATTAAAATGTACAGTCGGTTATTCGAAGATTGCGGGCTCAATCAAACATAATAACATTTTTGCAGGATTAGTCCGTTCTTAACTTATTTTCGAATTACAGGGTCCTTTCGGACCAAAAGGCGACAAAGGTGCCAAAGGATCGCCAGGGCAATCCATTCATGGTGATAAGGGAGAAAGAGGAGACAGGGGCGATCGGGGGCCTGCATGTCCAGGAGTCACTTTACCTTCTACAGATAGCAAGGGTGCTATCAAAGGAGTCCAAGGAGATATGGGGCCAAAAGGAGAAAAAGGCGAACCCGGTAGAATGGGTGAAAAGGGAGACACTGGACCTATGGGAGAGCCTGGATTATCTGGACAAATGGGCATCAAAGGAGAAAAAGGCCTAAGAGGAAACCCAGGAGAAAGAGTAAATACTTATTAAAAAATTTAAAATATAGAAAAACTTATTATTTAATTAAAAGAACTCACTGAATTACGTCATGTTAAAACTTTACAATCTTGTTATGAAATGATTGCCATTTGTTTAAAATGTATATTTAATAAAATATTATACAATATTATTTAAAGTAACAGTTTTTTTATGAAACATTTATGCGGTTGATTTTTGTAATCTAAGTTCGGCTATTTCCTAACAGGGTCGCGATGGAATGTATGGTCCTACAGGACCTATGGGACAAAAAGGAGACAGAGGCTATGATGGCCTAGCTGGACTTCCTGGTAGACCTGGGTTAAAAGGAGAACCTGGAAAAGATGGGACACCTGGTTATCCAGGCTTAAAAGGTGTACCTGGTCCTCCTGGTGGTCGAGCAGGGGCGCGTGGACCTCCTGGACCACAAGGACCAAGAGGTTATCCGGGACCCGCTGGCCCACCGGGAACAGATGGTAGACCCGGAGAAAGAGGACAAACTGGGCCCATGGGACAACGCGGTGGTCAAGGTGAACCTGGCACGCCAGGTATTGAAGGTCCAACAGGTCCTAAAGGAGAGAAGGGAGAACCTGGTCTTAACGGATTACCCGGTAAAATTGGATTAAAGGGTTATGATGGACCTACCGGGCCGCAAGGGCCTAGGGGACCAAATGGAGATGATGGTATTTCGATACCTGTAAGTTTTAAATTTTTTTGATTCTTATCAATCGCCAATTAATGTTTAACTGGAGTTTATAATTTGACGTTCTTACAGCTTTTGTATTGGTAATGTTAAAATATAAATTTATTCACAGTTACAATTTTGGCTATTAGATATCTTTAACTAATAATTATCAAATCAAATTTAAGTGTATGCGTTATTTCAGGGCGAAAGAGGAAACAGTGGCATGCCTGGTCTCCCAGGAGATAAAGGTCAGAAGGGTGAAAGAGGATATCAAGGTTTACGAGGTGTTCCTGGAAATTCCACTTTAGGTACACCTGGTATGCCAGGTGAAATGGGACCGGCGGGAGAAAAAGGTGAAAAAGGAAATCCCGGCTATGACGGTATGCCTGGTACTCCCGGCCCGAAAGGAGACATTGGTGGACGTTGTAACGAATGTTGGCCTGGTGCCGCTGGTGCAAAGGGTGATCGTGGTGAAGACGGACTGACTGGAGAACGCGGTGAGCGTGGGCCGCAAGGCCCAGCCGGACTACGTGGGGAAAGGGGCTCTGATGGTATTAATGGTCAGCCAGGAACGGCTGGTCCACCGGTATGTATTTTGTACTTCTTTTCCATAGCTTCTGTATTTCTCATTAACACACTCATTCAATTTAAAGACGTTGGTCATAACCGTTATCATGGTTGTTTATATCGTTGTAGTTTCTGAATTAGAAAAAAAAATAGGTAGAGAATAAGTTTACTAATAATAACTATATTCTTACTTCTTTACATTAAAAAAAACTATGTACAGGGTGAACGAGGCGATGAAGGACCAATGGGCCCAGAAGGAGAAAGGGGGACCGATGCATTTATTCCTTCAAATTTGGTGAAAGGCCCTCCAGGAGAAAGAGGTGAACCAGGTGAAAAGGGTGTTATGGGTCCTAAAGGAGAAAGAGGTATTGAAGGCCCAACTGGAGACCGTGGACTCAACGGTATGCCTGGACAGAAAGGCGATATGGGTAGAATGGGACCACCTGGTTTAGATGGTACCCCTGGATCCGATGGTACACCTGGCACACCGGGGGCAAAGGGAACTTCGTTAAAGGGCGAAAAAGGTGAAATAGGTGAAGAAGGGGAGAAAGGTGATAAAGGATACGAAGGAAAAGACGGGCTTAAAGGTGAACCAGGACAGTGCCCTCTCGAGTTAAAAGTCCGCACTAAGGGAGATAAAGGAAATGCTGGAGCAATCGGCCCTCAAGGGCCTATAGGTATAAATTAATTATATGTTAATGGCATTCCGAACCTTGTAGATTAACTCAACGATTCAAAAGCACTTGTCAATGATTTGAATTTTATACGAATATCATTTTTCTGTGTCTGTTTGTTAAGGCACGGAGGTTTTTTTGACTTAAACTAGCATTTTCACTTATTAGTCTTGAAAATGTCTAAGCAAATATATACTCTATTTTGACCTATAGTTAGTTAAGCTCCCTGATACCTCTTTTAAGATAAAATAGGACCTAATTAGTAAAACTCAATTAGATTTAATATGAGTGATAAAATAATATATTTTATTTAGGTATGCCCGGTCAAAAAGGTGATCCAGGTCCAATGGGTCTGACTGGAGAAAAGGGGCAGAAAGGTATTATTGGACGAGCAGGACCAGTAGGGCCACGAGGCCCACCTGGTCCTAAAGGTGACAAAGGCGACCTAGGATCAATGGGATTCCCAGGAACTGGTGGCGAAACAGGGCCAAGAGGTTTTCCAGGAATACCTGGTCTAAAAGGGGATAAAGGTGAAATAGGACCATCTGTACCGGGCCCACCAGGGCCAGCTGGATTAAAAGGTGATAAAGGAGATTCAGGACCTAGAGGTACACCTGGAATTCCCGGCAAAGATGGACCTCCTGGACCTGTAGGCTTTCTAGGTGAAAAGGGGGATATGGGATTTGTAGGACAAAGGGGTTTCTCTGGCCCTCCGGGTCAAAAAGGTGAGCCCGGTCCAATTGGCCCTCACGGATTTCCGGGTTCGCCTGGTTTAGCTGGCAGAGACGGACCAAAAGGACAACAGGGTTATCAAGGGATTCCTGGGAAGCCAGGATTTATTGGGTTACCTGGACCTAAGGGTGAACCAGGGTTTCAAGGACCGGATGGTCCAAGAGGTTTCCCAGGTCCACGAGGAAATCCGGGTACAGCAGGACAGCCTGGGCTCGATGGTAGCCCAGGTGAAAGGGGTGAAAAGGGGGAGAGAGGTTATCCTGGACAGCCCGGGGAACAAGGTTTTGATGGTCCATTAGGTCCAGCTGGCATCCCTGGATTAAAAGGGGACATAGGATATCAAGGCCCACCTGGAAACCCTGGCAGAACCGGTCCTATAGGAGAGAAAGGGAACATGGGTCTCCCAGGTCCAAGGGGACCAAAAGGAGAACCCGGATTTGCAGGAGAAAAGGGACAGAGAGGTGAACGTGGATTTGCCGGCTTAAGAGGATTAGATGGTGTACCTGGTAGAGATGGGGAAAAGGGAGACAAAGGTGAATATGGTCAGCCAGGATACGGGTTGCCCGGCGCACCTGGACCGAAAGGGGATGCAGGTCTACCTGGGTTTAATGGTGCTAAAGGTGATATGGGACCCAAAGGTGATAAAGGAATGCCGGGACGACCTGGACCAAAAGGAGAAAGGGGATTTAACGGAGAAGCTGGTCTACCGGGTATCCCTGGTTTAGATGGTAATCCAGGTGCAGCTGGCGAGAGGGGTCTGCCTGGATTTGACGGTGAAAAGGGAGAACGAGGCGATAGAGGTATTCCTGGACGTGACGGTTTGGATGGATTGAAAGGTGATCGTGGAGCACAGGGTCCTCCAGGCTTAACAGGACCTGTAGGATTTTCTGGAGAAAAAGGAGATCGAGGATTACCAGGCCTATCGATAAACACAAAAGGAGAAAGAGGTGATATCGGACCTCCTGGTATACCAGGACTACAAGGTGAAAAAGGTGATAGGGGTGACGACGGAATGCAAGGCTTACAAGGAGAAAAAGGAGAACATGGTTATGCTGGGCTTAAAGGAGAAATGGGACGATATGGCCAGTCTGGAATGAAAGGTAATCATCCGAGGTGTTCTCGCATTCCATGTAATATCCATACTAATATTATAAATACGAAAATGTGTCTGTCTGCTACGCTTTAACGGCCCATCTTTTCAACCGATTTTGATAAAATTTGATATAAACGTAGGCTACATCCCGGGGAAGGACTAGGCTTTTTATCCCGGAAAAGCAAGGAGTTCCCCAGGAAATTGCTTAATCCGCGTGGACGAAGTCGCGGGAATCATCGGCCCATCTTTTTACCTGATTTTTATGAAATTTGTTACATACGAAGGTTGTATCCCGCGGAAGGACATGAGTCTTACCTTTTATCCCGGAAAATTAAGGAGTATAAAAAAATCCCCGCGGGAATTAACATTATAATCTACACAGGCAAAGCCGCGGGCAACCACTATTAATTTACCCATAAAAAACGGTTTTTTGAAAAAAAAAAACGTGAGGTGTCGTGGGACACCAGATAGGAACGTAGTTCCTTATTACATAAATATTGATTTTAAAAAGTCAGCGCCATTTTGAAATTCTTTGTTAATTAACCGATTTCGTTCAAAATCGATAATTCTGAGAATCCCTAGGATCGCAAAACAGGAAACTGGTAGTAAAATTTAAAAAAGTCACAGTTTCCTGTTTCGATATTTTGAACGAAATCGGTCAATAACAAAGGATTTCAAAATGGCGCTGACATTTTTAAATTTTGGTACCAGTTTCCTGTTTTGTGATCCCAGGGAGCCCCAAATATCGAAACTCAATAAACACTTGGTTTCAATCAACACTAATCGTAAACACACACCAACCGCCATTCGTCTTTTCGAGTCACCTAAAGGATTCTTTTATAGAAATAGGAAGACTACGTAGTAGTAATTCCTAATCCCATGGATTCTTTCAAAAACCTCAGATCCCATCGCCATCCCACTCAACGCATTTTCAATAAACATTTTTACGAAGACAAAGGTCTTAAATATAAATACACTACATTCGAAATTAAACTTTAATTCTTTAATGATAAGGTTTAATTTCGAATACAATACATGAAAATCTTACTTCTCGGTACGGACGTTTTTTGCCGGCTAATTTTCCATTCGCATCGTCCCATAGGGAACTAACGTTCCAAAAAGTAGTTTTTTGAGAAAAATATTAAAATACCTTGATTGATGACCTACTTAACTATTTTTTTTTAATTTGAATATAGGAATAAAGTTTTGCTTGTGGTTTGAGATTCCTACGTTTCGGTATTCCCCTCATGAAGGTACTCGTACCCGGTGCGGCCGCACTGTTCGCACCAATCACCATCCATATTTATCAAATATTGCTATACGCGTTAATAATATGAGAAAGAAAAAATTATACCTACTGTTTATATTACAACATTTCCTACTAGATATCTTTTTCTTTATTGTAGGTGATAGAGGACCAGCTGGACCTGCGGGTCATCCTGGTCTTACTATTAAAGGTGAAAAGGGTTTACCTGGATTATCAGGTAAACAGGGTAAAACAGGATTACCGGGTGCCCCAGGGGAAAAGGGTGACCAAGGGCTTACAGGCCTTCCAGGTCAAACGGGACGGCCAGGAATACCAGGATCTCCAGGCGTGCAAGGAGAAAAAGGAGATCGAGGACGTGAAGGTATTGCAGGACCACCCGGTTTTAATGGTAAGCCAGGAGCTCCAGGACAACAGGGAGTAATGGGCCAAAGAGGTGAAAAGGGCGACAAAGGAGCTACAGGTTTTGGTTTACCTGGTTCTAAAGGAGAACCAGGACCACCAGGTATAAATGGTGCACAAGGTCAAAAGGGTAATCAAGGAGACCGTGGGTTTGATGGTCTTGTAGGACCGAGAGGAGAAAAAGGTGATCAAGGTGAGAAAGGAGATCGGGGCTACCAAGGTCGTATAGGATTGCCAGGTTTATTCGGTTATAAAGGTGACAAAGGTGAAGCAGCTGTTATTGTTCATGGTGAGAAAGGAGAACGAGGACTTCGAGGTCCACCTGGCTTAGATGGAAGTCCAGGACGTGATGGTGCCCCAGGTGCTCAGGGCTTGGACGGCAGTCCGGGAATGAAGGGTGATGCAGGACTACCCGGGCCCATAGGTCCTCCAGGTCCACCAGGACCACGAGGATTACAAGGCTTGCAAGGTGAAAGAGGTGATATAGGACTTACTGGACAACAAGGCTTACCAGGCAGTCCCGGAGCATCCTGTACTAATACAGATTACTTAACAGGCATTTTACTGGTTCGACACAGTCAAACTGAGAATATACCACGATGTGAACTCGGGCATGTCAAGCTATGGGACGGGTATTCTCTTCTGTACATCGATGGCGACGAAAAAGCACATAATCAAGACTTGGGCTATGCAGGTTCTTGTGTTAGACAATTTAGCACAATGCCTTTCTTGTTCTGTGATCTCAACAATGTGTGCCATTATGCAAGCCGCAACGATCGGAGTTATTGGTTATCAACTAATCGACCAGTTCTTACGATGCCAGTAGAAGGGCAAGAAATCGCTCCATATATTTCAAGATGTGTAGTCTGTGAAGTACCGGCAAACGTGATAGCGGTTCATAGTCAAACTCTAGATATTCCAAATTGTCCACAAGGATGGAATTCATTGTGGATTGGATACAGTTTTGTTATGGTAAGTTAAAAAAAAATATGTTTTTATTATTAAAAGTACCTAAGTTTTTAAGAATGATACATAAACAATTTAAAAATAAACGTAATAATCAAATTTTCTGTAAAACGCAGATTTATTTACTTTACGGTCAGAATCAAAAATTTAAAAAATGTTTTAGCACATCGGAGCTGGAGGTCAAGGTGGTGGACAGGCGTTGGCAAGCCCTGGCTCGTGTCTGGAAGACTTCCGAGCAACACCGTTCATTGAATGTAACGGCGAAGGTGGAACTTGTAATCACTTTACAAACGGACTAAGTTTCTGGCTTACAACGATAGATGACAACAAACAGTTTGCGATGCCAGAACGCGAAACTCTCAAGTCTGGTCGGCTCTTGCAACGAGTATCTAGGTGTGCTGTGTGCATAAAAAATACAGACAGTTCTCGGCCGTAGTAAACGACAAAATTTAAATAATTTGATAGATAATAAGTACCTACTCCAGTTATAATTTAAGACCATAATGGTTTTCTTCACAATATATTGTGTCCTAAACATGTTACCCGTTTGATTCCGGATGTATTAATTAAACCAGCTGTTATTCCATTACTGTACACTGAAACCTCATATTTTTATAACATTTTGATCAACTGTTAAATTAAATACCTACATAATAATATTATATAGTATGCCTACCTACTTAGCATTTAAATTAGCAGCGCTATGACGTGAGATTTGTAATATATAGAATTTTGTAAGTGATTAGTAAGTACATAATTAATCGAGTTATCAAATTAAACCAAAAATTTTACTAAGAAAACATGATTTCGAAGGTGAGTTTAGGCTTACTTCGTGGTTTAACGGATTGATATTGCATAAAACTAGGGGTGCGTAACTTGTAGTAGATAAGTACCTTAGTAGTGGAGTTTATCGATCTAGATCCACAAATGAAAATTTTATACATTATTAAGAAATTTCATAGTTAGATACTTAGTTTTTTAAATATTCACCAAAGCTACTAATTCTAGGGTGGAATATTAAAAGAACTCTAGATTATTTAATTATTTGTAAATTTTACTGATTTTGGTATATAAACAAAAAGTAAAATAGGTAGGAACATACTTACAAAGCTACGTTTACGTTTGCTAAAATTAATTGATTTGTACCTACCTACCTAAGTACCTACAATGAGTCATAATGTATTTTCAGTAGTCACAAAACATACCTGCTTACATAGATAATAATATTATATACAGTTTTTACTATTGAATACTTTCATTATTTTATGGTACGTTTATAGTATGCAATTACCTACCTACCTACCTACTTAAATTACCTATTTTAGAAATAGTAACGGCACAGTCCAAAAAATTCATATAACAACATTCAATTTCAAGGAACCTGTCTTTAAACTAAAATTGTATTAAAATTAAATAATAATGTATTACGTAGGTACTTACGAATAATTAGGTAGTAGGTATATTGAAGTTTTTTTGTATTAACAATGTGTAATAACTAATAGATCCATCGGCATACCTACGCACTGCCAAGATTGTAGATAGATGATAGACTAATGTTACATAGATAGATATATTCTGAATATTAAAAGTCATTTTAATAAATAATTTATAAAACCTTAAAATAATTTATTCATTATATTTCTTTTTTGTTTAATTTTTCGAAATGTTTAGAGGTATCTGTTAGTCTATATTATGTACTCTCTCTGAAATAAGTGACTGTTTAAAAGTAAAAGGACGCGAGGCAAGATTAGGGCATTTGACGGTACTGAAATACGTGAAATTTATTTGCCTATAATTGATGTAAGACCCAAAGATATAAGTGTCTAAATTTAATAGCTATTTGACTAAAAGTAAAAATAGGGAATGGTATCAAGTGTCCCGTATATACGCAAGACTTGATCCCCCCATCTGGATGACTTGATCCTGGGGGATCAAGTCTCCCATATCTAGGTTCACATGATACTATTACTAAGGAAATAAATAAAAAATGTTTTTAGAATATGATAAACTTTTTTAGATTGTTTTCAAAATCACATAACATAGGCATATCACACCGTCTCCATACATAAATCAATTTCTAAATTTGAAACTTCCGTTTCGTATTAAAAATACAAAAACAAACTCAAAACAAAAAGATATCTTCAATAAATAATAAAATAACTCAAATGTCTCGCAATGACACCCTGAATAAAATTTAAACGTAATTAAGATAAAGACTTGAAACACTGTCTTATTGAATTGAACCCAGGACATGTGAAACAAAATTTCAAGTTACGTTTAAGCTTCATTTAGGTGTTCTAGCAAAATAATCAACATTAATAAATATTACTGTAACAATCTTAAAACAGTTATAAAAATTAAATCTTATTATAAATTTTGGTCTCATTAAGTCTTATCATCTAGGTGCCTATCTTAATTTAATCAAGTCTTTTGATCTCAGTCTCTTTTTAGGGTTCCGTACCCAAAGGGTAAAAACGGGACCCTATTACTAAGACTCCGCTGTCTGTCTGTCTGTCTGTCTGTCTGTCTGTCTGTCTGTCTCCAGGCTGTATCTCATAAACCGTGATAGCTAGAAAGCTGAAATTTTCACAAATGATGTATTTCCGTTGCCGCTATAACAACAAATACTAAAAATTAAAAATATATATATATTAAGGGGGGTCCCCATACAATAAACGTGTTTTTTTCGTATTTTTTTGCTCAATATTAAAAACGGTAACAGGTAGACGGTTCAAATTTTCACAGAATATTCTCTTGTATAGGTATTACCTTTCAAAATAAATAATTAAATATCAATAAAGTAAATATTAAAGGGGGGCTCCCATACAACAAACGTAATTTGTTGATATTAACAATAAACCTCTACAAACAAAGTTAGTTTTGCGGTTCATTTCGTCTTGTTTTTAATATGTCATAAATCGTAAAACTTACTACAGGTTTGTACGGAACCCTCGGTGCGCGAGACCGACTCGCACTTGGCCGGTTTTTTCAATTTACTTAATTTTGAACTTCTTTAATGATTTCGGGAATTCAAAGCTGATGACTCTTCTCGATGACGATTTCATTTTTGGAGTTGGTAGTTTTTTTACCACTTGATATTCCGCTATAATACTGATATCATCTACTGCAGGCCACTTGAAAAATCTGTCATTGATTTTTTTAGCAAATTTAATGTCATATCCTGTTTGGCTTCTACTGCACCTGTCCAACATATCTATGGACGAGATTTCTTTGTGAGACCTTATTAACTATAACCCAATCGCCACTGGTGACCGAGACACTAGTGTCTTCTTCATTTTCTGATTCGTAAGAGCTATCCGTTTCATATGACACACTTAAATCTGATGGTGGTGAAGGTGGTATTTCTTCATCTTCTGATGTAGTCTCATCTTGCGCTTGTGAATAGAGGTTACGTTTCACTACTTTTGCTTTAACTTTCCTAACTTTGACTTCTTTCTTGCGTTTTCTAGCATCCAATTCACTCTCGATTGCTAGTTTGTCTGGTGTGTCAGTTAAAATTCTTGTACATCCTTTTTTTCGTCCCTTTGTAACACCTTTTCTTGGTCCTGCCTTCGGGTATGGCCTTATTACTTCAGGACTTACAAAAGCGTTCGATCTTATCTTGCTAGATGTCTCGGCCACACCTAACGGGAGCAAACAAGAGGCAGTGTTTTTTGGGCAAGCTATGACATTAGTATTTTCCTTTTCATGGTCAGAAATACCTGGGGTGGCAACGTCCTTTGTTATTGGCTCTGGTACCATTGGTGTTGTAGTTTCAGCATTCATCACAAACTGAGAACTTCCATCATGATTTGATATTGGCTGTAATACTAAGGATGTAACAGTTCCAGCATTTGTTATAGTAACAGGAGCATTTGATATGGGTTCTGGTGTAATTGGCATAGCAACTTCATCATTTAATACAGGCGTAAGTGGAGCAAGCACAGCAGCAGAAGATGGACCAGAAATAACAGATGGTGAAGTTCGTGAGTGTGTGACATTCTCAATTTCAGGTTCTATGTTTTCTCGATCAGTAACGTAAGAGCTTAAATATTCGTCATCTGCAAAGATATCAGGGTTGAATGGGAAAATCCCAGTGACTGAAAAACTTTTCTGAATATTTCTGGGTGTCATTGAATTTGGGTAGGCACTGGATAAACATCCTGCCAAATCATAAATGGTTAATGGCCGGCCTGGGTGACCAACCATCCAATTGTCACATGCAGTATTATAATATGACTTCATTGTTCCAAATATAATTCTATCCAAGAGTTGCAATTTTTGAGAGGTATGGGGTGGTAGGGTTAACAGGTGTATACCATTATCTTTGCAAACATTTATAGAATCAATGGAAATATGTGACTCATGATTGTCAAATATCATGAGACATGGATTATCCTTGCTGCATCTTACATGCTTGAGGAAGAATTTCAAAAAAAGCACAAAATTTGGGCTAGTCATCCAACCACTGGGATGTGGAGCTCCTTCTGTGCCTGGTGGACCTCCATCTATCATTCGCTCCTGCCAATTTTTACGAGGAAATATCATAAAAGGTGGAAGGTGGTTACCTATAGCATTTATAGCTGCGCATACAGTTACGAGCTGCCCACGTTCGCCGGATGTTACCTTAGACACTTGTTTAATTCCTTTACATGCCACGATTTTTTTTGGTTTGTGAACTGTCGTAATGCCAGTTTCACCTACATTCCAAATTTGGTTCGGACCAAAGTTAAATCTCTGTAAAAGGCTTGATAAATTTTGAAAAAAATTGTTAACGTTGTGTCTGTTAAACGCCGTGGCGCGAGACAAGCTCGTGGCTTCGGGAACTCTGAGTGATAGTTCTTTGTGTCGGTGCATCAACCCGTAGAACCAATCATAGGTTGCTTCTTCATTTTCGGACCATTTTAGCGGAACTTCCTTTTTATTTTCAATAGCATATTGAAATGCCAGTTGTCGTACATTCTTAGGTGTTAATCCATGATACAATTTGCTGGCCATCATTAGGTAATTGACAAGTTCACTCTCCTCCATAGTTGAAAAAATTTGTGAGTGACGATAATTTGGAGTGTAATCAATTTCATCAGTTGTATTAGTACCTTTCCTCTTCCTCACGTACCTTTTCAGTGTCATAACGGCTAACCCGTACCCTTTTGCAGTACCACGAATACTCGCACCGGCGATGACATCGTCCACTGCCGATCGCAATTTTCCTTCATCGATTGGTACTCTTTTTCTGGCACCTCTTGTTTTGTATACTCTGGGCATATCGGTAATCTGAAATTAATTGAAAAATAAAAGTTAAGGGACACTAATTGATCAAATCTCCCTTAGCTAATATTATAGGAGATAACTGCACTTTTGGTAACCATCGCCAGAAAAGCTGATTCAGTGTTAGATGGATGTAGAGCTCTCCACTGGTCACAAAAGTTGCAGTCTGCCTGCATTTGGATGGCCCTTTCGCTAAATATGGCCGTTCAAAGACGGTTTATTGTTACCAAAAATGAACGATGATTAGAAAAGCTGATTCTTGTACAGTATTAAAGTATGCGCAGTACCTATGTAAACAGCGTAAAAACTGACGCATGTGGATGGGACTTTTTCTAGATATCAGCTTTCAACATCGACCACACAACCAATAGACGCCTAATTACTATGCTTTCGTAATGCAAAAAATTCAGTCAAATGACTCATAGTAAGCGGGCGCGGGGTACTAAACGCTGATTGGTCTACTCAAGGTCAAAAAAATCATAAATCAAATGGGATGGGGTCCTAACTCCTAATAATTATTTATCGATAATTAATTATCGTTATACTCTAATTAATATTTAAATAACTCTGTAGGTTTTGTTACAAGGGCGTGGAATTATATAAGACCTATTAAGTCTGATGTGTTGTCTGAAAATGTTCGCCCTAATGAGGAGTCTATTAGTTGTATGGTCGATGGCTTTCAAAGACGTTATAAGCTATACTTACTATGCGTTCCTGTAAAAAAATATTAGCAATTATAATAAAACTGTAACAGGTCCAATTCTGTACATTGAAGATAATTTGAAATTTTTTTTGCAGGGCATTCATTATTCGATACTGAAGCCAAATCTGTATTTTTTTTCATTTTCGTCTGTCTGTCTGTCTGTCTGTCTGTCTGTATCTTGGCCGCGCATCACGCCGAAACTACTGAATGAATTAAAACGAAACTTGGCACGATTTGAGCCACACTACGAGGTAGGACATAGGATACTTTTTATCCCCAAATTCTACCCCCGAAGGGGTGAAATAGGGGTTGAAAGTTTGTATGAAAGTCCTTATTTTCTCAAGTTATAGCCATGAAACTTGATATATGAGCTGCGGGTTGAAAACGAAAACATATATTGTGTTTCACAGTTTTTCAAACTTCCACCCCCGAAGGGGTGAAATAGCGGTTGAGAGTTTGTATGAAAATCCTTAATTTCTCAAGTTATAGCCATGAAACTTGATATATGAGCTGCGGGTTGAAAATGAAAACATATGTATGTGTTTCACAGTTTTTCAAAGGGGTGGAATAGGGGTTGAGAGTTTGTATGAAAGTCCTTAATTTCTCAAGTTATAGCCATGAAACTTGATATATGAGCTGCGGGTTGAAAATGAAAACATACGTGTTTCACAGTTCTTCAAAATTCCACCCCCGAAGGGGTGAAATAGAGGTTGAGAGTTTGTATGAAAATCCTTAATTTCTCAAGTTATAGCCATGAAACTTGATATATGAGCTGCGGGTTGAAAATGAAAACATAATATGTGTTTCACAGTTTTTCAAAATTCCACCCCCGAAGAGTTGAAATAGAGGTTGAGAGTTTGTATGAAAATCCTTAATTTCTCAAGTTATAGCCATGAAACTTTATATACGAGTATACGCTGCGGGTTGAAAATGAAAACATTTGTGTTTCACAGTTTTTCAAAATTCCACCCCTGAAGGGGTGGAATAGGGGTTGAGAGTTTGTATGAAAGTCCTTAATTTCTCAAGTTGTAGCCATGAAACTTGATATATGAGCTGCGGGTTGAAAATGAAAACATATTATGTGTTTCACAGTTTTTCAAAATTCCACCCCTGAAGGGGTGAAATAGAGGTTGAGAGTTTGTATGAAAATCCTTAATTTCTCAAGTTATAGCCATGAAACTTGATATATGAGCTGCGGGTTGAAAATGAAAACATATGTGTTTCACAGTTTTTCAAAATTCCACCCCCGAAGGGGTGAAATAGAGGTTGAGAGTTTGTATGAAAATCCTTAATTTCTCAAGTTATAGCCATGAAACTTGATATATGAGCTGCGGGTTGAAAATGAAAACATGTGTTTCACAGTTTTTCAAAATTCCACCCCCGAAGGGGTGAAATAGAGGTTGAGAGTTTGTATGAAAATCCTTAATTTCTCAAGTTATAGCCATGAAACTTGATATATGAGCTGCGGGTTGAAAATGAAAACATAATATGTGTTTCACAGTTTTTCAAAATTCCACCCCCGAAGGGTTGAAATAGAGGTTGAGAGTTTGTATGAAAATCCTTAATTTCTCAAGTTATAGCCATGAAACTTGATATATGAGCTGCGGGTTGAAAATGAAAACATACTTATGTGTTTCACAGTTTTTCAAAAATCCACCCTCGAAGGGGAAACAGCATTTGGGCTTTTGTTAAAATATGAAGAAGTACGTGTTTCACCATTATAGGGGGTTTATACCGTGGGATAGTAATATAGGCTACTTTTTATCCTGGAAAATTAACTGAAAAACTTATTCCACGCGGACGAAGTCGCGGGCATCAGCTATAAAGAATATACATACATACATACATACATAGGCTACTTTTTATCCCGGAAAATTAATGAGTTCCCGCGGCAATCGAAAAAACTTAGTCGTCGCGGGCATCAGCTAGTGTATAATATTTGTACATTGATACCAAGCTGATTATTATCACTAACATGATAATAGTCGTTAAAGCCCGCCAACCCGCATTGGAGCAGCGTGGTGGGTGAGCTCTAATTCCCTCTCTCCTATGAGAGTGGAGCCCTGTGCCCAGCAGTGGGACGTTAATGGGCTGTAGTGGTGGTGGTGGTGGTGGATAGCTGTAGGCCTCAGGACAAGGAGTGAAAGTTTGCATGAAAGTCCTTCATTTCTCTAAATATTTTTCAAGTTCTATAGATAAAACTTGGTATTTTGGCTCTCGGTAAAAAATAAAGAAGTAGTTACGTGTGTCACAGTTTTTCATAATGCCACCCCCAAAGGGGTAAAATAGGGGTTGAAAGTTTGTATGAAATTCCTTTATTTTTCAAGTTTTATCGATATAGTTAAGTTGGTATTTGGTCTTCCGGTTTTAAATAAAGAAATACTGAAACACGTTCAGTTTTTGAAAATTCTACCCCCAAAGAGTGAAATAGGGGATGACGTTTTATGAAAGTCCTTCATTTCTCAAGATATTTTTCGAGTATAGAAACTTGGCATTTTGGCTTGCGGTAAAAAATAAAGAAGTACCTAGTACGTGTGTCACACTTTTTAAAAATTCTACCCCAATAGGGGTTGAGAGTTTGTATGAAACTCATTCATTTTTCAAGTTAAAGCCATGAAAGTTGGTATTTGAGCTATCGGATAAATATGAAAAAGTACCTACGTGTTTCACCATTTTTAAACTTTCAATCCCCAAGGACGTTAACTAAATATAGAGTTTATCCTTCAATCACGCCGTAACAACGCATCAACGTGATTGTTTGCATGGGTATACCTAGTTGAGGACCTGGAGAGTGACATAGGTAATTATGCTAGGTACTTTTTATCCCGGAAAATTAAGGAGTGCCTGTGGGAATTTAAAAAAAAGACAAGTATGAAGTAAAGTCTAGTAAGGGGCCGTCCATTAATCACGTGATGTTTTTTGAGCATTTTTTAACACCCCCCCCCCCCCCCCCTTGGTGATACGTGGTGAGGTTTAAGTGTGCGGGCACGAACGAATTTCGGGAACAATTTGAAAGAGGTCTGGTAATACTTTTTAACCGACAAAAACGTCTGGGATTTATTTTTTCGAATTTTCTAAGTATAAAATTTAAAGTTAAAAAAATCAAGTTGTCAAAAAATTTTTTTGCAAATGTTATAGGTATATGCTGCGCAGTAGCGAAATAACCGCAAACGCTCTATCAGACTGGCAGAACTGGATTCGCTAATGAACGAAATTATATTTTTCCACAATTTCAGATTGCCTAAAAACACCTTCCCGAAATTCGTCGCCAGCTCTCGAATTCCATCGCCCCGCTCCCGCCGTCGCCCCGCTCCCGCTCATTTCGTGCCCGCACACTAAGACTAACCCCCCCGCCCCCACCTAAAATCACGTGTATTTTTTAGCACCTACAAAGAATCTTAAACATTTTTTTAATGCAACACGTACCTACGAGGTAATAAACGGTGTACGCGTGTATTCGGCGCCAAAATAACAGAATAACTGGCGACTGGCAAATGGCAATGAAGCCGAGCCGGGCGATAGTCGCGGTGCGCGGCGCGCGGGGACTTCGTTCGTTGCCTGGCAACGGCGAGTCAAGGTCACACTACACGCCGCTTTTCGGTTTAGAAATCGCGCGTTCGACGAAAAAATAAATACACGTGATATCTTACTACACCCCCCCTCCCCCCTTGTGATATTTCGTGATTTTTGTTAAACCCGCTCCCCCCCTTTCAAGCCTCGCGTGATTAATGGACGGCCCCTAACATATGCTTAACTCAGCAGTGTTGCCAACAACTCAGGACCAGGTGTCGCCATTTTTCAGAGCTTGAGTAGCCGAATTTGAGCTGAAGTAGCCTAAATGGAAAACTAAAATAAAAAAAACTAGAGCCGCACGGCAGAAGTGAAAACTTCATTGGCAATCGCAATTGTGAAAAATACAGTTGCCTTACCTAATTACCTGATGACTGATCATAGCGAATAAATCCTTCTTTTCCTAATTTTGGTCACGTTATAACTACGACAAATACGGGGTATTCCCCGAAACTAACGAAGGGTGTGGCCATCTTGATATATCCACACTTAGTAGGTAGGTATTTTGCGTGGGTATCTGGGGTCACGGGAGTGACCCCGCCAAAGCGAGCCAAAGGAAACGGGGCACTACCTACCTTTTCTCGAAGCGTTTCGTCGGATTTTCGAACCGTCATAGCTTAGGTCCAGATGATGCTAGAAAGCTGAAATTTTCAGGATAAGGTGTTGTTGGCAAACTTACCAAATATACCAAGTATCAATTTTCTAGCATATATAGTTTTAGATTTATTGATACCTGAAATACGTCGATTTCGTGACTGACTCACTGACCGTCATCAACATGAAAAAGGTACTTCCTGAAGTGCTAGAAGGCTGAAATTTGGTATGTAGGCTAGAATTCGCATATAAACAACAGGAAAATTAAGAAATCTGAAACTTTTCCCCTCCAACCCCTCCTATAGGGGGTGCAAATCTGACAGCATTTCCTCGTATTTTAGAACAGTCATAACTTCGGTACGGATGATGGTAGAAAGCTTTAATTTTCAGGATAACATGTCGTTGGCACATTTATTAAACATACTAAGTTTCAATTATCTAGCATTTATGGTTTCAGATTTATTGATACCTGAAATACGTACTTTTGGGGGTTTTTTACTTTTACTAAATCACATGAAACACGAAACCTCTAGGGTACTTCCTAAAGTCCTAGAAATCTGAAATTTGGTATGTTGACTAGGAATTGCACATAAACAATGGAATAATTAAGAAATCTGAAACTTTCTTTTTCCAACCCCTCTTATTGGGGGTGCATATTATTTGACAGCGTTTCCACGTATTTGCTTACCGTTATAGCTTCAGTCCGGATGATGCTGGAAAGCTGAAATTTTCAGGATAAGATGCTGTTGGCCGACTTATTAAACATACCAAGTATCAATTGTCTAGCATTTATAGTTTCAGATTTATCGATAACTGAAATACATCGGTTTCGTAATTTAGCCTTATAAATAGCTGATGAAAATCAAAACCTCTAGGGTAGGTACTTCTCAAAGCCCTAGAAATCTGAAATTTGGTATGTGGGCTAGGAATTTCATATAAATAATGGGAAAATTAAGAAATCAGGAACTTTTCTCTTCCAACCCCTCCTATAGGGGGTGCATAATAGCTGTACAGTCGGTACTTAAAGAAATATGTGCAAAATGCAGTATACATACATAATACCATACATAAATAATATAAATATACAATTCATGACTCAGGTACAAAGGTTCTGAATACCAACATTATGCCCCTAGCAGAATTCGAACCCGCGACCTCTCCCTCAACAGTCATGGTCTGTAACCACTCGGCCAAACAGGTCGCCAATAATAATCACGTAATCTTGTCATTTTTTATTCTCATTATTTTCATTTTATTACTGAAAAATTATAAAATATACTTACAACATAAAATATCTTTCAGAGGTAAATATATCTACAGTAATCATTGGCGAAGAGTCCATGTAAGACCCGATCCCATCTGCATCCCTTTAGGAATTGTTCAATAAGTAGGTAATCAACGATATTTTCGTCCAACTCTGTTCTCCGAACTAAACACTCTGTTCATTGGTTTGAATTAAATTAACGCGTGACAATTTATAGAAAAGTAGATGATGCCCGCGACTTCGTCTGCGTGGATTAAGGTTTTTTGATTCCAGCGGGAACTGTTTAATTTTCCGGGATAAAAAGTAGCCTTTGTCCTTCCCTGGGATACAAACTATCCCTGTACCAAATTTCATCAAAATCGGTTGAAAAGATAGGCCGTGAAAGCGCAGCAGACAGACACACTTTCGCATTTAAAATATTATATGGATCTAAACCATTGAGGTATTATGTACTAACGTACATATAATTAAATGATCTGAACTAATATTATAAAGAGGAAAGATTTAACCGTGAGTTTGCTGTGGATAAAATCAAAAAATACTCAACCGATTTTAAAAATTCTTCCGGCACTTCACTTAATTCATTCTTCAAGGCACTCTATATTATTAAAATTAATCATATCGCAGTGCTAATGTAAAATCTTATACTACTGCTCGGTGCCCACTGGCTTTAGTTAGTGGGTAAAAAAGAATGGACTATTATCATGATTAGTGCTAGCCTTGCGAAGCGGGGCGGGTCGCTAATCAACTATAAGCAGATAGAAACCGGCTGGCCCATACAACCAAATATCTTTAATACTGAGCACCAGACTCGAAAATAAGAACTAACTTAAGTATGTAGGGATTTGCCGCTCATTACAAACATATAGCAAACCCACAAAGAAAAGAGGAAACGATAGAGAGTGGGCAATGAAAAAAGGAATAACTGTAGTGCGAGAAATAGAGTCCAAAAAATTAAAAAATCTAGTGCGCCTGCCAAAAAGAAATGAAATCCCACCAAAACCATTTCACGCATACAAGCCCAAATCATAATGCTTTCACTGTTAAAAAGTTATGAGATCTCTAGTAGAGCCAAGCCCCTAGTTGAGCTCCGATTTGTGCTGCGCATCATCATAGCCCATGGGGCCAGTTCCAAGTCCAAAGTGTACAGGTTTAAGTACTTTTGGCTGTACCACATTTACTACATAGAAGTCCTGACTCTATAAACTCTACATCTTGATAAAAAGATGTGGCTTGGCCGTTTCGTGATTCTCGCACAAACTATACCTATTCCACGAACATTAAATGATTGATTGGATCACGAAACAGCCAAGCCACATCTTTTTATCAAGATGTAGAGTTTATACATAGAGTCAGGACTTCTATGTAGTAAATGTGGTACAGCCAAAAGTTCTTAAACCTGTACACTTTGGACTTGGAACTGGCCCCATGGGCTATGATGATGCGCAGCACAAATCGGAGCTCAACTAGGGGCTTGGCTCTACTAGAGATCTCATAACTTTTTAACAGTGAAAGCATTATGATTTGGGCTTGTATGCGAGTTTTGGCAGCCTATCCATGAAATGGTTTTGGTGGGATAATTTTTCTTCTTCTTTTGTTTAGTGGCTCCAGCTCCGCGCGTCGAGTGATTGAGCCATAGTCAATTTTTTTTTTAAAGCGGAGAAACGGAGAAACTTATTTTATAACTTTGATTTTATACTCCCTAGATAGAGTAACGGCGGCTCAAAAACGTCGATAAAAATATCAGCTAACTGTTAGCCTCTAAAGCGCTCACCACTCCTCAGTGTCAATTGTAACGTCAAGAGATACGCACGCACGGCTCATTTTTAGCGTTATATTATTTCGGTGAAAATGACAAATCGGCGATCAAAATCTGCAGAAATTACAAAGGACGTTTACGAACAACTAACAAAATCTCCTACCATCGGTAAGTAACTCAAAACTAATATATTATATAATCTGAGACTGAACTGGCAGGTGCCAAATCCGCAAACTCCTGGGTGAGTTTGCGGATTTGGCACCTGTCAGTTGAGCATGACTAGTGATGGGCAAAAAATATCGGTAATAGTTATTGGATGCGCCTCCGACGTTATATTTTCGATTTTTTACGTAGGACCTTATAATTTATTTTTGTTGTTTCTATACTTATTTCTATGAAATTATTCCTAAACTTGTTATAATGTTATAAATATATTAAAAAAATACTACACAAAAAATCTTTAAAAATTATTCTACAAAATTATACGTCCCATTGACGCGGTGAAGGACCCAAGCAGCCGGTGGTCAGGGTTCCAGAGAGAGGTACTGCCTCACAAGCCGTCCCAAAACCTTCCACCACCACCCACCTTCGAACCTTAATTAATCCAACAACCGAGCGAAAGCTTCTTTTTTATTATTTTTGTACAAAATTTTGTTCATCGATGCAACAATTGTTGAGTCAACATGGCGGTAATTTCGTGAGCAAGGTCCGAGCACAGATGTAGTACACATCACAGCACAGATGTAGAGCACAGTTTAGTACTACATCTGTGGGTCCGAGTATCTCGATACTTTTTCATTTTCTGCTTTCACCAGGTTATCGTCATGTGGTATAGTGACATCAAGTATCAACAATTATTGCTCGGCGCGCTGAACGGTCCGGGTCAACTAACACTATGTCAGGTCTATTGGCAGCAATATACCTGTCAGTGATAACCGACCGATCCCAGTAGAGCAGGACACTACTACTTTTTCGAGAACTTACACTTATTGATTTATTTTAAGGCCCTTTAAACAATTACCCCGCGACCAACTATAGGTAAAAAACTCAACTATAGGTATAAAACTCGTCACACTACAGCATATATATGCACGCTTTACGAGAGCGTAGAGCTATAGAGCGTAGAGACGCTCGATTTTATTGCCAACTAACCAATTTTGTTACTTGAAAATATGAGACGATTATTTATTTACTAGGTACTTGTTTACGCTGTTGGCCGCGGTAAATATTATGTACCTATTTATGCGCCGAAACAATACTCGCGGCTACAATAATACTCAGTTTTTGAGATTGTAAAATAATGTATAAAAGATTATCTTACCGATTTCGTTCAAAATCGATATCTGGGGTTCCGTAGGATCACAAAATAGGAAACTGTTACCAATATTTTAAAAAAGTCAGCGCCATTTTGAAATTCTTTGTTGTCGTACCGATTTCGTTCAAAATCGATATCTGGGGTTCCCTGGGATCACAAAACAGGAAACTATGAACAAAATTTTAAAAAAGTCAGCGCCATTTTGAAATTCCTTGTTATCGTACAAATTTCGTTCAAAATCGATATCTGGGGTTCCCTGGGATCACAAAACAGGAAACTGTTACCAAAATTTAAAAAACGGCAGCGCCATTTTGAAATTCTTTGTTATCATACCGATTTCGTTCAAAATCGATATCTGGGGTTCTCTGGGATCACAAAACAGGAAACTGTTACCAAAATTTTAAAAAGTTCACTGCTGACTTTTTTTTGATTGACTGCTGTTTTGTGATCCCAGGGAACCCCAGATATCGATTTTGAACGAAATCGGTACGATAACAAAAAATTACAAAATGGCGCTGACTTTTTTAAATCTTTAATAACAGTTTCCTGTTATGTGATCCCAGGGAACCCCAGATATCGATTTTGAACGAAATCGGTACGATAACAAAGAATTTCAAAATGGCGCTGACTTTTTTAAAATTTTGGTAACAGTTTCCTGTTTTGTGATCCCAGGGAACCCCGGATATCGATTTTGAACGAAATCGGTACGATAACAAAGAATTTCAAAATGGCGCTGACTTTTTTAAAATTTTGGTAACAGTTTCCTGTTTTGTGATCCCAGGGAACCCCGGATATCGATTTTGAACGAAATCGGTACGATAACAAAAAAATACAAAATGGCGCTGACTTTTTTAAAATTTTGGTAACAGTTTCCTGTTTTGTGATCCCAGTGAACCCCAGATATCGATTTTGAACGAAATCGGTACGATAACAAAGAATTTCAAAATGGCGCTCACTTTTTTTTAATACATACATACATACATGCATACATACATATATATTCCTAACATACCCTTTCCTTGTGGCTTTGCCGTAATCGGGTAAAAAAAATACGCCTACACTTGAGAACTTCCTTCTTTGTGGATGTCGGTATCAAGTTTTTCTAAGCGCAGTACACATAGAGAATATTATATCTCTATGGCAGTACACAACACGGTGTTCATTTTGTCGTAATAAATTTCGTGCAAAAAAGCGATACACCCACCCGTCCACGAGCGCGTCTCAGCGCGTACTGAGCGCCAAACGCCTAGCGCTCGGCTTCTTTTCATAGAAAAATGTATGAAACATTTTTTTTTTGCCACATAAACTATAAACATATTTATTTGTATGCTTAATGCTTTGCACCATGGATAGAGGACTATATAAGCCCCACTTTATTGTTAATATTCAAGTTAAAATATGCAGCGGATCTAGCTTTATTATGGGTACCTATCCGGACCCCATTTTTCGTCATTTTCAGCAGATCTTGCGTTCGGAGAAACGTATTTATGCAGAAAATTTGTATTGGAGTGTGCATTTTTATAAGGTCAAACGAGAGATGAAGAAATGACCTTTAATTTGATACCATGACATCCCCACAGCTGTGACTCCCGATTCTTTAAAGTGTACCTGGAAAAGGATGACACATCATGAAATCCGTATAAGGCACCTTAATCAGACTCTGATTCGCTCAAAGATATCCATGACTGGCACGATTTTTGTCAGTGTGAAAGAGACAGAATGAAATGTTCTCAATATAGTTCGCGCCGATATATCACCCATCGTCCTACGTGAGCGACAAACGCGACACCACGACTCGATACGACGCGACAGACGACAGTATCAAACAGTAGCTGACCCTTCACGTGTCTTACGTTGTCGGCTGTCGCGTAGACAAGTTTGTCATTTTCTATAGCGTCGTATAGCATCACGTTGCGTGTCGCCGCTTCTGTCGCTCACCTAGGACAACGGGTCAGCGCGATATTATACGACGCAAGCAGCAAGAGTACTGAGTCTGATCATTAAAATAAATAAAAATAAAAACTTTTTATTGCAGGCAACTGTTTTCAGCCCATATTTTGTTAGTAACAATCACTTAATTTATGTTAGTAAAAAAACAAAATACTTAACTTCAAATTGCTCTTATACCTAAGGCCTCTGCAATACTATAAGGCTCTTTGGGGCCTCCTAGCGTGGATGTGTGCACCATTCCAGCACCTCCAGAGAGGGCTGTCCAGCTTAGTAACCAATGCCATTACATGCTTCCACTCGCACATTGTGAGTTTCGTAATGCGCGGCGGACGAGTGATTCAAATACACATTAACACCTAGTGACTTTTTCTACTTGGGCTTGTAGCGTGAGGGCGCGAGGCCCCTACAAGAGCGAGGCCCCGTGCGGTTGCCCTGCTCGCCACCCCCTAGGACCGCCACTGTCTCTGAGATAGTTCAATCCACGAAGACGCGCCCCACTCTTTTCTGCAATCGCTTACAGTGCAAGTGTGCAATGTAAACTACAAGAATGTGAGTTCTATTACTACGCAGCGAGTAGCAATGTGGGCACACGCACACAAAGTTAAATAGCGAGAAATGTCATAGTATAAGTAGTATAAGTAGTAGTAGTAAGTATGCTCTACTTCATTTCACCAGCACCTACTTTTAAAAAAATAAAATAGAAGTCGTGATGGTCCTGCATAGAATGAATTAATTGTGATATTGCTTAGTAGTAATACTTTAAATAACAAGAAATAACGTAGGTTACATCTAATAATTATTATCATAAAACACGACTTTATGGAAATAATGTATTTATACTACACCCGCTCGGAAAGTACCCTCTTGCTTTTGTCAAAACGAGGTAGAAAGTACGTCATTGCTACAAACCAATTAAGCGGGAGGAAAAGATGTATGAAATTTCATTTCTAACGTGCTAAGCGGGGAGAAAACTGTATGAAAATCCATTTCTAACGCGCTGTTGTTTTTTAATTTTAAGTAAATATGGTATGGACGTTGAGAATTTGGATGTCTTACCTTATGGAAATATAAAATTAGAAGCAGCTTCACCATATTTGACATAGAAAAGTCAAATAATATGGTGAATGTCGATTGTCGACATCGACGTCGATTATCGATATCGATAGTCGATATCGATATCCGATATTGATAGTCGATATCGATATCGATGTCGATTGTCGGTATCGATGTCGATTGTCGGTATCGATGTCGATTGTCGATATCGATGTCGATTGTCGATATCGAAATCTATATTGAAATAATCCTCAAAATGTAGTCTAGTTGTGATAGTGAAGCTTCGAATGAAGCGACTCATATAGTTATGATAGAACGTCATTTTTTTTTTAAATTTTTTTTTTTAAATTTTTTGAAAACAATACATTAGAAATTAAAGCTAGCTAGCCTAACCTAATTAAGGACTATTAACTATTATTAATTATTAACCTTATCCTTTTTTTTTTTTTTTTTTTTTTTTTTTCTTTTTCTTTTTTTTTTTCTTTTTCTTTTTTTTGTTTTTTTTTGTTTTTTTTTTATGTTTCTGTATTTTGAATATGGGTTTGTAAAATTGCCTGAAATAAAAAATATTTATTTTATTTATTATTTTAAACCTTTGTAAGTTCGTTTAATCACTAATTATCGCTTATTTTCCTCGCAGGTGTAGTATAAAGCACTATGTATCACTCGGTAGAAAGTACGATTCCTACCTCGCGTGTATTGCGGCCCTTCGGCTACGCCTCGGGCCTCAAAATACACCCTCGATAGTAATCGGTCACTTTCTCCCCTCGGTGAACAATGTACTATTATTAATAACATAAGAAAATCATTCAATTACACTTTGATATTACACATTATAAAAATGATTGAGAAATCATCACACCTTACATTAGTCGGAATCGTCGTATAATTCAGAAATATTTGATTCAGAGCTCGATGAATCACAGACATTTATGACAAAACAAAGGATAAAACTAAAATCTAAATCAAAGTATTTTAAATACTTCTTCTTCTATTTTTAATAAATCTTCTTCTATTTTTCAAAATACCTACTTGGCTTTTAACACAGTAACTCTGTGGCTTTTATGGACAATACGTTCCGTTTTTTCGGACATAATAAAAATAATATTTTACAAAAAATTAAAAATAATATTTCACATAAAATTAAAGTAGAGCAACTTTCCGGTGGGTCACGATACGCAGCAAACCAACGTGGTCAGTGGTCGACTCGTCACTCGAGAGTCGAGAGTCGAGACTTGTTCGGGCTAAACTCCCCGCAACGACGGGGGTTGTTTCCCCTCGTGATAAATAGTGGGGCGCGTCTTCGTGGATTGAACCTTGATTGAACTAGAAAATACTTGTCTCTGGCGTAACTTTTGCTCAGAGCTTTGATTAGTTACCCCACCCCAGCCTGCAAAATAATGATATTTGTAATAAAAAAAATACTAATCGATAGATTTCCAATTGCTCAATTCAACTACGTTGTCCTTTAAAACCTTAAATTATTTAATTAAAAAATACTTTATTACACTTGTAAACACTCATATGATACCATGGATGTAATAAGTACTTACGTAAGTACTTATTACATCCATGTATGATACACATTCGTGACACAATTCACAAGTTTTTATGGTGTAAAGGCAGCCTTATCACTGTGGTCTGTGAGTGATCTCTTCCAAAAGGTACTAAAATTCTACATCAATGCTTCCAAGCAATCTATATGTAAGGAGATACGATAAATGGCATGAAGCGGTGTGTTGCACTGCACGTGTGAATTTTAAAAAACCGGCCAAGTGCGAGTCGGACTCGCGCACCGAGGTTTCCGTACAAACCTGTAGTAAGTTTTACGATTTATGACTTATTAAAAAAAATTGCTTAAAAATTACGTTTGTTGTATGGGAGCCCCCCTTTAATATTTACTTTATTGATATTTAATTATTTATTTTGAAAGGTAATATACAAGTTAATATTCTGTGAAAATTTGAACCGTCTACCTGTTACCGTTTTTAATATTGAGCAAAAAAATACGAAAAAAACACGTTTATTGTATGGGGACCCCCCTTAATATATATATTTTTTTAATTTTTAGTATTTGTTGTTATAGCGGCAACGGAAATACATCATTTGTGAAAATTTCAGCTTTCTAGCTATCACGGTTTATGAGATACAGCCTGGAGACAGACAGACAGACAGACAGACAGCGGAGTGTTAGTAATAGGGTCCCGTTTTTACCCTTTGGGTACGGAACCCTAAAAATCAATAAAGTCGTTGAAAAAAAATTCATTTATCCATACTTTCAAACTCCTATATCTTTTGATGTATACTTATGATATTTTAAATTACTCAAAGTGTTAAAAAACTGCTCAAGTTGCATTCATATTTGCTCAAGTACATACAAGTTACCTACCAAATAGGCTACGCCAGAAGACTAGGTCGAATAGTGTGACAGATTCGACTCCACGTAGTCTTGTCTGCCCTACCCCTAGAGTGTTTTTATGAAGCGCGAAGCCAGAAGCTCGCGAAGGAGGTCCTTAATGAAGCGAGCCTACGAGGCCGAGTGGAGTACAAAACGAAGGTCGAGTGTAGGTGAAGCTGATTGAAGGGGCGACGGAGCGTGTCTTCTGGCGTAGCCTATTTGATATGTAACTTGTATGTACTTGAGCAAATAAAAATGCAACTTGAGCAGTTTTTTAACACTTTGATAATTTAAAATATTGTATACATCAAAAGATATATAGGAGTTTGAAAGTATGGATAAATGAATTTTTTTCAACGACTTTATTGATTTTTAATTAAATAATTGGCTCAGCTTTAGAATACATACCGCGGAGTTTGGACGTTCACATATTTTTTTACAGAAAAATTCTGATGTGGTAAGCCTTGCACTAAAATATTTTATGTCGGAAACTAAATATTTTACGTCGGAAACTAATACTTTTCGAGAAATAATTTTTTGAAAATTCGCAATCTTCACCACTTTTCGCTATTTCTTACGACATTTGCCGTAGATTGTACCATAGACTAAAGACTCGTTGGCGTTTGAGTACCTAATCTGTGATTAAAATCCGTTCCATGGACGTTATTTGACGTTTTTTTCTAATCATTCGAATAAAACCATAGAAATAGGAAGACTATACGACTATCCCATGGAATTAGTCGTAATTCCATGGGAATTACGACTAATTCCCATGGAATTATCTTCCTATTTCTATGGTAATTCCTAATTCCATGAATAAAACACAGAGTTTCAAGGTTATAAAATTAAATAAAAAGGTATAAAGGTAGGTTATTAAATGTTTATTTAGGTACTTTTGATCACAAAACCGAATCGGCACGCCCCGACTCCACGCAGTCTTGTCTGCCCTGCCCCTAGAGTGTTTTTTGTAAGCGCGAAGCCAGAAGCTCGCGTAGGAGGTCCTGAATGAAGCGAGCCTACGAGGCCGAGTGGAGCGAAGGGGGGAGGTGGCGAGCGAAGCGAGCCGGCGACCTCCGCAGCGAAACGAAGGTCGAGTAGGCGAAGCTTCATTCAGGGGCGACGAAGCGAGTCTTCTGGCGTAGCCCATTCCATTTCAGAAATTAACCTTTTCCACTACCTAAAACAAAAGATATAAGGGTAGGTTAAAGTAGGTGTAATTACAAGATATAAAGGTAATACCCCCTCCTTCTCCCTCCCTCCCACCCTCCAAGCTACTTTTACCCAATCTCCGTCATAACTATCAGTGTTAGGCAGGAAATTTGAGAACCTAACCTCAAAATTAAAAAAAATTAATATCTCGAAAACTATTAGGTTCCTACAAGTTTGGCTTGGAGGGGGAGTAGACACCCTCCCCCCCCTCCCCCTCGCCCCCCCCCTCTCCCCCCCCTCTCGCGGTATGTATACTAAAGCCCAACCAAATAATTTAAGGTGAGCAATTTTAAAGGACAATCGATTAGTATTTTTTTTTATTACAAATATCAATATTTTGCAGGCTGTGGCACACAGACATATTAATAGAAGCAGACACAACATAAATTTCACACCCACATAGACAAGTGTCGCGACGTTCGATCGCGAAAGAAGGTAAAATAAACTACAAATATAATACTAAATACATTATTAGATGTACTCTTAATTATTATACTTGTCAAATATTCACTGGTTAAAATGATTAGAGTCTAGAGCCGTAAAAATTTAAATCTGTGTCTGTTTCAAAGACACAAGTATACCTAGTCTATGGTCTTTATGCGAATAATATTCTTGTATAGCATCAGGCGGCCATTTTCCCAACCACTACCAACGCGGACAGACTTGGGACGCTGCCTCTTTGCTTCACGTGCTAAACCCATTGGTGAGTGCTTGATATATAGTTATTTACGCCAATTATTGACTATTCACTAATAATTACATGTGGATAAACTGTATTACGTGTCTAATGAAATTACTAGATAATCATTTAAATGTAGTTTGCTTGAGGGTACTATTGTGTACTCTATAAGAAGCAAACTCGTGGCCACGCGTTTGTTAGATAGAAATGATGATGGGTGCGGCGGGGGTCTCATGAAGCACTAAACGACAGCAGATATGCTGAGACGTAACCCTGCCCCGGCATGGGACGCCATGCCGCAAAATCGCGCGGCGTGGGTCTCAATAAACATTAAACGACAGCAGATTTACTGAGGGTTGCGTCTACCCGGCCTGAGACGTGAATCTCATGGAATTAACTAGCAGACATGCTGAGACGTAACCCTGCCCCGGTAAGGGACGCCATGCCGCAAAATCGCGCGGCGTGGGTCCCAAGATTGCTGAGGGTTGCGTCTACCTGGCTGGAGACTTTGCGCCGCGTAATACCACAGTTTAATGATAGGTTGAGCCGCACTACCTCCGTGCCAGCACCGTGACACTGGCAGCGGGGGTACCGCAGTTTAACATATTCCCTTTTGGACTTAGAATACCGAAAGGTGGTGACTTCCTGTGTGCTGTCATCAGGGCACTTAGAGATGATAGGTTTAGACGTAGTACCTCTGTTGCCAACACTGTAACGCTGGCAGCGGGGGTATGAATAGGGCTGGCCGGGCGGACGTTGTCACGTCGACAACGTCTGCCCGGTTCAACTTTTGGGTTACAGAAAGCACGGGTCAATTAAGAGGTATGAGACCAGTCTAACAGATATACTAAAGCGAAGCAGATAGACGGATCAGATCAGATCGATGATACTCTACAAGCAGCTAGACATTCAGGATTCATGCGAGTACATAAGCAATTATTCACAGTTATATACACTTGACGACTCGTCCATTGACCCCACATGAGTACATATAATATGGGACGTTTCGCCACAACAAGTGTATGTGAATCAGTGTGACTGAGTGTGACCGTTTCCCTCCAAGCAAAAATGTGTATGTTTTAATTTGTTGCAACCTGTGGTTGCAACACTGTGCTACACCAACGCACACATTGACAAAAATTCAATGCGTATTGCGTGGAAGTCATTTATGACATTCATAAGACCTATGGCGTTTGTTTACATTGTGTTGTCATAAGTTTTTTGTGAAATTTGGAGGTTTATAGGAATATTTATTGAAATAAAATGGTGAAGTGTTGCGTCCCCCTGTGTTACAACGCTTCGTACAGGAAAACCCCAGAAGTAACGTTCCATCGGTAAGTAAATTTCATGCTATCATGTAGCTTTGGAATGTTTTCGTATCGCATCGTATCAAGATAGTTATCTAATATTTTTTAATTGATATGATGAAATATGTAGCCATGCATATATTAAAACTATAGTATTATGGTTTTCTCTCTGTGGTGTGGCCCAAAGACAAGATAATGTACAAAATAGCGTGGCAATTACAACCACACGAAAACATTACGCACACATACACAAAACTCAGGGCCGCACCTTGTTGCTGCATAGAACATTATATTAATATGTAAGTAGGGTTAAGTTGTGTGAAAAAAATTGACCTAAAGTTACCTATCATTTGGAAGCTATTCTAATTTGTAGTTTGAAAGGATTTTAAAAATAATTATTGGTACTTTTATGATACGGAATACATTACGTTCTATTAGATTATCTGTAAAATGCTTGGAGCATATAGCACTCCATGAGTTGGTCTGCCAGTCTTTTCTATTAATATTTTTATGCATAGGTCTCTCAGGTATTCATCCTTTGGAAACCTGAAATTAAAAGTCGAAGTTATATACTTAAAATAAAAGAGTCGTCAAGTCCGGCCCTGTAATTTGTTAAAGTTCTCAAAATGTCAAAAAATATTATTCAACAACATAAAGCATTTATTTCTACAGAAAACCATAATATTATAGTTTTAATATATGCATGGCTACATATTTCGTCATAACAACTATAAAATATTAGATATCTTAGCCTTGATAAAGTCTGTTTGTTTTCATACGGTCGCCTTTGACCGCACCGCCGCGGCACGTGCCGCATTTTGTCAAAGGCACCGCCATGACATCAAGCTCACCGCTTTCCGCCGTACAGGTACAGGAGAATTTCGCATATTACTTATTTATTATTTAATTTTATTTCGCATATTTGAATTTATAATTTCTGAATTATCCCTGGTCTGGCCTACCCTACCGGCAAAGACGTGCCGCCAAGCGATTTAGCGTTCCGGTACGATGCCGTCTAGAAACCGAATGGGGGTATGTTTAATATAACTGCCATGCCCCTAACAGGTTAGCCCGCTACCATCTTAAACTGCATCATCACTTACCATCAGGTGAGATCGCAGTCAAAGGCAAACTTGTAGAGATTAAAAAAAAAAATTACATCGAGCCGCCGAGCCGCGGTGAAAGGTGGTTTTTACTGACTGCTATCTGCTATATATATATATATATATATATATATATATATATATATATATATATCTACCTATTGTTTATGTATACTTTTTACCTTTTTCATTAAAATTCTTTTTCCTACCTAACTTGTGTTTAATATTTATATTCGTATTTTATTACAATAACCATCAGAATAAATAACATAGTATTCTTTTTTTTATTCTTAGAATAGAAAAACATTTAGTTAACAAACACAGTACACAAAAGCAGAATAATAAAATAAAAGCAAAATAATGAGTGTTTGCAGCCCCTGCGGGTGTACCGACACTATGATAGCGAACGCACTATACGATGCGATACGAAAACATTCCAAAGCTACATGATAGCATGAAATTTCCTTACCGATGGAACGTTACTTCTGGGGTTTCCCTGTACGAAGCGTTGTAACACAGGGGGACACAACACTTCACCATTTTATTTCAATAAATATTCCTATAACTCCATATTTCACAAAAAACAACAAATGTAAACAAACGCCATAGGTCTCAAAATGTCTCTAACTTCCACGCATTGAATTTTTGTCAATGTGTGCGTTGGTGTAGAACAGTGTTGCAACAAATTAAAACAAACACATTTTTGCTTGCAGGGACACGGTCACACTCACTCACACTGATTCACATACACTTGTCTATGTGGGTGTGAAAGGACATGTCCCAGTTCAGTTGGAGGGTGGTTTTTTATTCTGAGTGTCAATGGACCAGAACCAAACTGCCATCACGTGAAAGAGAAAAAAATATAACATTAAACGCCATTTAAATAATAATTAATGAAAACCACGTTTTTTTAAAAACTAATTATGAAAAATATCGTTTGTAGAAAATATTTTTCGATGGATGGCAACACTAAAACTTGGGTAATGCGTACTAATATATTCCATTTCGATAAACTACCCATTTTCCACTACATAGGTAGTACATACAACAATATAAGATTAATAAATAATAATCCCACCAAAACCATTTCATGGATAGGCTGCCAAAACTCGCATACAAGTCCAAATCATAATGCTTTCACTGTTAAAAAGTTATGAGATCTCTAGTAGAGCCAAGCCCCTAGTTGAGCTCCGATTTGTGCTGCGCATCATCATAGCCCATGGGGCCAGTTCCAAGTCCAAAGTGTACAGGTTTAAGTACTTTTGGCTGTACCACATTTACTACATAGAAGTCCTGACTCTATAAACTCTACATCTTGATAAAAAGATGTGGCTTGGCTGTTTCGTGATCCAATCAATCATTTAATGTTCGTGGAATAGGTATAGTTTGTGCGAGAATCACGAAACGGCCAAGCCACATCTTTTTATCAAGATGTAGAGTTTATAGAGTCAGGACTTCTATGTAGTAAATGTGGTACAGCCAAAAGTACTTAAACCTGTACACTTTGGACTTGGAACTGGCCCCATGGGCTATGATGATGCGCAGCACAAATCGGAGCTCAACTAGGGGCTTGGCTCTACTAGAGATCTCATAACTTTTTAACAGTGAAAGCATTATGATTTGGACTTGTATGCGAGTTTTGGCAGCCTATCCATGAAATGGTTTTGGTGGGATTTCATTTCTTTTTGGCAGGCGCACTAGATTTTTTAATTTTTTGGACTCTATTTCTCGCACTACAGTTATTCCTTTTTTCATTGCCCACTCTCTATCGTTGCCTCTTTTCTTTGTGGGTTTGCTGTGTATGTATGTAATGAGCGGCAAATCCATACATACTTAAGTTAGTTCTTATTTTCGAGTCTGGTGCTCAGTATTAAAGATATTTGGTTGTATGGGCCAGCCGGTTTATATCTGCTTATTGTTGATTAGCGACCCGCCCCGCTTCGCAAGGCTAGCACTAATCATGATAATAGTCCATTATTTTTTACCCACTAAAGCCAGTGGGCACTGAGCAGCACATAAGATTTTACATTAGCACTGGAATGAACCTACGTGAAGTGCCGGAAGAATTTTTAAAATCGGTTGAGTTTTTTTTTATTTTATCCACAGCAAACTTGACGGTTAAATCTTTCCTCTTTTTAATATTAGTTTAGATCCATATAATATTATAAATACGAAAGTGTGTCTGTCTGTCTGCTGCGCTTTCACGGCCCATCTTTTCAACCGATTTTGATGAAATTTACAGGGATAGTTTGTATCCCGGGGAAGGACATTGGCTACTTTTTATCCCGGAAAATTAAACAGTTCCCGCTGGAATCAAAAACCTTAATCCACGCAGACGAAGTCGCGGGCATCATCTACTTTTCTATAAATTGTCACGCGTTAATTTAATTCAAACCAATGAACAGTGTTTAGTTCGAAGAACAGGGTTAGACGAAAATATCGTTGATTACTTATTGAACAATTCCTAAAGGGATGCCGGGTCATAGGTGGACTCTTCGCCAATGATTACTATAGGTATATTTACCTCTGAAAAATATTTTATGTTGTAAGTACTTATAGGTATTTTATAATTTTTCAGTAATAAAATGAAAATAATGAGAATAAAAATGACAAGATTACGTGATTATTATGTGCGACCTGTTTGGCCGATTGGTTACAGACCATGACTGTTGAGGGAGAGGTCGCGGGTTCGAATTCTGCTAGGGGCATAATGTTTGTATTCAGAACATATTTTGTACCTGAGTCATGAATTTTATATATATATTATTTATGTACGGTATTATGTATGTATACGGCATTTTGCACATATTTCTTTTAGTACCGACTGTGCAGCTATTATGCACCCCCTATAGGAGGGGTTGGAAGGGAGAAGTTCCTGATTTCTTAATTTTCCCATTATTTATATGAAATTCCTAGCCCACATACCAAATTTCAGCTTTCTAGGGCTTTGGGAAGTACCTACCCTAGAGGTTTTGATTTTCATCAGCGATTTATAAGGCTAAATTACGAAACCGATGTATTTCAGTTATCGATAAATCTGAAACTATAAATGCTAGACAATTGATACTTGGTATGTTTAATAAGTTGGCCAACAGCATCTTATCCTGAAAATTTCAGCTTTCCAGCATCAGCCGGACTGAAGCTATGACGGTTAGCAAATACGTGGAAACGCTGTCAAATATGCACCCCCAATAAGAGGGGTTGGAAAAAGAAAGTTTCAGATTTCTTAATTATTCCATTGTTTATGTGCAATTCCTAGTCTACATACCAAATTTCAGCTTTCTAGGACTTTAGGAAGTACCCTAGAGGTTTCGTGTTTCATGTGATTTAGTAAAAGTAAAAAACCCCCAAAAGTACGTATTTTCAGGTATCAATAAATCTGAAACCATAAATGCTAGATAATTGAAACTTAGTATGTTTAATAAATGTGCCAACGACATGTTATCCTGAAAATTAAAGCTTTCTACCATCATCCGTACCGAAGTTATGACTGTTCTAAAATACGAGGAAATGCTGTCAGATTTGCACCCCCTATAGGAGGGGTTGGAGGGGAAAAGTTTCAGATTTCTTAATTTTCCTGTTGTTTATATGCAAATTCTAGCCTACATACCAAATTTCAGCCTTGTAGCACTTCAGGAAGTACCTTTTTCATGTTGATGACGGTCAGTGAGTCAGTCACGAAATCGACGTATTTCAGGTATCAATAAATCTGAAATTATATATGCTAGAAAATTTATACTTGGTATATTTGGTAAGTTTGCCAACAACACCTTATCCTGAAAATTTCAGCTTTCTAGCATCATCTGGACCTAAGCTATGACGGTTCGAAAATCCGACGAAACGCTTCGAGAAAAGGTAGGTAGTGCCCCGTTTCCTTTGGCTCGCTTTGGCGGGGTCACTCCCGTGACCCCAGATTCAGTATTTGAGACATTAGTAAAATAATTATTATACAACAATAAATCACCAATAAAATAAGATAAACAAAACTGACAGTGACATTTGACAATCACCAAATGACATAAGTGACAAAAAAAAATCAAGTTTTTTTTACTGTTGATAAAATTCAGACAAAGATCTAAAAAAGCCACAAAATAAAAATATATTTTTCTCCAAATTGGGGTCCTTTAAAAATGTGTAAATAATTCTAAAAGCCATATTTTAGGATCTCTATTCACGTGTATTATAATCATCTTGGTTCATGTTCAAGGCCCAATCTTGGACAAGTCCAGACAAGTCCTATAAGTTGTGTCTGCTTCTATTAGTATGCCTGTGTGGCCACAGTCAGCCGGTGTGGCATACATGATACCAGCCGAGCGATCGCGTAACTTCTGCATCAATCATTGATACATCGCAATCACCTCTGATTGGTTAACACTCTTCCACTATTGGACATAATCCATTGACGCAGCAAGAATGCCATAAATTCAGCCAATTACAACAATTGATACTGTAACAATGATTGATGCAGAAGCATAGAAATAGTATGTATATTCATACAACATACATACTATTTCTATGTGCAGAAGTTACGCGATCGCTCGGCTGAGACAAGTTAAGGTGCCTTATACGGATTTCATGATGTGTCATCCTTTTCCAGGTACACTTTAAAGAATCGGGAGTCACAGCTGTGGGGATGTCATGGTATCAAATTAAAGGTCATTTCTTCATCTCTCGTTTGACCTTATAAAAATGCACACTCCAATACAAATTTTCTGCATAAATACGTTTCTCCGAACGCAAGATCTGCTGAAAATGACGAAAAATGGGGTCCGGATAGGTACCCATAAAGCTAGATCCGCTGCATATTTTAACTTGAATATTAACAATAAAGTGGGGCTTATATAGTCCTCTATCCATGGTGCAAAGCATTAAGCATACAAATAAATATGTTTATAGTTTATGTGGCAAAAAAAAAATGTTTCATACATTTTTCTATGAAAAGAAGCCGAGCGCTAGGCGTTTGGCGCTCAGTACGCGCTGAGACGCGCTCGTGGACGGGTGGGTGTATCGCTTTTTTGCACGAAATTTGACAAAACGACAAAATGAACACCGTGTTGTGTACTGCCATAGAGATATAATATTCTCTATGTGTACTGCGCTTAGAAAAACTTGATACCGACATCCACAAAGAAGGAAGTTCTCAAGTGTAGGCGTATTTTTTTTACCCGATTACGGCAAAGCCACAAGGAAAGGGTATGTTAGGAATATATATGTATGTATGCATGTATGTATGTATGTATTAAAAAAAAGTGAGCGCCATTTTGAATTTTTTTGTTATCGTACCGATTTCGTTCAAAATCGATATCTGGGGTTCACTGGGATCACAAAACAGGAAACTGTTACCAAAATTTTAAAAAAGTCAGCGCCATTTTGAATTTTTTTGTTATCGTACCGATTTCGTTCAAAATCGATATCCGGGGTTCCCTGGGATCACAAAACAGGAAACTGTTACCAAAATTTAAAAAACGGCAGCGCCATTTTGAAATTCTTTGTTATCATACCGATTTCGTTCAAAATCGATATCTGGGGTTCTCTGGTTCTCTGATCCCAGGGAACCCCAGATATCGATTTTGAACGAAATTTGTACGATAACAAAGAATTTCAAAATGGCGCTGACTTTTTTAAAATTTTGTTCATAGTTTCCTGTTTTGTGATCCCAGGGAACCCCAGATATCGATTTTGAACGAAATCGGTACGACAACAAAGAATTTCAAAATGGCGCTGACTTTTTTAAAATATTGGTAACAGTTTCCTATTTTGTGATCCTACGGAACCCCAGATATCGATTTTGAACGAAATCGGTAAGATAATCTTTTATACATTATTTTACAATCTCAAAAACTGAGTATTATTGTAGCCGCGAGAATTGTTTCGGCGCATAAATAGGTACATAATATTTACCGCGGCCAACAGCGTAAACAAGTACCTAGTAAATAAATAATCGTCTAATATTTTCAAGTAACAAAATTGGTAAGTTGGCAATAAAATCGAGCGTCTCTACGCTCTATAGCTCTACGCTCTCGTAAAGCGTGCATATATATGCTGTAGTGTACGTTAGTACATAATACCTCAATGGCTGTAGTGTGACGAGTTTTATACCTATAGTTGAGTTTTTTACCTATAGTTGGTCGCGGGGTAAATGTTTAAAGGGCCATGACGTGTTCATCAATGACGAAGGAAGTACTTTGGGTGCGTTCCGAAATACACTGAGAGCACTGAAAGTCCCCAGTAAAGAGCACTGCCAGTGCTCGCAGTGCTTAAAACGGAACACACACTTTAATTATTTACCAGTATATATAATGTACTCTGTGTTATTACTCCACAGAGTTATTTACATTTTACTCATTGTTCTTAGCAGAGACTAGTAACCAGAGAGATTCTTAGTTCATGCAACGCTGAACGCAACGTAGACAAGCTGTCATGAAGCGGGAAATGGAAAATGGAAGGAAAATTGTTTACAAAAATCGAACTATTTAGGATTTACTAAAATTGCTAAATTTTAAGTTTTCTAAAATAAAATAATTTTTTCGACATGTTTGAATGGGCTTATATTGGTGCTAACAAAGCAGTCCCTCGAAATGTCGGTCCTGAATGTGCATATTTTCTGTCTACTACAAGACAAATAATCGAAACTTTACTGGTAACAGCTACATGTGTATACATAATTGTAAGTATTTTAATATCAAATCAATGTAGGTAATATCAATTATTTTTTCTGTGCAAATTGGTATGGACAGGATTTGAGGTACATATTTGTAAATGTCAACTATGTAAATAAAATTCTTACATCAATAATTACTTACTTACTTGCTAAAACGACTTTATTTACCTATTTATAAACTTACGTATTTTAATCTATTACAGGTAAAAACACACCCTAAGTTGCACATTCCGAAAGAAGTTTTCTATGTAAAAAGCGACAGGGGTGGTAAAAGATTACTTGTGATACTATTAGCTCTGATATGGGGCATGGAAATTGGTTTTAAGTTTGCATCAAAAACTGTTATTTATTTGCTAAATCCATGTCACATAACAACATTGATTCAGGTTAGTATTCATACAGTAAGTATTTATTTCCCTGGGATGAAACCTCTACTCTAACAAATCATCAAAATCGGTTAAAAAGATGAGATGTTTGGGATGTGAAAGCATAGCAGACAGACATACATCATCAAAGTTTCACACTATTTTTATTCAGTAAGTATTTACCCCACTGGTAATTTCACAGCAGGTAATTTCACATGGTCCAGCTGGGTATACCCAGCTCCAAATGATTGGAGCATGAGAAACATCCTCCTGCGCCAATAGCAATCCATTTCCATTTGTTATAATTCAATAAGATCATAATAATAATAAATAATATAATAAGGCCCAAAGTAATATAAGTCTTGTAGTCATCCATCGGAACAATCAGAATTTAGTTCTGCCTAATTTTTTGAATCTCAGTTCTTTGTTTATCCAAGGTTTGTCCATGTATGTTTATAATAGCAGTGGTTGAATAAAATTTTATCATTATTTTTCACATCCAAAAACTAGTTTGCTTCTCCATAGGTTAACTGCAGAAATGTTCTTTATTTCTGCACAGAGATGCTTGCATCCTAGAAGTGTTCATAAAATTCTTACAGGATTTAAAATAATCAAATATTTTTTTTATAATTTATTAGTAAAATAAGATATTAATTAGTTATAGGCCACCTTAGGCTGCATCACCACTTGAAAGCAAGTTTGATTGCTGCCAAGCGCTAGCCTATATATTTAAAAAAAATTACAGTTTAGTGTTACTGATGATTAACATTTGATTTATTTCAGATTTATTTATTGGCAGCTCCGCCCAGCAAGACTGTCACAGCCTTATTTCGCATTCATTTAAACTTGTTAAATGGCCCACTACTAGCTTTCCTATTTCCTGAAACTGCCTCAAGAACTGTTAGTATACGTATTAAAATAATATTCTATGAAGCTTCTCGACATATATTAAATATATTATTTGAGTTACTCTATCACATAAAAAATGATAGTACATTATTAGGCTCAGCTTTAGAATACTGTCGGTTGAGTTGGACGTTAATATTTTTTTTACAGAAAGACCTTGATGTGGTTAGCCTTCCACTAAAATATTTTACTCCGAATTCTAATACTTTTCGAGAAATATTTTTTTGAAAATTCGCAATTCTTCACCACTTTTCACTATTTCGTACGACATTTGCCATAGATTACAGACTTATTGACGTTTAGTTGGCGTGATAGAGATTCGTTTTACGTAGGGTGCGTTCCGAAATACACTGAGAGCACTGGAAGTCCCCAGTAAAGAGCACTGCCAGTGCTCGCAGTGCTTATAACGGAACACACACGTAAACTAGTACCTAAAGTACCTAATCTGTCATTAAAGTCCCTTTTTTTTTGACGTTTTCGAATAAAACACAGATTTAAGTGTACCAAAAACGGAACGCGCCAAAATTTTTTGCGCTAAATTGACAAATGACAATATTATTGAATTCAAATTTCAAATCTTCCTCCCAGAAATGCCTTGCTGACAGCATAGCGGTGGTACTCTTTCCTCTTCTGCTCCCACTATCAAGAGCGAGCGAAGCGAGCTCGGGACTTGGGGGCACTCCGACTCGGATAGGTTAGGTTAAGAAGAGGATGGCGGGGTCTGTAAGACCCCGCCATCCTCTTCTGTGGTTATTTACTTTGTTTACGTCCCAGAATAAGGAGCCCCGCGAAGCGGGGCTCCGTCGACCGGCCTTGGAGGGGGTGAGAGGGAGAGGGTGAAGTCTAAGGAGTTTTCCTAGCGTCCCCACTTTCTCCTTGCTTTGCTGACAGCATAGCGGTGGTACTTTTTCCTCCTCCGCTCCCACTATCAAGAGCGAGCGAAGCGAGCTCGGGACTTGGGGGCACTCCGACTCGGATAGGTTAGGTTAAGAAGAGTCTTACAGACCCCGCCATCCTCTTCTGTGGTTATTTACTTTGTTTACGTCCCAGAAAAAGGAGCCCCGCGAAGCGGGGCTCCGTCGACCGGCCTTGGAGGGGGTGAGAGGGAGAGGGTGAAGTCTAACTCCCCCTCCCCCTCTAAAGTACTTTTTCCTTTGGAGGGGGGGTTCACCCCCTCCCTTCCTACCCCTCCCCCCCTTCCCCTCCTCCATAAATGAGGTTCATGATATCAAAAAAATATACAAAAACATAACCTCAAAATGAGATTTTTAAAAATTCATAGAAAAAAAACGGTGCATTACCTTGTAATGGGAGTAGTGTTGGGGGGTAGGGGGCACCCCCCTCCTCCCCCAAAACCCCCCCACCCCCCTCCTCCTGCCAAACGATACTAAATTTTACCCAATTTGAGAACCTAACCTCAAAATTTTAAAAAATTAATATCTCGGAAACTAATAAAATTCGGAACGTCTTACTTGGAGGGGGGGTATATCCCCTCCCCCCCCTCCCCCTCCCCGCTCCCCCTCCCCCTCCGTCACCGACAGTATACTAAAGCCCAACCTTATCATCATTAAATCATTTTAGACTGGTGTCCACAGCTAGACATACACTTCAAGACATTGACATACACAAAGGGCAGTTTTGCTCAACTGCTTGGTCTGCTTGCTGCAATTATTTCCACATCATCAGTTTACTTAGTGGCAAGCTACTGCGATGTTTATTATTTGGTTCGTAGTCACCCCTCAAAAGCCATTATCCTCAGCCAGCCTACTAGCCACTTAAATTTTTCTTTATGTGTATGTATATTCCATCTGCAAACATAGTACTTACCTACTTGTTTCAAAGTTGATCACCCAGACACTAATAAAAAATATTTGTTTCATTTTGGTAAATATATTATGAAAGACCCTACCACATATCTGCTTTGGTGCATCCATTTTCATTAACACTTGAGAACTTTGTAGGTACATAAATTTTATCTATCCTTTCATTGATATTATTGAACTCTTTTTACATGCTTCAAAAAAAATATATACATTTTACTTATTTGATGCTTGCAAAAAGAATACGGTTAGTACATGTAAAATTTGTAAATGCCATTCATATACCGATAAAAAAATTGATGGATTTTGGAGGAGCCCTGATGTTAAATATTATGAATGAACGAGAAGTTTAATTCACTATAATCCGCCACAGTAGACACATTTATGTGGTACAGTGCGTGTCCTTCACCAATAGCATGCGAACACCCACCACCCAGCAATTCGCACTGGCACAGCACCACACCACACAAATCCTCCAAATCACTCTCAACGTACGTTTCACTCCGAAACCGGAGCATCTTCAGGAGATGTTGACTCGACAATGCACGATTGTAAAGTGACGATCGTGTCGAAAGTTCGGGCTTTTTACCTTTTTGGCATGACTCAAACTGAAGCCCCGCCCCCTCCCCCCCTATTATTGTATAAATTGAGTAAAGGTGAATTTGATACATTTATTTGTTCATTTAGCAACTCAAATCCTTTATTATTGTGTTTAATTATTTCTAATTGCTCCCAAACTCACAGTCGAAACCCTTTACTACATTTATGTAAGATTTTATATGAATGGTTATTGCCCACCTCATGTCCTGTCCAAAAGATGTTTAGCGAAGTGGGGCCTTTGTGGTTGATCGTTCCTTTAAGCAGACATATGTTCCTTATAACGCGTCTCGAAATACCGCCCAGTTTGACCAACATATGTGGCACCGCATTCAGGACACTCAAGCTTATAAATATCCGATTTTTGATGATTATTTAATATATCTTTCCCATTGCAAATCCTCCGAAGTGTATTTATTATTTGTCCTGAAAGCAACATGCACATCATGAGATCTGAGCGTCTTGGCAATACGCTGAGCACGTGAGCGTATGTCTGAACATACGCTCACATCCAAAATACGTTAAACTGGCTTTATATTTATTAATTTTATCAGATGTAGCTATGTAAAGATCTTTTCTAATTTGTACTGACTGCTGTTTTTTAATTATAGTATTAACAATATGCTGATTGTATCCATTTGAATGTGCGATTTGGTATATAACTTCTGATTCCTTCCTATAGTTATCTTTTGACAGTGGAATGGACAATAAGATCACACGCTTTTCCTAATTGTTCTCCATCTCTCCTCGATCTTATTCTTGTTTCCTCTATTGATCACGTTGCAAAACATGGTCAATGTGCTGCTGATGCTTTTTAGGGTTCCGTAGCCAAATTTGGCAAAAACGGAACCCTTATAGATTCGTCATGTCTGTCTGTCTGTCTGTCTGTCTGTCCGTCCGTATGTCACAGCCACTTTTTTCCGAAACTATAGGAACTATACTGTTGAAACTTGGTAAGTAGATGTATTCTGTGAACCGCATTAAGATTTTCACACAAAAATAGAAAAAAAACAATAAATTTTGGGGGTCCCCATACTTAGAACTGAAACTCAAAAATTTTTTTTTTCCTCAAACCCATACGTGTGGGGTATCTATGGATAGGTCTTCAAAAATGATATTGAGGTTTCTAATATCATTTTTTTCTAAACTGAATAGTTTGCGCGAGAGACACTTCCAAAGTGGTAAAATGTTGGTCCCCCCCCCGTAACTTCTAAAATAAGAGAATGATAAAACTAAAAAAAATATATGATGTACATTACCATGCAAACTTCCACCGAAAATTGGTTTGAACGAGATCTAGTAAGTAGTTTTTTTTAATAATTTAAAACTTACTACAGGTTTGTACGGAACCCTCGGTGCGCGAGTCCGACTCGCACTTGGCCGGTTTTTCATAATATGATTTGATTTACCTATCTTTCCTATAAATTGCGCCCTCCTAAAGCTAAATCGAGAATTCTTCTGCTGCGTAATTTTGCTGGTATGGATTTAGATCGTCTGAGAGATGATGCGGTAATGACTGACTGGACGGTAATGACTGACTGGACTGGACTAGTATTGACGATAGGGTGGAAAGCTTTAATTCCCTCATTACTAGACTCTATGACGTGCATGCTCAGGTTCGGCCTGTTCGACTTAAACATCTTCCTGCTCCCTGGCTTTCTGATGATATAAAAAAATTGCAACATAAAAAAAACGCTGCGAAAGCTAAATTCAAATCTAACAACTCTGATGAGAACAGGGAGAAATATAAAAATGTTCGGGATCGTTACAGGCTATGTAGGGATAAACAACGACGCCATATTCATAAATCCATACTTGAAGAAGGTGATTCTGGTCGAGTATGGACATTTTTTAAATCTCTTGGAGTTGGGAAAGCACGTCAGAATAAAAGCTTCTTAAATATTGATTTGAATCAACTAAATCAGCATTTCTCTTCTTCTTGCGCCATTGATGATGCCACTAAATTGCAGACAATAAATCAAATTTCAGCTTTACCCACTTCTGATGATCCGGCTTTTATTTTTAGTCAAGTCACTGATAGTGATGTTAAGAAAAGTAGTCTTGAGGTCAACTCTGATGCCGTTGGTACTGATGGCATAAGTCGTAAAATGATCATTCCCATTGTCGATATAGTGACTCCTCTTAAAAAGTCCATCTTTAATTTCTCGATTTCTACTGGAAATTTTCCCTCCTCATGGAAAGAAGCTCAAATTACTTCTATACCTAAAAAAGCAAATCCATCTGGTTGTTCAGACTTCCGACCTATATCCATACTTCCATTTCTATCTACAGTCTTTGAGCGTATTGTTCATCGACAATTGAGCCTCTTCCTTTCTAGATGGAGTCTCTTTAATCCATTTCAGTCCGGTTTCCGGAGTGGTACCTACGACTACAGCTTTAGTCAAGATTACTGAGGATATCCGTCTCGGTATGGATAATCAACGTGTAACAGTGTTGACCTTACTAGATTTTAGCAATGCTTTCAACAATGTTGATTTTGATATTCTATTCTATTGTTTACATTTTAATAGTAGGAGTAAGATCTTTATTTTCACTTGATGATAATAACAAATAAATAGTCACATTCACTTTACCCTATTGCCTTCACCTTGTATTAAGTATTGTGCATCGAACTCCGAAATTGATTAAATAAACATCCCTATAAATAAGTAAAATAAAAATAAAATGTTTATTGATCAAAGAAATATACAAACAAATAGGTATCCTCTGAATTTTACAATCTTACATAATATTCTTAAATATAGTACTAATCTGTGGTACTAATACTACTACAGTAGGTATATGATACAGAAAACCAACTGTCCATAAAGAAGGTATAAACCTGTGTTTTAGGCGACAGTGCTCTCCATAAATAAGTGGCGCATTTTAAACACAATAAATAATATGCAATCTGCAGGTAAATAGGTACCTATGAACAAGTTTAAGCTATATCTAAATAATTTAGACACAGAATTTAGACAGCATTTAATTCCTGTTACCATCAATGAAAATAGAAAAATGGATAAGGTGAACAATAAAGTTTTCGAGGTCAGAGGGAGTGCTTTAGCACACGTACTATGAAAACCTGTGTTACGGGCACCGTAGCCACCGTCGGTGTGTGTGTGTGTATGTGTGTGTGAATGTGTGTGTGTAGCAAATGTGTCTGTATAATGGAGGTAATGTGTGGGTGGTTTTTAAGTGTAAGATGAGCGCTTGAGCAAGTTAAGAAATAATTCACTTAAAAAAACTAAAATAATAGAGTGGCTTACATACTTTGGTTGAGTTTGTAGAAATGCAAATACTTTTTGACTTGAAAAATACTGTATTAGTAGTTTATGCAACTGTCATATAATGAAGGGTATTAAAACACGAGTGTGAGTTTATGAAACGAGCGCAGCGAGTTTCATAATAGTAACGAGTGTTTTAATACCCGTGTTATATGCAGTTGCATACACTACTTTATCTTCACTAATGCAATTTATCAAACAACAAGAGTAAAAGCTGACAATAGTTTATGTATATACGTGTATTGTCACAGTGAACTTGCCGCCATTAAAATCTAACCAATGAGAGCGCAGCTGCGCGTGCAGGGCCAATCAGGAGCGAGCGCGCGCTGTTCGTTTTTTATTTAATTGGCACAAGATCTTACCAAAGAGTTTTGTGTATGTAAGTTTAGTAGTTTCGACGAAGTTTTCACGTATAACCCAACTGTTTTCAAAAGCCAGCCTAATATCAAAATTTTATACAACTTGTATGAGGATTTTGACATAAGGCTCGCCAGGTTAATTGGTCGCGTTTTATTGATGTTATAATGAGATTTTACGATATCGATGTGGATATTATACCATCATGTGAAATTGCTTAAATTGAGTGTTTTGTTATCTGCGCTATAACAGTAGTAATTATAAGTCAAGTATTGGAAACATAAGTAGAATGTTATAACATTAGTGTAGATAAAACTATTTAAAAAATTAATTAATGTCTACAAAATATATATGCGCCTTTTTTGCTTTACCAAAATTATTAACTGATTTTGTAATAACTCCGGATAAACAGAAAATAAATTCATATTACAAACGAAGAAGAGTGGTATTACTGTTTAGGTACTAAAGTTGACTTTAAAAAATGTTTAATGATATAAAATGGTAAAGTGAGGATACTGATTAAAAACAAAAAATATTAAAAGGAAATAATGCATAAAAACATTTACCCTCCCCAAAAGTATACCTACCTACTGTTAATAACTTCAAAAGTGTTGCTAAAGGATTTACTTTTATTACAATGGTACATAAACGCTGATATTTTTAACGGGGCATTCAGAGTTGATTAAGAAAAGTAGCACAACATGTTAATTTCTCTTTATTTAGAAAATCTTAAAACCTAAGAATAAACGAATATATTCATGCTGTGCTGTATTTTTTTATCTTTTTAAGGATGTATAAAACATGCTGTTGCGTCAACCGAAAAAAAAGTTATTGTTATTTTAACAGTTTTTTTGCTCTCCTGTAAAATTGCAATTTTCATCTTATGCTTTTTTCCCCTTAAGGTGCGATTTCACTCATTCATATTTCATCGTCGAGTCAACATCTCCTGAAGATGCATAGAGTAAAGGAAGATGCTCCGGTTTCGGAGTGAAACGTACGTTTGAGACTTGAGAGTGATTTGGAGGATTTGTGTGGTGTGGTGCTGTGCCGGTGCGAATTGCTGGGTGGTGGGTGTTCGCATGCTATTGGTGAAGGACACGCACTGTACCACATATATTTGTCTACTGTGGCGGATTATAGCGAATTAAACTTCTCGTTCATTCATTATCATGGACTTCCGCAAAGTAACGCCTGCTTCGATTCAATAGTTAAAATATTAATTTGCGTTATATAAATATTTAGGGGACGAGTGGTTGTGACAACGCATATCAGTCGATTGCGAATGTTAAGCAATGTTGACCCAAGTCGGTAACTGGATGGGTGACTGAAATTGGAGATTCAAATTTGGCCTTTTCGTTTCCTCCGTGCCTCGGAGAGCACGTAGCCGTTGGTCCCGGTTAATAACCGGGACCAACGGCTACGTGCTCTCCGAGGCACGGAGGAAACATCTGATAATAATCGTTAAAAAAAACGAGAGTTCAAATTCTCTTAGTAGAGTGGTTTGCGGAAGGACATGGGCACCCACCGCATTATTATTCCAAGAAATTTCCTACCATTATTTAATTAATGGAAAGGGGTCACGACTCACGACCCTCAGTAATGAGGAATCTTCTTCTTCTTCTTCATTATCCTGGGATTTTTTATCCGCACTTGGGCGCAGTCGTCCGCTGTGCGTGAAACCACTGGTGCGACTCCCCTCTGGATCACTCCAGCCAGCCGAGCTCACTCCAGAATCCAAGCAGGCCACCCAGGTCGGCGAGGACATCCGGTAGTGTTGCTGGGGAGCCAATGTAGGCTTCTCGTTGGGTGGAAACACCGCTGCACTCGAGCAGCACGTGTTTTGGTGTCTCGTCGCTCTCCATGCAGGCTCTGCATAGAGGGCTGTCGGTGATACCTAGAATAAATAGGTGTTTGTTCAGAGGGCAGTGTCCTGTTATCATACCTACAACTATCCTGGCTTTGGCTCGGTTGAGTTGCAGAAGTTTTTTAGTTAGTAGTTTATTTGGGCTGGGTATCGCCTCTTTTGTTTGTCTGCAGTCTGTAGTGTTTGCCCATAGTTCGGCATGTGTACTTACGGTTTGTTTCCTTATCCAGGTTTTGTATTCACTGAAGGGTATTGGGACGATCGGATCGGGTCCCGCTACCTTCAGGTTTGATGCTCGTCGTGCTAGCTCGTCAGCTGCATCGTTTCCTATGTTCTCACTGTGGCCTTTTATCCAGCTCAGTGATACTTGGTTCGAGTCGGTCAGAGTCTGTAGTGCATTGTGACAGTCAAGTACGAGCCTAGAGGTAGTCGTGTTTTTTGCTAGGGCTCTCAACACTGCTTGACTATCACTGTTAATGTTAATATGAAAGTTTGTTACCTGTCTGTTGATCAAAGCCATGGCTGCTACAGTGATGCCGACGCACTCTGCTTGAAAAACAGAGTTATTCTTACCGAGAACGTGGGCTATGTTTATGTTTAGTTCGGGACAGTATACTCCTGCGCCGGTTCCCTTGTTGGTTTTTGATCCATCTGTGTACACATCTATTGTGTCTATGGTGGGTGCTTGGGTCGTGTTCTCTGCGATGTTTACTTTGTACCTTTTCTCAATTATGTGTTCTTTCTGTGTTTTATCGCATATCCACTAAGTGTGGACATTTTGTGTGTTCACTCGACAATATCCGGGTGTGTGTTGCGTTCATGTTTTTCCATAGCCCATAGGTCTTTATCCTAAGTGCTGCAATGGTAGCCTCTTCTTTTATCTGAAGATGTAAAGGTGGTATTCCTAGCATCACCTCTAGGGCCCTTGATGGGGTTGTACTCATGCAGCTTGTGATCGCTAGGCAAGCTTGTCTTTGAAAGCTCTGTAGCTCATGTTGTGTTGTCGTCTGTTTTGTCCTGGGCCACCATACTAGTGACGCATACGTTAATGAGCTCCTTACTACCATTAAATATAGCCACAGCATTATCTTTGGTTTCAGGCCCCAAGTTTTCCCAATCATGCGTTTGCATTGATTTAGGATTATTGTTGACTTTTCTATTTTTGTTTGTATATGTCTCTTCCAGTTAAGTTTGCTATCTAGAGTTACCCCTAGATATTTCACTTCTGGTGATAGTGATAAGCTTATGCCAAAGAGTGTTGGCATTTTTGGGATGTCAGGTTTCCTTTTGTTTGTAAACAGAACTAATTCAGTCTTTTTAGGATTTACTGTTAGTTCATTGTCTTTGCACCATTTCTCTATAAGTTTTAGTGCGTCTTGCATTATTGCACTGAGTGTATTTTCATGTTTTCCACTTATCAGGATTGTTATGTCGTCCGCGTATCCTATGGTTAAGAATCCGCTTTTGTTCATTTTTGTTATGAGGTCATCTACGACCAGGTTCCAAAGTATTGGGGATAGTACTCCACCTTGTGGGCACCCTTTGGCTACTATTCCTTTAGTTGTACCGTTTATGTCAAGCTGTATTGCCCTTTTCTCAAGTAGGACGCTTATCCACTTACGTAGTGTACTCGACACATTGTATCTGTGTAGAGCATCATCAATGCTTCTGAATGTGGTTTTGTCGAAGGCACCTTCGATGTCTATGAAGGCTCCTAGTGTTGACAGTTGGTTGTTTAGGCCATGCTCTATCTTACCTATCACATGGTGAAGGGCTGTCTCTGTTGATTTACCAGTGCTGTACGCATGCTGGTTTTTGTGTAACGGTAGGTTCCTTAGCGCTCCGTCTCTGAGAAAGCGGTCTCCGAGTCTTTCCAGCGTTTTCAGTAGGAAGGATGTTAGGCTAATTGGTCTAAATGCTTTTGGTTGCGTGTAGTCGTTCTTGCCTGGTTTTGGCAGGAACACTACTTTAACCTCCCTCCATGAGAGCGGTATGTATCTAAAGGCTAGGCAGGCTTGAAAAATCTGTACTAGCCATGGTGTTATTTCTGAAGCCCCCCATTGCAGGAGAGCCGGGAATATTTTGTCTGTTCCTGCTGATTTGAAGGGGTGGAAAGTATCTATTGCCCACTGAACCTTCTCTTGTGTAACTATTTTGTTTGCTATTTCCCAGTCCGCTTCCGATGGTATCACCTGCAGGTCATCTGACCAGTCGGGTGTATCTACTATCTTGCAGCCTGGAAAGTGTGTTTGTATGAGTGTTTCACTTACTTCTTTGTCATCTTTGGTGTAGGTGCCATCGGTTTTCTTTAGGGTACCGAGTGTACGGTTGTTGTCGTTTGCTAGAATTTTACGAATTCTAGTCGCCGTATCATATGATTCTATATTCGTGCAGTATCTTTGCCACGACTTGTTCTCTTTGCTCCTCACGAGCTTACTGTATTGTGATTGTGCTTCCTGGAAGTTATCCCAGTCTATAGGCTGTCTGGTGTTTTTTGCTCTGTTGAATAGGTGCCTTAACCTTTGTCTTCTCTTTTCCAGGCCTAGGTCCCACCAACTGTTTTTTGGTTCTTGCTTTGTCTTTCTGGTTTTCAGAGGGCAGGCTAGTTCGTAGCATGTCCTTATGTTTTCAGTTATCTTTGTAACGTTTTTGTCGATCTCTGACACATTTTGGATTCTGGTTGTGTTCCTTTGTCCCATGTGTCTTGTTATTAGCGTTTTGTACTGTTTTCTATTTGTTTTCCTTGGATTTCTCCGAGGTATTTCCGGTGTCTTGGTCAGATCAATTTCGAAGCATATTCTACAGTGATCCGACAGTGATGGTTCGTTACTTACATGCCAGTTTTTTACATGATCTATTATGTTGTTTGATGCTAGGGTTAAATCAATTATCGTCTGATATCTGCTGGACACGAAAGTCGGTTTTGTGCCTTTGTTAGCTATGTCGAGGTTAGTTGTTAGTAAGTATGAGGCTAGAAGCTCACCTCGTCGGTTGGTTTTTGTGCTACCCCACAAGATGTGGTGCGCGTTTGTGTGTGCTGAAATGATCAGGTCCGTCTTTTGTTCTTCACAGTGGTTGATTAAGTCCATAACTTCTTTTGTTGGAATGTGGCCTTCAATGGGTAGATACAGTGATGCCAAGACTAGAGGTCTGGGCGTTGTCCCATTGTCTTGTTTTATTCCGTTTGGTATTCTCACTGCTGTTAGATCTCTGTAACAGTAATGTGTAAGTAATGTTGCCGCAATGCAGCGTGGTATGTATATGCATGTTCGGGGCGGCTCTTGCATACTGTGGTAGAAAACCTTACCTTCGCAGTTGCCGAGGCCGCATACGCTGTTTGCTCGAACCCACGGCTCTTGGATTAGGGCTATGGTCTCGGCCTCAACCTCCAGCTGCTTCCTTAGGGTGGCCGTCGCAAGATGTTTGTGCTGGAGGTTGGTTTGCACAATTTTGATGTGCTTGAATGTTAGTAGTTGGTATTGTAGGCGTTAGTTGTCGTTGTCGTTGTTGGCCATAGGGGCCCATGTGTCTAGGAGTTCCTGTAGAGTCGTGTCAACCATGTCGATCGTGTCGGTCCCCGCCTCCTCAGCCCATTCGTTTGGGAGGGGAGTTGGCGGTGACTCTGACGACTCTGTCAGCACCGCGTTGATATTTTCAAGCACGGTGCTGACAGATGGTTCCGGGGTGTTATCGGGTTGCCTGTCCGTCTGTGTGTTACTATCCTCAGTTGTCATGTCAGTGTCCATTTCAGTATGCACTCCTGGCTCGAGGGGGTCCAGCGGGGGTACATCGCTTACTCCTTCTTTAGTGAAGAAGCGGATGTAGATTGACCCCGTGGAGTAGGCCACTTTTCTCCCTCGTGCCAGGATGTCTGCAATTTGCTCCTTGGGTATTCCTAGTACTAGGAATACCCCAGGAGTGTTGCTGTCCACTCTTTTGTATGTGTACAGGGTCCATGTTGATACCTTGTACCAGGGGTTTTGGCCGGCCATGATTCTATGGAGTCTGCCGATTTCTTTCTTATACCCTGGTACGAAGAGTGCCGATCTAACCCGTACAGGTATGTCGGACTGCTTCATCAACATGAGCCCCGTCCCCTCTCGTGGTGGCCTGAGTCTTGGTACGACTTCCTGCAACCACAAAAGGGCTTCGTCATTGTAGCACCATAGCTTTAGCACCCCCTCACTTAGGAAAGCTTTTCCTTCGAAAGCGGGCGCATAAGGTACGGTGCCTGGTGCTGAGGGTTTGAGGCAAGCGTCAAAGATCTCTTCCTCTATCTGCTCTTGGACGCTGTCTGCCTCTTGTTTCGTCATGTCAGCACGTGGTGACAATGTTACAGCCACACTAAGGTGTGGTTTTGTAGTGCGGGCGTATGAGCCCGTGTGTTCGGTCCTCCGCCTTTTGTATTCCCCTCTGGGAGAGATTGTGTCGTCGAGCCTATCTCGCTTTTGGCTTGACTGGCTCGACGACGGGGCGGGAGTTCCTGACCCCCCGCCAGCCTCACCACTGCTCCGCACTCGCCAGTACGTATTGGTCCGGCGTGCGACAGGGTGTGGCCGACGTTGGGTCAGGGTGTTGTCACTGTTGGTTTGGTGTACGTCTTGGGTGACGGGTGGTAGGCCACGGCCCGCGCCCGGCTGGTCTGCGTCCACTTGTCCTTTGCCCTGGCTCGAGGCGACTGTCTCGGCGAGCGGGCGGCGGCCCTGTTGGGGCGGCCGCCCACCTCCGCTCTGACTGTGCGAGCCTGTTGCCTGGGGTTCGGCATCCGTGGTCACAGACTGTCCGGGTGCTGGCGTTGGCCGACCTCCGCTCCTACCCGATGGGTGGGGGTTTGTCTGTCTGTTCGTTCGTCTTTTTTTCTTCTTTTTCCCTGCGACCACCTGCGTCCAGGGATTTTGATCCACAGGTGTGGATAAGGGGGGGGTTTCGGTGGTCTGGGGGGAGGGGGGCGGTATGTCTGAGTCCATTGTTCGAGTCCTGTCCGTAATGTTCTTTTCTGATCCGTCAGTCCGTTTATCGTTTGCCTGGGGTCTTTCATGAGTGGAGATGTCCGTCGATGTCCGAGTTGAGTCTGCCAAAAGTTGTCGGGGGTGCAGAGCACCAGGCGACTGAGTGCCCATCCCAGAATACGTTGGGCGGCCTGTAGCTCGTCCTCCGGTCGTTGCCGTTCCCGGAGGGCGAGCCACAGCAAGGGATTCTCCAGCCCTGGTGGGGCTGGTACCCTTCTGGGGTCGTATTTGCTTAGTCGTCTTGTCCATATCGTTTTAAGTTGTGTGTTGATTTTGAACTGTGTATGGGACGGTTGTCCAGAGCGCGCTCCGGCTCCCCGCGAGGCTCTTCCCAGTGCTAGGGCTAGACGGACACGTGCCTGAGGCACGTATCCCTCCCTCCCCCGCCCCGTTCCAAGCCCCGCCGAGAGCCGAGGCGCGCCTGGATTTCCGTCTGTATGTATCTGTCATGTGTAAGTGCATGCGAGTGATGGGGACGAAGAGGGTAAAAGTTTTGGATGGGGGGATCAAGGAATGGGGTTATAAGGGATCCCGACCAGCGTTGGGTGGGTGAGGGTCGTGAGTCGTGACCCCTTTCCATTAATTATTTAATTAATGGAAAGGGGTCACGACTCACGACCCTCAGTAATGAGGAATACGACGCAGAGAGAAATATATACTTATTATCAATGACTTATATATGTACACTACTAGACAAGCTCTGCGGCCTTAAATAATTGCCCACTGAGTTTGGGTGCATTTACCCTAACTCGTTTAGTCCATCACGCTTACTCTTTACTAGAAATATGCGAGAGCGATACACAACTGCCAACATAATTGTCCATCACGCATACTCTTTACTATAAATATGCGAGAGCGAGCAGTACTACCGACACGTTCTCCCCTCTCTAGCCGCCCGCGCGATCCGAAATTGCGAACCCATTAATATTCCAAATTGCTTGTCTAGTACATATTATACATTTAAGTCAATGCTTATTAAACAGTGTTTCATTATATAAGAAATATATACTATTTGAAGAAATAATTAGATGTTCCATTACTAGATTTTGGCAGAAGCAGCATTATATTGGATACAACATGGAATGATGTTTGTGATACCATACTATCTGTTAAGGATTGGTGGTATGTAATTAGTTATTACTGGTATAAAATTATATTTGTATATTTTATTTCATTTAATAACATTGATTTTTTCCAGGTGTCTATAACATAGAGCCATTTTGGGATTTTAATTGGGCAATTTTTAGCTACTGTCTTAACTTATTGTACCACTTTATTATTTTGCAAATTATTGCAATAGTAAGTATATAAGTGATTTTTTAAAATAATTATTAGGTATTATTGAGTTATTAAAATAAGTGTGTGATACATAAGCTAATGACATAATATTATTTTACAGCCAGCCCAAGTTAATTTAAACCACATGCTTTGCCCGGCGATATTGGATCCTTTCGACGGCCCTTGGTTTCGGGTTGCTGCTGTGATTCATCAAGCTATCCTCTGTCCATTGCTTTGCAAACTATTTTGCCTTGTCGCAGATTTCTTTCTCACAAAGTTTCCACCTACAAAAGTTAAGCCGTACATGAAAGATCATTTACATGATAAAAAACTAGTCAACTAATTATTATTAATTATTAAAGCAATACCTAATTATTAATTAGGTACTCCTACCAGGTACACCATTGTAGCCCTACTGGGTTAGCCTTTATGTTGTGATATATATGCGGCTGAGTCGCTTAGGTCAATTTCATTCAGAATATTGGGAATAAAGGATGGCAATAAAAACGGGTTATAAATATTTAGAAAATAATGTAATATTAATTACCAAGTCAAGTATTATAAAAGCTTTTAAACCAAAAATATTAATAAATAACACGTGAAAATGAATTAACTAGTAAGTAGGTATAGTTAACCTGTATTGTTTTCAATAAATAAAAAAAAAATAACGTGTGTAATGTATAGTCCAATCTCAGCACATTGTTTGTGTTTTATCACATAAGTTTTGAAATCATAAATGTATTAAAATAATACTGTATTTTTTATTACATTTGCCTGTAGCAACTTTACAGGGTCACAATCTTTTAAGTACAATTTAAAATTTTGTAGCTAAGTACTCTTGGTCATACCGGTTTTACAAGAGGGCTGAGTAGCTATGATAGTAGTGATTAGTGAACAGAACGGGAAATAGGAATGCTACCATTTGAACGCGCGTGCTGCAACCTTTGAGGAATTATTGCAACATAATAATTCAAAGGCTGCAACAGAACGATACAAATGCGCGTTCAAATGGTATACGTCAGAGTCACGATAAAGAAGTCCCCTAGATGCAGCGCTGTAAAAGGGATATTTTTTGTGGCAATAGGGATGATGCCTATATAATATCAAAAAAAAATTATTTCTAACTGCTTCTATTTAAGAGGGTCTTCCAAAAGACCTAAAATTCACATCCTCGGTTAGTTTTAAGAACCATTTTAAAATATAGATTGTTGAAATTTTATGAATTTCATACAATTTCCATACTAGCAGTGCGTTTTTAAGTTTGATAAAGCGTTGATTTGATTGAGTTGTCATCAAAGTCTATGGTTGTCATCATCCCTATTCAGTAGCGTTTCAGAGCGTTTGCGGTTATTTCGCTACTGCGCAGCATATAACATTTGCAAAAAAAATCCGAAAAAACATTTTTTTGACAACTTCATTTTTTTAACTTTAAATTTTATACTTAGAAAATTCGAAAAAATAAATCCCAGACGTTTTTGTCGGTTAAAAAGTATTACCAGACCTCTTTCAAATTGTTCCCGAAATTCGTCGCCAGCTCGCCGACTAGTCGCATCGCCCCGCTCCCGCCGTCGCCCCGCTCCCGCTCATTTCGTGCCCGCACACTGAGGACTACGACGCGAGAGAGTACCTTTGAGGGTACCGTGCCAGACGCCAGTGGTACCTACTAGTTTGTTTCGCTAGTTAGCGATACAATCAAGTATCGATCCCGCATTGCTTCTAATGGGAGTCTGTTTCGGGCGACATCGGATTAAAGAAGAGCGGGGGGTGCCGGGTGCTGCCTCGTTGGTCTAGTGGTTGGCATGTTCGACTGCGGCCGACGAGGTCCCGGGTCGGGCCATAATTGAGTAAGTATTGGGTATTTCTCAGATTTGGGAATTCTCAGTACTAGCCGGAGTTAGGAAGTTGGCGGTGTTTCACCCCCGTGCCTCGGAGAGCACGTTAAGCCGTCGGTCCCGGTTATTATCACTAACATAATAATTAGTCGTTAAAGCCCGTCAACCCGCATTGGAGCAGCGTGGTGGGTCTAAGCTCTAATTCTCTCTCCTCTCAGAGTGGAGGCCTCTGCCCAGCAGTGGGACGTTAATGGGCTGTAGTGGTGGTGGCGGGAGGTGCTGCGGTAGTCACTTTAGCGCAACACTATATTGCGATAGTAGCGATGCAAAATCGTGGTTACGTGGGCGAAGGTTTAAACTAAGTTTATGGTAATACGACCAGCCGCGACAGCATCGTATCTCGGTCTTTTTGCGATTGTACGGCGATTCCTGGTGGTCAATCTTGGGTTTGCGCTAGCTGATGGTTAGGTATTTTCTCAATGAAATACATTTACCTTATATACCTATCACTGATTAGGGGTAGGTATAGGCAGTGGCGGACTTAGCCATAGCGAGGCCCCGGGCGGTAGATATTTGCGAGGCCCTTATGTTGTGAGGAATTTATGTGAATAAGGTACTGATGGTAAATAACGCCTATACTCCAAGAACTCTATTAAAACTATTCATAAAATCGCCCTAAACCTAAAAGCCTGTCGCCGCAAGGTCAACGCCGCGCCGGGTACCGCGAGCTCCACTCCCGGTCCAGTCGCTAGTCGTCGCACGTCAAACATTGCAGGTGGTCCTTCTCACCGTGTTTTGTAAAAATTGTGGAAAGTTCTGGGTCCGTAAAACCGATATTTGCAGATATTTTCTGTTTCTAAAGTCTAACATCGCTACTTCGCCTATCTTATTGCATAACTACGAGATATTTATTATAATTAAGTGATATAGTTATTTTTAATATTTATTTAAATTTGATTGGTCGTTGACAACTAATAACGCCTAGGCGTTAAAACCCAACCTAGACCTAGGCGTTGTTAACCGCACTGTAGGCGTTATTAATATTATGACCATTTTCATTCCATTCGGCTGTGTGGACTAGAATTCACTTGATTCAATTGGACTTTGTAGGATAAAATTAGGTACCTACCTACATATAACTATGTCTAGTAAGTTTAAGTCGACTAATGCTATTTTAATATGTTTGATATTATTATCTTTTGTAAGAATTTATACATAGGCGTTAATTAACCGTCGAGGTTTAATTAACTAATTAGTATTAATATAATGAATCCATGCAGCTTGTCTTTTCTTTAATTACATTTTAATTTCCAGACATACTACTCTGTCAAGAAAGTACCGGGAAAAGGTCTATAATATACAAAATGTTAATTATTATTCCAAATTTATTGTATCTCCTTCAAAGTAGGCCCCTTCGGAAATAATACGCTTACGCCAACGGATAATCCAATTTTCAAAACATTTTTTAAAGGCATTTTTCGGAATCGAATTCAGTTCTTGCCGCGAATTCTCTTTTACATGTCTTCTATCGATCGAAAACGGGTGCCACGAAGTGGTAATTTGAGTTTTGGAAAGAGAAAAAAGTCGGCCGGAGCCATATCCGCCGAGCGATCGCGTAACTTCTGCATCAATCATTGTTACAGTATCAATTGTTGTAATTGGCTGAATTTATGGCATTCTTGCTGCGTCAATGGGGCTGATTCTGTAGTGCACAATCTCTAAACTAAACTAAAATTAGAGCATTACAAATATTGCTAACCCTTTCATAATACTCCCTACGGAAAGGGACAGAACTAGATTTAAAGCTGCCATTTTAGTTTAGTTTAGAGATTTTGTTATACAGAATCAGCCCCAATGGATTATGTCCAATAGTGGAAGAGTGTTAACCAATCAGAGGTGATTGCGATGTATCAATGATTGATGCAGAAGTTACGCGATCGCTCGGCAGGTGAATACGGTAGTTGTTCGATGGTATTTGTTGAGTTTTTGGTCAAAAATTCATTCACAATGATGGCCTTGTGCCTTTTAGTTGAAGACGTTGATGGCCGACCAGAGCGAGGCAAATCTTCCACCACATCGCGACCACTTTTGAATGCATGGTACCACTCGTATGCACGTGTTTTTGATAAAGTCGATTCCCCCGTAAGCTTTCTACAACATTTTCAGCGACTCTGGACACGAAATTCCATTTGCGATGCAAAATTTGAGACAAACTCTTTGTTCGATATTTTCATTCATTGTAAAAATCGCAAAACACTATTGAGATGAACTGACAAAATGGCGCACTGTAAACAAAACAATTGACGCTCAAACTTCGCGGCAATATAGACGACAGTTGTGCCTACTTAGCGACAAAAAATAATTTTTGAATTGAATTTGGAATTAGAAACAAATGATGAATTCCTGGTACTTTTTTGACAGAATGTATTACGGTTCAAAGTTAGGTATAGATCATAGAAATAGTAGGTATGTATTACAACTAGAAGGATCACTAACGCACGAAACGCGAGCCGAAAGAGAGCTAATATTAAGGGGCGTTGTCTCTTTCTTACCGCTACACTGGCATGACACCATAATTATTATTAATTGAACGAGACACAATAGTGAACACGAGAGTGAACGAGACGCGCGAAGAAAAAGTGAGTCCTTGTCGAGACCGAAATTCCTTAAGAGTAAAAGGTAATCTAAATTGAACTTTATTATTTAAGGAAAAAGGTGTGAATTTGTTTAACAAAAACACATAAGTGATCCTTCTAGTTGTATGAATATACATACTATTTCTATGGTATAGATAGTTCAATTCACGAAGACTCGCCCCACTCTTTTCCTCAATCGCTTACAGTGCAAGTGTGCAATGTAAACTACAAGAATGTGAGTTCTATTACTACGCAGCTAGTAGCAATGTAGGCACACGCACACAAAGTTAAATAGCGAAAAATGACATAATTAACTTGAAGTATGCTCTACTTCATTTCACCTACTTTAAAAAATAAAATATAAGTCGTGATGGTCCTGCATAGAATGAATTAATTGTGATATTGGTTAATAATAATATTTTAATAACAAGAAATAATTTATCTAATAATTATTATCATAAAACACGACTTTATGGAAATAATGTATTTATTAATAACATAAGAAAATCATTCAATTACACTTTGATATTACACATTAAATAAAAAAATGATTGAGAAATCATCACACCTTATATATTAGTCGGAATCGTCGTTTTAATTCAGAAATATTTGATTCAGAGCTCGATGAATCACAGACATTTATGATAAAACTAAAATCTAAATCAAAGTATTTTAAATACTCTTCTTCTATTTTTCAAAATACCTATCTGGCTTTTAAGGACAATACGTTCCGTTCTTTTGGACATAATAAAAATAATATTTTACAAAAAATTAAAGTAGAGCAACTTTTCGGTGGGTCACGATACGCAGCAAAGCAAACCAACTTAACCGTGTATACTGAGCCGTGGTCGACTCGAGACTAATGTTCGGGCTGAACTCCCCGCACCCCGTTGTTTCCCCTCGCGATAAATAGTGGGGCGCGTCTTCGTGGATTGAACTATCTATAGGCGTTATTTACCATTAGTACCTTACTAATATTTATGATAATACTTTCAGTTTTTTATTCATGATGCTTGACGAGAAATGCAAAAGTTATAAATTTTAGTTTTAACTTTGTAATTAAACTAAAATAGGTACCATAATATAATCAGGAATTCAGAAAATATGTTTGCGTCTTTTTCTGTGACTAAAATCATTAATTGAAGCACAATAATCTAACGAATGAGCTACCTGAACTCGATTGTACCACCAACCCCCCGTCGGCGGGGGGTTGGTGGTCTTTGTTTTATGCTTTTCCCTTTAATGAGAATTTTCTTTTACGTCGGACGCTTGGCGTGCTGGCGCTTCCACTGTGCTCACTAGCTTAGCAGTGTGTTGTTCAGTTCCGAACACGTAGACAGTACACCAGGATAGTAGGACAGCGAGTACCTAAGTAGACAGTAGACCGCGCGGTCCACTACGCGGTCCGCTTTAGCGGGCCGCGCACCCACGCGCCATACTAGGTTACATATTTATTCGGAGGAAAGATACGGAGAGAGCTGATGATTGAGGATTTCGAAGACGGATGAAAAGCACTAGCCAGGGTATTGAAGATAGGCGGGGGAGCTCGACAAAATGTCACTCGAAACTACATCCAATTGACAGTGAGCTGAAAACAAATTTCAAATGGCGGATTTAAGATGGCCGTTGTACAAATTTCGTCGGTGTCTATCTCGGAGAGTATAAAAGATGGAAGAGTGGTTTCGTGGCAAAAGATGATATCAGGACATGAAGGTCTATTGATGAACAGGAAAAAAAATTCAAATGGCGGAATTTATTTTTCCATAGAAAATGTATGGCGAATATTGAAGAGGCTTACAAGTGTAGAACTATGCAAGACTTTGATGCGGTTCCTTTTCAAAATTTGTTTTTAAAGAAGAACTCTCCATAATTTTCCGGAGAAAAAATATATGGAGAGCGATGATGATCGAGGGTTTGAAAGGTGGGTGAGGATCACGGCTAATAGGTGTCTATTTCAGAAAGTATACCTACTAGATGGAAGAGTGGAAGTAGGCAGGAAATATGCATGACTTTGATATGGCTTTTTTTACCAGATTTGTTCTGTATGGTAGAATTGTCGGTTTGCCGTTAGGAAAGCCAAGATGGAGTAGTTCAATGGCACCCAAAGGTACCCGATCGTCAGCGGTATAATATTGATATTAATCAACTAAAGAAGGTTTCTTTGTGTTTTTACTTCAACGGTCTCTTACACTGTATGCATGAACTCTTCCACTGTGCTCGCTAGCATAGCAGTGTGTTGTTTACTTCAGAACACGTAGGCAGTAAACACTAGGATAGAAGGAGAGCAAGTAAATAGACAGTGGGCTGCGCGGTCTACTACGCGGTCCGCTTCAGCGGGCCTCGCATCTGCGCGATAATAGTCTATTATATTTAAATTTGAAGTAGGTAATTACGTTCAGTACCTAATTCAGTAGTTATAAGGCTCTGACAGACGGGCGGACGGACAAGTGCAAATTCACTCAAGTAGACTCAGAGACCTTCGCTTCGCTCGGTCAAATATATATATAAGTAGCTGCTCGTGCTGACTGACTCATTCATTGATCACCTCTCCTGTAAAGTTTTGTATGAAAAAAATTTTTTTACTCATCGTTTCGTATAGAAGACAAAAAATCATTCGGAGGAAAAATACGGAGAGAGCTGATGATTGAGGATTTCGAAGACAGATGAAGAGCACAGTCAGGGTATTGAAGATAGGTGGGGGGGTGCTCGAACAAATGTCACTCGAAACCATTGAATTATATGTACGTTAGTACATAATACCTCAATGCTCGAAACTAGATACATCCAATTGACATTCTCAACGGTCTCTTACACTGTAGTTAGTTATGCATGTCTGGAAAGTTTTTTTACATTTAGGTAAAGGCCCTTTTAGATTCATATGGGGGCCTTATTTTTTAAGCCTGCTAAGTTTTTTAAATTTTATCTATACCTACTAATATTATAAATGCGAAAGTTTGGATGTATGAATGTTTTTTACTCAATCACGGCAGAATCCCTTTCCTGTCAAACATTTGACGTTCGTCCCTTCGGTACGGTAGATAGTATTAGATTCTTCTGTACGTGTGTTTGTCACCTAACTTCTCCTAAACGGCTGGAACGATTTGGATGAAATTTTGTGTCAATCGGGTTCTAGGTTCAGGGCAGGACAACGTCTGCCGGGCCCGCTAGTTATAAATAAATAAGGATATAAATTATATACTAATTATTGACTAGAAGGTTATTATTATTAGACTATATGACTAGACGTGTATCAATAAATTATTATTATTAAAAAATTCTATCACAACTGTTGTTCAACTGAACTATTTCAGCCATCAGCGGGCGGGCCCATGTAGACCATTGAAACTTCTGTGTTACCATAAACTGCCGAAACTGTTGGATATAGCTTTTTTCTCAATGGTAGTCCTGCGGTAAAAAATATATTTATGTATATTGTATAACCACTTGGAACTTTTTAAAATGAAATGTGTCCACTAGAATGTACCTAGTTGAAATTATGAGGACATTATAATTTATTATATGAACAAAATATATGAGGCGATTTGCTTTCTCGTTTTTGAAACAGTTCAATAAGATCTTGCAGCAAACTAACATCCACACACTGCTAAAAGCAACTTGTAAAAAAATGAATTCAGTGGAAACAGTCAATATCGGGTGATATTGACTTCACCAAGAGATTCTGAAATTTACATGCCAGTGGACACTTCATTAAAAAAGGTAAATATTTACATTAAATTACAAAGTTTGGCAATGAGATAGCTTGCATCCTGGATAGTACTTATTAAATTTTAAAAACCTAATATCACAGCAACAAAGTAGCAGGACCTGCAGGCAGTAGGTATAGTCCCACCAACTTATCTGGCCCGGTAGCCAAAATTGGAACTAATTTTTATGCCTGTTTAGTTTTTGTTTTTATCAAGTTTGTGGGACTATATGTGTTTGATAAATAAAAATATATTGCTAATATTGCAATATTTTATAATTTTATTGGTCTTAACCATACCTACCTATCAAAAACAAGATTTGAAATAAATATTGTCAAACTGACCTCTAAAGGCCACACCTAAAAACTCATAATTTCTCTCAAATGATAAGGTGTGTCCTTCACAATCCAAGATTACTCTAATGCGCTCTCCAACCTGTAAAATAGAGAACACAAATATAACAATGGGGCACTTTGAGCAGACACAATATGCTGCTCCAGGACATGGACATAATATTATGACTTGTGTGTATAGGCTCTGCTGAGGCTGTAGAACCAGTTTTACACCTCATTTCCTGCACTAATGCATAAACCTAGGAAATCATATAGTGCATCCACAAGAGGCTTGGAATATCCCGACAGAGCACTCTGTTAGGCGTCAGACACGAAACTAGCGACGGCCGAGTGACGGCGACAGCGGGGCGATAGGGTCCGAGAGCTGGCGACGAATTTCGGGAAGGTCTCGAATTTCGAGGCAATCTTAAATTGTGGAAAAATATAATTTCGTTCATTGGCGAATCCAGTTCTGCCAGTCTGGTAGAGCGTTTGCGGTTATTTCGCTACTACGCAGCATATAACATTTGCAAGAAAAAACCGAAAAAACATTTTTTGGCAACTTGATTTTTTTTATCTTTAAATTTTGTACATATAAGTATAAAATTTATAGATAAAAAATCAAGTCTAAAATGTCTAACGTAACAGACGTAAGTAAAAACGTCTAAATCCCAGACTTTTTTTTGGTTATAAAGTATTACCAGACCTCTTTCAAATTGTTCCCGAAATTCGTCGCCAGCCCTCCGACTAATCGCATCGCCCCGCTACCGCCGTCGCCCCGCTACCGTTCTTTTCGTGCCCGTACACTTAGTGTCAAGACATGAAAATTTCAAAATTTTGAACTGTTTTGCACTAATTTAGATACTTTTAAATCTATGCCATCTAGCCATGTTCTATCCTGAAATAAAGATTATTCTGTCTCAAGGTTTGTTCCTACCTTTGTTCCAAACTGTCTCAAGATCATGAAAGATAAGAAAGAATTTTTAATAAAATTTGTCATATAACTATTTAAAATATCTTTTTTTAGATTCAGTTATATTTTTAAAATATCATTTCTGGATTAGATTTCACTCCAAGTAGGTATTATAAACTAACTAATGCACACAACATTCTCCACGTGGATTGAGGTTTTATGGTTTCTCTTTCATTTGTCGGGATAATAAGTAGTTGTATGTATTATTCCAGACTTTAATCTATCTCTGTGCCAAATTTCATCCAGATCCATTCAACCATTCTGGTGTCATTGAGTTACAAACATACATCCAAACTTTCACATTTGTAATAATATTATAGATTATAGATTAGTATGGATAAATCATTCAGTTTGTATTATCTAATTTAGTCAACTCACATTTGTAACTTACTTGGTATTTGGGAGAATTATTCAACAGAGGGTATCTGCCATGTGTGTCTCCATTATGTAATAAGTGATTATCAACTAAATTCCAGCCCCAGCTTTGTTCATCTGAACCCAGAAGTCCTACATATCCTTGACATTGCAATGGAGCTTCTTTGGTAGAGATCCCAACTACTGCTACTGTACCCAGTGGTCCTTCCCATATAACTTCCCAGGAATGTCTGCCTCGATAAAATCCAATCTTACCCCTACATGCATCAGTACTTTGGGCGACAGGGTTCCTATAAGATTCAACCATTTAATAACACGATAATATTACAGCTAAAATTATAACAGAAATGACTATACAGGTAAGTACCCATTCAGACCTGTGTAAGGTAAATCCATTGGGTTTTATGTAAATGTTTCTTGAACAGTCATATGGGCTCCATGCATGATAGAAAGCTCTTAATTTTGATTTGTATGTCGATAAATTAGAGAGCAAGTCAGACTTCATCACTTCTTCAGCCAATCTTTTGTGGCAATGTAATCTCCAAACATCATTGTTTTCGTCGTTTAAAATTCTAAACCAAGTCTTACAAACTAATGCACTGTTTTTAAGATCGCGTAAACACAAATATGAGAAGATATTCTCTAAAATATGGTCTGGAACAAGTTCTGCAATAGCATAATCACAAACATTAAAGTTGTTCATTTTGTGCCTCTAAACCACTTTAAAATTGTTGGATTTGATGACTGGTAAGTTAAAAATACAGTGAATAAGTGAATGTGGGTATACTCCAGGTAATTGGTAAATGTTTAGCAATACAGTTGTTTGTGATGTTTCAAAGTTCACGATATCGTAACTTGATTTTTACTCCTCTCCAGAGCAGAAATAAGAACAACGTTGAAGAATTAGACTAGAATTAGAGAAAAATTGAAAATATATATTTTTAAACAAATTTGTAATACCTATTTAAGTTTTTTTTGGATTTTAGGATCAAACACTTTCCTGTACAGCTTTCAAAACATGGAACCAATAGTGGAAGAGTGTACCAATCAGAGGTGTTTGCGATCAGAGGGGTGAAACTGCCATACAAATTCACGTGAAAAAATATTGCGTAGAAAACACTGCCATCTGGTGATCGCGGAACAAAAACTCTTAAGCTATTTTTCCAGAGCGTACTATAGATGGCGTTTATTAGTCATAATCTTAGAATCCAGAGCCCAAAAATTCCAAAAAAAACTTTGGTAGATAACAGTTGTAGTTGACTTGACAGTTTTTTTGTTTATTCAAAATTTGTTCAAAATAAATATTCCGTTGATGTGCTTGCGTTGTGTTGTGTAGTTTGAAAATTCTGGATTATCTGCTTGTTTTGTTGTATCTTCTTCATGAACGATTGACTTCTTTTATGCCCTGGACCCGTGTTACCTGCCTGACGATTGACCTGCTCTTGTTATCTGGACTTTGCCGCTGCCAACCTATCGACCCTGCTTTTCCCTACAGGACTTTGTTTGCCGCAACGAACTTGGCTAAGATGCCGAGAAAATCAGCAAGAAAGTGTTATTATAAGTGTTTTAATAAGTGTTATATGAAGAACCACAAATCAAGAATATTAAAGACGTAATAACGCAAAAAGTATAAATATTCTGTGATTTTTCATTGTAATAAATATATTAGTATCTATTTAAAAAGCTTTTCCTTTTTCACTTCCTTTTCTATTTTATTGAGATAAAAAGAAATTAAATCTGGTGGTACTGCCAGCTAGCTGCGTTGTACACATGGATGTAATAAGTACTTATTGTACGTAAGTACATAATACATCCATGGTTGTACACGATACAGCGCCATCTAGCGTACAGGGTACACCTTTTTAGACACTTGAAATGTGAGTGGCGCATCTATCTCTGGTATATATAGGTATTATCTATGTTTGCGATCGTTACACTGCCGAGCGATCGCGTAACTTCTGCATCAATCATTGTTACAGTATCAATTGTTGTAATTGGCTGAATTTATGGCATTCTTGCTGCGTCAATGGATTATGTCCAATAGTGGAAGAGTGTTAACCAATCAGAGGTGATTGCGATGTATCAATGATTGATGCAGAAGTTACGCGATCGCTCGGCTGTAGTCTGTAGCTGTCATTTTTAGCCGATCGCTCTGCCGAGCATCATCTGAGTCAGGGTGCGTTCCGAAATACACTGAGAGCACTGGAAGTCCTCAGTAAAGAGCACTGCCAGTGCTCGCAGTGCTTATAACGGAACACACACAATGTCTGAGTCTGACACTCAGATCAATCCATAGATAAATATGTACCATAGACATACGTGGTCTTCGCGGAGTAACTTTTCTGTTACTACCATAGAAATAGTATGTATATTCATACAACTAGAAGGATCACTTATGTGTTTTTGTTAAACAAATTCACACCTTTTTCTTTAAATAATAAAGTTCAATTTAGATTACCTCTTACTCTTAAGGAATTTCGGTCTCGACAAGGACTCACTTTTTCTTCGCGCGTCTCGTTCACTCTCGTGTTCACTATTGTGTCTCGTTCAATTAATAATAATTATGGTGTCATGCGAGTGTAGCGGTAAGAAAGAGACAACGCCCCTTAATATTAGCTCTCTTTCGGCTCGCGTTTCGTGCGTTAGTGATCCTTCTAGTTGTAATACATACTATTTCTATGGTTACTACTATTACATATTGGCATGGATGTAATAAGTACTTACGTACCTATTGGCTATTCTGTGGTAAGAGTACCACAGAAGAGCACGGAACAGTGCACAGGGTATTTGACTGTATTAAAAATATCGTTTCTGCTGTTGACATCCTAATAGATTATTATTTTTAAGTAATATTCCATTTGACCGAACTAAAAAATAATGTATTGTTTTTCTATAAAACATGAAATAAATAAATTAATTTTCGATCTATGTTCACGTGATCGTAAACGCTCTATGATTGGTTGAATCGTTAGTGACGTAACTATCTAGTAAAATCTAACTGTGGTGTAGTAAATTCGAACAATTACGAGTGTTTTTCCGTTTTTCTTTATGTTTCTGTGCTTTTTATTGTTTCAATTAGTCATTACCAACCATACTTTTCCTAATTAATAGTTTAGGTACCCAATTATTTAAAAGCAGATAGTGGAAACCTCTCAAAAGATGATGCATTTATAATTGGACATTTTTCAAAAATAACCCTGATTTCTATGCTGCAGAACTGAAAAATGTGAAAACTGCCTTGTAAGTATACTAGGTATATATTTCTTATACAAAGCAATTTATTGTATTAATACCTTTTCGTCCAAGAATAAAACCTAACATTCGCAGAATTAAGTACTTACTAGGTTATATTATTTACTAACATAGATCGTGATATTAAGTTTTGGTTTCTTTCTTTATAGAGCTTCGAGAGTCTTATCGCTGTTGGTTATGTCCAGCTACATCGCGAATCTGTCATTTGTACACTCAAATGCAAGATATGTCCCAAGCACAAAGTGGGAGCAAAATCATATTCTGTAACTATGATAGTAGATGAAGACAAAACTCAATTTATAAGTTGTGAGTGCTATGATTGTGCTGCATCCACTGGAGGCTGCAAGCATGCTGTGGCCTTTTTGATGTGGACTCACCAGCGTAGTGAACAACCTTCATGTAGGTACCTCTCTTGAGTGCTAGGGAAAAAAAAATACTTTATCCAGAGTAGGCACTACCATGAAATTTATTACAGTGGAGCAATTATCTAAAAAACACACTCAACATCCTTCAACATCATCTTTTAGCAGTAATGAACTCCTATCAGTTTCTTCTTAAATTATGTAATATGTGGATAGGCATAATAAAAATCATATTTCTATTTCATTGTTTTATTTATCAAACTCACTCGAACTCAAATGTTTTTTTTTCAAATAAACTTTTACAAGCGCTTTTGAATTGTCAAGTTAATCTACCCTTGGTTTGGAATACCATTCATACCGAGTATATCTTTTGTCACATTCATAGTCTGTACTGCCTTGTTTCTGTGACGCATCTTTAAATAATCTATTTGGACAGATTTATCAGCAGTTGCGATTGGTTGAGTGTTTATTCCTTTATCGTGGTGTGTTTGTGTTTTCTGAAAAGACAAAATATTCATTAAAATTAATTTTCTATACCTACAGAAACAGTACCTTAACTTACTGACAATCAATGCAAATTGCACAGCCACCTGGTGGATCTACAAACATACTAAAATTATACATCAATGTCTACAAACTTGGAATTTTGTATGTAGGTTCTCTCTCGGTGAAGAAAGGATTTTCTGGAATTCAAAAAAAAAACCTAAATCCATACTGATTAAGTCAAAAAATCAAATCAAAATCTGAGAACCCTGTGATTATCGGGAACAATAAGAACCCTATGTCCTTCCCGGGATGCAAGCTATCTGTGTACCAAATTTCATCAAATTGGTTAAACAGATGTGTGAGCTGTGAAGAGATAGCAGACAGACCGACAGAATTTGGCTTTTATAATACCGATTAGTATGGATTTCTTGAAACAAAGTTTTTGAATTAAGCAAATTTTTGTTCATCATAACATACAAAGATTTTAGACCAATTTGCCAGAAATTTTATTTTAGGTGCATACCTATGGACTCTGAAGTAACAGCTTCTTCTATCTCATTGTCATCGACGTAATATTTTCATATAAGCTTCTTCCATACATTCTTGTATAAGGTCTAACCTTTAACTCCATCTGCGATGTGAAGTCTTTTACTGAAGCCCATTTTGTATTGGTTGTAGGTTAGAATTTTCTCCAACTGTAATAAGTATACCATAATAAGTTTTTGATTGCAAATTCCACTTCAAAGTTCCAAGTAGGTAATGATCTACTGAAATTATTGAATTACATAAATTGGCTAGAATTTCTAAATTAGTTATTACTTATTAATGTGTTTGTAAATACTTAATAAACATACTACAAACCAGCTAATACAAACGGACATGTCTAACCTCAAACAGAACAGGTGAAGTAGGTACACATTTTTAGACCATTATATAATTATATTTAGTAATAGTTTGTTAAATAGATAGTGTAAAACTCACATCAAAGCGATCCTCGCAAAAATAAACACTTAAGTGACCCTCAGTGACCACTATGGGGTCTCTTCAAGCAAGTTGTAACCACTTTTTCCGTAACTTGGCTTTCTTTGGAACACTTCTAAACAGTTTACTCTGGAGTTTTTGTAGACTTGTTTGTACATTGCAGTAGTATGCACACCACACACCATTGGTAAACCATAGTTTTATAAAAACAATCTCTAAAACAAAGTTTTTATCAAGGGAAACTGAAATATCACACACTTTGTTTACGTTTTTACTATATAGTTACGTCATAGAAGTCATGTCACCCAAATGTTGTCAAAGAGAGCGTTTACGCGGCAATTTAATTTTTTGAATTTATTTTTGAGATTTCTATATAAAATACTGAAAATTAAGACGAAATAAATATATTGTTAGCTATAATAAAGCATTATTAACAATATGCGACTATTTTCTAAAAGCAGTCAAATACCCTCTAGCGATGGGTCGTCGACGCATTTCAGTATATATAATGTACAATGTACTCTGTGACGCATTTTCCGTAAACGAGACTAGACCGTTCATGGACGTTCATCGACTAGTCGAGCAACTAGTTAAATTCGTCGACTGTAAACCTGTTTTTCGCTCGCGCGATGTCTCGCTCGTAAGGTGTACTTACCTACGATTAATATTCGCTCGCACGCAACTATTTACTAAATTCCCGCATTTACTTCGTTGCTAAGGTTCAATTTCTCTTGAAGTTAATACGTCCATTCATTGTTCATTGCGTTGACATGGCAAATCGTCCATCAATCACACATTTCAAATGAACTCAATGTCTAGATAACATGGTTCTTAACAAATAAACTATATTAACCGACTAAAACTATGTGTCGTCGACCGTCGCGATGCCGTTGTGTGACGCTGACGTTGCGTTCGTTTACCCGTCTAATAATTCAAATTTCAATTATCGCATGGACGGTGGACCGTCGAATCGTCGATGAGTCTTCAACCGTCTATTGAACTAGTCCGTTCATTCAACGCCCATCCCTATTGTGCACAGTGCTCGCAGTGTTTTAGAGGTGGTTAATAACACGTAACGCAATATGATAACGCGTCAATGGTCCATAACGGGATAACGAGTAAATGTGAGGAGCCGCCATGACGTTACGGCGTTATGAATATCACACAATCGCGCGCGGTGCCTCGTAATGAGTCGTAACGTAATAACACTAATAACGTTGTAACTTACGGCGCCCGCCTGTCGGTAGCGCGCTGCCGCTGGCCGATGGTTATATTGGTTAGTCTCGCGCACAGGGTCTCGCGTAATGCGCTGTTGTGAGTGAACGTCATCGTTGCGTGTTACGAAATTTAGCGTGTTGCATAGCGATGGGCGATTGCGAATGATCTGAATAATCGAATAATCTACAACTACTAACGAAAACTTTCGAATGGAATATTAGTAATCTACTAATGCTCATAATCGAATGACGACTACTAATTAGTAATTACTAATCGCGTTTCGACTGCATTGTTCGCGACTCGGAATCATTCGCCGCTCGGGTTTGACTGCACTACTAATATTAGTAATTACTAATTAGTAGAGGCGTTTCGCTTTCGATTAGATTGTTGGCGACTCAATTCTCGAAATCTTTCGCCGCTCCGTTAGAAGTGGGTAACTTAGCTTATGCTTTCAGTTGTACGATTGAAATTTTAACCTTATTTTCTTAAATATAAGACTAAATTTCAAAATTGTCAGGTGGCTTATTAAGGGCCGCTAAACAATCAGCCCGCGACCAACTATAGTTAGAAAACTCGTCACACTACAGCATATACATGCACGCATATATAGCTCTACGCTCTACGCTCGATTTTATAGCCAACTAACCAATTTTGTTACTTGAAAATATTAGATGATTATTTATTTACTACTTATCTATGCCTCCGCGCCACATTCCGCGCCGCTGTTGGCCGTGGTAAATATTATGTATTTATGCGCCGAAACAATACTCGCGGCCACAATAATACTCAGTTTTCGAGATTGTAAAATAATGTTTAAAAGATTATCATACCGATTTGGTTCAAAATCGATATCTGGGGTTCCCGGGGATCCCAAAACAGGAAACTATAAACAAAATTTAAAAAACGCAGCGCCATTTTGAAATCCTTTGTTATCCTACCGATTTCGTTCAAAATCGATATCTGGGGTTCCCTAGGATCGCAAAACAGGAAACTGTTGCCAAAATTTTAAAAAAGTCAGCGCCATTTTGAATTTCTTTGTTATCGTACCGATTTCGTTCAAAATCGATATCTGGGGGTCCCTAGGATCACAAAACAGGAAACTGTTACCAAGATTTTAAAAAAATCAGCGCCATTTTGAAATACTGTGTTATCGTACCGATTTTGTTCAAAATCGATATCTGGGGTTCCCGGGGATCCCAAAACAGGAAACTATAATCAAAATTTAAAAAACGGGGGCGTTTTTGAAATTCTTTGTTGTACCGATTTCGTTCAAAATCGATATCTGGGGGTCCCTAGGGTCACAAAACCGGAAACTGTTACCAAAATTTTAAAAAAGTTAGCGCCATTTTGAAATTTTTTGTTATCGTACCGATTTCGTTCAAAATCGATATCTGGGGTTCCCTGGGATCACAAAACAGGAAACTGTTACCAAAATTTTAAAAAACTCAGCGCGATTTTGAAATTCTTTGTTATCGTACCGATTTCGTTCCTAAATCGATATCTGGGGTTCCCGGGGATCCCAAAACAGGAAACTATAAACAAAAGATATCGATTTCGAATGAAATTGATACGATAACAAAGAATTTCAAAATGGCGCTGTCTTTTGTAATTTGGTAACAGTTTCCTGTTTTCCGATCCTAGGGAACCCCAGATATCCATTTTGAACGAAATCGGTAAGATAACAAAGAATTTCAAAATGGCGCTGATTTTTTTAAATTTTGGTAACAGTTTCCTGTTTTGTGATCCTAGGGAACCCCAGATATCGATTTTGAACGAAGTCGGTACGATAACAAGGAATTTCAAAATGGCGCTGCGTTTTTTGAAATTCTGGTAACAGTTTCCTGTTTTGTGATCCTAGGGAACCCCAGATATCGATTTTGAACGAAATCAGTACGATAACAAAGGATTTCAAAATGGCGCTGCCGTTTTTTAAATTTTGATTATAGTTTCCTGTTTTGGGATCCCCGGGAACCCCAGATATCGATTTTGAACCAAATCGGTACGATAACAAATTAATTTTCAATTTTCAATAAAAATTTATTTTATTGAAAATTGAAATGTAACCTTATATGCTTGCAAATAAGACTCAATTTCAAAATTGATACGTGGCTACTAATTTAATCGAACCAAATTAGTAGCGATCAAATTAGTAGTGGAGCAAGTTAGTTACTAATTTTGGTAAACCGTTCGAATTGAAAATTGAAATGTAACCTTATACCCTTGCAAATAAGACTCAATTTCAACATTGATACGTGGCATGGTGGCTACTAATTTAGTAATCGAACCAAATTAGTAGCTATCAATAATCGAATGAAATTAGTAGTGGAGCAAGTTAGTTACTAATTTAGTAATCGAACCAAATTAGTAGCTATCAATAATCGAACGAAATTAGTAGTGGCAAGTTAGTTACTAATTTTGGTAAATCATTCGAATGATTCGAACGATTTGTATAATCGAATAAAATCATTCATAAATCATAATCGCCCATCGCTAGACTGTTGCAAGACATACCGCGCCTGCCGGCCGCCCGCACGTTTTCTTATAACAAGCGCGTTTTAACATAGCGTATTTAAAAACATGTTAAAAATTTATAGTTTATAGTCCGTAGCGTGTTAGGGATTTATAACACTTTGAACAACTCTACAGTGTATACACAGTATAACAGAACCATATCGGAACACCTTTATCTGTCATTTTAGCCAATCATTAGCCATAGCCAATCGCGCTCGGCTCAGTGTCCCCTCCTTAGGGTATTTTCCCCTAGATTTAGGGGATTTTTGAACACTTAGGGGCTTTTTTAGGGTATACAATTATTTAGGGAAATTTTTAGGGGAAAATAAAATATTAGGGAATTTTTAAGGGAAAGTTTCAACTTTCGGTTCGAATCGGTGACTGCGTGTATCTGAACGTAACTTGGTGTGCCGATGTTACCCATGGAAGTAGGAATCAAGGAATTACGACTATGATGTTACATTTCTCTATGGCTAATACCAAACAAAATATATTTTTCTCTTTCGCGCTCATAAAATTGTGTACGTGGAAAGAAGAGATGTCGAATACGTATAAAGCTGCTTTATGTGTGCGAGGTAAACTGGTTTTTATGGATTTATACGTTATGGTTTAGGTACTCTTGTTTGTTGACTTGGTTGGTTTGACTGTCAGTGTTTTTAATCTAGGTAGTGTGTTTTTCGCTTGTTCCAAATGTAGGTACGCTGTGCACCATTGTCCTATGACAATGTAGGACAATGATGCCATGTTAACCCACAGCAAGAGAGTAGTATATTCCTTGACCCACAGTTAACCATGGGTAATTTATAGAGGACTCCTCTATAAATGATCTATGGTTAACATAGTTCAAAAAGCTGATGATTGATGATGAGAATTCTATTCAAAATCCTCATAGATTTGTGGTAGGCAGGTAATATGATCGTTATATTATGTTATGTTAGTGACTTATGGCTGCTTATTTAGATCTTCACCTTAATAATTGGTCAAAAATTATCTGATGGTAGTGTACTTCCTACATATTATATAATACGTACCTATATATGGTACAGATGGTATTGATTTAGTAGTTTTTTTTTTTTTTTTTTAGTTTAATATATTAAAAAAAGTTAACTAAAAGTTTAATGCACTTTCATTTGTGTTTTATTCTTAGAATAAATTTTTTAGGGGAAAACATTTTGAAAAGTGCTTATTTTAGGGGAATTTCACGAGGAGTTAGGGGAAAACCTAAATCAGAGGGTGGCAACACTGGCTCGGCTCTCGGTCTCGGGCATAGATAAGTATTGTATAACCTGGTCTCGGGCCTCGGCCCTCGGTGGGCCCTCGGCTGACGGCTCACAGAAACTGGCTCGCAAAGCTGGCTCGGCTGCAGCCTGCAGATTGTATTTGCAGATCAGCTGTACTCGTACTGTGTGAATTTTGATATTTCTTGTTCTAAAAGGATGCCTGCAATTGAAAAAACAATTACGGAGGATGATGAAGATTACATTATATCGAGAGCTAAAGAAGCACACAAACACAACATATATTCTGCAAAAGCATGGATGTTGACTGCAAAAACATTATTTCCAACGAATTTCAAAATTCAATTTGAAGCCTATTTGATGGAAAAACAATCTGGGAATGTTCACGAAGCTGCGGAATGTTTTAGCTCATTGATGTCTTCAAGACAAAACTTACCAGATCTTTTGACAGAGATATCTGCAATCGCAAATGCACTAAAATCCAATGAACCCAGTTTTTTAAGCCAAATGTTTGATAATATCTGCCCTGATATTCAACTTACAATACTAAAGACAAGTGTTGAGAATAGTGATGATACTATGGAACATTGTAGGTTATTAGTTCTGTTATTAAAAAAGTTTCCTCAATTGGGAGTGGATAGTCTTGTTAAGACTCTGATTAATACAGAGAAGTTTTTTTATGACAATAGATATGCTAGATTGCTTGTTGTGGAAACATTGCCTCTCCTTCATTCTCTTGAGTCACCAAGATTGCTGCAAAGATTGGTTGTGAAGGCAATAGACTTTTACAACTCTTATGTGTATGATGAAACTGAACATGACATTACTGATCCTTGGCAGAGGCTTTATGGTGTACTTGACTTATTAGGGCGACAGCTAGGATGGGATTTATATTTAGTAAATTATAGTAATAGTTTAAACAAAGAATCATATTATCAAAAGCTATTGATGTTAAGAAATCTTGAAGATTGCCGTCAGCTGTTGTATTGTGGAATTGTATTTTTCTTAAGGTCGCTGTATGAACATAAATCCCTTAAAGGCAATCATACTCTTGTAGAAGCTTTATCTGATCCAGATCTGCCATTGTCCAAACGTAAGAAAGGTGATATTGAAGTAACAGGGGTGTCTGCCCATCAGTTTCAAGCAGCTGCTAATTGTTGGGAATTGCTACATGGTAATGAAGTTATCACAAGAGAATTTATGAAAGTAACATCACAATTACAAGTAAAGCCTTGGTTGGAAGGTTTTTCTGATGAGCTGGCTCTTTACAAAGGCAGATATAATGATGCAAATACCTCTACAAACAATGATATAACAACAATTATATCAAGGGTATCTATAAACTTTTTTCAGCAAAATTACTTAGCCTGTATTGAAAATATGCTAGCAGCATTGCCATTGTTGCCTGCTGTGGAAGGTATCTTGGAATCGGATCTGATAGTTGGTGGAAAACACAGACACCTGCATTTTTTACCAATCACCAAGGTTGCTATCATGCACTATTTTTGTACATTGTTGATAAGAATTTTATTGAAAATTGGAAACAATTCAGATTTAACTTATGGACATATGCTAGTATTGATGCAACTGGGATGGCCACAGGAAGAATCTGTATTTATAAATATCATTGATGCAATAAGGAAAAAAGGTGTTTTCCATTATCATCTCTTTCCAGCATATATAATTCATATTGATATTCTGGAAGAATTAAGTTTTATTTGGAATGAACAGGGAAAAAACATTGCATTGGATATATTGCCAAATTCTCAACAGCATCTTGGGCAGAGAAGGATAGGTACTCGTGGAGCTGATAAAGGGGTAAAGGAAGACTTTAAGCAGGCAATGAAGGCACAAGTTGCAAGGAGCAATGAATCCATACTTAATTTAATTATACAGTTTTTAACTTCGGAAAGATCTTACTTTCTGAAAGTACAATCTTTGTAAAACAAAATAAAACAGAACGAGATAAAGAGAATTGTATTTATTTAATAAGGAATATTTTTTCATAAAAATAATAATTGTTAAATGCTATTAAGAACTCCCTTCATATGACCCTACAGCTAACAGAAGATTGCGTCGCGTAAAATGTAAACTTTTAATGGGTGAATTTTTTGTAGCATAAGATCTTAGCAAAAATTTATCTTCTTTTTGTGATGCTGCTCCATTTCCATTTTCTTCAGTTAAACTCTCATCAGTGATAATTGCGAAATCCCAGAGCCTTATTGTTGAATCCAAAGATCCTGCAACAATTCAGATAAGATTTATAGTAAGTACTTATGATTAATTCCCAATAAAAGTTAGCCATCAACCAACTGATGTCTGATGTGAACGAAGACACAAATTGTGAAAAATTGTGGATCCCTTGCAATCACAAAGCTGCTTAATTTATTTATATTGCGTAATAGGCTTGCGCTTGACGACAATCATGCGTAGTGCAATGCAATGATGAGGTCTAGGTTGGAACGCGCTTGCCTAGAAGATGCCTATTCACTCTTGCCTTGAAGGTACTCAAGTTATATTTAAATAACATTTAATGGGCTTTAAAGTTAATTTCTATCGCCCTATGGAAAAACTAAGCTCTCTGACGCTCTTTAAAAAGGCCCATAATATCGTCACCGAAATGGGGCATTGAAATGTATGAAGCTACCTAGGACGCTTTTTAGGGTTCCGTAGTCGACAAGGAATTAAAATAGTTTAGCCCATGGACGTGCTCGGCTTAGCTCTAAGGCTGTTCGTGCTAGAAAGCTGTAATTTGGCATGGGTAACCAACAAAGTGGTAAAATAAAATGACAAAAAATTTTTTTTTAGTACCCCACACGTAAAGAGGGTCGTGGGGTACCCTAATGGGTAGAGGACCCCCTACAGGTCGTTCGAAAATATTGTGGGCGTGGGATACCCATTTTTCGATTCGGGGATCTAATTATTTATTGCTAATTTTTATCAGAGTCAAGAAAATGGATGACTGAAGTCAAGCATAATAACCAAATAATATTAATAACCTGATGCTAGGATGGTGCCGTCTCGACTAAACGCCAGAGCGTGAATCGGCGAGTTGTTGGCGGGCGGAATGGCCGCAGTGGGCAGCCCGCTCGACAGGTCCCACACTTGGACCTCGCCGGCGCCGCCGCCAGACGCCAGCCATCGGCCGCACGCAGAAAACGCGAGTGCGAACGGTGTTGACTGAAATACCAATTGATAATGCTATATTTTTATAGTCTAAGAGCCGGATACTCCACGACCTTCACCGATCTGTTAACCAGATGAAACATATTTTTGACGTGATAACGTCTTATAAATCGATGAACACCGGCTGCACGCACGAAAAAGTGTCACGTTCCGCCTGAGCATGAGCGTGCCAGTGAGAGCGCGAAACAAGCGATAGAGAGGCACGATCGGCCCAAGCGTTGGCTTGTGACATATTTATCTCTCTTCTCGCGTGACGTCAGAGATAGCGGTTCGAATAGTTCTGCTACTGGAACGCCGCCACGCGAGCTTCTTCGAGAACTTCTAGTTATCACGTAAAACTATCGTCCGTAAACCGACTTTACAGACCACCAATATTTTTTAATATTATTTAATAATAGATAAATACGCCTAAAATAGCTTAGCTTGCCTATCTAAATCCTGACCACTTTGTTTTTGTATTTTACTCGCTCCAGCAATGCTAAGGACAGCGGTTACTTAGGTATGTATAATATGTACAAATTGATCCTACTTAATTGTAAATAATTTTTTTAAGAAGAACAACCTCCGAGTTTTTTGTTTGCTCTTCTCGGTAGGAATGTCATTCCGAACCAGTGGTAGTTAAGCTTATTTGAATAAAAAAATATGAGTTTGAGTTTGAGTCAATATGAGGCCCAACACTTTGCTTTTGTAACTTTATACAGCTGAACAGATGTATCTTCATAGAAACCAGTTTTATATGGACAAAAACTGAAGTGTCATAAGTAATTAATCCATAATGCTTAAGTCGTCGCGGCAGTCTCATTCATTATCTCTAAGCTCTTATACCTAAAATCCTCAATCATTCAAGTCATTTAAATGCGGGTAAGGTCCGCCTCAGGTGATTGCTCAGGGATACCTTTGATACAAGGCAGAGAGACAGCAAAACAGTTACGTTAGCCGCCGGTACGTCCATTTAAATTACTTACCGAGGAATGCTCCAGTGCTCAGCTAAGCCGGCAAGGGCCTAAGAGCATCAAGAAACCAACTGTAAAGGTTTCTATTTTGAAATAAATAAATAAAAATAAAAATTTACCCTGTGGCCAGTCATGATGCGAACTTGTGACCCCGTCAAACAGTCCCAGAGCCGCACAGTGCGGTCGCTGGAACCCGTGGCGATGTAATTTGAATTAGGATGAAACTGGATACACTGGAATAAAATATAAACATCGATTTACCAACCAAGGATACATTACCTTCAAATTAATACTCAAAAAGCGTCCACAATCGCTTATACAAACACAGCTATAGATGATATAGACTGAGACACCAAACGGTTCACAATAACCAACCATATTTCTTTATATTTAGAGTTCAATTTTGGAATAACAATTCGACACATACGACATTTTGTCGCCTAGTGTACTCATGCGCGACTGAGGCGAAAATTGTTCGCAATATCTATTTGTGCACAATTTGACCATGCCGTTTTTTGCGTTTCGATGGTGCGTCTAAGGTATTGGTAAGTCAATGAATAGGTATCAAATAAATATTATAAATGCGAAAGTTTGGATGGATGGATGTATGTATGGATGTATGTTTGTTACTCAATCACGCTCCAACGGATGAACGGATCTGGATGAAATTTGGCACAGAGATAGATTATAGTCTGGAATAGCACATAGGCTACTTTTTATCCCGGAAAATTAAAGAGTTCCCGCGGGAACCGAAAAACCTCAATCCACGCGGACGAAGTCGCGGGCATCAGCTAGTACCTAAATAATAAGGGTATAAGTTGAAGGTCTGGCAATCTTAATCTAGGCATAAATTCAAACAAATAGTTTTTATTTTCTTAGCAATTATTATCAAAATAATATATCTAAAAGCTTTTTTTAATCAAGTTGTATAATAAAACTTGATGTCGCCCGCGACATCGTCCGCGTACTTACAATTGCTGATTTCCTATGAGATTATGAAATTTTTCCGCTGCAAAAAGCCTATCTATAGAAGCTTTAAATAGTTTTTATTATTTAAAACTAATAACCTAAACGCTGATTTTTCATGTCTCTAATTTCAAAAACAGAGGACTTTCACACAAACTTCAAACCCCCATTTCAACCCCTTAGGGGTGAATTTTCTTAAAACTGTTTCTTAGCTAATGTCGACACCATAGAAGAAACCTACCTTTCAAATTTTCCAAATGTCTGCGTGCTATATAGTTCCTGAGATATCGTGATTAGTCAGTGAGTGAATGAGTGATATTTCGCTTTTATATGTACTTAGGTATAGAAGATTCACAGCAATTCAATTTTTCAAGACATCATTATGTTTTAACTTTATCGCTATATTTCCTATTGAGACTTATATCAAACAGTAGGTGACCCTTCACGGGGCCTTCTTACGTTATCACTTAGATACGTTTGTTTTATATAATGGCGTCGTATCGCGTCGCTTTCGTCGCCCACCTAAGACAACGGGTAAGGACTTTTGTAGTGCCACGCGGATCCGTGCGGACCATCCACGGCGAAATTTATCAGTGTCATTGGAGCTTGTCATAGTCACGTGAGAGACACCAATAGTGGCCGTGCGGAGACCAGCGCACGACCCACATGGAACACAAGTGTCTCGTTGAAAGGTTCGGGGAGTAGCTTACATCGATGTCGGACAGGTGTCCCGCGAAGATGCGCAGCGGCTGGTGGTGGTCGGTGGCCCAAAGGCGCGCGATGCGGTCGTGGCCACCCGACGCGAAGTAGTGGCCGTGCGGCGACCAGCGCACGTCCCACACGGGCCACACGTGGCCGCGGTACACCACGATGCACGTCCAACACTGCAGCGACCACAGCCGGACTGCGCCGTGCGCGTTGACAAACACAAATTAGCCAAAGAGAGGATTTCAGTATGCCTGCCAATTGACCAGCGGATACGGACAAACTAGTCAAATTGGGAATCTGACAACTATTCAAATAAATTATTTTTTAGTGATTATTATATAGAGGATCTCCCAAAAGTAGTAATATAAACGTCCCCTGTTAGTTTTATGTTGAATAACTATTTTAAACTATCGATTAAAGTAAAAAAGCGCGTCGAACTTTGATGACGTCACTATTCAATATGACGTGTTTCATACAAAATCCCATACTAAGCAGGCGTTTTGACAGTGAACTGACACTGAGACGCGTGTATATTTTGTAAGTGAATCTAAAAGACGCATACGGCATAACAATGATTAATACGACCTGAAAAGCACAATAGGTAGGTATAGTTCGCGCGCGAGTTGAATGCTTATGTATGTGTCACCACTCACCAAACATAAGCTCTGTATTCAACTCGTGCGCGAACTATATCTACTATTCTATCTTGGACTTGAGATATTTTTCAGAAAATTCAAATATTTGATCTATTTGGCATTAAATGGGAAACTAACAAGTTATATGAGAACAAATACAATGACAAAGATTCTTACTAGTCGAATCCTCCGAGCAAGATAAGAGCAAGTTCTTGAAAAGGTCGAACACAACCTTGTAGACAGGACCCGAGTGTCCGAAAAGGGTGCGGCATGTGTCTCTGTCCTTCTCCTCCATCATCCTCACAAGGACATCACCTGAACAAGTTTGCACTTATATACTTATACAGAAAAATGTACCAACTTGACACTTTAAAACACCTCAATGAAATATGGCATTCTGTATGGTAATCATTCTCGAGAAAAGTAATGTTTGAACGTCGTTTTCTTCCGTCCGAAAGATGATTTGAGTTACTCAAGTTGCGCCTAAGTAAGGAGTTCCAAGTGCTTCCAAAAATCACATCATTTTAAAAGTAATGCCAGTAAAAAGGTTTTGAATCTAAAAATTTAATAGGCTGCAAACTGATTATTATGTGGCTTTGGGAAGATGGCAGCTTGCTGTGGCACAAGCAGCCATATCTCATAGCGAGTGTAGTTTGGGGTGTGAAGCACCGGGATGAGCCCAACGGGCATTGCGCAAGGGAGGCACCGATGCGTTCTTTATAGAGATCTTGGAGCCTCCCAATATGCAGATGGTGGCCACCGTGGGGGTTTTAGTAGGTACAAATCCTACAAAACCCGACTTCTCCCCCAGAAGTTGGGTATCTTAGGAAGATTTCCCCCTCGAAAAAAAAACGCTGCAAACAGATGAATTCGTAATATGGGCAAATAAATAGTAGATTAGTAGCCAAGGGTTGTAAGGCATCAATTGCAGCCCGAGATATTTAGGCGCACGAGCGCAGGGAGGGCGCCTATAGTTCGAGGGTGCAAAATGATGCTTACACCCGAGCTAACTACTCTGCTTTACATCTCGATTGTGAGGTAAAGTAGGTCCTTATTACCCCCAAATGGAGCTTGTAGGTGACCAATTAGCACTCTAGGTTAATAATGTAGCTAGAAAAGCCCTAGGGCGGTAAGTAATTAAAAAAAAAACTCTTCACTCTTTCAAAAAGTTCGCGTACATCTAACCATCATACTTTTTTTAATTACTTACCGCCCTAGGGCTTTTCTAGCTACATTATTACCCCAGAGCGCTAATTGGTCACCTACAAGCTCCATTTGGGGGTAATAAGGACCTACTTACCGAATATGAGAGATGTAAAAGTAATTTAAATAGTAAAATATAATTATTAATATTCAATAACTTTACCAGCTTCTCTGTCAATATCCTGTAATTTATCAGCAGACTTCATGCCTCGCAGTTTTATTGTGGTCAACGTCCATACCTAGTAAAAACATTAAAACATGGTTTTACAGACAAGCAAAGTGCTCAAAGGGATATTTCACCACCTGCTAAGTCATCGTGGTAAATACAAGAATATATATTATATATAATATTATAAATGCGAAAGTTTGGATGGATGTATGGATGGATGTTTGTTACTCAATCACGCCCGAACGACTGAACGGATCTGGATGAAATTTGGCACAGAGATAGATTATAGTCTGGAATAACACATAGGCTACTTTTTATCCCGGAACTAAGGAGTTCCCGCGGGAACCAAAAAACCTCGATCCACGCGTACGAAGTCGCGGGCATCAGCTAGTACAAGAATATTTGTTAAACAATAAGTATCCTATAGTTAAATCATTAGGAAATTGGAACATAATTTATTCAAATATGTAGTTCTATTATTCATCGACCATTTACTACCAGAGCTGAAACAATTCTTTTCCTGTTCAGCAATTATACTTAGAAATATGAACAAATTATTTATACATGTAAAATAATACACCGACTGACTTACATATCTACCTATTATCAAAATTTGAATTTGATAATAGATATTTAAGTCAGTTGCTTTGACCGCTGGGTAGGTACTTGGAAATTTTGAATGTAGGTAAGTTTTTGCTCTAACATAAACTCTAGATAATAGAGGACTGTCTTATTGGATACTATTGTTATGCCCGTTTTCACCGACATTAGAATATGAGACCGAAGGAAAGAGACCCCGCGGACAAAGCCCGAGACGTTGGTCTGACCAAATAAAAGAAGCGGTCGACACTCCGGTCTGCAGTGCCTTTCGCACGGCCTCCAATAGAGAGATGGCGTAACACCGTGAAGGCTGTAATATCTCGAGGGAGCCACGATCCTCAAAGTTGAGGAAACGACGCGAGAAGAAGAAGATGAGACCGATATTAGAATTAGATGACAGCAACACCAAAACTGATGGTTAGTCTGGAATGGATTCATTAGTCTGGGTAAAAGCCTCCTCAATCCGTTTCCGCTTATTCCACTGGACAGTTTTAACACATAGGTATATAGGTAAATACGAATTCTAACACAAAGCTAGGGTGTCAGGTACTAAGCAATATATTTTTTTTTTATCCACTACAAGTTAGCCCTTGACTGCGATCTCACCTGATGGTAAGTGATGATGCAGTCTAAGATGGTAGCGGGCTAACCTGTAAGGGGCATGGCAGTTATATTAAACCCATACCCCTATTCGGTTTCTACACGGCATCGTACCGGAACGCTAAATCGCTTGGCGCCACGTGTTTGCCGGTAGAGTGGTAACTAGCTATGGCCGAAACCTCCCACCAGGGAAAATTCGGAAATTATAAATTCCCAAATTGATCCTGCCGGGGATCGAACCCGGGACCTCCGCACGTTAAGCCAACAGCGCTCAACACTGCGCCACGGAGGTGGTCAAAACTTAATAGGAAGCTGACAGAGTAGGGTAGGGCCTAAACAGCGAGTTAGGATTATATGGATAAATTTTAGCACCTTTATGGATGAGTTACTAAACCCCACGGCTAACAAAGTGGAGTCGTCGCAGATGTCGGCGCAGAGCGCAGTCTGGCCGCTGTTGAGCAGTGTGTAGAAGCAGATGGAGGGCAAACACTCCGGGCCCAGTTGCACGCGCTTCGCTGCTTCCCGTAATGCTTTGCCTTTCTCAATCTTGTCATTCTCTTTCCTGGAAATGGAGAATACAGAATATGTACTCAAATGTAAAAGTTTATTCAAACTAAGCAAGTAACATGAAATTAGTTCTAACATCACATACTAAACCCCTATTAAAAATAGTAATTCCTACGCTGCCAAAACAAAAATTATTTCCTTTCTTAAAAATCTTAGCTACGAAAATACTGAACAACTCTTAAAAATTCCACAATAATTCTCGATATTCTATGCTTACTTAAAAAAAAAAAAAATCACTAACATTTTCGCACTTATCACTAGCTTACAAAAGTATATGTACCCCCCCACACACACACACACACACACACACAAACACTCACAAACACACACACATACACATCAAACACACATTCACCACACACCCACACCATAAACACGTCTTAGATAATATAATTGTATTCTATTTGCATGTTAACATAAGCTAATAATAATAAAATTAATTGCAAAAAAATAAACAAATGTGATAGGGAAGGCACTAGCTCCCATAACACAGTTTTTACTTTTTTGGGAGATAGAGGCCAAATTATACAATGTACAAATGTAATTTTTGCAAATAAAGAGATTTATTATTATCGATATATATCTTACTCTCACGCCCGCATACAAAATAAATACATATATGACCAAGAGAGTTATAATAAACTTACGTATATAAATAGAAACAAATAAACTTACACACATAAATACACAAATAAATAGTTGCAGCGGGCGGAGGATTACACCCCGGCAGGGGAGACCAGACGGCCGGGGGTCAGGGGGACAGGTTGAGAAACCGGCGGACTATCCTAGCCGAGTCTAGCAACACCGCCTTCTGCATCCTGGCTGCGAGCGAACTGCCACGGAACCCCAGTCGCCTCAGATGGTGAGCGAGGCTGACTGGGATTAACCCATTCGCAGATATAACGATTGGGATGGTTTCAGTGGACCCCACATGCCACATGGCGGAAACCTCGTGAGCCAGATCGAGATACTTTCGTTTTTTCTCCGTCTCAGCTCTCACAAGGTTCTCGTCATATGGAATGGTGATATCCACCAAAAACACCCGCGACTGTGCCCGGTCCAACAGCACGATGTCAGGCTTATTCGCTAGAATAGTCCTGTCCGTGATGATGGACCGGTCCCAATAGAGCCGGATTCCGTCACGCTCGAGTACAGGCACCGGTGTGTACCTGTAGTACGGCAGCCTCTCATCCAGGAGACCGTACTTCAGAGCAATCTCCTGGTGAAGGATTTTGGCCGCTTGGTTGTGTCTATGCAGATACTCAGTGTTAGCAAGAGCCGAACATCCCGAAAGCACATGTCTGAGTGACTCACCGGGATGGCGACAGGCTCGACAGATGTCGTGAGTGCCATCCTTCAGAATGTACTTTCGGTAGTTCCGCGTCTTAACTACCTGATCCTGTATTGCACAGACAAACCCTTCGGTTTCCCCAAAGAGGTCACCGAAGCGCAGCCATTGCACGGACGCTTTTTTATCGACGTGTGGCTCATTAAGAGCTTTAAAAAAGCGTCCGTGCAACTCCTTCTCCTTCCATACGGTCTCCCGGTCAGAGGTGCCAAGTACCACCGGCGCCTGCCACTCGATTTTGGCTAAGGATAGGGGAGTGAGTCCTTTATCACATTCTATGACCTCTCTATGCATGGGTGACTCCCTCTTCGTCTCGAAGTATGTTCTGAGATTGGCTATCTCCCGGTTATGCATGGTCTTGACGTTTAATACGCCTCGACCACCACATTTCCGGGGGATATACAATCTCATCACAGACGATTTTGGGTGATGCATGCGATAGAGAGTCATAGTCGTGCGGACTTTTCTATCCAGGGCGTCAAGTTCGGTCTGAGTCCATCTGAGCACGCCGAAGGTGTACATGAGAACGGGCATAACCCAGCCGTTATAAGCTCGCACCTTATTGGCGCCTGACAAAAAGCTTTTACAGATTTTTGTCAGACGGCCAAAAAAGGCCTCGCAAACGGACTGTTTCATGTCCGCCTCATTCACTCCTATCGATTGCGACATACCCAGATACCGGTATGATTCAGCTTCGGAGAGGGTCCTAATGCTTGACGGCTCGAGACTAACCTCAGCCGAGTGAGTAACCTGCCCCCTCACCACATGCATGACCGCACACTTGTCCAGCCCAAGCTCCATCCTGATAGAATTACTGAATTCAGTGGTGATATTCAGCAATTCTTGCAGGCGGGTAGCATTGGGTGCCAGTAGTTTGAGGTCATCCATGTAGAAAAGGTGAGGTACTCTTGTCCCTCCCCTCCGAAACTGAAAGCCCGTCCCCGAACTCTCCAGTAGTGAGCTGAGTGGGTTCAGAGATAAGCAAAACCAAAGTGGGCTCAGACAGTCACCCTGGAAGATCCCTCGCCGTATCCTTATCCGGTCATCGGCAGCCGCCAACCGCTCACCGTGGAGACAAAGGATCGTACTCCATTGACCCATGCATTCCCTGAGGAAGTCTCGAACTGTACTATCGACTTTGTACAGTTCAAGGACCCTCAAGAGCAATGAATGGGGCACCGAGTCGAATGCCTTTTTATAATCAATCCAGGCAGCGGAGAAGTTCCGACGGTTGCGTCTGACCAATTGCCCCGCAACGGAGTCGATGAGAAGGAGCTCCTTAGTACCACGGCTACCCCCCCGACATCCGTTCTGAGCCCCAGACATGATGTTATTTTCGTCTACATGACGAGATATCTTAAGGCTCAGAACGGATGTTAGTGTCTTATAGATGGTCGTAAGACACGTAATGGGGCGGTACTTTGCCGGATCAGCGGCATCCGTGGACTTTGGAGCTAGGTGAGTGATCCCAGTAGCGAAAAGGTTCGGGAGCGTCTTCTGCTCGAGAGATTCTTGGAATTGTCGAGCCAAGGTCGCATGACAAACCGAGAAACCCTTAAGCCAGTAGTGATGCAGCCCGTCGGGACCCGGACTTTTCCAGTTCGGGGCCCGCTTTACTGCATCAACTACATCCTCCGTAGAGATGGCTACCGGGTTCATCGGCTCAATTACGGCACATGCTTCCTCTACCGCCGCAATCCAAGGGCCCTCTTCATGCTCAACCTCTCGCGACCACACACTCCGCCAGAAAGCGACGAGGTCTGCCGGGCTCGGCCGTTGAGAGGTAGAACAGACTGCTGGACACTCCAATCTTTTGTAGAACCTTTTCTGATCACTCGAGAAGAGACGATTTTGCTGAAAGCGCTCGACTCTTTCCGAGTATCGTCGTATGCGGTTCCCCCATGCAGCGATTTTCTGCTTCAGGTCGTCGATGCGCTCCGTTAGCTTTTGGGTTATGTCGGGCTGATCCAACCTAACCCCAAGCCCATTGAAGGCAATTCTAACGGAGCGCACAATCCTTGGCCTGGTATTGCCCGACCTGAAGCTTTGCAGTCTGCCAATGAGGCATCTGGCAAGGTTGATACGGCGTTCTATTCTCTTCTTCCAGGCCGGTTCTGCACTGCGCCTTGCAACAGCAGCGCGTCCCGGACCCGGGGTCTTGGCTCCGATAAATCGATGCACGGCTAAAGCCGCACCGAAGAGAATAGAAGCCGTATCATCCAAGCCAGTGCTGCTCGCTAGGTATTGAGGCAGCATTTGGTTGATGGCCTCAATGACATCCCGCGTCGCTACATTCAGCGTGAGGCGGGAGAGCCGCGGACGATTCTCTAGAGGAGCGCTCCGAGTCTCAGAAATCGCCTCTTCTAGAATCCTTCCCATTCGCTCTATATCTAGGGAGACAGTTTCCTCAGCGTCCCCCTCCACAGGCAAATCTTGCGAGATAGTTGCAGCAGTCTCCTCGCGGGCAGGCGCCGCCGCAGAGACTATTTGCTCTATGGCTGGGGTTGTCACTTCAGGAACAGCCCCACGTCGTAATCGTTCGAGCTCGGCAGCGTTAAAGATGTTCGAACGCTGAATATACCGAGCTCGATCTGCCAGGTTTTGTTCCGTGACAGTTAAGGTCGGCTCAAGCAGCAGGAACTCGCGGTACATTGCCGCTCGGTAGCCAGTCCGTCCGGTTTCCCCTCCTGTCGCCCTGTAGTACGCACGCATGACATTCTCGTTCATGAGAGAAGTCCATCTCATGCGGCGTACACCACCAGCGGCGGGCGCCGAAGATGGGGCCCTAGTGGACCCCGTCGGTGCCAAGCCCTCTGGTGGGGATGATGGAATTGTCGGCCGGCCCGATGGAAGTGGCGGCCGACTGATGTGGCTGGCGGCCCGCATGCTGTCACGTCCAGCGCCAGCCCCAGACGCGCCCTGGCGCCCCCCAGGCAGCGACCCTATGTGCGCATTCTCAGTATTCGGTTCCATCATCATAAAAAAGGGGGGGGTGGGGTGAGTGGTAGTTACATCACTCGGGGTCCACTCAGGTCCCCGAGGAGGCTGTTTCGATGGCCAGCTAACCAGCTTTCGGGGAACTTGGATGGTAAGCAGTTCCCCGGATCCCTTAGTCGCCTCTTACGATACACCCACGGGATAGAAAGGGGTGGCAATATTCTTCTCTGCCGTTGCCACACGGCATTTATTATTATTATTATTATTATTATACTATAGGGACAATGACAACTCAATCAAATCAGCAACTCATTGTCAAACTTAAAAACGCACTTCTAGTATGGAAGTTGTATGAAATTCACAGTTGTGACGTCATCAAATTTCTACTTTTTTTAAAATCTATATTTTAAAATGATTATGTGAATTTTAGGTCTTTTGGAAGACCCTCTATTTAATAATCAGTTAGAAATAATTTATTTTTGATATAGGCATCATCCCTATTAAACCAGTTTTATTTCACTCGACCCCATGCAATATAACTACAGCTAACTAAAGTGATGGCTTCTAGAAAATTTTACACTTCTTTTTATTGAATTTGAATTTAATTATCTGCCACTAGGTCATGCCCATCACTAGGTACCTGTATTCATTTTCGACAAAAACTTCAACAGATAAACTCACTTTGATCTTCAATAGCTCACTCGTCATCAAGATGTTAGAAAAATAAATAAAAACACAGGTTTGCTTGAAATTTTTCCTAAATGATTTGATACCTCTAACTAAAATTGATAGCCAGACACATTAAATTAAGTTTTTTATTTTATGTTCGTAGAACTCAAAATCTAAAGCTACATTAACATGATCTAAGAGAGCTATATTTCAAACTGAATTCACTTTTACAACAGAACTGTTTTTACCAAATATCTTATTTTTTAAGGAACGTGTCTGACACGGACATGGTTGGTTGATGCTTTATCACTACAGACCTACGTAATCAACCTCCTTACTATTGTATTAGGAATTGTAAGTAATTTACATAATATGTTCAAGTTCATATCAATTAGTTTTCATTCTTGCAATGTTCTTCAAATATGGCAGACCAGACAGATTTTCAAGGGACATGGTTTTTATTCACACATTAAATGCAACTTACAAATCTGGCAGAGGGATTCTATCATTGGGTGGTGCATTAGGATCTGATTTTGGCTTCTTCATAAATATGTTATCTTTTTTAGCCTTCTTCTTTTTCGGTTTGTCTGGAGTTTCTTCCGCCTCCTCTTCATCTTCAATGGGTGCAGGTAGAATTTGTAAATCAGGCTCTTTTAGCAGTCCATAATATACCTTGGAGCGGTTTTCTGTGTATTCAAAACAGGTACTAAAATTCTCAGAACTTTTAAGATACAAACAAAGTCATCTATAATGCTGATCATTGATCAATTCAGTGAATCAGTCTTACCTTACAGTGTTTATTTAATATATATCAAAAAATAGAGTTAAAAAGAAAATTTATTGATTGTAAACAGATTATTTGATTACAGATTTATTGATTGTATCAAGTTGTTTTGATACAGTATTGTTGGATTTTTAAATTATGCTAATGAACATTTGATCGTGTTTTATTTGAACATAGATTTGATCAGCTTTTCAGAGTCACAAGGCTATTCTAATTAAATGGTAAAGTGTATAAATTATAGTGTAACATATTAGAGGATTTATTTAATAACAAAACTTTTATATTACAACTATTATTATGATGGATTAAGTTTTTTTGATACCCGGGGGAACTCCTCAATTTTTCGGGATAAAAAGTAGCCTATGTCCTTCCCTAGGATGTAATCTACAGCTATACCAAATTTCATCAAAATCGGTTGAGTAGTTATGCCGTGAAAGCGTTGCTATGCTTTCACGGCATACAGACACACAGCAGACAGACAGACACACTTTTGCATTTATAATATTAGTATGGATAGTATGGATTACAACACTTACCATTTCGGGAAGCTTCCCCAAGGAGCCCTCCAAGAGTAGCCTTGACTTGGGCTTGTGTCCTGCCAGGTCCATCACACACATCAATCTGTATGTGGTTTTTAATTATATTTATGATGATTGGAGAACTCTTTTGTTCGTGTAGGTACCTTTTCAGCTGTGATGAAGCATCTCTTGAAAGCTGAACTTGAAATTTATTTGAACTGCAATAATGATTTTATACACTTGGTTCATTAAGAAGCTTGATTACTTTGTCAATTTATAAGATGCCCGCGACTTCGTCCGCGTGGATTGAGTTTATAACTCCTTAATTTTCCGGGATACAATCTAGCTCTATACCAAATTTCATCAAATTCGGTTATAAAGATGGGCCGAAAGGATAGCAGACAGACAGACAGACACTTTCATTTCATTTCATTTATTAAATCGTTTGACTGTTACATAGTTGAAGATCTTAAAATAATTTTACATAGTAGGAACAATCTACCTCTAACAGGCATACGATATAACATTATGCTTAAATTTAACATAAAGTCAATTATTTATAACATTTGATTCAGACAATTCATAATATTCCAATTAAATATTTATATAATTAATTTAATATAATTTCGCATTTATAATATTAGTTTTCATAATATTAGTATGGATATAAAAGTAGATTTTCTAATTTTAGAGATTTTGCCTCACAATTCAATATCTCAGGGCTATCCTGGGATTGGAAATAAGGGACAGGATCAGATTCTGTAGTCACCATGTTTTTATATTTCATACATCCTAACATTACACTTAATTGTGATTATATGTGATTGTAAGATTAATTAAGTAAATACTGAATATTCGTTAAGTTCACCTGTATATTTCAGCAAGTTCATTGCCCTTAACCTGATCTTTATTTTTAATAGCACACAATCGTTTTAAATCCTCTTGATAGTATTCCTCTTGTTCGGGGCCAAACTTTTCCAAGAACTTGAAAGCATGCTCAGTATGATCATATAATATAAGTATTAGGTACATGTGAACAAATACTGGATACAGTAGAGTCGATAATTCATACTAGAACAAATATTATTAAATATTAACATATTCAATTGCCACTTTTCAATGCAGTTACTTGGATTCATGGGCCGTACTGCAGCAATCACTATAGCAAGTGACCAGACTCTTTTTGCTAGCTATATTTATATATTAATGTAAGTATGCATATTGTAAACAGTCAATGAGGCCAATTCTGTTGAACTAAACTAATTAAAACAACAGCTCTATTTTTATTGCTAACCCTTTCATAATACTCCCGAAAAGGGGAAAAGGGCAGCACTAGATTTAGAGATGTCATTTTAGTTTAGTTTAGAGATTGTGTTAAACAGAATTGGCCACAATATATTTGCTATTTTTGTTCTGTAAATAATAAAATTAGCTAATCAATCATAATAACCATCTTTCCAAACCGGTGGTAGAGTCTTAACATTTCATAAGTGACACAACTTGTCCTACGTCAAATAAATAAATCATTTATTTTAACATAGGAAAGCTAGTCAGTCTACAGGTGCTTGCTAGATTTGGGTGCTTATCCCTTTTTGAGGATATAAACACAAGTCAGAGTATCTAACATTCGAAAGATTAAAGTACCTACTGTACTACATCTGTGACTGCATCACTCAGATTCACATTCACAGATAGCTTTCTCTACTAGTCTCATGCATCTTCCGTGCAACTTTAGTAGAGATATGTTGTTTGTAGGAAATGAAACAGAAAAAAAAAATTGAAAGCATATTACCTTATACAGGTCTAATGAATTTTCCACAAATTTCTTCAGGCTATCATAAGCAAACTCATAGCTGTACGGATCACTCTCAGTATGATGCGCAGTAAGTATACTTGCAAGTTCAACCTCGGGTAAATCTAGATTTTCATATTCAACATCGCCTAAATTGGCTTCTTTCCTCAAAATATCTTCGGTGCCCTAAATAAAAAAAAAGTTTTGGGACTTACTCGAATTTTAATGTGGAAATGAAAGTTTAAACTATTTTAACAAAAATAAAACAAACACTTGCCTTCAAATTATATTTCCGTAATAGTTGCAGGACAGCTAGTAGGGGAGTAGATTTCTCCCCCATTTCGATCTTTCTATTGATAAATTAAGCAGTGTGCTGTGTGATTTTAAAGCTGTGAGGTTTTAAATAATAGAAATAATTAGAATAAATTATTGTTGTCCTTTTTCGGTGTTTTTTTCTAGTGGACAGTGGTCGCCGGTCGGTGTCAGAGACTGGTCAGCCGTCAGAGGCTAGCACTGCAGCCGAGCGATAGCGATCGGCTATAAATTGTCGCAATCATTAAAGGACTGCATCAATGTCAAAACATGGTTTTGGCTTCACGTATCACTGCGACTGTCCATAAAGGATCGTTGAGGACATGGAGGAAGGAATTACGACTGCCGTCTAAGGAGGTAGGACTAAAATAAAAACTAAGAATACTATATTTTATCCAATTTCTGTTTATTACCATCACGTAAGTGTGAGTGAAACAAAATATCGCTGTTTGTGTCTATTCGATTAGCAACTGGTCACAAGGTTCAGATTGTCAAATTATATCTTTTATCTTTTAATACTGTCAAATTCAAAATACCCTATTCTTGTACGAATAATACGGGTCGATAACTGTACACATAATTTTGTTGCTTAGTATTTGTTTGTTTACATTCGAGGTTACAGAAAAGATTTTTAAGAATTTCTTTATTTAAAGTAAATTTCTAAGGTGCATAAAGCTCTAAAATCAAAGCCAAGTGTCCACAAAAAATGTATTGTGCCTTTGAGGGACGTAAATCCAATAGTTTAAGAAAATAAAATGATACAGAATCTGTCGGGTTTCATCGGTGAGTTTTGGCAATGGTTCTTGTTTAAGACTAAGGATTTTACTAGTAAATAGGTAAGCAAAGGTAAGAAAAAGTAAATAAATATGTTTAAGTACTCAATTACATACTTATTTAATAATAATAATGATATTTCGCCAAAACGCTTTTAGGTTACTAGTGCTGTGAAATAGATTATTGATAATTATTGCACTAGTACGTACATACGAGTATTATGTACTCTCTAATCTCTATGTTGTAGATTTCCTTAAAAATGAACTAATAAAAAGGAAATGGATAGAAATGATAAAAAGACCTAATAGGATACCGCGGCATAACAGTCGTATTTGCTCAAAACTGACCCGGTGAACTTCGTACCGCCAACTTATCTATAAGAATAAAACAAATAAACTATCCTATCTTTTAAGTTAGACCAAATTACAGATAGTTACGAAGTTTGATCAAAATCGGTTCAGTAGTTTCAGGGTTTATCCCGAACATACCTACATCGTGACACGAGATTTTTATATACTTACATAAGATCGGATATTATATTGTACCAATTTTTACCCGACTACGACAAAGCCCAAAGGAAGGGTTCTGGAGTATGATTTTAGCTGTCGATGGTATTTAGCTATTTACGAATGTTCCTCCGTTACACCTTCATGAAGCAATCATAATCAAATAATTACGAAAGTTGGTGGTATTCTCTAAAATTGATTTGGTGTAACGATCGCAATGGCTTCCACTCTCCCGCTAAAGGTTAAAATGCATTAATACACCAAGAACGCCGTAAGTGCAGCCAATCAGAGGTCATCACGATTGTTACACTGATGCAATAATTTTTAGATAATACGAGTTTTTCTAATTAGAATTCTTTTTCTAATTTTTTTCTAAAACATTAGATATTTGCGGTATTATACTGTCATCATTTCATTTTGAAATGGGATATTTGGAAGACGATATTTTGGGCAAATTATATTCTTTGTACATGTAGTATGTAAATAAAATAAAATATATTGAAACTTACTAACTAAACTGCATTTTAATCAATAACCCCGTGCGTAATTAGTATAAGGAGTGTGGTGCCAACCACGTAAAGATTTTTTTTAGTTTTAATTAATTTAGTAACTAGTAATATAGTTAAAATTTTACCTTCTTTTATAAATTATTTAGTTGCTATTTGTCGCGACGTTCGATCGCGAAAGAAGGTAAAATAAACTACAAATATAATACTAAATACATTATTAGATGTACTCTTAATTATTATACTTGTCAAATATTCAATGGTCAAAATGATTAGAGTCTAGAGCCGTAAAAATTTAAATCTGTGTCTGTTTCAAAGACACAAGTATACCTAGTCTATGGTCTTTATGCGAATAATATTCTTGTATAACATCAGGCGGCCATTTTCCCAACCACTGCCGCCGGTGAACATCTTGGAACGCTGCCTCTTTGCTTCACGTGCTAAACCCATTGGTGAGTGCTTGATATATAGTTATTTACGCCAATTATTGACTATTCACTAATAATTACATGTGGATAAACTGTATTACGTGTCTAATGAAATTACTAGATAATCATTTAAATGTAGTTTGCTTGAGGGTACTATTGTGTACTCTATAGGAAGCAAACTCGTGGCCACGCGTTTGTTAGATAGAAATGATGATGGATGCGGCGGGGGTCTCATAAAGCACTAAAGACAGCAGATATGCTGAGACGCAACCCTGCCCCGGCATGGGACGCCATGCCGCAAAATTGCGCGGCGTGGGTCCCAATAAACATTAAACGACAGCAGAGAGCTGAGGGTTGCGTCTACTCGGCCTGAGACGTGACTCTCATGGAATTAACTAGCAGATATGCTAAGACGTAGCCCTGCCCCGGTGTGGGACGCCATGCCGCAAAATCACGCGGCGTGGGTCCCAGGATCGCTGAGGGTTACGTCTACCTGGCTGGAGACTTTGCGCCGCGTAATACCAAAGTTTAATGATAGGTTAAACCGCACCACCTCCGTGCCAGCACCGTGATGCTGGCAGCGGGGGTACCGCAGTTTAACATATTCCCTTTCGGACTGAGAATACCGAAAGGTGGTGACTTCCCGTGTGTTGTCATCAGGGCACTTAGAGATGATAGGTTTAGACGTAGTACCTCCGTTGCCAACACTGTAACGCTGGCAGCGGGGGTATGAATAGGGCTGGCCGGGCGGACGTTGTCACGTCGACAACGTCTGCCCGGTTCAACTTTTGGGTTACAGAAAGCACGGGTCAATTAGGAGGTATGAGACCAGTCTAACAGATATACTAAAGCGAAGCAGATAGACGGATCAGATCAGATCGATGATACTCTACAAGCAGCTAGACATTCAGGATTCATGTGAGTGCATAAGCAATTATTCACAGTTATATACACTTGACGACTCGTCCATTGACCCCACATGAGTACATATAATATGGGACGTTTCGCCACATGGTGGAGATACATGCTGGGATATGAGATCCACTTGGTGATACACAGCTTTCAGTAAGATTCTATCTATTTATCTAATTGTTCAATAAGGAACAAAGTCAGGGGACAATATTATAATAATAGAAACTAACTGTGAATTCTTGTTTTTGTACAAACATGTTCTGATAATTACATTGCTTGTTAACATTTAGGTTAAAGGAATTGCTTTAACCGCTAAACGATACAGATGCAAAGTTATTTTGAGTTTATCCATTTATGAGTTCAATATTGCAGTGATTGGCTATACTATAATCGCATGAAGACACATTGGTTATTATTGTGTTTTAAGAACTTGTGTATTGTTGTATGCAGAGTTTAACAATCATAGTATGTTCACTGTGTATAGGCACTTACCGCTTTGACTGGGCACATAGTACCTACCTATTATTTTGAAAGGGTACACATACAGCTATGCTTATGAATTTGGAATTTATGATTGATACATGCTGGGTATGTGTTTTATGACGGCTAAAGGCGCTTTGAATATTTGGCATTATATTTATACTCTAGAACAGACCATGAAAGAAAACAACATTACTGTGGATCGCAGTGAAGATAGGTAACTTTGTACATGTGGTATGACAAGTGTAGTGCGTTCAATAATAAAGTGATCAATTATTAAAATAACAGTTCAACCGACTTATGATAACAGTGAATAACAAATTAAAAGTTAAATTAAATAAATTAAAGCTGGGAAGTGATTAAATTCCTTGAATTGAATATTCTAACGTTGGGTTATGTACAGATAGATACCTACAAATAGTTTTCTGTTTGTGAACATAGTGAGTGATACTATCAATGTAGGTACTTAAGATTCTATTGCTTTCCGAACCGGTGGTGAAGTTAAGACATTATATGTTATTTGTGTTGTTATTGTTGTCTGAAGACACCTGTGTTGTGCGTAATAGACAGAACGAGATTAATGGAACTTATAGTAAAGTGACTTGTTATTTTATAAAAGAAATATACATTTAATGTGATAATTAATTCATTATTCAGAAGTTTATTACAGTATTGTTTATTTGCAAGACTTTAATTTTAAATTGATTAAATATTTATATATATATTAAAAAAAAAAAAAAAAAAAAAAAAAAAAAAAAAAAAAAAAAAAAAAAAAAAATTTGGTTTCTATTCCTTCACAACAACGATCGTGATACGAACACGCTAGTTACACTACATCTGAGTTTTGAGATTGAACGTTAAGTTAGGAAATTTTATTATTGATATACCGCTGATGATTTAATTAAAGCAATTACTTTTATTTAATTGAATTTATACTTCAATTACAATGACATAAATTCCTAGAGATGTATAATTTGCATCCTTATTTTACAACTAATATATTTAGTTTAGTTAAATTCTTAATGTTTTTACTCAACTTAAGGCGAAGTAATAATATAACTATGGCACATACTTTAGGTATGCGAATCAGCAAACATAATTCAATATTAAAATTGCTAGCTACTGATGATAACAGATGATGTCGAGTGAATCACTGACATTACTATGAAGATTTTAAAATCTTTACTAAGCAGTGCATAATTTATTCATAGAAAATTCCTGACAACACATTGCATGTGGACCAGACGTCTATTTGAGGACTCTCGTTGAATGTTGAGATATTAGTAGAAATATCGGGTACCTGCGAGCAAAATGGATCAAAGTTTATTATCCATGTTACATCTGATGAAATCCAAATTACAAACTTTGATAACCGATGCGTCTCGAATGAAGAAAACTCTTGATGATACTACTGATGAGTCTCTAACGGTTTTGCAAGAAGCAGAAATTATTTCTTCGAAACTACAAGCTTTATTGAATAGATTGAGTTCGGAACTAACAAACTACTTTCGTTTAAGTAACGATCCTGCACCAGATGATATATCCGAAATTTCTACGATACAATTAGAAGCCGAAGATATACTATGCGAACTGAACGTTAGAATTAAAAGAAGAACAACAGTAGTAGAGTACAGAACTCAAGACAGCAGAGCTACGAGTACTAATCAAAATTTAAGCAGCAGATTACCTAAGCTAGATCTACCTGAATTCGATGGAGATATTCTCAATTGGTCAACCTTCTGGGACCAGTTCAGTTCGAACATAGATAAACGAAATTTAACTGAAGTTGATAAATTATTATATCTAAAGGCCTCATTAAAAGGAGAGGCAAAGAAAGTTATCGAAGGTCTGGAAACAACAAATAAAAATTACAGCATTGCTTTAGCAACATTGAAAAACCGATATGGGAAAGAAAATCATATCATTGATGCACATTATGCCGCTTTATATCGAATTAAAGCCTCAACCGAAATGAATATTCAGGATGTAAGACACACGCTCAACGAAATAGAAAGACATCTTAGAGTGCTCAAGTCTCTTGGTGAAGACATTAATCACAACCACCTACGTTTTCTTATCATGGAGAAATTTCCGAAAGAAATTATTTATGAATTAAAAATGAAAATAAGTACCGAATCTATCGAAGAGATAAGAAAATATCTGGAAGCTATTATTTCCGCTAGAGAAGATGCGGATAGAGTCGTTCAAGGATATCCAAAGGAAAACTACACCACTCAGACTCTTTATACATCTGATAATCACTATGAAAGAAAACCTCAGAGGACGACACAGAACTACAAAAGGAAGAATATAAAGAAACCAGCACATAACTTCCAGAATAAAAGACAAAAATTAATTGCCGATCGTAATGTAGAACTAAAGAAACAATCAAAGAGAGAAACATGGAGTCAAAAGAAGAACGATGAAGTGCGTCGTAACAATTACAAGAATAGACCATGTATTTTCTGCGGTGGAAATCACTTTAATGATGTGTGCAAAACTTATCGAACCCTAGATGAGAGGAAAAGAAGATTAAAAGGACGTTGCTACAAATGCCTCTCTGAAGATCATTTTTCTACGAAGTGTGATAGAATGGTATATTGCACACATTGTAATGGAGAAAACCAACACAATCGAGCACTTTGTCCAACAACGTCCACCAACACAGCTAAACCAACTAACACCTTATGACTATCAAATCCTAAAGGCACTACTATACTTCAAACAGCAGTGGTTAACGTTAGAAACGAGGAAAATGATCATGTGGAAATGAAATGCCGTATATTGATGGACTCTGGTAGTCAGCGCACTTATATAACACAAGTAGTCGCAAAGAAATTAAACCTTCCAATGGAAGAAGAGATCACGCTTTCAGTATTCACTTTTGGATCAAAGACTCCTCGAATAATAGATAGTCCTATAGTAAAAATAAAACTTTTGACAAAAAATAAAGAAACTTTATTACTTCATGCTAACGTTGTACCATATATATCAAAAAATGTACCATATCCTGATATTGAACTAGGACGCTGGAAAAATAAAGCTATTCTGGCCGACGATGGATCTCTGTCGTCCAGGGTAGATATTTTGATTGGAAATGATTACTATTATAGTATTATGACTTCTGAGAAGATGAAGATTAAAGAAAACTTGTATTTGGTGAATTCGAGTTTAGGATGGATCTTATCGGGAGAAACTAATTTAGAGCCTGTTGATGAATTATCCGTAATCACTTACTTTACATCTTGCGCAGAGTCGAAACTTATTAAACCAGATTTACCTTTGGACAACGGAGATATTAAAGCATTATGGGATTTAGAATCCATAGGAATTACCGATTCACCTAAAATTAGTGCTGATGAGGAAGCAATTAAAAATTTCAACGAAAACACAAAGATTATTGATAATAGATATACGGTATCTTGGCCGTGGATAGAATATCCTCCATCTCTGCCAACGAACTATGGATTAGCATTTGGTCGATTAACTTCATTATTAAAACGCTTAGATTCAAACGCTCTATTGGAATACGATAAAACTTTAAAGGAACAAATTGATAAAGGTATTATAGAAATTGTATCGAAGCATACTAATACAGAAGAGCATCCAGTTCATTACCTACCACATCACGGTGTTTATCAAAAGGGAAAATCTACAAGAATCGTTTACGATGCTTCAGCTAAGATAAAGGATAACAAAAGTCTGAATGAATGTTTATATTGTGGACCAATGATGTTAGAGGATCTAACTGGATTATTATTACGATTTAGATTCTACCAAATAGGAATATCAGCAGATGTAGAAAAGGCTTTTCTACAGATCGCACTTCACGATAAAGATAGAGACGTGACTAGATTCCTATGGATAAAGGACCCGACAAAACCACCATCAGAAGATAACATCATTCATATGAGATTTTGTCGCGTACCATTTGGAGTGATAAGCAGTCCATTTTTATTAAATGCCACAATAAAACTTCACTTAACTAACAATGATAAACCGAAAGTCAGAGATACTGCCAACAGTATTTACGTTGATAACTTAGTAACTGGTACTTCATCTATCAGAGAAGCTTTAGAATTATACAAGGATTCTAAGGAGGCATTCCAACAGATATCTATGAATCTGAGAGAATGGAATTCAAATTCCAGCGAATTCATGGCACAGATTCCAGATGCGACGAACGATAAATGTGTCAAAGTACTAGGTTTAGATTGGAATTTAAAGGAAGATTCACTTCAATTAAGACTTAATATTGATTCTAACGCAAACAATAAACGAGAAGTATTAAAGGTCATTGCTTCTATTTACGATCCATGTGGATTCGTCACACCGTACGTTTTACCCGCTAAACTATTTCTCCAAGAACTTTGGAAAACCAAAACCAAATGGGATACAGTTTTTTCGGCACAAATGGCCGAAGAATGGCTAATAATACGTAAACAACTAGATGAAATTAGAGAAATATCAATACCTAGATGCTACATAACAAATGCACAAGATGCTAATTACCAATTACACTGTTTTACGGACGCATCTCTTAAAGCTTATGCTGCAGTAGTATACATTGTGAATGGCAATAAGTCAAGCTTGGTTATTGGTAAATCACGTCTTGTACCTGTAAAGGATCAAGAGAATTTAAAGATTCCGCGACTAGAATTACTAGGAGTACTTATTGGAAGTCGTCTCATGAAGTTCGCACTAGATTTTCTTCCTGTGAAAATTAAACAACAAATTCTTTGGACTGATAGTCAAATCGTAATTGAATGGTGCAAATCTTCTAAACTACTACCACCATTCGTGTCTAGAAGAATACAAGAGATTAGACGTAACAAAGAATTAATCATAAGATATGTTCCATCTCAACTAAACTCAGCAGACGTAGCGACAAGATCATCTAACTCGTCCGAAGATAAAGAGAAGTGGTTACTCGGACCACAATTCTTGTCGCAAAAATCTGAGACATGGCCTAGAGTAGGAGAAAATTCTTGTACTTCATCTCTGTTGTTGCGGGAGGATCTTCCGAACGAAGCAGAAGATAATGAAGCGGAAGAAATGGATACGACGACTCCTATAAACAGCGATAAAGAAAAGGATAAAATTAATAACGTAGATCAAATAAACGAAAATATAAATTTAGAAACTAATTTAGAAGAAATAAAGAAAGTACAAAATGAATACTTCAAAGATGAAATTGAAGGAAAAGAGACACACTTGAGTAGGAACTTAGGACTATTTCGTGACATTGACGGCATACTAAGATGTAAAGGAAGAATGAAAAACACAAATTGGTCTTTTGACAAGAGATATCCTATTTTACTACCCAAGGACTCTGAATTAACTAATAAGATAATTACAGATATACATAACAAAAACTACCACGTCGGTGTTAATCATACACTTAGTATCATCCGCGAATTATATTGGATTCCACAAGGCAAAAGACAAATACAGAAATCGCTGAAGAAATGTTCAACATGTGTCAAACATGGAGGAGGACCTTACAAGTTACCACCGACACCGGCATTACCTCCAGAAAGAGTCAATTACAGTTCACCGTTTACCTTCACGGGTGTAGATTACCTCGGACCAGTTTTGGTAAACAGTGGAAGGGGCACAGAAAAAAGATGGATTTGTTTATATACTTGCTTAGCAGTTCGAGCTATACATTTGGAAGTTGTCCAAGATCTATCAGCGGAAGAAGGCCTTAGAGCTTTGAGAAGAATGATAGCTACAAGAGGAACTCCAACGCTGATGACCTCAGACAATGCGTTACACTTCAAACTGATGTCAGAAATCTTAGCACAACCCTACTGCATAGAGAATAAAATTCGCTGGAGGTTCATACCAGCCTTAGCACCGTGGTCAGGCGGTTTCTATGAAAGATTAATGGGAATAGTAAAGCATTGTATGAAAAGAACATTACAGAAACATTTTCTTAAAGATTGCGAATTGTCAACGGTAATAAAGGAAATTGAAGCCGTGATAAATACACGACCTCTAACTTGCGTAGATACCGAGTTGGATCATGTACTAAAACCAGCGGATTTCTTGACTGTAGGAAAATGCATAACTGTCGAACCTGCTCGCGAACAAGATTTAGTACAGGGAACGACTACGAAGAAGGAGCTTGTTAAGGGTTGGAGAAGAGCTCTTAAAATTCAAGAAGAATTCAAGGAAATGTTTTCCAACCGTTACCTTCTCAGTCTTCGCGAAAGGTATTGGAATTCACATAAAGAACCAAGAGTAACTTCAAGACTTGAACCTCAAGAAGGACAAGTAGTCCAAATTAAAGGAGACCATCCTAACCGAGAGGGTTGGCGTGTTGGCAAGATAGTAAAACTTATACGAGGAAAAGATGGACTCTGCAGAGTTGCTAAAATTAAAATAGGGAACGCTGAGTTCACTAGATCGATTTCTCATCTATACCCACTCGAAATGGAAGAAGATGGATTTAGTGCAACAGTGGAAAAACCTAAACCAAACTATAGTTATATACCTTCTACACCAACAATTGCAGATTCTCAAGAAGAAGAAATAAATAATACCAGTAATGAGATACCTAGTATTGAAAGTAATATAACCGATAGAGAACTCAATGAAACGGTACAAATAGAAAATGATGAGTCGAGACAAGAAACTATCCCGATGGAAGATGAGCCTACTTTAGAAATTGAGAACAACATTCCGCCTGAAGAGTCAAGACCCCAAAGGAAAGCAGCCGTCAGGGCTCTCGAGAAAATCAAGGAATGGACCCAGAATTTGACCACATTATTGTAATCCCTGTTGTTGGGGAGTGTCGCGACGTTCGATCGCGAAAGAAGGTAAAATAAACTACAAATATAATACTAAATACATTATTAGATGTACTCTTAATTATTATACTTGTCAAATATTCAATGGTCAAAATGATTAGAGTCTAGAGCCGTAAAAATTTAAATCTGTGTCTGTTTCAAAGACACAAGTATACCTAGTCTATGGTCTTTATGCGAATAATATTCTTGTATAACATCAGGCGGCCATTTTCCCAACCACTGCCGCCGGTGAACATCTTGGAACGCTGCCTCTTTGCTTCACGTGCTAAACCCATTGGTGAGTGCTTGATATATAGTTATTTACGCCAATTATTGACTATTCACTAATAATTACATGTGGATAAACTGTATTACGTGTCTAATGAAATTACTAGATAATCATTTAAATGTAGTTTGCTTGAGGGTACTATTGTGTACTCTATAGGAAGCAAACTCGTGGCCACGCGTTTGTTAGATAGAAATGATGATGGATGCGGCGGGGGTCTCATAAAGCACTAAAGACAGCAGATATGCTGAGACGCAACCCTGCCCCGGCATGGGACGCCATGCCGCAAAATTGCGCGGCGTGGGTCCCAATAAACATTAAACGACAGCAGAGAGCTGAGGGTTGCGTCTACTCGGCCTGAGACGTGACTCTCATGGAATTAACTAGCAGATATGCTAAGACGTAGCCCTGCCCCGGTGTGGGACGCCATGCCGCAAAATCACGCGGCGTGGGTCCCAGGATCGCTGAGGGTTACGTCTACCTGGCTGGAGACTTTGCGCCGCGTAATACCAAAGTTTAATGATAGGTTAAACCGCACCACCTCCGTGCCAGCACCGTGATGCTGGCAGCGGGGGTACCGCAGTTTAACATATTCCCTTTCGGACTGAGAATACCGAAAGGTGGTGACTTCCCGTGTGTTGTCATCAGGGCACTTAGAGATGATAGGTTTAGACGTAGTACCTCCGTTGCCAACACTGTAACGCTGGCAGCGGGGGTATGAATAGGGCTGGCCGGGCGGACGTTGTCACGTCGACAACGTCTGCCCGGTTCAACTTTTGGGTTACAGAAAGCACGGGTCAATTAGGAGGTATGAGACCAGTCTAACAGATATACTAAAGCGAAGCAGATAGACGGATCAGATCAGATCGATGATACTCTACAAGCAGCTAGACATTCAGGATTCATGTGAGTGCATAAGCAATTATTCACAGTTATATACACTTGACGACTCGTCCATTGACCCCACATGAGTACATATAATATGGGACGTTTCGCCACACTATTTGGGTTTAAATAAGGTTATTTATTATTATTTTTAGTATTAAATAAATAAATAACAAGAAATTTGTAATCAATAAATGTACTACTTTGATTTCAGTAAAGTAGTTAATTATTAAAACTAATCTGTCGTACTATGCGGGCTAGTTCGGGTTGCTAGATTCAAGAAAATTTTGCGACAGTGGCGCCCCTATTTATTTCACGACTTTTTTGCCAAGCTATAGTACCTATGATGGCTTGTATATTTTATAATTATTGTTAAAATCTGTCATCACCTATCCCGAAGGAACCCTATAATTTTTGGGATAAAAATATTCTCTAAGTTAGGTATCCCAGGGCAGAAAAGTATGTCAAGTTGCAATCAATCCATATTGCAACTTGATAGTAAGTATTTACTGGTTTGAACGTGATCGGCTAACAGGCAGCCAAAAATAAAAAGTAACTGTATGGATACTGTTTTAGGCTCTTTATGGATACTAAAGCATTCTCTATTTTAAGATTGTTTTATACAAAAATCATCATTTATATTTCACAGATTACGTATGTTAGACAATAATATAAACGACTGCCACCCATCACTAGGAAAATCCTACCTAGTGACAAACTAAAAACACAATCTTACTTCTATAGTCTTCATTATTCTATGGTTGAGGACAAAAAAATGTTTTGACATTGATAAGACTTTTGAAGTAAGATGTCGTTTAAGGACCATGACAAACGTGACGTCAAACTAGGCTTTCATTGATACATGGGTGGGAGGTGTTTCTAACGGTGACATTTATGGTGTCCATTAATCGTTTTACGACTCTTTAATATCTAAAATAAATATAATATAAGGATTAAAAAGCTCGAATAGATTGTTTGATAGGTAAAAATAGAAAATACTATTATTTCAAGCAAGTAGGTATGCTATATTGGAATGGCTTCAAAATGTTATTTAATTTCAGACATTCTATTGACAATTTACCTATATATAGGTAGGTATATTTTATTAGGTATACCGTATGTCTAGCTAATAAAATATTCTCATTCGCAGTATTGCCAACTCACGCTATTAAAAAAAATATAAAAATTGTACGACCAAATAGATACCAATGCTATTCATTACTATTAAGACGTAATAATATTACATCCATACTAATATTATAAATGCGAAAGTGTGTCTGTCTGCCTGTCTGTCTGCTACGCTTTCATGGTTCGTCTGTTCAACCAATTTTGGGGAAATTTGGTACAGGGGTAGGTTGTATCCCGGGGAAGGACATAGGCTAGTTTTACCGGAAAATTAAAAAGTTCCCGCGGGAATTAAAAAATCTTAATCCACGCGGGCGAAGTCGCGGGAATCATCTAGTTATTTATAATTAAAATTAACGGTAAAAAATAATTAAGTTATGTAGGTACCTAGTACCTACATAGTACAACTTTATGTACTACTTTTTTTTAAACCTTTATTGAAAACATTACAATAGAACTTAAAGCTAGAAACATGCCCGCGTGGAATGGTGGCAAGAATGCTGGCTACATTAGTTCCTCGTTGGACACCCAGGCTGATCCTTTGCGCATTATATATTATACTTAATCTGTGATTAAAATGAAAATATCCATAAACAATTTCGGTATCTTGAGATATCTCTAGCTTATGGTATCTTTGATTGCATCGTAAACAGAAAATCTACTAACTTAGGCGCATCGCTTCTTATATTATAGTATTTTGTATTATATTTATTAAAAAACAAAGCCAATTATTAAATAGAAAATCACAAGAAACCACAGACTCGAAAATATAACTTAGTTGAATAGGTAATGCAGTTAAATTTGGAAGACTGTTATATCTACTTAAATTGCTAGATTACCACATGATTACCATAGACATTCAAATTAGTCGGATTATAAATAGGTCTGCACTACCAAAATATCGATATTCAGAGTTCGTGACTAGTAATCTGTGGTTAGCGTCCCATTGCTACACTCCTGAAAAAGCTTACGTGAAGCCGGCTTTAAGGACTGTAACAATGGATATCCTTTAGGACATTTTTGGATGTGATATTGCGACAATTTATAGCCGATCGCTCTAGATTAGTAAAGAATACTGAATACTGAAGAATACTCATGGATGTAATAAGTACTTAACTTATTGTACGTAAGTACTTATTACATCCATGAGAATACTACGTATTGTCAGAGACTAATAGGTCGGTCTAACTCGTAGACTGAGTAAGATATATAGACGCCGCCATATCTCCTTTTCACTCCCACATGAAAGAGATGCAGTGTTGGGATGTTACACAAGATAGAATGAGAAAAAAATATGTGTTTTTCTCTCCCTTTCTGCGTGTCACGGATTTTGTGCCTATTGCATACAAACAAACCATTTAATGTGCCAGTGACGTTTGTATGACGTTTGGGAGGTGTTTCATAGTATTACCTAACCCTTTCGGTTACAGGCTGACCCTGATTCTAGAGGTTCCTTCTTCTATGGTCTAAATATACATCTTACTTGGGTGTATCAGTGTTTGTTGTCAAATGTCTGTGAATGTCAGTTTTGGTTGGTTGTCTGTGGTTGTTACTTGCACCGGTCTGCGCTCTCTGAGGGTCTGCGGCACAGGTCTGCGGTCACTTGTCAGAGATAAGTGAGTTAAGCGCATAGAAATAGTTATTACAACTAGAAGGATCACATAAGTGTTTTTGTTAAACAAATTCACACCTTTTTCCTTAAATAATAAAGTTCAATTTAGATTACCTTTTAAGGAATTTCGGTCTCGACAAGGACTCACTTTTTCTTCGCGCGTCTCGTTCACTCTCGTGTTCACTATTGTGTCTCGTTCAATTAATAATAATTATGGTGTCATGCCAGTGTAGCGGTAAGAAAGAGACAACGCCCCTTAATATTAGCTCTCTTTCGGCTCGCGTTTCGTGCGTTAGTGATCCTTCTAGTTGTATGAATATACATACTATTTCTATGGTTAAGCGACTTATCTTGCTCTGTCTATGGTAACGACTCTGTGGTTGTCACAGAGTATGTTATCTACTCAGACGTGAGTCAGACTCAGATCGTAACACAGAATATAGTGGGAACAAAGCGTCGCTAGTTTATTTGAAAATTATAATTATAAAAACAAAAATAGTGTATGTGTGCAATTCACACACGGCAGAAGTGAAACTTCACAAAAGTAGCCTACCAGCATATATAGCCGTCTCTATCCCCTAAAGACGGCTATGCTACGAGAGAATGAGATAAATTTAACTTGTATTCTATCTCATTCTCTCGCAGGCTAAATCCTATTATGAATATCTTTCTCTTTTTGGTGTCGCTTTCTCGTTTCATCGAATTTTTAAATCACAACGATTCTTAAGAAGTTCACTTCAAAACTAAATAAACAGGCATTCATATTAGTTCGAATCGTGTTCCAATTTGGGCAACCAGGCCACAGAACTAAACCGGATCACAGAGTTAATATGTCTGTGGGCCGGATAAGTTGAGACATATAAGATCTAAGACCACTATAACGCATCGTAGTGGACGGAGTTTCTAAAAGAGATAAAATTAATTACGAATGTACTAGATAGGTATTCCGTATTAGACCTTTTGTCGTAAGAAGAACGGTGTCGGTCATGCGTACATCGTTTAAAATAAATAAAAATCACAGATAAAAATCAAATATCAAGCACAGACATTTACTTTGATTATGTATATAGGAGAGGATATGTTGCATTATACTCAAATAGCTATACGATGCATTTTGTTAACAAAACATGTAAAACTATGTTTTGACTTTTCTTACTTAATGAAAGCTACGTTATTAACAGAGTACCTAACGAGACAGGTATATTATGTTATTGCGTGAACGTGTCGCGCAATAATTGTCATAGGACATCATCACATTTAGCTATTGAAGCCAATTTTTGGTTGCATATAAATGGCATCTGTTGTGCTTCCGGTGTTTCAGATGTGATTAATTTGTAAATATAAACCTGTTTTGTGAATATTTTCATGTGTTTTGCGGTTTTTTTATGTAATCAACTATGGTGAAGTGCTCAGTTGTGGGATGTAATAATAAAACTAAAGTAAAACAGCCAGGAATTTCATTTCATAAGTGAGAAACAAAGTCGTCTAGTTTTTCTTTTTGTGGCGAGTATTTTGAGTTATTTCGACTAATTATAGCTTAGCTTCTTCTTTACTGAATCCAAAACAAGGACAATTATCAAAAAATCAAAGGAAATTTAGATGTCTGTGGCATCAAGGTATGTACTAATTTCCTTTCACTAATATTCTACCTTTATGGTTTACTTTGATTTTGTATATAGGAGAGAATATGAAATATCAAATTAAATTTGAAACTTCCGGTCACATAAAAATGGCGTTATGGGCGGAGCCTAAGCGAGCACTAGGGCTGGAGTATCGATTCCTAAATAATCGATAATATAAAATTACAACACAAATATACATAACTAGCTGATGCCCGCGACTTCGTCGGCGTGGATCGAGGTTTTTCGTTTCCCGCGGGAACTCCTTAATTTTCCGGGATAAAAAGTAGCCTATGTGTTATTCCAGACTATAATCTATCTCTGTGCCAAATTTCATCCAGATCCGTTCAGCCGTTGGGGCGTGATTGAGTAACAAACATCCATCCAAACTTTCGCATTTATAATATTTATATTTGATAAATAATTACTTACTCAAACATAATATTCTGAAAAACTAGTATTTGTATTTTATAATGAACTAGCTGATGCGCGCGACTCCGTTTGCGTGACTTAAGGTTTTTTGGTTCCCACGGTACCTCTTGAATTTTCCGCATGTGTTAGCCTATGTGTTATTCCAGACTATAGTCTATCTAGTCTGTCCCTACAGATCAGTTCAGGCGTGATTGAGTAACAAACATCTATCCATACATTTCAAACTTTCGCATTTATAATATTAGTATAGATTTATATTATTAGTTCATGTCAACCTTACAAACAACACTGTTTCATAATATTAGTTGGAATACCTAGATATTATGGAAAAAATGTTACTGAATGTAATAATATGAATAATAAAAGTAGACTGATTTTAAAAATGGTTTATTTCTAAAATTTATAGATAAATAAAAGCAATTGATCAAATTACAATAGACATAAAACTACTTGCGTTTTCAGATTGATCTTTAAATTAAACAAGTAATAAAATTAAAAAAATTAAAAAACCCGCGACGCTTCTTTGTGCCCGTAAATTTGAAACATTAATTAGAACTTCTCAGAACTATGCATATTTAAAACCAAAAACAGCATTTCTTTCAGACCAGAAGTTTTTCAGAAAAATGGTAATCACGTTCGGAGGCCTTCTTGTTGACCAGCGTAGTGGACTATGGCTGAACCCTTCTCATTCCAAGGGAAGACTCCTACTCAATAGTGGACGCTGGCTGGGTGAAATGATGAGTAAAAATATAATCATGATGCAATGCCCCCGTGTTTGCCAGCTTGGTGGACTATGGCCAAACCGTTTTCATCTTAGCCTTAAGTCATGATTTTTTGGGAATCTGAAACAATTGTAAAACATTAGTTAAAATGATACACAATAATTGCATGAAGGGACCAAAAACCACTTAAATAGACACTGTAATTTTTGAACACGCGACACCATACCGGAGATCGGGTGTCTCAATCACTTGGTTATCACCGCTACAGCCTAAAATGCGTTTGGCAATATTATAAGTAGAAGCTGTCTGTTTAATTTCATCTCTCCACCCCTTAGAGTGAGAAACAGTAAGAATAATATGAAGTTTTAATTTTATCGATATTCAATTTATTTGTAAACAATACAATCCCCGCACTATATATAAGCTCAAACAAAAACTAATAAAATAATCAATATTTTTGGGGACAGCGCAAAAATTGTTGTGTTTTGGATTCAGTAAAGAAGAAGCTAAGCTATAGGTAATTAATCGAAATAATTTAAAATAGGTACTCGCCACAAAAAGAAAAACTATTTGTTATTCACATAAGAAATGAAATTCCTGGCCGTTTTATTTTAGTTTTATTATTGCATCCCACAATTGAGCACTTCACCATAGTTGATTACATAAAACTACAGCAAAATACATGAAAATATTCACAAAACAGGTTTATATTTACAAATTAATCACATCCGAAACAACCAAAAATTGGCCTCAATAGCTAAATGTGATGAGGTCATATGACAATTGCGCGACACGTTCACGCAATAACATAATATACCTGTCTCGTTTTAATAACGTAGCTTTCATTAAGTAAGAAAAGTCAAAACATAGTTCTACATGTTTTGAACAAAATGCATCATATAACTATAATTGAGTATAATGCAACATATCCTCTCCTATATATATAATTAAAGATGGTTTACTTAATAAATCTATGGTCTCTAGAACCGTAGACAAAACATATTATCTACTCTTTGAGTTGTCTTTGGTTGTCCCACTGTCCTCACGAAGCCACAGACATAATAATCTTCTTAACTCTGTGCACGAAGCAGTCACGACCCACGAAGCCTTTATGCCTTTCACCATCCTTTCACATGTCTGTGCCTTTCATTAAGCGGCCTTTAGATTTGGCTAAATTTAGTACACTAAATGAAAAAGTCTCTAAATTTAGACAAGTGTAAAGACATTCAGACTGTAAGACACACTAATTAGACAATCAGAGTCGTCACTGCCGATCTAAATCAGTTAGCATGCTGAATTTAGCCAAGTGTAAAGCGATTTAGGCAAAAAATGCGTTCAGTTGTCCGCCGACCGCGGTCGAGTGCACACTCACACGCTTCATTGGTTGCCGAACACATCGCAGTGCTTTCGAGCAGCGATGTCGAAAGAAAAAGAAATAATATTAAGGTTATTAGATTTGTATAAGGAAATGCCCTATTTATGGGATAAAACCCATAAAGAATATAAAAATAAAAATTATCGACACGACGGGCAACGAGTCCTTTTGGAAATTTATAAAGAACTAGCTGATGCCCGCGACTTCGTCCGCGTGGATTTAGGTATTTCGGTTCACGCGGGAACTCTTTATTTTTCCGGGATAAAAAGTAGCCTATGACCATACCATAATCAGACCATAATCTATCTCTGTGCCAAATTTCATCCAGATCCGTTCAGCCGTTGGAGCGTGATTGAGTAACAAACATCCATACATCCACACATCCACACATCCATACATCCATACATCCATCCAAACTTTCGCATTTATAATATTTATATAATTATATAAAGATATAAAGAATAAGCCAAACGCCACATTAAAAACACTGAATAAAAAAAACAAAATCTTCGGACAAACTACGCCAAAGAACATAAAAAGGTATGAATTTAACTTAAGGGACCGGCGACCACCGCTCGCAACTTCTACTCGAACCGCAAATATAAATTTGCCGGTATATTGCTATCCCTATTTGGCTGAAGACACATGATCACGTGCAAGCGCGATAGCAATATGAGCGTACAGAATTTGTTATACATTTAGTCTTGTTCCGTGAATACCAAAAATGATGAATGAAAAATTGTTGTGTTTTTAACTTCGTGTTGTTATTCTGTAACTTGACAATATAGGCTATGTTCCTGATCAATTAGTACGTGAGATATCGTTGGTTTTAATATGAAACAAATAAGGAGAAAACATGTCGTTTATGTCGCAAAAACATGCAAAACGCAATGTGCTTACATTTAATTTTGGGAAAGTATTTTGGAAAAATAATTATCCAGGGACCTAGATAAATACAAGTTCAATCTTAATAATAGCATAATATGGAGGAAATATGCTCGAATTACTAATTATTTTGGTATTACGTTTGTATGAGCAATTCACCCTCCGCTGGCGCCTTAAACCATTTCCTGCGTCTTTTTTTAATAATTAAAATCGAGCTCGACGCAACCATAGCTAAGGCGAGCCCTATTCTTTGATGTTTTGATGGTCCCATGAGAGAGCTCTATGTACGTACAAGTTCGAAATTCGCGGTTATACTGAGTTAAGCCAGCTAATTAGGTCAAGTGTAAAGAGCAAGCTCTTTTTTCACCATGCTCACTGTCTGAATTTAGTGTACTAAATTTAGCCAAATCTAAAGGCCGCTTTAGGCAATATGTGAGCATTTTAGTGCATGATATTTAATTAAATAAAAATATAGCCTATCACCTATGTACGGCCTATGTCCTTCCCCGGATACAATCTATCTGTTTACTGACCAAACATCAAAATCAGTTAAAAAGATGGGCGGTGAAAGCGCAGCAGACAGACAGACACTTTAGCATTTAAGTTAAGGATTTGTGCACTCAAACTCAAACTCAAAACATATTTATTCAAAATAGGTAGGTACCTAAGTACGTACAAAGTACACCTTCTGAACGTCATGACCACCATCACGTCTAAGACGTGATGGTGATAATTACCTGACTACTGTATCTTAAAGCTACGGGTTCCAAATACGCCCGTCTGAGAAGAACTTGGCGCAACTCCGAGTCCGACCTAAAATTTAAAACGCGCGCTACAACTTGCGTCTAGTACCTACTTCTACTTAAAAGACATCTAGTAGCTTTAAGCTTTGTAAATAGTAGACGTAGCCTTTTTACGTTTCAAAAAACGTAAAAAGGCTTTAAATAAGTTTAGACACCCGAGCGAAGTCGGGCCGCGTCAGCTAGTTGGAGGTATAATAAAAAATAAAAGGAATGAAACTCTACACATATAGGTTCGAACTTTATTGTGTCGTTAAACGCTCATCTAAAATTAATAAGTAGTTATACGTACATAAGCAATTACCTAATTATTGTTTTTAATATTTGTCACATTCAAACATCGAAAACATTAGTTGGTTTGGCCGATTTAGCTATTTTATATTATGAGACAAAATCTTCTAAAAAGCGTCAGGTTTCCGAGATATACTTAGTTAATAAAAAATCAAAATCAAAGTAAGTACATATATTTTTTATTCAAGTAGGCTTTTTACAAGTGCTTATGAATTTAGTCGAATGAATCTACCACTGGTTCAGAATACCGTTCCTTCCGAGATTCCGATACCGATACCGAACATTCAAGGGTATAAACTGCCTCGTTGGTCTAGTGGTTAGCATGTTTGACTGCGGCCGACGAGGTCCTGGGTACGAGTCCCGGGTCGGACCATAATTAAGTATTGGGGTTTTCCGACTAGAAATTCTCAGTACTTGCCCGAAGTTAGGAAGTTGGCGGTGTTTTCACCCCCGTGCCTCGGAGATCACGTTAAGCCGTCGGTCCCGGTTATTATCACTAACATGATAATAGTCGTTAAAGCCCGCCAACCCGCATTGGTGCAGCGTGGTGGGTCTAAGCTCTAATTCCTTCTCTCCTATGAGAGTGGAGGCCTGTGCCCAGCATTGGGACGATAATGGGTTGTAGTGGTGGTGGTGGATAGTCTACTCGATGATGGATCCAACAGCACAGCTTTGATATATCTCGGAAACCTAACGTTTTAGAAGTTTTTGTCTTATAAAATACGTCCTATATTGATGCCAACTATGCCATTTCGAAATAAAAATGTCGGGATGGTAGAGAGGCTCCATACAAAAATATTCAAACCCCTTTGTAGGTATATGATCAATGTATATGATTTTATTATTACCTTTTGACATTGTTAATGTATTAGGGAACTTTACGAATGTGTGTGTAAACTAGAAATTGTATCCATGTAAATGAATTAACAATTCTTGTAGGATGATCTGGAATAAAATTGTTTTCGTACCTTACAATGATAATATCATGTATCTATGTATGTAATAATATATGTACTTAGGTATATGATGTATGTAATTGAAGAAAAAGGAACATCAGCAACGTCAGTCTTAAGTTTGGACACCATAACTGAAAGGAGTGGAGGCTGACGGCATGTTCTAAGGTACCTATTATATTACATACTAACTGATGCCCGCGACTTCGTTCGCGTGGGTTTAATTTGTTTTTATTCCCGCGGGAACTCCTTAATTTTCCGGGATAAAAAGTAGCATATAATATGTCACTCCCGGTCCTCAACCCATGCCGAAAATCACGTCCATACGTTGCTCCGTTGCGGCGTGATTGAAGGATAAACCAACAAACAAACACACTTTTGCATTTATAATATCAGTATGATGTGCATGAGCGTATATTGATTACATTCCATTTTACGCTTCCCGGGCGCTCCTCCTGTTGTTTTCTTAGTGTTTGCCCTGTCTTTCAATTATTTTCTCGGTCTTATTATTATGCCAATCTACATTATAATATGTATATTACATACGTACGCTAATATTGCATTTTAGTAGGAAGGTACAAAAGAGTTCATAACCTTGATTTTTGTATATTACCTATAGATATTTTAAGATCTTATTTTATCTATGTATCTAAGTATTCTACAGTTCAATAAATTTCGGTCGTTTGAAAAAAATTACCGTTTTTAGTAATTTTACAACCTATTTTTAAAATAATAATAAGACCAATCTTTTTAGCAATAGGTAAGTACAAATTTTAAATTTAACAGAATTTGACTAAACTAAGGATTATTCTGACGATATACTTAGGTAGGTATAAAAACGCGTTCAAATACCTGCCTAATATATCCTATATCCTATTGTGTGGTAATTAGGTAAATATTAGGTAGGTAGCTAGTTGGCTATATTCACAACATTTTTCTACTTCTATTGATTTCAAAGCAATAAATTACGTGAATTATCTTTACCTATTCTCAATTATCTTTAATCTAAAAATATAGAAAATAAGTGCTTTAGTAGGTACCTAGACTAGAAGTTAGTGTGTTTTTTCTTAAAACTTAAATTTATACGTACCTAAATTCTAATTCTTAAACGGATATAGTTAAAATAGGTATGAAAATCACTGACGAAAATACCCATATAGGTACCTAACAATCTGTTAAAAATAATGAAGTAGCGGTAGTTAAGTACAATTTCGGTAAGATTAATAACATATTATGCACATTCGTGGTGTTGTCAGGAGTTTACGTAATTTGGAAAAGTGCAAAGATTACTTCACGTAATTTAACTTTAAAGCATAAAAGGATGTAGGTAAGTATATATTATAAGATATAATATGTAAGAAAGTACACTTTAGTTATATTCTAAAATATGATATGACATTTTTAAAGATATTTTAATCTGAAGAAGAAATGAGTTATCTAAAGCAGGTAAGTAAGTGGCAAATTGCGTGCCTCACTCTCATAATATTTTATTTTGTTTATCATTTTAAACGAAAAAATTGGAGTGGAGCGCACAGTTTGAATTTAAAAAGTCTCCTAAAAATTCAATTACATTTCGTATGTATAATCTTATCGACATTTATTTATAAAAAAATATCCTAACGCGAAGGATGATACCTAAGCCCTACAGTAAGTTATTCAAATATGTACTAAAATATTAAAGCTTGGGATATACAATTTAAGTTCATAGGTATAACAAGTTTAAAAAATCTTTGTCAAATGTCAACTATAGCGATATCACTTTTCCGTACAACTTGAATCATCCATTCATAGTTAACTATGTTTTTAATATAAATAGGGTAGTGGAACCAAAAGATGAACGACACCCAATAGATGAACGGCCGAGCGAAAATTCAAAAAAAATAAAACATCCCGCTATTTATTTATGTGCATTATTTTTTTCCGCACGTGGCAACATTATTTCTTCTCGATTCCTTAACAAAATCAACAGTCACAGCTTCGACGCGCTCGTAGTTCGACGCTTTGTGAGAGTTTCCCGCTGAAAAATTGTTTTATATGGAAACCTTCTTAAGGTAAGTGTTTTTCAAACTTAAGGATTTCGGCAATTTAAAGCAATTATATACGATAGATTTGAGTAGTTTTGGATGGAGTAAATCTTGATATGTCTGTCTTTGATTATAATGATACATATACACATTATTCGCCGTATTTTTTGAAAAAAATACTGTTCAAGTAATGGATTCGATTTCGTAAGCTTGATCCAATAGATGAACGCCGTTCAACTAATGGAGAAATGGCATATTCTTACACAGGTCATAACATTTATATTAATGCTTAGAGACCCAAACAAAAAAACGCAAATTAATTTTAGTTAATTTAGGAATTTAGTTACCAAAAGTTGAACACATTATTTTGTGTTTTGAGGTTTTATTTCAGTATGAAATCTTGCGTTGTTCAGTTTAAGAATTCAGGTCCAAAAGTTGAACTAATGAATATGAATTCGTTCAATTATTGGGTATCGCGTCTTAAACTGAACGAGTAAATTGCCCCCCCCTCAAATGCCAGGCCAGGGTAAGAAAATTAGCCAGTTAATAATTAAAAATTTGTTTTCCCGATGTCGTCAGTCGGGGCTCAAAACGCGCCGACATATTGTAATAAGATAATAATAATGTTAAAATAAATGTATTCCTATTAAAATGCTAGTTCAACTATTGGGTTCAAACTATTCATAATTAGGGCTCAGTGTTCAATTATAGGGGTAATCCCCTTAACTTCTTACAAAAAGCAACTTTAAAAAATATATATTAGATAAAAGAGTTTCTTTTTTTAATCAGTTAAATCTTGAGGATATGTGGAATCACAAAGAAAAACCCAGCAAGCTTCAATGTCATTAAATAACTAATCAGAGCTGTTCAAATTTGCCAAAATCGCTTAAGCGTTCATTTATTGGTTCCACTACCCTATTAAAAACCATCTGAGTTATACCGTTTTATAACTAACAAAATAACTGAAGTGATACCGCTATTGTTTATAAATATCGCCTCAGAACACTAGATATCTTGGCTGGAACAATTGTGGCCATCGATTATGCGTGGAGCGACTTCTTCATAGGGCGTCACATGGGCAGATGCCAGTTCCCGGGACACTCGCTCTGCGGCATTTAGTACTCGCAAAAGATTAAGACCAGCCAACTTCTTTAGATCGTCTATACTCCATCCATCCTCCATCAATTCGGCAAAGAGCAGTGGATAGGAAGACACATCTTCCAAACCTTGCGGTGTGCTAAAATATATAACAATCATTTAGTTTTTTAATTATCTTATAATATAAATAACTTACTGTGGATCGCAATTGAACTTTCTTCCAAGAATTCAGGAAGTTGAAGGCGAAATTGAAAGGTCTATTTAGGCAAACTCAGTGTGGCGTTTCGACTCGATTGACTGATCGACTGTACAATGTATGAATGTATGTATGAACTTTTAAATGGGACTGATCACCTGCTTGGCAATGGCAGGTGGTGCCTCAATTAAAGATAAATGGTCACCTTATGTCCGCTAGGCAGGTTAGCTCAATCTAAAATCAATATTTCACCCTCTATTTATGTTTTAATGGCGGGAAATTAGTCTCGGCGCATAGCGTTCCTTAGCTATAATGGACTGTTTCTTAGCATCTATGGGAGGTGAATCGAGTTAATTAGCAATTCGATTCGGCGCCTCGAGACTCGTCAAAATAAAGTAAATTGAACTCACTAATTGATCCCATCGTAACCGGCACCCAATCCAACACTATCTACGCCCGCGATGTCGCGTATATGATTTATGTGTTCTGTAATATAAAAAAACATTGAAACGTGTTTTATATACACTTTCAATTTTAACTTATATATCATTAAAATTGAAAGTTGACTGCGATAACAACTAAATACCATAAAAGCCTATACGTAAGTATTTCAAAGCATTTCTAGCATTTGTCTACGCCTTCGTAAAATTTAGATAGTGTTGTTGTTTACACTTGCTAGGTTTCTGGCATCAACGTTCAATAGCTGACGCGCGGAAACGGGACATGCAATTAAAATTTACATGTCAATCCTTTGTAACCACTTCGCAAGTTTAACTCCATGATGTACGGGTTTTTACTCGTAGCACCGTTCGTAGGCTGTAACTACGAGTTTACAATGAACTTATTTTATACATATAATATAGTATGCCAATCCTTTGCAACAAGTCATCAACTCCGTAGCCACGTCATGAAAATTAAACAAGTTTAATTCCACGATGTACGAGTCTTTATTCGTAGACCATATTTAAACTCGTAGCACAGCTCGTAGAACGTGCTACGAGTTTGCCATGAACTTATTATTTTACATGTCAATCCTTCTTATCAAATTCGTAGTCTCGTTACGAAAGTTAAACGAGTTTAACTCCACAATTTGTACGAGTCTTTACTCTTTACTCGTAAATCGTAGGATTAAACTCGTAGCACAACTCGTAGATTGTCCTACGAGTTTACCATGTACTTATTTAGATTGGCAGTATTGGCGACATTAGAAGTTTATTTACCTATAGCATCTTGAACTGTAGCAGTGTCTCTACATGACAAGAAGGACGTGTAGAAATTGACCATGATGAGGCCCTTGTTTGCAGCTAGTTGCCGTAAAATGCTGTCTGGGACGTTGCGAGTTACATTGCATATCGCGCGAGCTGACGAATGCGAGAAGAGGACAGGTGCTCTCGAAACCGAGAGGGCGTCACGCATTGTACGCTCGGACACGTGTGACAAGTCCACCAACATGCCCAGCCTGTTCATCTCTTTTATGACTACCTAGAAAAAAATGATTACATTTACATATTGAATCGAAGCAGGCGTTACTTTGCGGAAGTCCATGATAATGAATGAACGCATGCAAGCATGCGAACACCCCCTGTCAACATCTGCTGAGGATGCTCCGGTTTCGGAGTAAAACGTAGAGAGTGATTTGGAAGATTTGTGTGGTGTGGTGCTGTGCCGGTGCGAATTGCTGGGTGGTGGGTGTTCGCATGCTATTGGTGAAGGACACGCACTGTACCACATAGATTTGTCTACTGTGGCGGATTATAGCGAATTAAACTTCTCGTTCATTGATTACATTTACACTGAATACGAACGGCACACGATCGTGTTCGGCAAAGCTGCTTGCAAGAGATTTTCGTTCCAACAGGGGAAAGACGATGCGATCATGGAGCCCCTTAATGAGTTACATGCAGGAAACCAAGAGATTATAATGTATTTCACTTTAGCAAAAAGTTGAGGTTTACTCTTACATGCATCTGTACTTCTTCTCCATCAAATTATTTTTAGGTATAAAATCAAAAAGTAGTGTTTGTAAAGTCTATTAGAGAATGTTCACTATTATATCTTAATAAATTTGAATTGAAAAACTGCATCTTGAAGTTCAAGCTCAACAGTCGTTTCAAAAGGTAAAGCTTTTTGTTTATTGAAGAAATTTAATGAAAGCATTTGAATAAGAAAACGGATGAAGTTCTTTTGATTTCAAGTGCTACTTAACACCGGTAATTTATTTCTATAAATGTTGGAATTTATGTGTAGGTACCTAAATATTCTTAGTAAGTAGTAATGTAGGATTTGATGAAAGCAGATTAATAGAACATGGCGAGCAATAACAAAAGAAAGTAGGTATGTTCTACGGAAAGTATCGCTGTACGAAAGAAAAACAAAGAACTCAAGCAGCTAGAGTTCGTACAAAGAAAAATATTGCACTGGCACAGGATGTTTATGATAATAGCACACTCGCTCTACTCAACGTCTCGATCTTTACGATTTTCTTTTGATTACTCCCCACAATAATACCCACCCTTAATACCTTTCAGACTTTACATGCTAAGTGTGTAATATTAACAGTAAGAAACCTTTTACTGCAACTGGGGAAAGCTTTTTGTTCTATAGCCTCATAAAGATATCGTTGCAAAAGTGAAATTGCATAGTCTTTTGAAAGAATATGTAATTAGTTATTAGGGCCAGCACAACGAAAGTTATCGGTCAAAGTTAAATAATGATATTTTAATTAAATAGGTTCCTATTTAAATCCATGATTTTATATAAGGTAACTAATAAGTCAAGTTTGTAAGTTATAAGACGCCAATTCACTGTTGCTATCGCTATACCATCGTTCACTCTGGTACGAAACAAGTCATGGTAGGATGTGACCGAGCTACGCTTGACCTCTTTGGAGTTCTTCCCGAGGAAAATCAGTAAATCTAAAGACAAAATTTGATCCAAACCGTTGGGTACAGCTGTTTTCGCGAAACCGAGAATTGCTCATCAAAGAATATGATGATATAATATAATATTCCCTCTCTCCTATGCGAGTAGAGGCCTGTAGCATGTAGTCCGGTCAAATTGGACCAAAAAACTTTTCACATTTCATTTATTGACCGAGCGAAGCGAAGGTCTCTGAGTCTACTTGAGTGAATTGGCACTTGTCCGTCCGTCCGTCCGTCCGTCTGTCAGAGCCTTATAACTTCTGAATTACTGAACGTAATTACTTCAAGTTTAAATATAATATGTAAACCGATGGCCTCCCGCCGAATATGGCTTAAAAAGTTATAAAAATCTTTATTTCAGGGGGGCTCTCATAGAAGCGAATGCGAAGTAAAATATTTTTTATAGCGTTACATAGGGTTGCGGTATATCATTTTAAAGATAATTAGGAATATAGTCCAAAAATATATTTTTTTTAATTTTTCCCTTAAAATTGACGAAATGGGGGGCTTTCAAAGTGGCGATTTGCTAACGTCCAAAGTTGACCTCAGAACTCTCAATTTTCTGAAAGGCTGAGCCTGAAACTTATCAATTATTTGAATTATATCCTGTACATGAACAACAAATACTAAAATTAGATAAATATTATGAGGAAACGAAATTATTTAATTTTTAATGTGCTTCAGTATTATTAACAGAACTTCACAATTATGTCAATAGATGGCGCTCTGTACAAGTTTATGGATACCGCGAGGTCTCAGTTTGGGGCGAACCACTAGTAATAGTGTTTTGAACAATCCTACCAATTTTCAGCCAAGTGTGAATTTTTGTAACCTTGGATGTCTAAATTGACCGGACTGTGTGCCCAGCTGTGGGACGTTAATGGGCTGTAGTGAAGTGGTGTGGTGGATGGTGGAATATAATATTGGATACATACTTTACCGAACGGCGTCAATCCGCCTCTTTGAAGTGACTCGGGGCGATCGGTTGACGCACACTCAGCCCAAGGTGTGTCACAAGTGGATGTTAATGTTAAGTAACGAACACCAACTTGGTATAATGTTCTGAGGACACCAAGTGAGCCCCCGATTGCATGGCCGCCTTCTACTCCCACGAGTGAACAAAGCCTGTGATTTGCATGTGCCAACAAAATATCTGAAATCAGTAGGTATTTGTGATTTTTTGTTGATATCGTAAACATATTCAAGTACCTCTATCTAGTGGAAAAATAAGTTTAAGTACCTATCTAACAATTAAGTGAATGGAAAATATTTAATTTTTTATTCTATAGAGTTTACCCTGACTTTATTTATAGCCAACTTAGAGCCGTATTTTCTAAATTACACTAAATATTCATAGGAAAATCAAAAATGTTGCTAAACGATTGAAGTTGGTTTCCCACGTAGATACAAAGGTAGCGAAGGAAAAATATTGTAATTTGGAACTATTATTTCGAAGCCCTCGTTTAACTGTTTAATGTGCAAAAGCATTCTGCGTTGGCAGCTTGATTTATTGTAACACTAATGACTATTCAGAAGAGAGTTAAAAAACAATTTTGTTTTAAGGCAAAATTCAAGACGATAAAATTAATTCAGCTAAGAATTTTAGTAGTTAAAAAGCCCTTTTATATGCTAATCCACATTTCGTCAAGTTCATTTTGTTACCACCGCTTTAAAAAAAAATATGAACAGGAACTGTTTCTTTTTTCAATTCTTTTTATAATATTATGAAAGAATTGAATTACTGTCATATCAACCGTTTCCTACCGATTTAATGAAAAGGATGGCTTTGTACTTGTATTACGTGGGCCCCTATCTAATTATGCCTTGGCAGATATATAAGTTCAAATTCAAAAGTTTTTTATTCAAATAGACTTTTTACAAGTGCTTATGAATAGTAGAATGAATCTACCGCGCATAAGCTTAGAATTATTTAATAGACATTAGTAGAGTATCGGTTCGGTGACAATAATATTGTTAAATAGCTCCAGTTTTGTCTTGACATGTCGTACTTAAGTTAAAAGCTTGGCGACGTGAACTTTTGAAACTCGTTGCACAATAATATGTAGAACGGACCATTTTTCTTTTCTGCAAATTTTCTCAACTTAATAATAGTTAGGTTTAAGTATAGTATGTATAGTGGAAAAACAGTAAAACGAGACCAAATGAATAATGAGCCAATATCTATTACCATCAAAGAACCGACAGTGGCAGCTAATTTGTTACGTTATTCGTTATTATTGGCCTACAAAGGGTACGACGCGGCTAAGATTAAGCAAGTCGCTACACAATAACTACAAAGATTTTCTTCTTAATTTGTGGGAATAAGTTAGCTATTTTTATTAGTTAGTGTGTGGGAGTTATTTGTGTTTGTGACAATTTTTTCATTTCTGCTCGTGGTACTACCTACTATCTATTATAAAATATTCGAAAGGATATAGATCTCTCTTCCTGTCTGTAACATTTCGACGACTTTGTACAGAGATAATATCTGCCTTTTGAGGCACAAAGGCATCCCGCAAAATCAAAGAGATCCCACACGGGATTTATAAAAAAGCTTATATTTACGCAGATGAAGTCGCGAACATCCTCTAATTTTAAGGGATACGCTGAGATAAATATGATATGATTACTCGTTATAATATGTATAAACTGGTATTTTCATGATTTCTAGACACTATTTATTGGTTAGTTAATAAAAATCATAGATAATGTTGTAGGTACATTGCGTTACAACATTTAGGTACATAATATAAGTCTTAATATATAATTATATCTTACCATCAGCAGAAGTACAGAATGTTAGTTGTGGATGGTACTTGTCCGTGAGCCTCTGGATTAGGTCTATTTGTTCGAAGGTCAATTGCACTGCGTCCCGGTGTTGCGCATCGCAGGGCACGTATGCGGCCCAGAACTAAATTTAAACAAGATTTTTTAAATACCATAAAAGAACACTATAATCCAGCATGGATCAATATCGATCCGTATATTTTTAGTGTGAAAGTGTGTGTCAGTCCGAGTATCTGTCAATTACCATTTCACCGCTCAGCCAGTCAACGGATCCCGAGGAAATATTCCATAGCTTGCATCTTAGATACGGTCACTGGATATTTTTATCCCGGAATATTAAATCAAAGCACTGAGAGGTGAGAGCTGGGCGCTCCGCAGGATTTTAACGAAAAACCTAGCCACACACGTATAGTGTAGCAGGTAGCTGGTCTTGGGCCTGCGTTTTTATGTAGGCAGTGAATAACAGGCGGGCGCACTTATTTGCTTTTATTTACCTGCTAAAAATGTACCCAGATAATATCATAAATCGATCATCTTTGAAACATTTAATTCAACTGACGAAACTCAATTTAAAAGACAATTAAGGCTTGGTCATAAATATGACCAAGCCTTAATTGTAAGTTGGTAAGTTTGCCATATCGCCAGTTAATAATCGCCATAATAATAATATTGTTACTTTAACAGTTTTTTTACAGTCTGATGAATGAAAGACATTATGCAACATAATATCATCTACTTTATGACAAGGGCACAAGCCAATTTTATTCAAATTTTTATAACTGGTAGTTGATTTAATATCATGCACGAATTGCATTCCATGCTCGCTTACGGAATATAAATGCGCATTCTTCATATGCAGTGACATGTAATAGGAAACGTGAGTTTTTGGGAGTTGGAAGGCTTTAGCGATATTTTAAATCAAAAAATATTATATAGTTACCTACAATTTATTTTAATCATTACTTACCTACCAATTGATTTCAAAACATTATTTTAGAATCTTCCAAAGTTACGTTCTGGAAGTAGTGTATGTAGTAGGTACCAGATGATAGAATGGACCAAAAATTTACGTTAAAGTCTTTGATTGATGCCTCTCGGCATTCCTGATCTGATTGACTGACCTATAGGAAAATCTAGATTCCAGATCCAGCGACGATTAAAAAGAAATAAAAAAATACGATCGATTCGATTCGTTCTTATATAGGTAGGTATATATACATAAACTGTGCTATGTAATGCTAACTGTATTCTTTGGCTTTATTTTACGTACTTTAATTATACGCTCTATTATACTAACATTGATGGAGATGAAAATATGAATAGTTATGAATGTTAACACAATACCAGTTTTGATACTGACCTGAGCAGCAACGCGTCCTTGTTTTAGACGCGGTAGGTCTGTATGACTCCAGGAGCTCGTCGCCCATGGAGATATGGTACGGAGATCTTCGTCGAATCTGTTAAAATAATTGATATTGTTAATTGATATTAGTAAAATGTGTTAAACTGGCTTATGCCCGCGACTTCGTCCGCGTGGTTTAAGTTTTTTTTCCCCACAGGCACTCCATAATTTTCCGGGATAAAAAGTAGTCTATGTCACTCTCCAGGTACCTCAACTATACCCATGCAAAAAATCACGTTGATCCGTTGCTGCAGTGTGATTGAAGGACAAACTCTATTTAACGGCCTTGGGGGTCGAATTTTTAAAAATGGTGAATTACGTAGGTAGTAGGTACTTCTTCATATTTAACTGGAAGTCCAAGTGCTAAGTTTCACGGCTATAACTTAACTTTCATACAAACTTTCAACCCTTATTTTAACCCTTTGGGGGTAGAATTTTGAAAAACTGTGACACATGATCTTCTTTATTTTTTAACGAAAGCCAAAATACCAAGTTTCGTTGATATAATTTGAAAAAAGTTCCTACAAACATTCATCCCCAATTTCACCACTTTGGGAATTTTCAAAAATGTTAAACACGTACTTACTTCTTCATATTTAACCAAAAGCCCAAATGCTAAGTTTCATGGCTATAACTTGAGAAATGAAGGACTTTCATACAAACTTTCAACCCCTGTTTTACCCCTTTAGGGATGGAATTTTGAAAAATCCTTCCTTATTGAGCGCCTACGTCACTAAAGGAACCTACTGTCAAAATTTCAAGTTTCTAACCCCAGCGGTTTAGGCTGTGCGTTGATATATAAGTCAGTCAGTCAGTCTGTCAGTCAGTCAGTCAGTCAGTCAGTCAGTCAGTCAGTCAGTCAGTCAGTCAGGACTTTGAATTTTATATATATAGATAGATAAATGTCCTCTGACCGAATTTCGGCCACGGTGGCCCGCCCATCTCCACATCTGCGCGGGGGATATGTGTTGTATGCATAGGAACTCTCTATTTCTCACGGCCCGCTGGGACGGAAAATTCGACATGAACGGAGGGAGATTAGGCACAAGACCGACAATTGTACGTGGTCTCCGAGCTAAGGGATTTAAACATCACCTACTTCCTAATTCCAACCTAGTTTTGGGAATGTCTTTTCAAAAAACCCAATACTTAAAGATGGCCCGAACCGGACCGATTCGATTCGAACCCAGGACGGCGTCGACAGATGAAAACCTCACCCGAAGTTAGGCAGACCAACAGGCATTCTATTATCTATGTGGCCATGGGGGCCCAGTAAAGTGGGCCCCCATGGCCACAATAATAATTACTTCCAATAAAATATAAATGATTAACTTTGCCAGTAGGTACGAGTATCTTAAATTCCCTGGAACTAAGCCTAACCTGGAAAAATCGTACGTGACAAGAAAGCGTTAAACTCTACCTCTCTCCCACTAGTCTGTCTCCATCTATAGAGACAGTTTCTGTATGTAATTATTTTTGTTATCTGAATAGTGAAAAATAAGCCGTATAGCCCGAATAATAACCGAATATTCTTTGCAACTCTACTTTGATTTTGTTAATTAGATGTTGTAGAAATTTAATTAGTTGTTTTAGTTAGTTTATTAGTTTATTTAGTTGTTTTAATTAGATGTATTTTAATTTGGGTTTGTTGATCCTGATATTACGTATTTTCAACTGCTCTAAGATATATTATTTACCTTTTGCAGCACATAAAATTTTTATCCGTAGTTTAGTAGTATTTATTTTAGTAGTAGTACAAAGTGATATTATTATTAGATTAATGTACAATATAATAGTATCATTATTAAGGTTACCTATTAATGTAATTATCGATATCTGATACTTTATTATAATGGAGTCTAATAAGCTTAACGTGTAACAACTAGCTTGTAGCTAAGGATGAAGACTAACAAAAATTAAACCGTTGAATTTCCGCTATCAATGATTTTAACCCTGCCTATCATATCATAATCATCATATACTAATATTATAAATGCGAAAGTGTGTTTGTTTGTTTGTTTGTGGGTTTATTGAATTGTTGGTTTGTCCTTCAATCACGCCGCAACGGAGCAACGGATATACGTGATTTTTGGCATGGGTATAGTTGAGGTCGGAGAGTGACATAGGCTACTTTTTATCCCAGAAAATTAAGGAGTTCCCGCGGGAATAAAAAAAACTTTAACCACGCGGACGAAGTCGCGGGCATCAGCTAGTATGTTATAACGCATTAAAAAATAAAAGATCTATCTGAAAGCGAGCGACTTTCATCATTCAACTCCAATATTAAACTAACTTGATGCTGCGGATTGCTATAGGTACTAAGCTAACATAAAAATTGTTTAAAAAAAGCCGATTTCAAACTCCAATAGGCAAACAAAAAGTATAATTTTTTTTTTTGTATGCGTATGTTGGAAGTTCCACTCGGTGGACGGACATCAAACGAGGCGCTGGATTCAGGCGGCACATGGCCGTGGCATGTGGAAATCCTTGCAAGAGACCTATTTTTAGGTCCAGCAGCGGATGTCTATCGGTTGATGACGACGACGGCGACGATGTTGAAGTTGGGCGGGCACTGAAACGATGTTACCGATGACGCTTTGTTGTGGCGTTTTGAAGTAGGTAAGTTGTTTAAATCCAATACTTTTGAGGCTACAAAATTAAAAACAGAAGTTTTGAAATCGTACCTACCTGAAATCTTTGATTTTATTGTGTAGAAACTTTCTTATGTTCCATGGTAGATCATTGTGACCATCGACAAGCGGCGTGTCGTGCAGAAGTCTTTCTGCGAGGCGCAGTCGCTCGTGCAGCGGCGCGCCCGGCGGGGCCCGAAGAGCCAGTGGACCAGCTACACAGGCAGTTCCAGCCACCAGGACCAAGATCGCAACACAGCACCAACGGCGATGCCATGCCGATAAGCCTGTTATTGTGTGAAAACGTAAACATTTTACAGGGTTAGCCGAACGAGTGTTAACTAATAACTAAACTGGTTAAACGAATATTAACTAAACTGGTTACACTTGAAACCTCATACAATCGATAAGAAGCTTGTAAAGCAATTTTTGAAAAAAAAAAAAAAAAACTGTGAATTAATCACAACCCATACGTGCTCTAACACGCCCTGGACCAGTAGTTCTATTCAAAGCTCATCGACATTTTTTAAAAGTATTTATTATTGAAATAGATATCCATACTAATATTATAAATGCGAAAGTGTGTCTGTCTGTCTGTCTGTCTGTCTGCTACGCTTTCCCGGCCCATCTTTTCAACCGATTTTGATGAAATTTGGTACAGGGGTAGATTGTGTCCCGGGGAAGGACATAGGCCCATTATTTTAGGCATGCTTTTTATCCCGGAAAATTAAAGGGTTCCCGCGGGAATCTAAAAATCTTAATCCAAGCGGACGAAGTCGCGGGAATCATCTAGTGCTTAATATAGCTGTTGTTTTCTTAGTTACGTAAATTACTAAAGTATAGTTTTGTGATAAAAATATAAACGTTCATGGATGGTAGCTCGTATTATTTGGATGCAATTATCGGAAATTGTAGCGCTCAATGTGATGATTACAGTGCTCTCTCGTGCTATTCGTAAAAGCGCTTCAGAATCATCGCACCGATCGCGTATGACACAATTAAGCCGGTACTGTGACGAAACAATTTTAATTTCACAGTAATAGTACATTATGGTACAAGTGTGTAATGTTGGTGATTACTGCTGAGGCACTATTGAGACCCTAGCCGTTAGGTGGTCTTAAGATAGCCGAGGACGGTAATCATCAATACACCCATGTATCATACGACGTTTTTCAACACACTTGTGAAGAAAATAATACTAAAAAATATTTTTTCCTTGGAGTTTTCAGGTAGTAAACTTTCCATAACGTTAAGGGCTTCACATCTTAGGTATATCGGGCGGTGTACAACATAAATCATTTTCTTCATAATTAGTCCTTGTAGACATTTTAATTAATAAATAACTGTAATTTCAACAGTGAAAACGAGTTGTGAAAAATTTTTCGCAATGGCGGGAAAAATAATTCAGTTTTCCTATCATCGCACGCATCTTACAATGGCGATCGGCCATAGACTAAAATAATGAGGTTTCTTTTTTTTTGGCTTTTCGCGGCTAGCGTTTTAGCAACGTACAAAATGGGGAATTTCAAGTTTTCTTTATTATAGAAAAAACAAAAGTTATATTTGATTGAAAGTTTATTAAACACGTACAAGTTGAAATTACATATCTATTTAAATACGAAGTTGCATGAAATGAGCAAGCAATAGGTACATTAATTTATAAATTGTACTATTGAACACGATCTTTTTTGTATCGAAACTTTTTTAAGAACAAAGCAACTCAACCAATAAAATAAAAAAAAACTCTTTAACTCATTTGTGAATAATAGCAATGAAAAATTCACAGTTTGATTATAAGTGTCATTATGTGCCTAATTGGGGTGAAATTAGAGCCACTTTATGAGCAAGTGTGTTGAAAAATATATAACTACGAAGACATTTAATTTCTTGAATTTGACATGTCCATAATATAACCGGACAAGGTTTTGGCCCTGATGATGCTGTTGAGGGTATGATTTAAGCAAAATATTAAAAATACTCAAAATGTATTATCAGTATTACACAAGCTCTTGTGAGTAAATTAAAAACTTGAGCTTTTTTAACATTAAGTTAATTATTGCGAAATTTGCTATAGGTACTTAGACGTTGAGTGACAATTTGTCAACGTTTATATTGAAGGATATTGAAGTCAAATATTATACCATAAACTTAATCAAAACCTTGCTATAAATAAAATATTTTTTGGGATCCATTAATTAAAAAAAAAAAAAAAAACTATCAACAAAATTAGTCTTGAGATCCAGTGAACTCAACTAAAACTAAATGAATTAATCGAACCAAATAGTAGGAACAAAACTGCCAATCCCGTTATCATAATAAAAGTAAATCAACACTATTAGTTGAAACAAAATTTCGTGGTCTACGGAATCTAGAAGTACTATTTTAATGGAAAATTGTTAGTGCATGGAAATTATAAAGAATATCCAAATGGAACTTCCCGAGATTAAAATATAATCCGGCTTATCGAAATAGGTTTAAAACTAATCACATATTATAGGGGATGCTGAAATGAAATTCATTAAACTATTAATTAATAATAACATCGTTAGGTAGACATAATTCAGCTTAATCGTTTAGGTTAGGTAACTATTAATTTATCGCAAAACGTATATTAGACAGGACATGATATATCAAAATCGATTTAGGTCATTGCAATAGTAGTCAGAAGCTTTCGGGATAATCTACCAGTACTTGTCAAACATCGACCATACAACTAATAGACTCCTCATATAGGGCGAACACTTTCAGACAACACATCAGGCTTAATAGGTCTTATATAATTCCACGCCCTTGTAACAAAACCTACCGAGTTATTTAAATATTAATTAGAGTATATCGATAATTAATTATCGATAAATAATTATTAGGAGTTAGAAGCCCATCCCATTTGATTTATGATTTTTTTGACCTTGAGTAGACCAATCAGCGTTTAGTACCCCGCGCCCGCTTACTTGAGTCATTTGACTGAATTGTTTGCATTACGAAAGCATAGTAATTAGGCGTCTATTGGTTGTGTGGTCGATGTTGTCAAACATAACATTACAAGTTCGCTCCTGGGAAGTTATAGACGGGTTGCTGTAAGGGTTGTAACTTGTAAAACTTAAGATCGAACATCCACCCAGAAAATCATCCTTATTTGGTTAGTAGTTAAACGTATTAACAACTATATTCAGAAGTAGCACAACAAAAAAAACAGTCAATTCAACTAAAACCTACTATTGAACTATGACAATCATATTTTTTGATTTTATAGTTCAAGACCTCAAAATTACTCTGGAAGTTCATAATTATTATTATAAATAGTATATTTATACTGTCCAACTTGTTCTTCTTTTTAGTGGGATTTCTTTGAAGTTTGAAAGTACAATTTTTCTTGATGTGGCAACCCTATAGATAGCACATCGAAACATAATATTGCTACAAGTTTGGATCCATCGCTTAAATGGGATTACGATTCTTGATAAATACAACTATTTTATATTTTACTAGATGATGCCCGCGTCTTCGTCCGCGTGGCTTAAGTTTTTTGAATTCCGCGGGAACTCCTTGATTTTCCGGGATAAAAAGTAGCCCATGCCCTTCCACGGGATACAAACTATCCCCATACTCATCAAAATCGGTAGAACAGATGGGCCGTGAAAGCGTAGCAGACAGACAGACAGAGACACTTTCGCATTTATAATATTAGTATGGAAGTATGGATATGGAAGTATGGATTTGTCCTAGTTACCCAATTTATATCAGTTCTATACGTTACGGGCTACGGGAAAGCAAGGTGGCTACGAAACAGCTCTCTACGTCTCTGTTAAGATCATTGATGTAGAATTTTATGGTCACGATATTATTACAATTTTATTAACGAGTTACTTACGTGATGAATTAGCAGTGGTGGTAGAGCTGTGGCTAGTCGTTGAAATTGTGCCAGGTGGGAGCCACTGGGCAGGTTTACAGGCGGCGCAGGCGGGCGTTCGCCCTTGCGATCGTTCCGTTACGTCCGGAGCTGGCATTGTTCGCTTTTTACCCTATCACACCAATAATGATTACATAATTGTACTGTGAAGACAGAAAAACACTTTTCTAATGTGCGATTTTGTACGCTGCTTTTGGCAGTGTTGCTCATCATAAAAATTTTGGAAATAACCTAATTGATAGTACTGCAGATTTATATTGTAAAATACAAAAAAATATTGATACTAACAAGAGCTACACAAAAAGTAAAGGTCACAATTGGAGTAAATTTTGAATTCGACTATAAGTACCGCATCGACATCAAATAAAACCTTTATTAGTAGTTTTACGAGTATCTTGACGAAAAGTACGGTCTCTATAAAATCTAAGCGCAATCTTATAAAGGCTCTATAGACCGGCTTTAGCTATACCTCTGACATCTTTTAGGGATGGTCACATTCTCTGAAATTTAAGAATCGTAGAGAACGTTTCATAAAGAAAAAAATTGGTCTCTAATACATAATTTTATTATCATCTAATTCTAACAGATATTCCAATTCGATATTGTAAGCTGAGGGTCAAGTCTAGACCTAATGAAACCAATTATTTCGTGTTGGGATACTTTTCCTAGAAATAAGGTAGTTCTATTAACACTCTTCTACCCTAATCCGGTAATATTAACACAACATTAGGTATTGCTCGTCTGAAAATCATCTTTCAATTACAAGCTAGACTATATATTTTTATTATAGTCGTTTGTGGCTGTAGCTGAATGCAATGTTTTCCAAAAATATACTAGTTCATAGTAAACTTGCTAGTTGCTATCGAGGTATAGCCTTGTAGGTTTAAATGTACTTATAGTAAAACTGTGGTGGTAGTTCACTGCCTTCTGCTAAAAATCTGTGAATTTCTACGGAGTAGCCACACGTAGGTATAATTTTGCTCTCCAATTGGCGATTTACGATGACCTCTGAGACACGGGGGGGCAAGCTCTACGAGGTTTTGTCGCGTTCAAGAAACGAGCTTTTTTAAATTGGACGAGGCCTCTGTTTTCCCTGGTGGGAAATTTCACCTAGGAGTAATATTGAACCTACTGAAAATCGAACTGGTGGAAGGTTTATCGTATGAATGAGCTTTTACGACTGCCAAAGATGACCACACTTCTACCTACAGAGCAAATGAAATAAGCAGATTCCCTTTTTCTGTGCTTCTACCTACCAAAATAATTCGTCTGTATTGCGACTCTACATACTTTCCAGTAAAAATTTGATCAATTATAATACTATTAAAGTACTATACTTTAAGTATTAATAATTACTAATTAGGTTTAATTACTATGACAGGTTGGTTAGGTTAATAAGGTTAGTTTTAATTAGATACCTACTATTTAGACACAATTTGAGTCCTTTTTTAAAATGTCATAAGCAATCGTGCTAAATAAATCGGAGTCAACATTTTCAAAAGTTCAGACACAAACTATTACTTACGTGTACATCGTAAAAAATTGAAGGCATACTGTTGTCACGATGGCTGTTACAAGTACAGAGCACATGAGCATTGCGCGCGGAACTCCTCATTACTTTATCAGCTTCAACAAAAGTTTGTGTATCATCCACGACATCATTACGCGAATTTCCCGAAAGAAAAGCGTTTCCGTCTTGCGTCCACGACTCAGATACTCGATCTCTAAATCTATCGCTGGGAAACTCGTTACACGACAGCTGTCTTCTAATACTTCTACAACGACTTCGATTGTCGAGTGTTGAAAATTTAATCAAAGGCGAATTTCTAACCGCGTTTTCATCGTTATTTTCAAAGTTTCTCGTGTGTGATTTTTTTTGTGAATTGATATTTTCATTACAACTTTGAAGGCGGTCAAAACATTGATCTATGTTAGAAGAAAAGTTTTCGTACGTTGTCATATTGTTTTTAAGATCATCTTTTGATTGAAGACCTGATGAAGAAAATAGGCAACTTTGACTATCCATTTTTCTATTTGATTTATCGACTAGTGATAGCATTGATAGCCTTTTAAGTGAGTTCGTTGAACCCGATGCCATCTCAGCAAGTTGAAGTGCATTTTGTGGTTTTTTATTACTGATCGGTTCAGCTTTCACTTTTTTTAAGTTAGACAACTTTCGTTTAATTTTTTGAACAAGCGTATTAGTCGGATCGTATGATATGAACTGTTTTGAAATATAGCTCGATACTCCAATAGTTTTGCTTTTATAATGCTTTCTGTCGAGGCTGCGATGTGATCCAATGGCTAGGCTACTTCGACCTGTATCTCGTTTGATCCTTTCTATATCATAAATGTTTAGAGTGTGTCCTCTTTGTTTGAAAGAGTCGCGATAGCAATTTAAGTAATTGTTCTGCCGGACATTACAATTGCACACCAAATCAAAATCTTTTTCAGATATGGGTTCATTTATACAATGTTGTTGTGCGGCTAGAGCTAAACAAGCTTCGCAATCCACTCCGAGCAGTAATTCTAGACTGGTGTTTCTTATGAATCCATCACTGAAAGTTCGTGATCGGAAATGGGCAGCGTGTTGGCTGATGTGTGACTCATATTCCGACGGACAGGGTGGCTCGACTCCGCTGCCAGAGCCTCCGACGGCGCTAGTCTCGTCGTCCATCATGGTAGCAGCGTCACGGTTCACCTGAATGACCCGCGGTTGGCGGAATACTCGGCTGTCACTCCGAACTGAGCATCGCGATGGTGACGGGGAGGGACGCTTGAAACCGTCTACGTGAATCATGGTCGTTTTTATTTTCTTCGAGCTTGGTGTGATGGCATCCTATGAAAGAAAGCATTATATGAATAAAGAAACATATGAATGGTTGAGCACAATAAAATAGAAAACCTCTAAGACAAATATTCCAGCAAACAATAGTACATTGTTACCCTAGGGATGAAAGTAACTTATTTAGTCCCGAGACGGGGTTTGGCGCCCGAGCGTAGCGAGGGGGCCTATAGTTCGAGGGACTAAATAAGTCTTTCATCCCGAGGTAAACACTGTGCTTTTCATTACGAATATGAGGAAAGTCAAAATAAAGTCTATGAATCAGTTGTCTTTACTTTATGAATAAAGTCTATCTTTCTTCTTGTCTATGGATGCACTAAAAAAAAAAAAAAGTCGTGTTTCATTTGAACTCCAATAAAAATTCAGTTGAAAACGATTCTCCCTAGGGCTGAAAAGTATTACTTTCAACCCGCTTCTCAGGCAACTTCAAACCTACTTTCCGTGTATGAGTAATGAAAAATATGTTACTACAAATGAACGACTTGTTTGTAAACTAAAACAAACCACAATTTGATCTTGTATGGGTTTTTTTGGATTAGTCCGAACACCGTAGAGGTGTGTAGTATTTTAGTATGCATTGTGATATATTTGCGCAGCTTCAAATAAAAACACGCACTGCTGAACTTTGGTTTGTTTGTACAAGGAACACAACCAGACGCTGAATGGAACGAAAGATAGATAGAGACAGAGAGGTCCCTTGTACAAACATATTATTAGTTATGGACTCATCGCAGATATTTAGTTCGAAGATATGAAGTGATATAATTGTAAATTAAATATTATAAATGCGAAAGTTTGGATGGATGTATGGATGTATGGATGTATGGATGTTTGTTACTCAATCACGCTCCAACGGCTGAACGGATCTGGATGAAATTTGGCACAGAGATAGATTATAGTCTGGAATAGCACATAGGCTACTTTTTATCCCGGAAAATTAAAGAGTTCCCGCGGGAACCGAAAAAACCTCAATCCACGCGGACGAAGTCGCGGTTGTAAATAATTTCTTTAGTAAGGTACTGTACTCGTATATACTATATAGGTATGTAATGCACCTAAATAATTAAATACTCAATAATAAATGTATCTTAATTTAAAGTAAACTCTGATTTTAATTTTTACTAGCTGATGCCCGTGACTTCGTCCGCGTGGAATAAGTCGAAATAATTTAAGGAACTCCGGGATAAAAGGGACTCATTTTCCGGGATAAAAAGTAGCGTATGTTACTCTTCAGGTCCTCAATTATACCCGTGTAAAATCACGTTGATCCTTTGCACTGTTGCGGCGTGATTGAAGGACATAACAAACAAAGCTACTGTCGAATCGGGTATGTCCTATCAATAAAAAAAAAATATTAGTATGAAGTGGCAACTAAACGAAAGGATTTAGAGTTTAAGATATTGAAGAAATACCTAAGTACATATATCTATAAATTATTATTCATTTTAAGGGACAATAAAATTGAACTGAAGATAAGCCGAATGAAATTTCGGGTTGAAGGCATTTTCCCGAAAGATTGGACATTGACAGATCATTTTCGGCGAAAGATTTGGGTTTACGAAAACCCCTGATGAATTTTATGAAACCCGTTGGATGAGTAGAGTGAATTTGAAAGTATTGATCGAATATCCATACAAAAATAAATGCGCAAGTATGTCTGTCTGTCTATCTGTCTGTCTGCTACGCTTTAACGTTCCATTATTTTCAACCGATTTTGATGAAATTTGGTATAGAGTTAGGTTACATTCCAGGGAGGATATAGGCTTCTTTCTTTCTCTTAGCTACTTTTACCTACCGATTACCTATTCTGTGCTTTTACGCTACTTTTCATGCCGGAAAATTAAGAAGTTCTCTCGAACTCATGAATCAAAAAAACTTAATCCACGCGGACGAAGTCACGGGCATCATCTAGTTAATAATAATAATATATTTAATTATTTTATAATATTATTAAGTATATATTTTCTTTTCTTTCTTGATTACGTGGTCTACTAATACGTGGTCACGTGGGCATGATTTGTACAATAATTGAATGGGTGCGTGCACCTGAAATTAGTTATAGTAAGAAATTATTCTTTTTGCGGTTTTAAAAAAGTTTTTCTGAACCATCAACCAAGAGTTCATTTTTACATCAATTAATATTAAGAACTTACACGCGCGGTAACTACAACAATGGCGTTTTGTTACGCCAGAAAATCTGGTAATATGTAACGACAAGATTTAAGAATAAAACTCTTTTCATTTGTCTTTCATTAAGGGAAATGACGAGGGTACATTTCTATTATAAATTACAATGAGAACATTTCATTTCATTCAAAATGTTTTGCAGTGATGTCGAATGCTCAAATACCGGCATCTTCTGTTTATGACAAAAATGTGTTACGTACTTATTTAACTACTAGCTGATGCCCGCGACTTCGTCCCCGTGGACTAAGTTTTTTCGATTCCCGCGGGAACTCATTAATTTTCCGGGATAAAAAGTAGCCTATGTATGTATGTATGTATGTATATTCTTTATAGCTGATGCCCGCGACTTCGTCCGCGTGGAATAAGTTTTTCAGTTAATTTTAGCCTATATTACTATCCCACGGTATAATCCCCCTATATAATGGTGAAACACGTACTTCATATTTTAACGAAAGCCCAAATGCTGTTTCATGGCTATAACTTGAGAAATTAAGGACTTTCATACAAACTCTCAACCCCTATTTCACCCCTTCGGGGGTGTAATTTTGACAAAACTGTGAAACACATATGTTTTCATTTTCAACCCGCAGCTCATACGAGTATATCAAGTTTCATGGCTATAACTTGAGAAATTAAGGACTTTCATACAAACTTTCAACCCCTATTTCACCCCTTCAGGGGTAGAATTTCGGGATAAAAAGTATCCTATGTCCTACCTCGTAGTATGGGCTCAAATCGTGCCAAGTTTCGTTTGAATTCATTCAGTAGTTTCGGCGTGATGCGCGGCCAAGATACAGACAGACAGACAGACAGACAAAAATGAAAAAAAATTACAGATTTGGCTTCAGTATCGAATAATGAGTGCCCTCCAAAAAAAAATTTCAAAATATCTTCAATGTACAGAATTGGACCTGTTACAGTTTTATTATAAGTATAGATAAGTTTCAAGTATGGAAAACTAATCAGTTACTGAATACGGAGTTTTATACTTAATTGTTTTATAAACCACATCAAGAAAAATGGTTTTTTACAAAAAAATATCCACCTGAGTGTAGTAGTATGTTTGATAGTGCTATTTGCTCACTGGGTAATTATAGGAATTAATTTTAACAAGTGCTGGGCATCGTGCTAATACCACAGAATAGGTAATAGTAGTAACTAATACTTAGTTCTATAATGCTACACTCTATACGTAGACGTGTATTATTTTGTTAAGTCCAGCGATCATTCCATTAACATAATAATAGAACTGAATAGTGGGTTGGATACTAACTTCTATACTTGAATACTATTGTTATACCTTGGATTTTGTAGACGAGAGATATTCCTTTGTAGGCTTCTAGGTAAGCAGTCATTTGTAAGCAACCGAGAAAAATGCTCACTCAGCCAGAAAAAACAATCATGAATGGTGAGCTTTCCGTGCCTTTGGTTGTCCTTCGTGTCTTCCGAAGATATCGTTCCTACTCCAACGTAATTGGGGTTTAGGGGCGGATTGTGCCTCGACAATAATTGCTGAGGTTATTATACGTTTTTGCATTCATTGGCGCGGCCTCAGAGGCAAAATAATGGTCTTAAAAATTCAAAGCGTCCCGAAATCAATTACCGAAACATTATTATTCTAATCTGGTCATCCTAACACATAATCAGAGTTTTTTGAATACGTTATTTAATGACTTTTCCCGAATGAGTTGCAAATATCAAATTAAGCCAGTGCTACCTACCAGTTTGTCAGACAATCTAACAAGTGTAAGTACCTAATATTGTTATGAGTACCATTGTTAAAACACTCAGTTACAGTTCGAAGAAGTGTTAGGTACACTTCAGCTAGTTGACCCATCCCGGCTTCGATCGGGTGAAACATTAGGTAAATCCTATCGAGTGGGCGTTTACATTTCGCTAAAATCCTACATAAGTTGAACGTTAATTATTGCCAGTCAGTCAGTTTATCTTGAATATTAATGTAGGTATTTAATATTATTATTTTTTACGCATAAGTCCACTATAAAAACAGTAACTTCGCCTGCTTGGTTTTGTGAGTTCTGTAATAAGAACAAAGCCGAATCCAACAATGCCTATCTACGTCTTTTATGATTTTCCGTTGCATAGTTTACCAGGGATGCTTGCACAAACATTTTTTGTCAAACTATTTCAACACATAATACCAAATATCAACCAAATAATAACCGTCATTCTGGCGAGGATTTAATAGTACATTACTGCAGCGGCCATCAAAACAGGCATTGAAGGACGAACGTGTAAATGTGGGCCGAGGCGAAGCCGAGGCACACATACGTAAGTCCATCAATGCCTAGTTGTGGCCAAGGCTTGTATAGTGCTTTTCTCAAATAATGCGCGGAAATTCAGTCGGATGAAATACGCGCTTTAGAAAGAATGGATAGTAAATTATACGAATATCATATCATACTATACTATAGTATCATACTAATATTTTAAATGCGAAAGTGTGTTTGTTTGTTGGTTTATTGGTTTGTTGGTTTGTCCTTCAATCACGCCGTAACGGAGCAACGGTTCGATGTGATTTTTGGCATAGGTATAGTCGAGGACCAGGGAGAGTGACATAGGCTACTTTTAATCGCGGAAAATTAAGAGGAGATTAGGAGTTCCCGCGGGAATAAAAAAAACTTAAACCACGCGGACGGAGTCGCGGGCATCAGCTAGTATAAAAATAAAATTAAAATAATTACTTAAACGGTATATTGGGACTAAAAAAAATTACTCTTGTTCTGCGATATAATAGTGCAGCTGGAGCGGTATTATTGGATGAGAAAACAAAGAACGAGGAAAATTTTAAACGTGTTTTAAAGATGAATAATGTGTCTTATGTAAGTAGAGTTAATTAGCATAATATCTATGAAACCAGGCGACTCGCATTATGAATTACATTCAAGTTTGCATTTTAATTGAGTCACAGTGCATTTCAAATAGCACATAATGTCATTCGCTACCTATTTTAAAATATAAGAAAAATATGAATTAAGTAATTAAGAATTTCTAAAAATGCAAGTTAAATGTTGTTTTGATATTTTTTTTTGTGTGTGTTGATTACTACGGTTGTTTAATGCAGAAACTACCTACGCGTTTACCAGAGTAAACGATTTACACGTACAAATTACAATCTACTAAAAAAAGAGTGAAATAATGTATACTAATATTATAAAGAGGTAAAGTTTGTGAGTTTGTGAGGTTGTAGGGGGTAATCTCTGGATCTACTAAACCGATTTTGAAATTCTGATTCCAATAGAAAGCCACATTATTTGTGACTGTCATAGGCTATATATTAACCCGAAAAATTAGGGAGTTCCCGTGGGAATTCGCGGGAACGAAGTCGCGGGCATCTATATTATGAAGTTTATAATAGTAGTAGTACGGCTAGTATAATATGAAGTTAATAAAGTCTCAAGTATAATTTATTCGTTCATTCGAGAGCTCTACATACTCTTAAGTTATACAAGTGATTGAAAGTTGCGATACGTAGGTAAAATTATTCTATAGACTAGATGACCCGCTCCAGCTTCGCACGGGCGGTATTATCTTATATACTTAACCTACCTATGTATTATACAGAATGGTTGACAGACTACTGATCTAAAAAATAGCCTGAGTAAAGTATATATATTGAACCAGAATCTCAGATAAAAGTGTGCCAAGTTGCATTCAAATCTATCCGGTAGTTTTAGAGTATTACCCGAACAGACTGACGATATAGATAATAAAGCTTACTGCAATTATAATTTACAAAAAATATGAAACGATCAGAAATTTTCTAGTTACAGTTTAATTATACAATATACATGTATAAATAGGCCAAATTGCAGGATCTTTAGTAGAATCTTTGAATGCAGTTTTTATTTTCGCGAAATTCCATGTTTTGGTTCCTTACCAAATTACTCTACCAACCTACCTACAGTTTTAACTTTCACCATTCCAGTTAGCTAAGTACTTTATTTCAATGACTCGCCAGAATGTAAGGAAGCATTAAGAGGATCGTCTAGTTGTAAATTTTCATACAAAAAGCGATAACGTTTTTCTTCCCGTAAATGTTGTCCAATATTCATAATTTTTAGAAATGTTGCAGATACAATGAAGAACTAAGCTCGTACGTTCTAATTTTAAAGAAATATTGCTTATGTTAAAAGTTATTAGCGTCTAAATATCCATATTTTTGACCTAAAAACTTCCTCGAGTATTTGAATTTTTTTAAATTTAACTAAACTAAAATACTAAAAAAATAAAACGTACGAGCCTAGATTAAGGTGTACTGAATCTAATGAGACCAAAATTGTCTAATTTCGAAAACGTTTGGGGGGGGTAAAAACGTTATCATCCCAAACAATATTTCAAGAATAAAATGTAGGCATACATTCTGTCAAAAAAGTACCAGGAATTCATCATTTGTTTCTAATTCCAAATTCAATTCTAAAATTATTTTTTGTCGCTAAGTTGGCACAACTGTCGTCTATATTGCCGCGAAGTTTGAGCGTCAATTGTTATTTACTTTGTTTACAGTGCGCCATTTTGTCAGTTCATCTCAATAGTGTTTTGCGATTTTTACAATGAATGAAAATATCGAACAAAGAGTTTGTCTCAAATTTTGCATCGCAAATGGAATTTCGTGTCCAGAGTCGCTGAAAATGTTGCAGAAAGCTTACGGGGAATCGACTTTATCAAAAACACGTGCATACGAGTGGTACCATGCATTCAAAAGTGGTCGCGATGTGGTGGAAGATTTGCCTCGCTCTGGTCGGCCATCAACGTCTTCAACTAAAAGGCACAAGGCCATCTTTGTGAATGAATTTTTGACCAAAAACTCAACAAATACCATCGAACAACTACCGTATTCACCGGATATGGCTCCGGCCGACTTTTTTCTCTTTCCAAAACTCAAATTACCACTTCGTGGCACCCGTTTTCGATCGATAGAAGACATGTAAAAGAGAATTCGCGGCAAGAACTGAAGTCGATTCCGAAAAATGCCTTTAAAAAATGCTTTGAAAATTGGATTATTCGTTGGCGTAAGTGTATTATTTCCGAAGGGGCCTACTTTGAAGGAGATACAATAAATTTGGAATAATAATTAACATTTTGTATATTATAGACCTTTTCCCGGTACTTTCTTGACAGAGTAGTATGCCTACTGGACTTGCAACTCTCTCTATCGCACGATATAGAGAAGGCAGCGAAGCGTTGTGAAACAGATAGCATTATTGAAAATACCTACTCGCGTCGCGTTTCGTCACTAGACGATCCTCTTAAGGGTTATGGATTGGATCTCTAGCAAGGGTTAGATTCCTTATGATTTAAACGTTCTTCTGGAATAATTGTTTCGTTACAAATTGTTGTGATTCTCCTCAGTTTGGAATAGTGATTGATGGATGATTTTGCGTTATTGTACTATACCAGTAAATGTATGAAACTTTGTCTGCGTATATTATGTTGAACCCTCGTCAATATTGACCCATATAGGGCGGGGATGGAGATTTTTCACAATGGATTAGGTTCATGGAATTATTAAGGGCTACCTTTGTTCTGCAACAGGTTTCCTGTATTATCGTTTATGATACAACACAAAACCTTATTATGAGAGGCTTTGTTGATCTTATATAAATATAAGGTTCTGTGATAAAAATAAGGTTTGATGGTTGATAACATAAAATCATGCTTACACAAATACGATAATTAATATATGGTGTAATAACTTATGCAAATTACTATCGATTTAATATTATGTACTTTGCCCATAAACCACTTAAACTTTGCTCCATGAGAAAAATCGCATTTATTTAATTTGAATTTAATTATTTCACAGCTATCAATATTATGTTCACTTTAAAAAAATCTTTTATTTATTAAAATACTAGCGATCCGCCCCGGCTTCGCACGGGTAGCACTAATAATCCTAATCTATATAATATAAACTATCCTATCTCTCAAGTTAGATCGAACTGCACATGGTGTGCGAATTTTATTATAATCGGTTAAGTGGTTTAGAAGTCCATTGAGGACAAACATTGTGACACGAGATTTATATATATAGAGATTAGATAGGATAATGCATAGGACTATGTCCTTTGTTTATCTAGTGTTGATAAGGGCAAAGACCGTAAAGTTAGTTAAAAAATAAGTTACAAAATATGACTCAACAAACTTTTCTAGAATTATTTAGATACCTTATTTAAGCGCGTCCCTTAAAATAATTAAAAAAAAGTTTTTTTTATAAACTTGCGATGCGGATGTCGATAGTCGCGTCACAAAAATGAGAATTAATAGTTATTATACAAAATCGCATTCATATTTATGTCGTACCTACCTATAGATATTATGTGCGAAACAGCGCCTTGCAGCACCGAATTCTACGCGGTATCCTTTGATAGTGAGTAAGTAAGTAAATTTTTCTAGTGATGATGCCCCAACTCATCCGCGTGAATTGAGTTTTTTTCATTCCCGTGGGAACTTTTTAGGGTTCCGTACCCAAAGGGTAAAAATGGGACCCTATTACTAAGACTCCGCTGTCTGTCTGTCTGTCTGTCTCCAGGCTGTATCTCATAAACCGTGATAGCTAGAAAGCTGAAATTTTCACAAATTATGTATTTCCGTTGCCGCTATAACAACAAATACTAAAAATTAAAAAAATATATATATTAAGGGGGGTCCCCATAGAATAAACGTGTTTTTTTTTTAATAATTTAAAACTTACTACAGGTTTGTACGGAACCCTCGGTGCGCGAGTCCGACTCGCACTTGGCCGGTTTTAGTTTAAAAGTAGCCTATGCCCTTCCCCGAGAGACAGCCCTGTACCAAATTTCATCAAAATCGGTTAAACAGATGAACCGTGAAAGCGTAGCAGACAGACAGACAGACACACTTTCACATTTATAATATTGGTATGGATTTCATATTATGAAAACGAATTAATAAAAAAACCAGGTTAGGAAAATATTTCAAATGTCTTTGTTACCAAAGGCCTTTGAAATATTGTTATTGTGTGGTCCCTTTGGTAATACAGTATGTTTGCAATTTTCGGAGCGATTAATAACGGATCAAGACAAACGCATGTCGTTCAAGTGTTGTTACGGCAAACAAAGCGGTCATTCCAGCCTCACATTCCTGTTTGACCAGGTAAATTCCTCGCTCTTCTTCATTAATACTGAATGACTTTTAATTAAAAATTCCGTTCTCCGAAAATAATTTAAGAAATATTTACGTGTAATTGTTAACATTTAAGTTGATTCATACACACTGTGAAACTATATATCCGACTTCAAAAAAGGAGGAGGTTTTCAATTGGACTGTATGTTTTGTTTTGTATGTATGTTACGCGATCATTCCGCCAATTATGAATCAATTTTGATGATATTTTTTGTTTTGTAGATCATAGTTCAGAGGTTGTCCCATATAAATTTTATCGAAATTGATTAAGCGCTTTTTAACCGACATCAAAAAAGGAGGAGGTTCTCAATCGACTGTATGTCTTTTTTTTTTTTGTATGTTTGTTACGCGATTTCTCCGCCAATTATGAACCGATTTTGATAATTCTTTTTTTGGTTTGGTAGGTCATACTTCAGAGGTGGTCCCATATCTCCGGAGATGGAGAACGGAACTCCTCAATGGATAAGAGTAAATTGCTCGCGATCAGTGTGATAGTTTTGTAAACAGTATGTTTTAACCATGCATAGCATATCTTTTTTTTTAGGGTTCCGTACCAAAATGGTAAAAATGGAACCCTTATGGTGCGACTTTCTCCGTCCGTCTGTCACAGTCGATTATTTCAGTAACTATTAAAGCTATTGACATGAGATTTGGAATAGTTGTATATATATATACAACCCAATATATACCCAATATATTGTATAGGCCCAATATCATGGAAATCAAAAAAAAATGAAAATTATTTTTAGTTTAATTAAAAAAGTGGGGAAAATCAGGGATTTGAAATTTCAAAGTAGGATAACTATACCAAGTGGGGTATCATATGAAAGGACTTTGTACTTGACTTGTACACTCTAAAACAGATTTTTATTTATTTTAATGCATAGTAGTTTTGGATTTATGGGGCAAATTGTCAAAAAAAAATACCGTTCCCCCCTTGGAACTCTACCGTATTACACGTTCAGCACTCACAGCGAAAAAAAAAAAATTACAAGTAAAATAAAAAGCAAAAACAGTGGGGCCACTAAAAATTGTGAAATATAAAATTTTCAAAAAAAAAAAAAAAAACCGACTTCAAAAACCACAAACACTAAAAAGTAAAAAATAATTTAATTTATTATGTATACAAGAGTTAATGTAGTTCTATAATAACATTTTTTGGAGTCGGTGCCAATGTGGAGTCACGTCAACAATAATGAAGAGTAGGTAGACGGTTCATGCGGCTAATTGGTACCGACTCCAAAAAATGTTATTATAGAACTACATTAACTCTTGTATACATAATAAATTAAATTATTTTTTATTTTTTAGTGTTTGTGGTTTTTGAAGTCGGTTTTTATTCTTTTTTTGAAATTTTTTTATTGAGCTAAATACTTTTTAGTTTTGAAGTCGGTTTTTGTTTAAGATGAAATCTAATGCAGTCTAAGGTGGTAGCGGGCTAACCTGTTAGGGGTATGGCAGCCATATTAAACCCATTCCCCTAGTCGGTTTCTACACGGCATCGTACCGGAACGCTAAATCGCTTGGCGGTATGTCTTTGCTGGTAGGGTGGTAATTAGCCCCGGCCGAAGCCTTCCACCAGACAAAAAATTTTACAAGCGAATTGTTAAATATATTTAACGCTTCAGTGACCATTTGTTTAATTAATAATATGCGGATCCGGCTGTAGTTAAATGCAAAAGTATTAATATAAAGGCAAGAAATAAATCATGCCAGAGTTTCACGTATCATTATCCAAAACAATGCTCCCATTATAAAGATGTATAGGCACATTTGCTAGAGCTAATTAAGGTCCGTTATATACCTACTCTACCTACCAGTGAACCAATTTGTTATATGTATCTAAAAACTAGTTTTGGTATGAAAGTATTCCATGCCTACGTAATATCAGGCCTGGCTCACTTGTCACGTGACCTGAGATATTTAACTACTGCTGCGTGGACGCTCGACGGCACTCGTATCAGTCGAGTGTTGCGCGCGGACCGTAGTTATACGTTTGACTTTTACTCAAGTTCTCGTTATGGATAAACAAAGAAAGATCAGTTAAACGATATCGTATCACATTAGGTCGTTTAAACTCTAATTATTAAGACCTAACTTATCGCTCTTTGCACTTCCTAAGGACCCTGAAAGGTAAGTTTGTATTATTTGCCTATCTAGGTACATAGTACATACGTACCTACTTAGAGTTCTAAACAAAACTAATATTAATACATAATGTAGGTAGTTTTATTTTTATATCCACACAAGATACAGTTTTAAACAAAAGTAAATATAAACCATTGGTAGTATCCAATATTATAGTGATAGCCTAATGGGTAGACTTCAGCCTCCAAGTCTGGGGTTCGATCCTGGGAACGCACCTCCAACTTAATTAATTAAAATATATCATTTACGGTGAACAAAAATCGTGTGTAAAGCTGAAAACATGCCTGAAGTTCTATAATCATTATAAAAAACTCTAATATGTCTGCCAACAAGAAATTGGCCAGTGTGGAGGAATATATGGCTTAAACCCTTCTCATTCTGAGAAGAGCCTCGTGAGTCGTGCTTAGTAGTGGGACTAGTGGGCCGCCGATGAGTCGATGATGATTAATCCATAATGTGGGTATATTATTTTGTCTCGTAAACTGTGGCATGGGCCCCCTTCCACCCCATATAAGTGTAAAATATTCATTGATATTTCACTACTTGTGGAATATATAACGACTTTTTTTTATCCACTACAAGTTAGCCCTTGACTGCAATCTCACCTGATGGTAAGTGATGATGCAGTGTAAGATGGTAGCGGGCTAACCAGTTAGGGGCATGGCAGCATGTTAAACCCATATCCCTATTTGGTTTCTACAAAATCTATGAATAATAATAATATATCTTTTATCTATTTTTAAAGTAATTGTCGTCATCATTGCAACCGATTACCGACCCATAGTAATGATACCGATAGTAAGAATTTAGAAGTAGTCAACCCTAAGGCTACACGCGCCGCGTCTGAAGGGATAAGAGTTACGCGATAGAAAGAGATATATAGAGGTAGGTATTTAATTATTTTCACTCGCAGCGCTGTGCGAGCTGAATTGCACTTTATTACGACGTAATCTGAGTCGCTGATGGTTAAAAGGTCTTCGCGGAGTAACTCTTCTGTTACTACTATTACCTATTCTGTGGTAATATTACAAATATTAATTAACGCCAGGTGTCAAAAATATGTAGTTACATTCTCGTAAATATACGTAAATATTTTTATGGCTATGGTTTATTTTAGCTTTTTCTACCTATAATATTTAGCATTAAAAATACTTCATTAGGTTTGGGTAATAAATTAAAATAATATGTATCATGATTGATTGATGATTTTTTTTTCATAAATTGTATTATAACCGTATTTACTTAAAATATATTATATTTTGTAATAACAAAATTTGGTAAAAATAAAACTTCTGTAAAATAAATAAAAGTTGAATAATTACAGAGGTACTGAAAACTAAATAAAACAGTCAAATACTTACACCAAATAAACAATTAATCTAACACTGAAGCACGAAGAATTACACAAATTAGTTCACCGATACCTCTTATGGTGTTACAACGTGACATTATTGTCGTCATTTATACACAAAAGGGTATGTAATAATGGCATGTTTTTAAATAGCTCCGCAAAAGGCAGCTAGCCCGATGCTACGGGTGAAAGGCTACGATTCCGTAGCTCGAGTGAGCTACGAGAGCGCTACGCGGGGCAAAGTGTCGCGGGCGGCTAGCGCTCAGCGAGCGACCGCGGGGAACGCGTGGGTCGCACTGGGTCCGTTCTCTGTTAGCTGCGATTAATCCATACAAGGGAGACGAGGAAGCTGAATTCACCGGACCGGAGGACGGTCGGGCGACGAGCGCCGACTGCCGCCGCCCGCAAACGCTGCTTTAGCCGCCGCTGTGTGTCCGCCTCCCGCCGCCGCCGTTGCGTCGTGTTGACACAATTTTGAAATAGTGTCACATCTAGGTAATTTTTAGGGGTTGTGCAGCGACATGTATTCCACAGTGTTTTTTTTAAATTTAATTTATTTACACAGAGATTGAGCGAGCACTGATACATTTTATTAGACAGGGACACAAATGGCCAATTAAAATTACAGGATTAGTACTAGAAATTATTTAATTTACAATTATCAATTATTTCTGTAGATAATTATAATCCTTTCTTATTAGTATTATAATTAATGCAAAATGTGTTTGTTGGTCCTTCAATCACGCCGCAGCGGAGCAACGGATCGATTTGGTTTTTTTTCATGGATATTGTTAGAGGCCATAATATAGGCTACTTTTAATCCCAGAATAAATTCCGCCGGATTTTAAAATAACTTAATCCAAACGGACGAAATCGCGGGCAACATGTAAAGCAAAATAAAACAAATACACACGTCTTTCTTTTGTTGAAATCATTACAAATAGTAACTTGTGTGTAATTAATTTTCCGTTTTACAGCACCTTAAGGGGCGAGTGTTAACACGTAGAAAGTTTACATAAACACGAATTTCATTAATCATTTCAAATAGAATGGAAATGTTATGGAACTATTAGTACCCTTGTAACCGGAGTTTAAGGACGTCTGTCTTACAGAAAACAGATGTTCATTGCAAAAATTTTGCAAAAATTTTCACTGCCTCGATGGCGCAGTGTTAAGCGCTGTTGCCTCAACGTGTGGAGGTCCCGGGTTCGTTCCCCGGCGGGGTCAATTTGGGAATTTATAATTTCTAAATTTTTCCTGGTCTGGTCTGGTGGGAGGCTTCGGCCATGGCTAGTAACCACCCTACCGGCAAAGACGTGACTCCAAGCGATTTAGCGTTCCGGTACGATGCCGTGTAGAAACCGATTAGGGCCTAGGGGTATCGTTTCGTGATTGTCGCACAAACTATACCTTATGTACATAAATGCTTAAATGTCCTGTAACATAGTTCCACGAACAATAAATGATTGATTGAATCACGAATCTAGGCATTGTATCCCAAAAAAATTATGCTTAATAATTAATGAATTAAGCTATGATGTTTCGAAAATTCGACGAAACGCTTCCGGAAAAGGTGGAAAAGGTGGCTTCAGGCAGTGCCCCGTTCCTTGGGCTCGTCTTGGCAGGAGCACTCCCGTGCCCCCAGATCAATTTAAGAGTCCTTATCTTGAATATTTTTCCCTGAATTTTTGGCAGCGAGCTTATACTTTATATGGAAAATAGATTTTTACGAGATCCTTGATTGATTTGATACCCGGCAGGGTTAATTTGGGAATTTATAATTACAGAATTTTCCCTGGTCTGGCCTGGTGGGAGACTTCGGCCGAGGCTAGTTACCATCCTACCGGTAAAGACGTGCCGCCAAGCGATTTAGCGTTCCGGTACGATGCCGTGTAGAAACCGAATAGGGGTATGGGTTTAATATAACTGCCATGCCCCTAACAGGTTAGCCCGCTACCATCTTAGACTGCATCATCACTTACCATCAGGTGAGATCGCAGTCAAGGGCTAACTTGTAGTGGATAAAAAAAAACAAATTACAAACACGCAAGTTGGGATTTTTGTAAGTTTGTATGTTTGAATGTTTGCTACTTCTTCACGCCACCACCACCACAACAGCCCATTAACGTACCACAGCTGGGCACACACTCATAGGAGAGAGGGAATTAGAGCTTAGACCCACCACGCTGCTCCAATATGGGTTGGCAGGCTTTAACGACTATTATCAACTTCACGCCACAACTTACCACAACGAATGAACCGATTTGGCTGGGAAGGCAGATAAATTATACCCTGAATTTGTTCAGGTTCATATTATCTAAGACTAGGTGTAATTCATGACGATACAAGTTGTCATGAAGACTTATAAAAAATATATACTTATCATTTCTTTTCATTTCAGAGAAAAGAAGAAACGAATTTTCGTAATTGTTTCCGAGTCGATTGAAATAGGACCGTCCAGAGGTTGGGACGTCAAACAAGATTAGAGGCATGGATATTTTGTTCGCCTTTGCTGCTACGAGTATAACAATAAATAACGTCCACGTGACCAGTTTATTAGTCGCTGCATTAAATTAGGTATGGCCTAGAAAAATAAGATATCAATAATGACCGACTTTTTCTGATACAGCTTCTACTTCTTGAACGAGCTCTCTGGAAAATAAAAACGATTACACAAAATATAGATTAATATCTTTCGCATGCTTATTCGAAAGCGAGTTATCTGCCGCGAGAGTGAGACTTGTTTGTTTATTGACCATAATATACTTTGTGTTCAGATGGATTTTTCACAGTGATTTAATGTTTGCACACTGGCTACATCTATCGTATTCATTTTTCTCGTGCGAATTTTTATTCGCTCTGCAGGTAATCTGTTAATCCCGTACTAATATTAAAAATGCGAAAAAGTGTCTGTCTGTCTGCTACGCTTTACCGGTCAATCTTTTCAAGCGATTTTGATGAAATTTGCTGCAGGGGTAGGTTGTATCACGGACATAGGCTGCTTTTAATGGCGAAGGAGTTCCCGCGGGAATACAAAAACTTTATCTAAGCGCACGAAGTCGGGGGCATCATCATCTAGTATTAAAGAAAATGTTGAAACGTTTCTTCATTATGTCGGGGCTAAAGCAGTAATTTGACATCAACAATTAATCAAGAAAATATTATACTTTATCATAATAACCCAATCCATTTATTACATAACCGATTTGTAACTAGGAATATCTATTTATGCAACTTAATTCAAATTGTTGTTCGATGAATGTGGCTCTTTAACCAGCTAGGTAAGCCCGCGAATTCGTTTGCCAGAATATAGAGTTAAGGGACCGGCGACCGCCGCTCGCAACTTCTACTCGAACCGCAAATATAAATTTGCCGGTATATTGCTATCCCTTTTTGGCTGAAGACACATGATCGCGTGCAAGTGCGATAGCAATATGAGCGTACAGAATTTGTTGTACATTTAGTCTTGTTCCGTGAATACCAAAAATGATGAATGAAAAATTGTTGTGTTTTAACTTCGTGTTGTTATTCTGTAACTTGACAATATAGGCTATGTTCCTGATCAATTAGTACGTGAGATATCGTTGGTTTTAATATGAAACAAATAAGGAGAAAACATGTCGTTTAGGTCGCAAAAACATACAAAACGCAATGTGCTTACATTTAATTTTGGGAAAGTATTTTGGAAAAATAATTATCCAGGGACCTAGATAAATACAAGTTCAATCTTAATAATCGCATAATATGGAGGAAATATGCTCGAATTACTAATTATTTTGGTATTACGTTTGTATGAGCAATTCACCCTCCGCTGGCGCCTTAAGTTCGGATAGATGCCTCACTTTTTGTTAGAGCGTTCTAATTTTAAAATTATTGATGTTACTTGAATAATTCCTATTAATAAACCTAGATTAATCTGTCATTTTTTTTATAATCTTTAGAAGATTATTCTTAATTAAGACACACAACCATAATGAAACTAAAAAAAACTTATCTAAAAATAAATTTAATATAACAGATTTATATTTTCTTTTCATTTAAAAATGCGCTGACATATTAGTCTAGTCAACAAGTGCTTTTTGGGTCAAACTTTTTTCTCCGCCTCCGAAAAATATGAACGAGGTATCATTCGATTCGGAAGAGCGTGTAGATCATTTTCGAACAAAATTCAAGACCCGCTTGCAAAAATTGCAAAAGTTATTAATCATTAACTGAAAACTAATTTTTCTATGATTAATCAAGCTTTTTAATTTTTAACCTAAGTAAATTGTTGATAAAAAATTGAAAAATGACAATTTTAAAAAATTTCCTACGGGTATCTATTTTGAGGCCTTTCCAAAATAGCTCCAAAAAAGGAAAAAATCTCAGATTTATTATTTAACAATTATCGCAATTGCAATGTTCATGTTCAAGTAGGAAAAAGTTATTAATTTACTAACGCATAATTAATAGAAAAATCACGGTAAAAAATTATTGACCACGGGCTAATAATTGTTCATTCATCTCTATCCAGTACCTAGATGTCTGAATTTTTTCAATTCTTAATTTTCATATTTAATAGGTTTAAATAATATTTATTCATAAAAAGTGCAACGTGGGCACAGCTAACGCAAGCCAGAGTCCCCGTTTTTAGCCGTATTTTCAACCCTCTGGGAAATTATAAATATTGATCCTACAGTTCCGGGAGCCAAAAATTTTTTTTTGGAAATTTCCTCCTCTTTTTGAGTCTTTTTTCAAATTTGAAAAATATGAAATAGTTTTTGAGATATTTGCAAGAAACCAAACCCCATTCTTTTTTTTTCAGTTAATTATTAATAACTTTGCAATTTTAGCAAGCGGGTCTTGAATTTTGTTCGAATAAATGATCTACACGCTATTCCGAATCGAATGATACCTCGTTCATATTTTTCGGAGGCGGAGAAAAAAGTTTGACCCAAAAAGCACTTGTTGACTAGACTATAATATGTAAAGGCCACGAAAAATCATCTATCCTTTTTGATAGGGATGATGCCCTTTAATTTTTTTACTGAATTAAATACAAAACAGAAATTAACACCTAGGCGTGTAGGTACTTAATTAACCAGTGTATTGATATAAAAAAACAGAACGGAGTTTATTAATACTTATAAAGTAAGTTGTGTGCACTGCGGAGATGATCACACGCGCAAGCGAAACGCATCTGTTCCGTACGACGACCCGGGGGATAAAGATAAAGAATGGAAACTTAATAACATTTAAAGCCAGGATATAACTAATCTTACAGTAGAATAAAAATCAAAATAGGTATTATTGTGCACCTGTTTTCTGAACTAGTTAGAACAGTGTCTCGGAAAACAGGGCTTCCAACTCAGAGACAAGAAAAATGTCAACAATGCATGTGCGTGTACAAAGGTGTGTGGTGCCTGTGCTCCTTATTTAAATTATTAATTCTTTATTGTGATTTTGGGAAGTTAGGTTTTTTGAAAGCGACGGTGACTATCCCACCGAGGCATAGATCCGGACCTTTTGGAAAATCCCGAAGTAACCTTTTGTTTTCACCGTGATAAAAACACCTAGTTATTGCTAATCATCTAACTTCCTGCAAAAGTCCATCTTCAATTATCCAAATCAGTGCTACCGTTTCAAAGATTAGCCCGGAAAAACCGATACCTACAAAGACAAAAAGTTCGGGTTTCCATTTTATGTATTGTGCCCACATTGAAATAGAAAGGTACCAAAATTCTACATCAATGTGTGCCCAGCATAAATTCAAATGAAACGTCTTGTTCTGACACTAAAGCAGATTCTGAGAAGAGCCGGCTATATATTCGTAAAGGTTCAAAGTTCAATTTCTGCGACTTACAAGGGTGGTCTTTCTGACGCAAGATAACATCTTTGAGAAGCACAAAACAAACTCAGCCAAGTATTCCTTTCATCACCATCTCACAATACTTTATTATTATAACTTAAATTCCAACGCATTTTAGGAGTAGATGCGTAGGTAAGCTCTGTAATGAAATAGTTCTCTGTTTTATTTCATCAAATGAGATATAAAGCTAGGATATTGCGCATGGCGAGATGAAGTAATTATTTTAAGTAATAAACTTGACGTAATGAAATCTGTTCAAATAAGTAGGTATTATAAGTTTACGTATATAGATTTTTGATCGTAAGTGTAAGGGTCGATTGCACCATCGACGGTAATGGTTACGTTAAATTGGACCGCCTATAAAAACAACCACTTTGGGTTAAAAAGTCAGGGTTCTCGCACTTTGTCTTTTTACCAAAATTTTACTTAAAATTTTATTTATGGGTGTAGGTAAGAATACTGACTTGTGCCACTCACTTTACGAGATATTTGGTCTGCAATGATAACTATAACCATCGATGGTGCAATTAACCCTAAATCTGTATTGTCGAGCCTAGCAATGGCCTGCTGGCTTACGACAATCGCTTAAAGCAGTATTATTTTAAAATTGCATTTTTATATGACGAACCCTAACGTCCCTAAAATAAGGATTATAATTCTGAACCAAGAGCGTCAACAATACTAAAATAATACTGTGTAAACGATGGTACATCACAAAGTGGCAGGAGATTTCTGACTTTTCCAATTTACCGTTATTAAATAGCTTTCATAAAAATAAAGAGTAGGTTAGTCCGTCAGTTTTATAGTCAGCTTGAACACTGCAAGTTAAGTGCTATTTCGGAGGACGTAGAAAACGTTCATTTAACAAAGAACTTTTTTATAGCAACGTCAAATGGGAAAGAATGGGAAAATATAAAGTAGCTACGTTTACTAATAGAAATTCCTCCGAAATACTGTAAATGGAAAGACGTGCTGGCGGCAATATTATTATCTGATTCGTATCATTTTTCGGCGCGACTTAGGACTCAATGGATTTAGAAGAAACCCGTTTTGACGAAGGTATCTTATTTGGAGCAGAAAATAATAAGTCCGTACGGCTTAAGTTTATTTTGTGCAGGATACAAAAAATTTTCCCTTCCTACAACTAAATTTTTATTTATTGTGTAAACCTTTTGTTACTCGTAGTGGTATAATATTGTGATATGAGATATTGAAAACGAATGGTAGCTACAACTTCAACCATTACTACCACAAAATGATAACAGATAAATCATACTAATCAAATAAATATTATAAATGCGAAATTATAAATGTGATGGATGTATGGATGTATGTTTGTTACTCAATCACGCTCCAACGGATGAACGGATCTGGATGAAATTTGGCACAGAGATAGATTATAGTCTGGAATAGCACATAGGCTACTTTTTATCCCGGAAAATTAAAGAGAAAAACCTCAATCCACGCGTACGAAGTCGCGGGCATCAGCTAGTATTATTATAAATACGAAAATGTGTTTGTTTGTTGGTTTGCTGGTTTGTCCTTCAATCTCCCTGCAACGGATTCAACGGATTGACGTGATTTTTAAATTTATTAAAGTCGGTATTGCAGACTGCCGCGAAATCTCTAGAATTTTTTTGTAAGTAAAGTAAAAGTAAAGTAAAAGTAAAATATACTTTATTGTACACCATTAAAAGAAATACAAACACAAAAACAATCATAATGGATATGGCACAACAGGCGGCCTTATCGCTTAAATAGCGATCTCTTCCAGGCAACCTTAGGGCAGAGGAAACTTTTAAAAGAAAGCGGGAGGGGTGTACAGACATATGAATTAATAAATATTATTATATACATAAAAACACAGAAATGTATAATGTAATAATATATAGGATACAGAAAACACAGTATAAAAAGTAATAGTAATAGGTAATAGACGACAGATGAATAATAGTACATTGTTCACCGAGGGGAGAAAGTGACCGATTACTATCGAGGGTGTAGTTTGAGGCCCGAGGCGTAGCCGAAGGGCCGCAATACACGCGAGGTAGGAATCGTACTTTCTACCGAGTGATACATAGTGCTTTATACTACACTTGCGAGGAAAATAAGCGATAATTAGTGATTAAACGAACTTACAAAGGTTTAAAATAATAAATAAAATAAATATTTTTTATTTCAGGCAATTTTACAAACCCATATTCAAAATACAGAAACACAACATAACATTCTCTCTCGTCCGAACCTCGCTCGTGTGCGGACGTCTCGAACAACGCAACAGCGATCGCCTGCGCGTGCGTTTGTGTGTGTTGCGGCTACTCGATTCGCACACTTAGCTACAACCTGTTTTACCGCCGGTCCGGCAGTATATGCAAGAAAATCAGAACATGCCAAACAGTACGCTGCTACCGGAAGCTGAGATGATGGGGTCTGACTCGTCCTCCTATGATTTACCTACAGTGGAACAGGAGTACACTTGTTTTAGAAGCAAACTGAATGATCAGCAATCTGAATCATTCCAGGCGACAGTGCTTAAAATTCTTGGCGAAATGCAACAGCAACAACAACAGCAAGAATCCCGCATGAACGCAATCGCAATAACACTAGAAGATATTAAAAATGATATAAACAGGAATCAGAAAGCTCACGAAGAGTTAGAAAGAGCCGTGCACGTCATCGCAAACGAACAAGATAGTATAAATAAAAAAGTTACAAATCTAGAGCAAAAGATCAATGACAGATTTTTAGACGGCAACGACAAGGCAACACAAGAGCGTATCATTATACTTGAAGAAAAGTTAGAGGAAATGACACGCAAACTGAGAGAAACAACCATCGAAATAAAGAATATTCCATATAAACATGATGAGCAAATTCTACAAACCATCCGAAGAATTTATCTCAAATTGTCGATTCCATATAACGATAAAGACATTATAGAGTGTTTTCGTATTTACGCCAAAGATAATACCAAACGTAAAGATAATACTGAAGTTTAACTCAATAATGAATAAAAAATTGTTTCTCGGCGCCCTGAAAAAATTCAATAAAGAGCACAAAAATGAGCCGCTGGGCACTAGCAGTATCGGTTTCTCAGAATTAAGTCAACCCATATATGCCACTGATTACCTTACACCTAAAGGAACAAAACTTTTCTATCTTGGGAGACAACTGAAGAAAAATTTTGGATACAAATTTTGTTGGTCTAGCCATGGAAAGATCTATGTCAAAAAGGAAGAGAGCTCAAAAGCGATTCTTATTACAAATGAGCAACAAGTAGAAGAAATAATGGAAAATAGCGGAAAGCAAGAGTAATATGATAAAGTGTCTTATATACCTAGTGAGTGGAAAGTTGTGTCCTTTGATTAAGCTCAAACTGAATATACATTTTATTACAGAGTAATACACTCAGACTACACAAGTGTTTACCTGGCCAGGTTAGCAACAAAATTACAAAAACAATTTGAATAAAATTTGGAAAACTATCAGTGTGTGCGTTTCATCCTTTTAGTGTTTGAAGAGACTAAAGTGCTGTTATTATTATTTAGCTTTAAGTATTATATTTAGATCCTTCCGTCCTGGTGGGTAAGTTTTTGCACACGCATTACGTTATTTACTCCTGTTTTGTCTTTTTCTTTCTTAAATCCAGGATGCAAAATTTTCAACAAACGCTAGACGATATTGAAAATACTACTTTAATAAAGCACCAACTTCTCGCAAACCCGGAGGAATGTAAACCCCATTTGGAAATAGATAAAAAGTCGATAACTATTCTAGCGCAGAACATAAGGAGCATCAACAAAAACTTTGAAGATTTTAAGGTCTTATTAGCAAGATTATCCTTTGAGCCGGACGTCATAATTCTGTCCGAATGTTGGTTAAAGGATAAAACATTTTTCTTCGCATTACCCAACTACGACTGTAGGTTCTCCACTATTCACATGAACCAAAACGATGGGCTCGTCGTCTATTACAAAAACAACTTAAAAGTAAATATACAGGAACCCAATTTCGAAGACGCGTCTTGCCTACTACTCAATATAAATGATAAACTCACGGTAATAGCGTTATACAGATCCCCTAGTTATCGGAACTGTGAATATTTTTTAAATTCCCTTGAAAATGTCTTCAAAGATATAAAATCTGAATCATCAGTCGTAATAGGAGATATCAATATAGACATCAAGGCAAACAGTAGTGACAAAAATTCAGAAGAATACCTCAATCTAAACACACTATATGGATACTATCCAGCATATGACTATCCTACTCACGGAAGCAATTGCATAGACCATATTTTAACCAAGACTAGGCATAGTGCTTGCGCTATCGTATGTGAATCCACGGTTACAGATCACTACACAACCATGATTTCAATTCACACCAGCATAAAAAGGCTGCCTCCCAAGAACAAGACAATCACAAAAATTGACTATGACGCCTTAAATAAACTGTTGGACGAATTAGACTGGACTGAGATGTTCTCCTACACTGACGTTAATTCAATGACTGAATATTATATTCAAACAATAGTGTCAAGCATAAATAAGTGCAAAAAAGTCCATAAAATTCCTCATAAAAAACTCAAATATAAAGACTGGATAACGCCTGGATTACTCAAGTGTATGAAAAAGCGTGATACGCTGCACCAAACAGCTAAAAAAAACCCTAATGACAAAGAAATACAAACTAAATACCAAAAATATAGAAATACATGTAATTTTATTCTACAAAACCTAAGAAATATGGACAAAGAAAATGATATCCAAAGAAATATAAATAACACCAAAAAAACTTGGGACACTTTAAAATCAATTTGTAATATCAATCCGTCAAAATCAACGAGTCTCGAACTACTTGATCCTAATAATAAAATAGCCTCACTTAACTTAGTTAACGAATATTTCACTACAATTGGCGGTAATCTGGCAAAAAAGATTCTTGATAGTTCTGGAAAAACAGAAGACGAACTACTTAAAAGCATTACTACTGGCCCACAACACGATTATGATACCATATTCCTGAAGCCTACTGATGAGTACGAAGTCCTCAAAATAATACAACAAATGAAATCTGGGTCCCCGGGATGGGATGGAATTACGCCAGTAACACTTAAACACATTAGACAAAATGTAGTTAAACCTTTGACTCATATAATTAACACCAGTCTATCTACTGGTGTTTTCCCAGATGCCTTTAAGAAAGCTCAAGTGACCCCAATATTTAAGGCTGGCGATTTAAAGGATGTTGGGAATTACAGACCGATATCACTATTAACGTCTTCAGCCAAAATATTGGAAAAAGTTGTCAATTCTAGGCTTCTGAACTACTTTGAAAATAAAAAAGTTTTATCACCCAACCAATTCGGCTTCCGTCCTAACAAAAGCACTGAAGAAGCTGTTCGAAATTTGACTAATGATATTTCGCAAAAACTTGATGCCGGTAAGAAATGCCTGGCTACATTTCTAGATCTACAAAAAGCGTTTGATACTGTTTCGATACCACTCTTAATAAAAAAATTAGAAATGTATGGAATAAGAGGTTTGCCTTTATCCTGGTTCACGAGCTATTTAACGGATCGACAGCAATTTGTAAAACTTGAAGATGTACAAAGCCTACCGAGTAAAACAACCATTGGAATTCCACAAGGAAGTGTGCTAGGGCCGACGCTATTCTTAACATATATCAACGATCTATGTGATATGGAAATAGCAATGGCTCAGATAGTAAGTTTTGCAGATGACACGGCGATTATTTTCCATGGTGAGAACTGGGAAGATCTTCGTGACAACACAGAAAAGGGTCTCAAATATATAGCTAATTGGCTCGAGAAAAATTTAATGACTTTAAATATACCTAAAACTAAATTCATAGCTTTTCACATTTCAAAAAAGACGCAACCACCTATTAACTTTCACATCAAACTCCATAACACGGCTTGTTATAATGTTACAGTGGATTGTTCTTGTCCCTTCATTGAAAAAGTCCAGACAATCAAATATCTCGGTGTATATCTCGATGAAAACCTTAACTGGAGTCAGCATATACAAGCCCTGAAAAATAAGGTCCGTAAACTACTACACGTGTTCAAAAAACTGAAATTCCTAAAGAACACTAAGTTACTAAAAATGGTCTACTTTGCACTGTGTAACTCGGTCCTTAAATACTGCATAACCTCCTGGGGTGGTGCAGCAAACACTATTCTGAAGGAACTAGAACGTGTTCAAAGAGCCTCTTTAAAAGTCCTATTCTCCAAACCTCGTAGATATTCAACTTTTAAACTACACACAGAAAACTATGTATTGACTATTCGACAACAATACTATCTACAAACTATCCTAAAGTTTCATCAAAGCCCAGAAGTACTTCGAATATACAATTTGGAGAATATACCTGGAAAACAACCAACTAAACGTAGACTCACGTGGCAAACGCCAAGAACAAAATCTGCATTCGCCCAGAGATTCTTTAGATACACAGCACCACTACTTTATACATTCGCCAATAAACAATTAAATCTAATAAGTAAATCTAAACATACCTGCCGAAAACTACTATTTAACTGGCTCCTTCATAAATCATACGAGGAAACTGAACAAATCCTAAGAAAAAATAAAACATAAAACTTTTACTAGTAAGCACAATCTAATCCAATAAATATTTTTCACAGCAACTATATATATATACACCCAAATAAAATATAAATCAATATAAATGCACAGAATACAGATAATTCAAATAAACTTAAAACTAAGTAATTATGACATTGCTAATGGTAATTGTTCTACATTATAGAGGACAAAATATAAATTCTTACTGTCTTTCAGCTTCTGATATTTTTGCATATACTATCGCACTCATCACGTCCGTGCTTCCTATCATCGCTCGACTCATACCGAGACGATATTCTTATCTTTTTGTACGACTACCCACCAATACGAAAGAAAGTAACTTTTAGATCTATTATTATGTATAACTTCTAGATTTATTATTGTGTATAACTCTTTATTATTCTATTCCATTTTTACTAAACATAACTCCTATTGTTTGTGTGTTCGGGCGAGAGACTGGCTCCCCATAGCACAGGGAATCCTAGTTTGGGGGCCAGGAACTTAGCTAGACACTGTTTCTATTCATCTTGTAAGTATTAACCTTAATAATATAGTACATTGATTAGTTATAACCAAAAATTTATATTTGAAGGTACGGCGAAGGACTGGCTTCCCATAGCACAGGGAATCCTAGTTTGGGGGCCAGGAACCTTAGCCAGACACTATTTCTGTTTAAATTTTTTATTTGATATAGCTACCACTGCTACCTACTTCTATTGTTAAATTGTACTATATTCTATTTTATTTTATATTTTAAAACAGTGTATGTGTGTTTTCATGAATAAATAAATTACTAAATTACTACTAAATTACTACTATAAAAAAAAAAAAAAACAAAAAAAAAAAAAAAAAAAAAAAAAAAAAAAAAAAAAAAAAAAAGGTTTAGGTTAATAGTTAATAATAGTTAATAGTCCTTAATTAGGTTAGGCTAGCTAAAAAAATTAAAAAAAAAAATGACGTTCTATCATAACTATATGAGTCGCTTCATTCGAAGCTTCACTATCACAACTAGACTACATTTTGAGGATTATTTCAATATAGATTTCGATATCGACAATCGACATCGATATCGACAATCGACATCGATACCGACAATCGACATCGATACCGACAATCGACATCGATATCAATATCGGATATCGACGTCGATGTCGACAATCGACATTCACCATATTATTTGACTTTTCTATGTCAAATATGGTGAAGCTGCTTCTAATATTATATTTCCTTAAGGTAAGACATCCAAATTCTCAACGTCCATACCATATTTACTTAAAATTAAAAAACAACAGCGCGTTAGAAATGGATTTTCATACAGTTTTCTCCCCGCTTAGCACGTTAGAAATGAAATTTCATACATCTTTTCCTCCCGCTTAATTGGTTTGTAGCAATGACGTACTTTCTACCTCGTTTTGACAAAATCAAGAGGGTACTTTCCGCGAGCGGGTGTAGTATAAATAGATTAAAATGATAAGTAATACATTTATTTAAATGAATGCTTTATTAATCAATTTCAATGCATACGTATAATAAAGGCCCTGGTTTAAAGCGAATGTGACTATTTATTTGTTATTAATATCATCACTAAAAGCCATTCTACTTGATTTTAAAGCATTCCTCGCTACGCTCGGCAGGCTAAACTCCTCGTATGAAATAGCTCATTCTATACTATACAATCTACTATTGAATAAATATCTGAGCTATTTATTTACGTCACTTTTCGAAGAAAGAATAATGTATTCAATGTGATAAAAAAATATCTGTATAGAGTGGGGTATTAATTTGAATCACATCTCTTTGTTACATATGCCAATTGCCATTCGGATTATTTCAATAGCTACAAATTATTAGATTACACAAAATAGATTTGATGGTTTTGATACAAATTGTTTGAGTGATTTATGCTAATCGTAGACCTTATCGATTGGTGATTAGTGATTGGTGATTGGATTGCTGACTGAGAAATTTTTTGTTTCACGGCTAAGTGAAGCTTTTTTAAAAAAAATTTAATTTAGACATTCTTATATTTTTAAAAAACAAAATAATGTACCTATCCTTTGAGCGAAACTTGATACATTTAATATTTAGTGTAATTTTCCTCCATGTCCCGTTCGTTTTTTCTGTTCTTTCACTCACGGAATTTATTATCAGCATTAGATTTACATAAAGTTGAAATGTTTTAATTAATTATTAATTAACCATGTTACACAATATGAACTTGAGCCAAATATCTAAGACATGAAATTTCTCGGTTAATATTAAATGAAACCCAGGAAGGCTGCCTGAAATCACAGTAAATCTTCTCATTTAATAAAACAAGCTTTCAGAAAGGCCTCCTGTCGAGGGGTTGAACGATAGCACTTTGGAATATTATATTACTACGTAGTAACGCACTATGGTAATTAAATAGATGATGTCACCTAGGTACCTACTTGATAAACAAATTGGAACACAAATCTCTGTTTAAACCATTATTATGAGTATTATCTATTTATCTATCTATACTTATAATAAAACTGTAACAGGTCCAATTCTGTACATTGAAGATATTTTGAAAAATTTTTTTGGGGGGCACTCATTATTCGATACTGAAGCCAAATCTGTAATTTTTTTCATTTTTGTCTGTCTGTCTGTCTGTCTGTCTGTCTGTATCTTGGCCGCGCATCACGCCGAAACTACTGAATGAATTCTAACGAAACTTGGCACGATTTGAGCCCATACTACGAGGTAGGACATAGGATACTTTTTATCCCGAAATTCTACCCCCGAAGGGGTGAAATAGGGGTTGAAAGTTTGTATGAAAGTCCTTAATTTCTCAAGTTATAGCCATGAAACTTGATATATGAGCTGCGGGTTGAAAATGAAAACATATGTGTTTCACAGTTTTTTAAAATTCCACCCCCGAAGGGGTGAAATAGGGGTTGAGAGTTTGTATGAAAGTCGTTAATTTCTCAAGTTATAGTCATGAAGCTTGATATATGAGCTGCGGGTTGAAAATGAAAACATATGTGTTTCACAGTTTTTCAAAATTCCAGCCCCGAAGGGGTGAAATAGGGGTTGAGAGTTTGTATGAAAATCCTTAATTTCTCAAGTTATAGCCATGAAACTTGATATATGAGCTGCGGGTTGAAAATGAAAACATATGTGTTTCACAGTTTTTCAAAATTCCACTCCCGAAGGGGTGAAATAGGGGTTGAGAGTTTGTATGAAAGTCCTTAATTTCTCAAGTTATAGCCATGAAACAGCATTTGGGCTTTCGTTAAAATATGAAGAAGTACGTGTTTCACCATTATAGGGGGATTATACTTACCGTGGGATAGTAATATAGGCTACTTTTTATCCTGGAAAATTAACTGAAAAACTTATTCCACGCGGACGAAGTCGCGGGCATCAGCTATAAAGAATATACATACATACATACATACATACATACATAGGCTACTTTTTATCCCGAAAAATTAATGAGTTCCCGCGGGAATCGAAAAAACTTAGTCCACGCGGACGAAGTCGCGGGCATCAGCTACCTAGTACTTATAATAAAACTGTAACAGGTCCATCTCTGTACATTGAAGAAATTTAGATTTTTTTGGAGGTCACTCGATACTGTAGCCAAAACTGTAATTTTTAAACTGTGGCCAATTCTGTTTAACACAGTCTCTAAACTAAACTGAGATTACATCTCTAAATCTAATGCTGCCCCTTTCCGCAGGAATTATTTTGAAAAGGATAGCAATTTAGTTAAGAGATGGTGTACAACAGATTTGGCCTCACTATGTACCTTAGTCCTTAACTTACGGGAGAAATAATATTAAACTAAAAACTTGTAAAACTGGAGACACCCCGTTACTGTGTGGTTTACTTTTCTTTGACCCGGCGTTCGTGAAGGGCCCTAAAGCATACGGAACCCTAACGTATGGAGTGAAAAAGTTGGCAAATGCAGCGGGTCATCGCACAGCGTAGCTTCAGAATGCGAATGCAGCGATGAAATACTGATGAAGCACGTCTTCAAGCGCAGCCCTCTTAATGTAGTTTTTGTTTTGTAAATTGTAGTGCCAAAGCATGTGACGTATTTCTCTCTTTTTCTTTAAAGTAGGTACCTGCCTACTTACATAATAGGTACGGTAGGTACACATTGGGAAATTGAGCCATTTTTGACTTAGGTCTCTGATTATTCAGCAAAATACTCATAAAATAAAAGCACGTGATGCTATATCACCATTCGGTCCTTAGGAATAGTAAAGCGAAGTGAGCCATCGACATCCGTGTGAAGGGAATAGGTGAAGCCGAAAGGAAAAACAACAAATAGAGTCCTAAGTGCCAACTCTACTCGTTTTAGCTCCAGGCAAACAAATGAATCTGGATTATTTATTGATGCTTTCTTTTTACATCATCATCATTGCAACCCATTGTCGGCTCACTACTGAGCACGAGTCAACGAACGAGAAAGGAAAAAAATTGGCCATATATAAATATGGCCATAGCCATAGTCCACTACGCTGGCCAAGTGCGGATTGGAAGGCTTCACAAACCTTCGAGAACATTATGAAGAACTCACGGGCATGCAGGTTGCCTCACGATGTTTCATTCACCGTTTGAAATCATACTAATATTATAAATGCGAAAGTGTGTTTGTTTGTTGGTATGTCCTTCAATCACGCCGCAACGGAGCAACGGATCGACGTAATTTTTGACATGGGTATAGTTGAGGACGTGGAGAGTGACATAAACTACTTTTTATCCCGGAAAATTAGGGAGCTCCCGCGGGAATAAAAAAAACTTAAACATCTACCTTTATTAAATTCGTATCCTCTTTCGAATACTCGTAGTGTTCACATAGCAAAATAAATCAACAAGTTTAATATCGCATTGAAAAGATCTGTTGACTTGACATTTATACCTACTATCTCAGAATGAATAAAACCCGCGTTGAAAAATAACCTTATTTGTTGACGTCTAGTGCGCTTTGAAGGAAAATAAAGTTCTCCTGAATGTAGAATATAGGACTCTCTAGGTACCAACGTGTTATTGAATGTAGATGTGCCCGAGGCAGTAAATGGTAATATAAATGGTAATATACCTTATAGGTATATATACCTTTTGTCATTGATTTGATGTAGAATTTTATGCCGTTTGTACATAATTAAAACTTAACTTGTACCAAGTCAAAATATTTTTTATGAAATAATAGAAATAACAGTCAGAAGTAGTAGCCAAATATTCAGACTAAAAACCCTTCATCAAAAAGATTTCATCACGGTTAGCATAACCAGAGTGAACGAGGCATAGCCACAGAATATTATAACTACTTAACTATGAAACTATATGAATATTATATCCATATCCATACTAATATATAAATTACTAGCTGATGCCCGCGACTTCGTCCGCGTGGATTGAGGTTTTTCGGTTCCCGCGGGAACTCCTTAATTTTCCGGGATAAAAAGTAGCCTATGTGCTATTCCAGACTATAATCTATCTCTGTGCCAAATTTCATCCAGATCCGTTCATCCGTTGGAGCGTGATTGAGTAACAAACATACATCCATACATACATCCATCCATCCAAACTTTCGCATTTATAATATTTATATGGATAATATACCACTAATCAGTTTCTAGTTTTCTACACGCTATCGCACCGGAACGCTTAATTATGGCTTGACAGTACGGCTTTGCCGGTAGGGTAGCCACGGACGAAGCCTTCCACCAGACCAGAATTCAGAAATTGTAAATGCCCAATTTGAACCTGCCGGGAATACTGATGCAACATGAAAAATAACAACGTTGAAAAGAACATGAAAAAAACCTTAGCAGTTAGCAACGTTGTTTTTTTTCTAAATTTGTTTTGTTACAGGAAAATAATTTATAGGAAAATAAATGTTTGATGTAAGTATGTATTTCTTACATTTTACTAAAATAACAAATCGAATTAAGTATTCAACTGCGCCGCGCCAACTGTGTTCAAACAAACATAGACCAGAAGGCGGTTACCTCGTGGGCAAATTGAATATTGCCAAATTATTCATGTAAAATTGGTACTATTCAACCAATCAAGTATGGTAGGTTTAAAATAAAAACTCTAATATGGACTCTATAGTGTTAATCTTTTACGGAAACTACCTTAATAATTTTGAATTCTGTACTCTTGAAGGAAAACATGCTCCAGAAAAAAACGTTTTTTCAGCGTTTTTTTTTCACGATGGAAAAAATACTGTTGTTTTGCAACACTGGCCGGGAATCGAACCTCCCACATAAATACCAGATCGCTCACCACTAGGGAGGTCGTCAAAAACATCGTCGTCTACGATACTACTACGATTACGTAGTAGTTACGACTTACGACCCATGATATCTATGTTATGAGCGCACGAAACAAAGATGCTTGAAGATTGACTCGTACAAATCACCCGCATGTTCACACAAATGTAGCGACGTACTCTACATTCTGAAGTTTGTGTTAGGTATTATACTACAGAAGTAAACGTACAATAGAAGAGAAAATGATAGTCTATCATGTATCAAATCAACGTACAATTAAAACCGAAACTCTAGATATAATTTTGAGATTTTGCATTGAAGTTTCCACTATAATGTGCTCTTGATACGTCCATGTGTGATCTACGTTATATAGGGACGTACCTACGTCCCACTTCGACTCGTCGAATTGATTTCGAGAAATGCAAATCAGATCTTTATAAAGCTTATTATATCTACGTGGATGAAGTCGCGGAAAAAAGCTCTCGGATTATAAAATTGTTCCTATACTATGTGTACAATGTATTATTATCTTTCTGTTTCTTGTTTGAGCCCCACAAATCACACTTATTCGAAACCTAGTAGACCCAGACTATTCTAACTTTTATCAAAATCTTTTCACTACAAGTTACAATAATTCGATTTATATTACAATATATACTTTGTTAATATTACAATATAAGTTTTTTCCCCACAGGCACTCCTTAATTTTCCGGGATAAAAAGTAGCCTATATGTCACCTTTATTTTTATCGAAAGCCTAAATACCAAGTTTCGTTAATATAACTTGAAAAATATCCTGAGAAATGCAGAACTTTGTATAGAAACTTTCATCCCTTTAAGTCACCCCTTTGGGGGTCGAATTTTTACAAATGGTGAATTACGTACTTCTTCATATTTAACTGGAAGTCAAGTGCTAAGTTTCATGGCTATATCTTGAAACATGAAGGACTTTCATACAAACTTTCAACCCTTATTTTAACCCTTTGAGGGTGGAATTTTGAAAAACTGAGACACACGATCTTCTTTATTTTTTACCGAAAGCCAAAATACCAAGTTTCGTTGATATAATTTGAAAAACGTTCATACAAACCTTCATCCCCTATTTCACCCCTTTGGGAATATTCAAAAATGTTGAAACACGTACTTCTTTAGGTATATTTAACCAAACGCCCAAATGCTAAGTTTCTGATAGCTCTAACTTGAGAAATGAAGGACTTTCATACAAACTTTCAACCCTTATTTTACCCCATTGAGGATGGAATTTTGAAAAATTGTGACACACGTACTTCTTTATTTTTTACCGATAGCCAAAATACCAAGGTTCGTTGATATAATTTGAGAAATATCTTGAGAAATGAAGGACTTTTATCCCTATTCCACCCCTTTGGGGGTTGAATTTTCAAAAATGGTGAAATACTTACTTCTTCATATCTAACTGAAAGCCCAAATTCTAAGTTTCATGGCTATAACATGAGAAATGAAGGACTATCCTACAAACTTTCAACCCCAAGTAACCCTTTGGGGGTAGAATTTTAAAAAAACTGTGACACACGTACTTCTTTATTTTTTACTTAATGCCCAAATACCAAGTTTCGTTGCATCATCACTTACCATCAGGTGAGATCGCAGTCAAGGGCTAACTTGTAGTGTATAAAAAAAAAATATATATATATAATTTGAGAAATATCTTGAGAAATGAAGGACTTGCATACACACTTTCATCCTCTATTTCACCCCTTCGGGGTAGAGTTTTCACAGACTGTGAAACACATGTTTCTTCATTTTTAACTGGTAGCTCATATACTAAGTTTTATGGATATAACTTGAGAAATGACGGACTTTCATACAAACTTTCACCCCCTGTTTCACCCCCTTGGGGGTGGAATTTTGAAAAATCCTTCCTTAGTGAGCGCCTACGTCACAAAAGGAACCTACTGTCGAAATTTCAAGTTTCTAACCCCAGCGGTTTAGGCTGTGCGTTGATATAATATAAGTCAGTCAGTCAGTCAGTCAGGACTTTGAATTTTATATATATCTAAGAAGATTTCAAATAAATAACTGTTCTCCGGCTACAGGTCACTCACTAGTAAATAAAATCCATCCATACTTATATTATCAATGCGAAAGTGTGTCTGTCTGTCTATCTGTCTGTATGCTACGCCTTAACGGCATAACTTTTCAACCGATTTTGTTAAAATTTGGTATACTTTGCATCCCGGGGAAGTGCATAGGCTATTTTTTTTAGAAAATGGAGTTCCCACGGGGAAAAAAACTAAATTCACGCGGACGAAGTCGCGGGCATCATGTAGTATGTAGGTATGTATATAAGTTGTTTTATGATATCTACCATAGGGGCCGTTATTTTTGTTATAAGCGTGGTCCCGGTGTTGAATGTAGGTAGGATTTAGCGTGGATCAATGATTTATTATTAGATGGGGACCAAAATTTGGTACCTAGGTACTTTATTTCGCGCCTTACTTACTAAAAACATCATGAATCAAAGAAGAGTGGGTACTAAAAGGCATATATTTCACTTATTTAAGGCATATTATACTATGTGATACATTTTCTATTCAGCTTCGAGTATAAAAAAGAAACCTGCTTTATTATAGCTAAGTAATTTAAACATGCGATACACTGGCTGGGTGAAAAATTTTCAAATTTATTTTGTCAAATCAAAGTACTCACTGCACTCGAATTCGTCGATAATATTTGATGGTCCAAGGTCCAACTCTTAAATTATAAAACAACGGTGTCTGACGGGGGGTTGCAATCGTACTGTGTCTGACAATGGTCAAACCGTCAACGTGGTTTCTATTGGTTGGTATTATTCCAAAAAAAAAAATTAAAAAACGGAGCTTAATAATTTAACGAATTTGAGGTGCCACCTTTTCAACCTGATACCTTCCAAAGCAACCGCGATCCAAAATTCGTAGGCGGGGATCGTTTATACCTCTATTATAGACATACCTACATAGAAAAACTTTCAGCTTTAATAAAATAACGAAGGTCTGATCGTCGCGGGATCTTGCTCTATGAATGTTATATCCTGCCTCCTACTAATAATGTAAATGCGAACGTATGATTTGCATACAGAACAGGGAAACTGCTTAGTGGGAGAGCCTATGTCACTCTCCATTCACTACCCATCATATCCATGAAAAAAAAACCACATCGAACGGTTGCTCCGTAGCAGCGTGAATAAGAAAATCTACTTTCGCATTTAAATTTGTAGTATAGGATTTTAGACAAGCCCCTTAAATCACAAGAGAAATTTTAAAATAAAATAATTAAATTTCTCATTAGATACTTATTAATTTGTGTTCGTTACAGTTTAATATTTTAGTATAGTTATCTAGTAATTAAAAATAAAAACTAGGGTAGTAAAAATTCATACTAATATTATAAATGCGAAAGTGTGTTTGTTTTTTTTTTTTTTTTTTTTTTTTTTTTTTTTTTAATCCACTACAAGTTAGCCCTTGACTGCGATCTCACCTGATGGTAAGTGATGATGCAGTCTAAGATGGTAGCGGGCTAACCTGTTAGAGGCATGGCAGTTAATTAAACCCATACCCCTATTTGGTTTCTACACGGCATCGTACCGGAACGCTAAATCGCTTGGCGGCACGTCTTTGCCGGTAGGGTGGTAACTAGCCACGGCCGAAGCCTCCCACCAGGCCAGACCAGGGAAATTTCAGAAATTATAAATTTCCAAACCCTGCCGGGGATCGAACCCGGGACCTCCGCACGTTAAGGTAACAGCCCTCAACACTACGCCACGGAGGTCGTCAAAAACGTTGGTCGTTGTTTGTTGGTTTGTCCTTCAATCACGCCACAACGAGTTTCCGCGGGAATCAAAAAAAACATAAATCACGCGGACGAAGTCCATCAGCGGCATCAGCTAGTAATACAAATAAAGTAACACCAGAGCCACGACATTCAACAGTATGGCATGCTACAAATGAAAACATTCTGGGTGGCAAGACAACATCGTGCTGCGGAATCGGAAATTATTACGGTATGACAGTCTGCTGACCATTTTTGCTACACAAAAAAATATTGTAGAATGCCTGTGGCTTTAGGTTGTTCTGGTACAAAATGGTTTATACGATTCTCATCAGCATTTCATTCTACCTTTGTACCGGTGGTTGAGTCTCGACATATCACAGGAGCTACAAGTTGGTACCTACTACATACATTTTAATTTCAATTTACTGTGAATTAATTTTCTCGCTGTCATTGTATTGTTAGGTTAGGCTTTTGTGCCGTCACTGCTTTACCAAATTTAAGAGATTGCAATCTTACGGTTCGCGTCCTTACTTTCCTGGTATTTATAAGGGCCGGACCCGGCATTTAATCAGGGTTGCTTATATTACTCTAATCCAGATTTCACAGCCAACTAGTTACACGGAGCGATAGCCATTTGACTTAAAGGGTCTTCATAAAGGGCGAATATAAAATAAAGGTCAATATAATTTCCAACAATACTCAGCGAGATTATCATCATTAGAGTGAGCTTTAAATTGTGACGAATCTTAGAATCTATTCTGCAATAATTAATAAAGGAAAATATTTAAAACTACCAAATAGGTAGGTAGATAGTCATATACCTACATACTTAGGTAAGTGCAGATATATAAAGGCGAAAGTTAATCTGTCTTCGCAAAAAGAGGAGTGTAGTTTAACGTGTGTAATTGTGTGTCTGTCTGTAGCTCCCAAACAGATGAACCGATTTTGATTTATTAATTTTTTGCTTGGAAGGTGACTTCATCAGAGTGGGAGTGTTCTTAGCTATGATTCAAGAAAATCAGTTCAGCCCTTTGCAGATCATCAGCTATTTTCTAGTTGTTTATAAAGGGATGTGAGCAACGTCCACGTTTGATCGAATCGAAATTGATATTCTGATCAAGTTCAATAATTATGATCGGGGGTAGGTATTTGCTTTTCATTCATGAAAATCAAAGATTTGTCGCGGTATTCTTAAAAATAAAATATTCATGCAGACGAAGTCGTGCAGCCCATCCTCGTGCAAAGAATAATTAGGTATCCTTCCAAGGTCCTTAGAAACTAATGAAGCGTTCTTAAGTAAACTTATTTAAAATTCAGACACTTTCATGCTGAAATTAAGATTTTAAAATAAGAAATCCTTATTAACTTCCTCAATTAACAAACTCAAGTGGTTCTCTTAGTGAATTCTACATTCTGTGAATACCTAGTAGAAACTTATATTTTATTCCAGCATCTACGATCAAAATGCTTCAAGCCCTGCAATTTTTTACTGATGGTAACTACTTAACATTCTTTTCTTACATATTATTATACCTACAGAGTACAGTTTCTTAATATTTTATCGGAAAATATCATTTATATGCAACAAAATTATTTTTTATCATTTACATACAACAAAAATATTTTAAAGGGCAATTTCTGTTATTCTGACCAAATTATTTCGCATGAAAATACTGCAACGAAAACATTTTACCAATACAAACTTCCGTAACATTGCAAACAAAAGTACCAACAACTGATAAATATTTTATATGTGAAAATCTAGTTTCCATTTTTGAGCATGCTCTCGACCGTGTGGTAGCTAATATAGCCTACCTATAGATAAACAGGTAAACGTACAAAGTGCAACAGCACTAGGTTTCCAAGTGGTTTGCGTGGTCTGCCGAGTCACCGCTTCGGTCGCCACAAGGATTATCATTAGTACAAATTTACAACTATGCCAGTGTGGTTCCATACCACTAATCCAAGTTTGAATTTATGCAGTATAATATTATATTCATTTATCACATACACTTTATTACGCATAATATACCTAATATAGATTCCAATATAGGTTAATCAACTTACGTGGTGTACGCAAGAACTGAAAATACGTACATACCTTTCAGTCCTTGCACCATAAATAAAATCATACTAATATTATAAATGCGAAAGTGTGTTTGTTTGTTGCTTTGTCCTTCAATCACGCCGTGACGGAACAACGGATCGACCTGATTTTTGGCATGGGTATAGTTGAGGACCTGGAGAGTGACAGGCTACTTTTTTATCCCGGAAAATTAAATAAACGGTGGGAATCAAAAAAATTTAAACCGCGCGGACGAAGTCGCGAGCATCAGTTAGTTAATAATATAATCATTATAATAATGATAATATGATATAGGTGTGTATATCTGGGCTCACTAAAATAGCATATTTTTACATTCTTTGTACAGTCCGGTAAGACATTTTTAATTATTATAGATCAGTTCGCGTCAAATTTTTCGCATATAAGTACGATCTTCCACCAGGTCCTCTGAGGCCAAGAAGTGAAGCTACACCCACACACTCTAGCTCTGTCGGTGGGATCTCATCCACTCTTACTAACACGAAGGCAGTTAGGTCTTCACAGCACATCATACCCATGTATCGCTCCACTAATTTAAATCGTAAATCAGCAAGCTTTACGTAGGGTGGCGGATATGGGCGTCCTGAAATAAAAAGCAACGACTTAAAATACAACAATGGTAAGTACACTTACACACTGGGGTTAAACCCTTTACAGATTTTTAAAAGATTATATAGATTAAATTAATAATCAACTTTTTAAATGAAATAATACTATGAGGGCCATGGCATATGCCAATTTCTCCTCCAATCTCCATCATACTTGTAGTTTTTGCTTTGAATTTAGATAGGAGAGAGTAGAGACAAAGTTAAAGAAGTAAGTTTACGCACGGGTGTCTTCGAATTTGTAGTGATAACGTAGGTATAGTAGAGCTAACCATCCGTTATGTGCTATTCAATTGGCATACCTATTATTAAAAAAAACTTTAGAATACCTTCGTAATCGCCAAATTTCCTTTTACGCACTTCAATTGCAAATTGCAATTGCATTGAAATGTTTTATATTATTTTAAATCAATCAATTAAGGAATACACGCCAGAATTTAAAAGGCCGTTAAAAAAGTGTCTCGCCGAAAAAAACAAATATCATCGTCGTTTTATTATGTACGGAAATCCCCGAGATTACGACACATTTTCATTATTACAAACTTACTGCTAAATCCTACAGTTCATTTTTGTTAGCGACTGAGAATGCACTCAGGCAGGATATCAAACCCTTGTACAAGTACGTTAATAGTAAAAAGGGTTCTAACGATCTTCCCCAGAACATGCATTATGATGATAAGTCTGCATTGGACATCCACGAAACTTGTGAACTTTTCTCTAACAGTGGAATTCATAATCGACTGAACGCCTCGCCACCGAGACATTTCAAGCGCTATGTGTCGAATTCAAGCTTTTTGCATTTCATAGTCGAAAGAAACTCTCAAGTTGATCGCTAACAGCGCGGCTGCTAAACAAGGCTTTTGCTATGACATGAGTTTGACATCCTCTATTCAAATCAGGTAGTACCAGTGACCCCACTAACTTTAGACCTATATCTGTGCTACCCACTTTCAGTAAAATATTTGAAAAATTAATTTTAATTCAATTGCTTAAGCATTTTTGTAATAATGACTTATTAAATAGTTTTCTGTGATTTATCCAAGGCTTTTGATTGTGTTGATCATGAAACATTAGTCAGAAAACTGCACCATTATGGAATTAGGGGTGTAGCACTGGATATGATGAATTCCTAATTAAAAAAATAGGATGCAAAAGGTAGACGTCAATGGAAAGCGGTCTTCCGGATCGATTGTAAAAATGGGGGTTCCACAAGGTTCAATTTTAGGGCCTTTTCTATTCCTCATTTACATTAACGATCTTCCTTATCTTGCCAAAGATAATCATGGGATAGTATTGTTTGCTGATGATACATCACTTTTGTTTAAAATAAATCGTTACGAAACAACTCCTGACGAAGTAAACAATTCTCTCACTAAAGTGGTACAGTGGTTTGAAGCTAATAACCTACTCCTCAATGGAAAAAAGACAAAGTGTATCAAATTTACATTACCTTATGTCAAACAGGTAAAAACCACTGTACAACTTGATCATGAGGAATTAGATTTAGTGGATACCGCTGTTTTTCTCGGAATAACGTTAGATGCTAAACTCCAATGGGGCCATCATATAAATGACTTATCGAACAGGCTTAGTTCTGCTGCATACGCGGTTAAAAAGATTCGCCAGTTGACTGATATAGAAACGGCGAGATTAGTTCATTTTGGTTACTTTCACAGCATTATGTCATATGGTATATTATTGTGGGGTAATGCTGCTGATATTAATTCTGTTTTTGTGCTGCAGAAGAGGGCTGTTCGAGCCATATATAATATGGGACCAAGAGAGTCACTAAGAGATAAATTCAAAAAAATCAATATTATGACAGTGCACAACCAATATATACTCGTATTTGAAAATTTAGTATACGTGCATAAACACATTGATAAATTCAAGAAGAAAAGTGATTGTCATAATGTCAATACTAGAAATAAAAATAAACTTTGTAATGCCTGCTTCTAGGCTTGGTAAAACTTGCAATTCATTTGTTGGAAAGAGTGTCCGCTTCTACAATAAGCTCCCAGAAGACATGTTGAAGATGTCTCTGAATAAGTTCAAAGTTAATGTAAAACGTAAACTCATTGGAAAATCCTATTACCATGTGAAGGATTACTTAAATGACAAGGAAGCTTGGCAATAATTTGCTCTAATGGCTCTGATAGTTCCTTAGTTAAGATGATTTGTGAGATGGTGATAATGAAAAAAATAAAAAACCCCAGCTGAGATTGTTGTGGGCTCTTCTCAGACCTGGGCGCGTTTGGAACCCTCGTAGCTTTAGTTTTAAGATACCGTAACAGATTATCACCATCATATTTTTATGTAACTGGTGTGTCTACCTAAATTGAATAAATATTTATGACTATTAAGACCATGACTTTATTTTTGTATTTTGTGGGCTATTTGTGCGTAATAAATCATGGTTTTTTAAAATATATTTGCTCTCTATTCCTAATTATCTTTAAAATGATATACCGCAACCATATATGTAACGCTATAAAAATATTTTTGAAATAAAGATTTTTATAACTTTTTAAGCCATATTCGGTTGAAGGTCATCGGTTTACATATTATATTTAAATTTGAAGTAATTACGTTCAATAATTCAGAAGTTATAAGGCTCTGACAGACGGACGGACGGACAAGTGCAAATTCACTCAAGTAGACTCAGATACCTTCGCTTCGCTCGGTCAATAAGTAAGTGCCTCAGCCTATATTACATAATTTATTCGTAGACAGATTACTAACGAGTTTCTCTATTACAGTAAATGTTAGCAAAACATGATGAGAGAAAAAAAAACGTTTAAAAGGCGGCCTGTTTATTAACATTATGAGTCAAGTCGTGAAAGTTAGGGCCGGAAATGGCGCGAGAGGGTACGTACTGTGGATATTACCGACACACCTTTATTACGCAGTTCAATCTTGACGAGGACTGAAAAAAGCCATGCCACATAAAAACAGATTATATTTATTTACATCTCTCATATTCGGTAAGTAGGTCCTTATTACCCCCAAATGGAGCTTGTAGGTGACCAATTAGCGCTCTAGGGTAATAATGTAGCTAGAAAAGCCCTAGGGCGGTAAGTAATTTAAAAAAAAAAACTCTTCACTCTTTCAAAAAGTTCGCGTACATCTAACCATCATACTTTTTTTAATTACTTACCGCCCTAGGGCTTTTCTAGCTACATTATTACCCTAGAGCGCTAATTGGTCACCTACAAGCTCCATTTGGGGGTAATAAGGACCTACTTTACCTCACAATCGAGATGTAAAGCAGAGTAGTTAGCTCGGGTGTAAGCATCAATTGCACTTTCGAACTATAGGCGCCCTCCCTGCGCTCGTGCGCCTAAATATCTCGGGCTGCAATTGATGCCTTACAGCCCTTGGCTACTAATCTACTATTAAATGTTTGAAATTTTGGGAAGCTCGCGCTAGTGAAGCTACAGGTTTTGCAATGTCTTTTATACTACACCCGCTCGGAAAGTACCCTCTTGCTTTTGTCAAAACGAGGTAGAAAGTACGTCATTGCTACAAACCAATTAAGCGGGAGGAAAAGATGTATGAAATTTCATTTCTAACGTGCTAAGCGGGGAGAAAACTGTATGAAAATCCATTTCTAACGCGCTGTTGTTTTTTAATTTTAAGTAAATATGGTATGGACGTTGAGAATTTGGATGTCTTACCTTAAGGAAATATAATATTAGAAGCAGCTTCACCATATTTGACATAGAAAAGTCAAATAATATGGTGAATGTCGATTGTTGACATCGACGTCGATTATCGATATCGATAGTCGATATCGATATCCGATATTGATAGTCGATATCGATATCGATGTCGATTGTCGGTATCGATGTCGATTGTCGGTATCGATGTCGATTGTCGATATAATAAAATAATAATAAAAAAATAATAAAAATGTTTATTGATCAAAAGAAATATACAAACAGATATCCTCTGAAATTTTACAATCTTAGGTACATAATGTTCTTAAATATGGTACTAATACTATAACTACAGTACATACAGAAAACCAAAAAGGGTATCGAGGTCAGAGGGAGTGCTTTAGCACCCGTACTAGGAGAACCTGTGTTACGGGCACCGTAAATATACACCGTATATCGATGTCGATTGTCGATATCGAAATCTATATTGAAATAATCCTCAAAATGTAGTCTAGTTGTGATAGTGAAGCTTCGAATGAAGCGACTCATATAGTTAGGATAGAACGTAATTTTTTTTTTTTAATTTTTTTTTTTAATTTTTTGAAAACAATACATTAGAAATTAAAGCTAGCTAGCCTTTTTTTTTTTTTTTTTTTTATCGCTGGGAAATGCTTTTAGGCATCCCTCTCGTAGGCAAGGCAGTGTAAAGGCTGCAATGCCCCCGAGAGGGTATGTGGGACTCACCGGGACTCCGGAATACCCACTAAAACCCAGCGGCGCTCCTGCGCATCGCCATAAGGCTGAGTTACGGGAACACTTGCGCAATCATCCGCGACAAAGCTAGCTAGCCTAACCTAATTAAGGACTATTAACTATTATTAACTATTAACCTAAACCTTTTTTTTTTTGTTTTTTTTTTTCTTTTTTTTTTATTTTTCTTTTTCTTTTTTTTTTTTTTTGTTTTTTTTTTGTGTTTCTTTTTTTGTTTTTTTTTTTTTTATGTTTCTGTATTTTGAATATGGGTTTGTAAAATTGCCTGAAATAAAAAATATTTATTTTATTTATTATTTTAAACCTTTGTAAGTTCGTTTAATCACTAATTATCGCTTATTTTCCTCGCAGGTGTAGTATAAAGCACTATGTATCACTCGGTAGAAAGTACGATTCCTACCTCGCGTGTATTGCGGCCCTTCGGCTACGCCTCGGGCCTCAAACTACACCCTCGATAGTAATCGGTCACTTTCTCCCCTCGGTGAACAATGTACTATTTTACTGCCGTACTGGTGCTAAGTTATGTTTTTCAGGTATAATAATTCGTCTTACCGAGATTTTATTTCAAAGAACGAGTTTGCTAGCCTCTAGAAATACTTCTTCTTATAATCAAGTTTGTAGTTGCATAAATAACATAACTAGACATTGCCTATGAAAAATAATATAAATATCGACTTAGCCGCTTTTCATCGCCGTCGCCGAAATATAGTCATCCACATGCTGGATCTAAGTTTGTGATTACTTCATAATGCGTGGTTTTGCATCACCTGGGGGTTACTACCATCGCTTAAAGCAGTTTTATTTTAAAATGACATCTTTTTGTCAGGTACCTTGACGTCTCTAAAATAATGATCATAATTCTTAAACACGAATGTCAACAATATCAATACGGCTTTAAAAGCGATGGTAGTATGCCCCCTGTATTCAACGGCTAGGTCTGAGACTCGTAGGGATTGCGCCAACGCTGCGCTTTTCAGTGCGAGGTCGCCATTCCAGCATTTTGTGCCATAAGCACCACACTATTGTCTATTGGTTCTCGAGCCTATGTTTTTTATTTCAATTTAGCTTCGTAATCAGTTGAGTTCTGTCGGTTATATCTTTAACGGGCCTCCTCATTTCCCTCGATCATGTAGGGAAATTCCGAGCGTAGGTATCTCCGTCGCTAGCCGAGCAACCTTGAGCTATTTTAAATTCTTATGAGGTTAATACTTACCGACTGCGTCCAGAATCCTCGTGATAACTGGTACAATGAACTGTTCAAAGACTACTCGTGAGGAATTTGAATTTTTGAAACCTATCGAGAGCAGCTGGCAAGCCGATTTCGATTCGATGACTTGTCTCTTTTACAAAATTGATATCACCTAGCTGGACCGCAAAGTCTATCGGTTCTTCAAACCATGCCTATTGCCTCTTCATCTACGAATTTTAAAATTATGTAGTTACCTTTATTGCGACGTTCCATTTTAACAATGCCTCGAAATGCTCCAGGTGTACCCATGTAGAGGAGAAGCACTTGTATACCAGGCCGCGGTTCCATCATAAGAGTCGCTTTGTGCCATTCTGGATGTAATCCAGGTTCGATAGCATCCACAACGCGTTTGAATTTATTTAGTTTCTATACGAAAATATTGCATTATTTGTCAATTCATCAGTTCTTGTATAAAGAAAATGTATATTGTCTGGTTGATATGATATCAAGCAATGTAGTTAAATAAAAAAGGTATATTTTGGGCGAGCGTAATATATACGAAGAGTCATCACAGCTCGGGCTAATTCGACATTGTACGGAGCCTACCGGAGAAATCCACGAAGATCGATTATTATTTAGTGTGTTGTTATTTGTTACTGAAAACCATATAAGTAATAAGTATTTATATATTTTTCAGTTTTCGCTATATTCACGGGGAAAGCTTTAATTATCCCATTATATATATGCAAGGCTGCTATGTAACATAGCCTATTTAAAACACAGTTATACTAATACATGTCTATTATTATTATTCTGACACCATGCTATTAAGGTAAGTAGGTATATCTAGGTATTTGTCATCCTCGTCGTCTCAACCGATGGACATACAACAACTACTGGATATAGGTTAGAGGTCTGTTGAAGGGATTTCACACTTTACAGTGGCTCTCGTGACTCGTCTATGTAATTACCTAATGAGTTGGTCTACCAACACTGCGCTTTCCGATGAACAATCATTGCATATTTATAAATATAATATAACAAACCTTTTTATCGACCAGCGAGAATATTACAGGCCTGAGTTCAGTATTTTCTGACCAGAAGTATATAATTTTCCACTTAGAATCCACAATATCGTAGGAGTTAAATCGCGCGCCTCGTTCAAATTCCTCGCAAGTAGTGGTGGTTTGTTGTTCGGCCTCCCCACGGCCGGGCACCGTCAGAGTGAGCAAAGCAATTTGAAATATCCGCCGCGTAAACATTCTCTCTTTCGCCATTCAGAAGTAATTTCATTCTAGTGTTTTGTGTTTATACACCTGTGGTTTATATGCTACGATGTGAGCAAAGATTCATTAAATTACAGAATTACCGTCGGCCGATGTTTAATTATTAGTGAGGACAATAAACGAAAATTAATTTATCGAAATTATCTACGGTCTATCTGTCCTTTTGTTACCAATTGTTAGGTACACGGAAGTTTGCTTCTTGAAGATAGAATTAATTGTCCCGCTAAGTAAGTGGAACCAATGTAATTTTTAAAAAACTTATATGTAAAAATGGTGAACTCCATGATTTTTTGAGGGTGACCTTGGATAATACTTGGATAGTAAGCTAGTGCTCTAGCAGTAAAATCCAGCTCAGCAGCTTTTGCTGTCATCAAAATAAGACAGCTTACCGATATTGAGACGGTTAGGCATGCTTGCTTTCTCTACTTTGCCTACTATAATAGTGTTTCATTTCGTACGGCATCTTGTAGATAGCGAGTCACTTCGTGAAAAATTTAAAGGAATTGGCATCCTTACGATTGCATCGCAATATACCTATCTATATACTTTATTAATATCAATAATATGTAAAACTTTTGCATTTCCTGACAACGATGGGTAGGTTAGCTACTTCTAGATATACCCTTTGGATGAGTCGTACTGTTTTCTTCAGTATTTTTATTGACACTTTGTCTTCTTAATATATTAAAGGAAAAGGTGAGTGACTGACTGATCTATCAACCCACCGCTCAAACCACAGGACGGATAAGGCTGAAATTTTGTATACAGGTAGTTTTTATGACGTAGGCATCCGCTAAGAAAGGATTTTAGAAAATTCAACCCCTAAAGGGGTAAAATAGGGGTTTGCAATTTTAATGAAAATTTAACTTAACGTGAGCGAAGCTGCAGGCAAAAGCTAGTCAGTTATAAGATTAATCTGTGACAAAGAATTAAACAATAAGTAAAGTCATAACTATATTGTTTGTAAATAATATAGATAAAGGCCGACGAATTCAAATGTCACGTAACCACAACACAAACAAAGTCCGCAAATAATTTAAAGTAAACAAACTGAAGAGATAAAGTTCGTAAGAAATTCCACGGAAAGTAATAAGTATAAAAGATTCAGTATATTCTAAACTTACTTAAAATTAAAGCCAGTATATTGTTTTTTTCCCTTTTTAATCAGTAGTCATGTCTTCATAGTTAGTTGCATAAAGCGCGACAAACATAAAAAGCACGACAGAAATCAATTTACGCTTAAATAGTAGATTGTTCATCAAGGGACTAAAATGAGCCATTTCATACAGTGAATCGACGCTCACACAAATGTGAGACCTGACTACCATCATACCATGACAGTTTTAGCAGTCCAAGATGTACGGTACTGCCTAAAACACATTAGAGTAATAGAATTTTGTATTATAAAAATTCGCTAGACCTTAAATGCTAACTTTAGTCCGCCTACGCTAAGCTATAATGGTGGCGATTCTAGAATGCAACTCTCTAAACTAAACTAAAATTAAGAATCGCCAAATTTAGCTTTTCTATTTCCATTTGCTATTCTGTATATGCCTCCATCTAAATTTAGGACGTGTAAAATCCTCGCTAGGCTAAAGTCTAAATTGAATTGCGAGTGTTACCATATACAGAAACAAAAATTGCACAATTTGTCTTTGTTTTTTGCACAATAATCGTAATAATACTTTTTGCGACTAAAATCGAATTAAATGGCATTTCATACGAAAAAAAATTATTTTGTTTTAATAAAATGGATGTTCCTTGCACCAACTACGTAATAAACTGCCAAAAAGAGATATTTTGTCAATGCTACTTAGGCAGATTCCTAGTTCCATGATGCTACCACATACTACCTCTATGTTTATTCGTCTGTGGCGGTCAGTTGTCACTTGCTATTCCCTTAAAGGACTTGTATCCAGGGCCGTAAAATAAATTAAATGCCATTCCGTTATCTTTGGTACATAACTTGTTTGTTTTCACTTTTCATTTCGATTTTCGAGATTTCACAAAAATCTGTGAATGCAGCGAGTAAAAGAGCAAATTAAAATCAAATGTATCTTCTAGTAGAGAAATTCCATCCTAAAAATTAAGTTATAACCTATGCACCAAGAGCGTAGAACGTCAAGTCTCCATGGACATCCTCGGTCACCCTGGTGAATAACTTGGTGGCAAGCCTATGAAAGTAAAAGGCTACAAAAGGAAGCAATTGGTACTGCATCGGAAATTATCGCTGCTGCAACGACAGACATGTAGGGAGTTCGATCACCGGCGTTCGCCTATCTTCCGTTCCGATTCCGAAATAAAACGAAGTCCAGTGTTTGTGAACCACGTACCGTATAATATCCTAACTGATGCCTGAATCTCTTCAAGTCTAGGCCAGTCGGATTAATTGTCGCGAAAATAAAAGTAGATTTCCTTACCGAAAGGAACCTAACCTACAATCTGCGCGAATCTGTCTCGTTTAGCATCTAGCGTCTCAAATACAGTTTAAGAACCTTTTATCAGTGTAAGACTTATTAACAATAAACCACCTGTGTGGCTTAGAATCATATTAGTTTTATTTTAAACCCCCCCTGCATAGACTAGGACCCGTGAAATAGGTAAATCCTGTGTGACTTATCTGATCAGGTTGCACAGGGAATGTACAACAAGATGCTTGAAGTCTAGTCTACCTAGACCCAGGCACTCTGTTACAATAATTATAAATAAGTTGATTTTACATGTAATAGCTATTTATAGTTGATGTTGAGGTTATAGGGGATGTGTTTGTATGATTGGACCATCGAATTAACCAATTTTGATAAATTTTAGTACATAGCTAGGTACTTAGGCTTACATCCTGGAAATGTACTATTTCTACTTTTTATCTTGGAGAATCAGTTTCCAAGGGTTCACAAGCATCATCTTAGTATACCAATATGTTGACTTTAAATGAAAGAAATATGTATACATAACATTGTTATGTATCTAATGTTAATTATATATTGATATTTATTCAATTTTATTTAGGTACCTAGTAGTTTGTTATAAAAGAATAACACAAAAAGCAAAGGATTTAACTAATTTTCTTTTTATTAATTAAAGTACCTATATTTATAAATCCTTGTCTAATTATTCTTGCTTATGCAAGGAAATCCACATCTTATTCTCTTCGTCTTGGAGAGACAGCTATGCAAGGCCTTTGATCCACAACCACTTGCAGCCAAGAATAGTATCAGCGTCTTTGCTGGGATATCCTTAATTATTATTAGCCTTATCCCGGTAGACTAGGTGAAGGCTATGTTAGTGCATTAGCGCAGGGCAGTAGTAACAGATGATGTGTAAATGTGTTTCTGTCGCCTCAGCAGAGCCTCTGCAGCTGTGTTCTGGAGCTTGAGATTGGATACATGATGTTGGTTCAACCAATATTTGCCCGGTTAGTCTTGGATCAATTTGTTCCGTGAATAATTGGTTTTCATCAGCACAGCTGCAAAATACACAGAATTTTTGTATTTAGTATTTTATGGAAGGTTACTTGAAAAAGCTTGAACTTGTATATTTTGTCAGTTCAGTGATAACATGCATATTACTGAACGATGCTAAGTCTCCAAGTCTACTTGAGTTAATTTGCACTTGTTCTTTAGATATAACTGAAATTCTATGTGTTGCCTACTGACTGCATACTTAATTAACATTTTTTACAATATTCTAAGTAATTTATAGTTTATACATAATATGAGGATGCAGTGGATGTGGTCTTGATTTAGGCAATCTAAATAATTTTTAAAATTACTCTTCTGCCTAACCCATACTACAGTGGTAGATGTTCCTAAACTTAAATTAAAAAATTTCAAATTTCAAATGTTTTTATTCAACTAAACTTTTACAAGTACTTTTGAATCGTCAAGTGAATCTACCACTGGTTCAGAATGACATTTCTACCGGGAAGAACCAGCAAGAAACTTGGTGGTTGCTCTTTTTAAATAATTCATTAGGTTATTTTAAACTAGTTAGGTTCATTACAAACTAGTTAGGTACACTTAGGCATAGGTTTGGGTAGATATAAGTATGTATAGCTAAGTACCTAATACAAAACAGAATCAGTTTATGATTGAATTCTTTTATTGTATGGGTACCAACTACTACTAGGTACTAGATATACCACAGAAGAAGCAAACAGCATGAGCTGATTCCCTGTATGGTGTATTCCCTAGTTATTACTACGTAGCTACTGACCATTGGGTTTGTGTAACTAAACAGTAGAAAAGCAACCCTTATAGTATAACTGTCTGTCTGGTCACAATTTGCATTATGTTATTTGCCTAAGATTATGAATATTACAAAATTACCTTTCTTTCGGAACAACCAGAGCTGCAACAACATTTAAGCATGCATTAGCACGGCACAGTAGTAACAGGTGATGTGTAATTGTGTTCCTGCAGTCTCAGCAGAGCCTTTGCAGCGGTGTTGTGGAGCTTGAGATTGAATACATGTCTGTTCAACTGTTAATCACCTTGAATTAATTAGTTTTCATCAGCAATCTGCAAAATGCACTGAATTTTTGTATAATTTAATATTTTATGGAAGGTAAACGTTAGTTGAAAAAACTTCAACTTCTATATTTTGTCAGTTCAGGGAGAACATGCTTATTTCACAGAGCGAAGCAGTCTCCAAGTCTACTTGAGTGAATTTGCACTTGTTCTTCAGATATAACTGAAATACTTTGTGCTACCTACTTAATTAGCATATCTATAATAATATTATAAAGAGGTAAAGTTTGTGAGGTTGTAGTGGGTGATCTCTGGATCTACTGACCCGTTTTTGAAAACTCTGGTACCAATAGAAAGCCACAATTATTTGTGAGTCTCATCCATACTAATATAATAAATGCGAAAGTGTGTCTGTCTGTCTGTCTGCTACGCTTTCCCGGCCCATCTTTTCAACCGATTTTGCTGAAATTTGGTATAGAGGTAGGTTATATCCCGGAGAAGGACATAGGCTACTTTTTATCCCAGAAAATTGAGGAGTTCCCGCGGGAATTGAAAAAGCTTAATCCACGCGGACGAAGTCGCGGGCATTTGCTAGTTTTACAATATTCTGAGTAATTTATACTACGTAATATTATGTTGCAGTGGGTGGGGTCCTGATTTATAGGTTCTTGATAGGTTTGGGTAGATATAGGTATAGCTAAGTACCTAATACAAAAGGAATTAGCTTGTGATTAATTCTTTTCTATTCTATGAGTTCCAACTACCTACCATAGAAGAGGCAAACAGCATGAGGTGATTCCCTGTATGGCGTCTTCCCTAGTTTATTTTGGTTTTCTTAGGAAACTCCAGAGCTACAGACCATTGGGTGTGCGTACCTAAATGGTACGAAAGCAACCCTTGAAGTGCAACTAAGTATGTCCGTCCAGTCACAATTTGCATATGTTATTTGCCCTATGAATATTAACTAAGATTTGACCCTAAAATTACCTTTCTCTCGAAACAACCAGAGCTGCAACAACGTTTTCTTCCACCGACCAGAAAAAGAAGCTTTTCTTCCATTTTAACTGTTAATTTTAGCTGTTATCATTTTAAACACTAAGTTCAATCCCAAATGCACCTAATAATGCATAGAAATTACACTTGAACTATTTAACTTTTTGTGAAAATTCGTGTTTATTTTGCTTAAATCCGCTTCTCTAGACTTAGCGGCCACCTTCCGAGGTCCTGTCTAAAATTGGAGAAAAATATCCAATTTTAGTTTGACGTTTCTTAATTTTGGAGTTCAAAACGTCGACTAGAATAGCATTTCGTTAAATCATCGCTAAATTGAGTAGTTAGAGCTGTCAGATTTAATTTTAGGTTAGACCTGTCAATTAAGTGTGTTTTCAGAATAGCAGACGTCGCTAAGTCTAATATAAGCGATTCTAATTTAGAGAAACTAACAGAGAATTGGCACCAATGACGTCTTTTTAGAGCATGAGAGGTGAAAATACATATACCTACGTACATCTATACTAATATTACCTATAAATGCGAAAGTTTAGATGGATGGATGGATGTATGGATGAATGGATGTATGGATGGCTGGATGTATGGATGGATGGATGTATGGATGGATGGATGTTTGTTACTCAATCACGCCAGAACGGCTGAATGGATCTGGATGTTTGGCACAGAGATAGATGTCTGGAATAACACATCTAGGCTAGGTACTTTTTATCCGAAAAACCTCAATCCACGCGGACGAAGTCGCGGGCATTAGCTAGTACCTAATAATACAGGCTTTAACTCGATTTCCATTAAAACAAAATGAATGTTTTGAGGTTGTTTTGTGCTAGGTGAGAAATAATAAGCAATACATTTTTATTATAGTGCCAAACAGCTAGCCTTCGAGAACCAATAAGCAGCATAAATGTTCCTATTAGGAAATGATCCATTACCGAAGAAGGATTTTTCTTCTTGAAGAGAGGAAATATACTTTTATCCCAGGTAAATGCAGAATTATAAAATATAAGCCCACGTGGACGAAATCCCAAATTTGTAAGTAGTAGGTACCTATATAGATACTTATTCCAAACCTGCCCCCCGATTATGTAAGAATTGTCGATCAAACGTAATGGTTCAGCGTCAAAGTAATATAAACCATAAATGCATTGAATTAGAGCTCAATTTCATGTATCCATTCTTATACGTTAGAGTATCGTTCATACCTAAACGTATAAGAATGGGTATACGAAATTGAGCTCTAATCCAATGCTGTTATGGTTTATTTACTTTGCCGTAGAACTTTAACGATTTCATCGGCCATTCTTACATGATTGGGGGGCAGAGCTGCGTGCAAGGCAAAAGAGGTGACTGTCGATCCGAGTCAAAATTTGAAGTTCATATTGTAATAATTAAAAAAAAACTGGATAAACAAGGAAACTGATACAAGGGAAATACAGATGAAGTGCAGTCGCAGTATATAGGTACAGCAAGGTGTTATTATGTGAAGGGTTCTCACGTTACGTCGGTCGTTTCGACATTTAAAAGTTATTGTACTTTTTTAGGTCAGTGCCCTAAAAAGTTTTAACGTTGCACTTACGGAAGTTTTAATTTTATCAAGACAAGGGGGACAATACTACCAGCTCTTAAAGCCGTATTGTTTTAATATTGTTGACGTTCGTGTTTTAGAATTATAATCCTTATTTCAAGGACGTCAAGTATACGTGATATAAAACTGTCATTTTGAAGTAATACTGCTATATGCGATAGTAGTAATCCCCCAGTACTGGTTAAAATCAAAACCTCTTCAGAAACAGCCTATTAAATAATTACGAGCAAATTCGCGAGAAATCAAGACGGTTATCAGATAATGCCTGCAAAACGCAAACGAAAAGTAAAAATGTGGTGATAATATACGAGTAGCTATCCCATTTACCACGTGGATGAGAAACAAGAAGAAATAATCATAGAAACAAGTAAATTAACATCAAAACTTTATTTTATCTACGTTCATATATTAAAATTCTTATTATGAATTTAAAAAAGTGGCCTAGTGAAATAATATATGTAAGTATGATTATTTACAATAATTGATGTCAAATTTATGTAATAATAGTACATTACAGTCCAGGCCGAAAATAAAGCAATTTACGGCCGAGTACCTAATATTGCACCGAATTATTCGTTGGCTTCAAGAGTAGTTTTAAAAGGACGAGGCGCCAGCCGAGGCCTTTATATATTATGTAGGTATACCTAAGCCTTGTATACTATAGTATTTTAAATTAAAAAAAGAAAATGTGTTTTTATTTGATCACTACATGTGGTTTTAGACTCATCATCATCATCATCATCCTCAACCGATAGACGTCCACTGCTGGACATAGGTCTCTTGCAGGGATTTCCACACGCCGCGGTCTTGCGCCGCCTGGATCCAGCGGCTCCCTGCTAAATTAAATAACTAACTAGTAGGTTTTAGACTAATTATAATTAATATTAAGTAGATGTAGTAATATAATAGGTATATAATAATAATAACAAATAACAAATTATGCGGCGTAAGTGCTGAAACGATAGCTAGAGATAGTTCTGAGATAAACTAGAGTGTAATAACAATACTTAATTTCAAGGTAAATTTTTTTGTTGCGTAAGTAAATAGGTTTTTAATTTAGTTTTAAAAGTTCCAAAAGATTGTGACGATTTTAGCGGTGGCGGTAGATTGTTCCAGCACTTAGTGGCCGTAAATTTAAAACTTCCCTAGAATGCTGCTGTTTTATGCCGTGGAGTGGACAAAAAGAGGTAGAAGTTCCGTGTAATGCATGCTGACTTATCACCAAACCACATTAATTTCTTGCGTAAGTATTCTGTAATTCCATTTTTAAGTACCCCAAAAAGTAGAGTGGCAAGGTGTAACTTTCTACGTGCTTCCATCTTCAAAAGATTTGCTTCATTAATGAAAGGAGTAAGGTGTGAGCGCGGTGGGATATTAAAGCAGAACCTGGCGCAAGCATTTTGAACGCGCTGAATAACTTTTTTTGTCCTGCTTAAGAGTCGGGGCCCGTATACAGTGTCAGCATAATTCAGTCTAGACAAAACAAGTGATTCGCACAACCGCACTCTTAGCTTTACACTGATATAGGGCCTCATCTTAAAGAACAGTTTTAGGCGATAAGCGTTATGGACGTGAGTCTCGAAATGCAGTGCGGTGTCAAAAACTACACCTAAATTTCGAGCTTCTTGTACTTTTTAAATTATATTATTATTAATTGTTATTGTAGGATTGAGCATGCTTATTTTAGCTACAACAGTTTTAGAGCCCAATACCATACATTGAGATTTAGTGGGATTTATTACTAAACAGTTCCTTATCCATAAATGTATTTGTTCTATGTTCTAACAAAAGTCAGTGTTAAGTTTATATTCAGCTGTCGCTATGTCTAATAGATCAAAAGATATGTAAAGTATAAAAAATTGAGTATTGAGTAGGTACTTTAAATTTTAATACCTATAATTTTAAGTAGGTAAGTACCTAACCTACGAAGTGTAGTGATCAATTTCGGCTAATTTATTTTGATCGCATATACAAAAATAACTGAGGGTCACTTGGTTCAAAGTAGCGTTTGAGAGCCGAGACACACGGAAATAACAAACTGTGACATCATTGCCCAAACAGCAACCGAGCGTTAGTAAAATCATTTGTGAGTTTTCTTAAAAAATGTAGGTAGGTACCTACATTAAATGAGGTATTTGGGTGCATCTCAATTTATTGCTTCCTATTCCTCATTTGATGCGAAGAGTTCCTACTTAGGTACTTGTAGCTATAAGATAAGAAATACAAACAATTACCTACATTATTACAAATCGTAAAGACTGTTTGTAAAGTTCAAGCTTACGCTATTTATCAGTTCTAATAATATTATCTAATGTTTCTAGTGTCTGTCGTCACTGGTCATGTCGGATCTTATCGTATCATTAGGTATTAATTTATTTATTAGTAAAATATAACTTACATTAATGGTTTGTCTCTTACAATTCTGCTTTATATTAGGTACAACTTTCGACCACGCACAAGGGTTCCGTACCATCGGTCTACAAGATTCAACACTGTGTACTTTTTAAATACAAGTTTATTATAATATATGGGAATTGGGGACCCCCCGTTAATTAACCATTTTATTTTATTTTCATTACATTTTGATAATAAGCAGCTATAGTATTACCACCGAGAGTATTACTCATTTTTTGTAAGTTTCATGTGTCTTCTACCTATACGGTTCAAGAGATATGGCAAAAAACGACCATTAAGGTTTATGTTTTATGTCCTTTAGTAGTAGGTAATACTAATAGGGTTCCTTTGGCACCCTTTGGGTACGGAACCCTAAAAATGAAGCAATGAAATGGAGCAAACAATAAATAAGCAATTACGTTTGCGAATTGAGGCTTGGTTTGGATCGGGATTAAATAGGACATGACTAATCCGGCTCTAACAACTCTCCGTGTCTGTTTTATGAACAATACAACTGGGGTATGGGTAACTCAATTTCTCCGCTACATACCTAATCATATTAAATAGTTTCTGCCACAGAGGTGCGATTTACTAGAGATGGCAATGTCCCGCAAAACAGCCTCAAGTTGACAGGTGATCAAGAGTTCTTGAATTTCACCTTACTAAGTAAACTAGCGATCCGCCCCGGCTTCGCACGGTTAGCACTACTCATCATAATAGGCCATACCCAAAATAGCCAGTGGGCACTGGGCAGCACACCAGGTTTTACATTAGCACTGCGATATTATCCCGTGGGATGTATTTTTTCTGTCATTTGTCTGTCTCTGGGATGCAAGGTCATAATCAGCTAAGAGATTTATTAAAATGGCTATCAATTAATATATTATAATACATGTTATCATATTAGACTAGCTTTTGGCCGCGGCTTCGCTCACGTTAGGTTCGATTTTAATACAAATTTCAAGGACTGAGACCGCTTGAATTCATTTGGTCACACGATACTTAGTTTTAATTTTGATATAACTCCTTAGTTTTTATTCAATCTTATTATATACTTGTCAACCTTCCTCTTGAATCACTCCGTCTATTGGTGACAGGCGACAGCCTATGAAAATCAGTTCGGTAGTTTTTGAATTTATCGCGTTCAGACAGACAGACAGACGTGGCAGGGGGACTGTGTCTTATAATAATATGTAGTGATGATTTATACTGACTCCCGACGCGCGCCTCTATGTCGTCTTTAACTCATCGGCTTCTGACATACTAGCTCGCTGCATCAAATTCATGTTTTACCTAGGTATCTGTGGGTAAATTCGGCACAAACCCGGCGGATGATAGGCATAATGGGGGCTATCGCGTATGAATTTGCCGCTAGGGGCGCTGGTGTCGCGTGAGGGCCAATATCATTCACTTTTCACTGGTTTTGGCGGGTTTCGTGACATAAATTATAATTTCTTTAATTTACCTGTTGAAAAGTGATCTCCTTCGTGAAATTATCGCAAATATGGATTATTTGGCGATGAATGTGAACGCTTTGAAAGCGGAATTAAGAAAAAGAGGCGCAAAAATAGGCGGCCTCAAAGAGCAGCTAATTCAGAGGTTAGTTTGTTTACTGTTTCCAAACTTATTTTTTCCCAAAAGTATGCTTGTTTGCCGAGGTAACAGCTATGTTTTTTCTTTTTACATATATTTACCTAATATAGGTATTATATATTATATTTACTTACTAAGACTTCTGCATGAAAGGTTAAGGGTTTCATGCACATCAAGGACACACTTTTACTACATGATATTGAAATATACCTGTCTCTGGTTATGTACCCACAGTAGGTATCACTAACGAGAACACACCTATCTTGGGATCAGATTACTATGTGTGAGATGACCAGAATTTAATAATAGTAGGTATTTCTCTTGATTAATATTAGATGTTTCATTTCAGGTTTCTCCAGAAGGATTAATTGGAGAACTAACTAACAGTATTGGAAGTGAAATGTACTTTCTCTATAAAAGATGAGTTTATCAGTGTGATAATTATTATAAGTACATAAAAACGATCAATAATGAATACTTATTGTTTGAAAGAAAGTAGCCACTACTATCATACATACATGATACCTGCTATTGCTAGAAAATTTTCCAGCTTAATCTAGTATCTACCATTGTTTAGTAGTTTCAACTAACAACTCAACCATCTTTCAGTATCATATCCATTGTATGGATTTAAGTACAATGATTAATATTTTTTTGTATAGCAGTGTGTTTTAAAGGGAAAGGGAAGGATAAATATAAGTTTAATAAGTAATTAATTTATTTTTATTTTATTTATTAAGTGCCTATATAATTAATTCCTCAGAATCCTGCGAATTCCTGCGAAACGCCACTAGCCACTGTTTTAGAACAGTTTTATCTTTTGGAAACATGTGTTCTCCTTTTTTTCCGAACAAAACGGAACTGCACAACATTGCGGAACTAGCTACTCGATATGATGATAGTTATAAATATTAATAAACATAATGAGATTCAAGATTTAAAACTTTGTTTCGGCGCCGATCTTATAAAGTCGCCTTTGACAGCTATACCTCTGACCTTAGTCAACAGTGGCGCCAACTGGTGAGCAAAGAAACGATAGTCCCCATTGACTTGCATGAGGCAGCTATTGTGATTTTTGGCTGAAGAAATTATTCAATAGCACCATACTATTGATTCTATTTATGCTACTATAGGAAATATTGATATTATTTTGTTTCTATTTATTAAGCAAGGAAGAAAATTTGTATAATTTCAGTACATTAGCGTACATGTTTTTAAGAAAATATCATTTATTTAAAAATATGGAACGTTTTTACTATTATACCTAATAGGCTTAGCATCTCAACTTAGAATAATTTATAATAGTAGGTAGTGCCTATAAATACTTACTTATAGGTTGTGTCCTAGGAAGGACTGCCTTCCTGGGACACAATATTTCCGTACCAAATTTCATCAAAACCGCTGGAAAATATGGGCCGTGAGAGTGCAACAAACGAACAAACTCACAATAAATGACAATAATAATGTGTTTTGATTAAGATGGTGATGGTAGATATTTGTCTATTCTATTTTAGTGTCTTCTATGCAATGGTTCTATAAAGAAAGAGGGCAATTTTTAAAAGAATTCTAAGTACCTAACTAGGTATATCTTTCTTGTGAGTTGTGAGATACCTACGAGGCGGTTTACGCGCATGTGTAGTTGTTGAGACCGTGCCAAAAAGTGATGTTATTACGACCACGCTTTGCGTTCTAATTTTTGTAAAACATGTGGATGGCACGTTATGCCAGTGAATGACCGATAGCGAGCTAGACATATACTTACAGATAGTGTATCTGTGTATGTACAGTCCAGAAACAATTTCACTGTTAGCCACGAATAAGTACTTAGTATATGATTGGGGACGCGGACGGTGTCTCATCATGATTTACAACTTAAGTTAAAACAGTTTTAAGATCAAAAAAATATCCCGGCTTATACTTTAGAACAAGTGATATACTACACAGTAGATACTTAAACTAGTGGTTCGCCCCGAACTGAGACCTCGCGGTTTCACAGAGCGCCATCTATTGACATCAGTGTGCAGTTCTGTTAAAAATATCATCATCATTAAAAATTAAATAATTTCGTTTCCTTATAATATTTATCTAATTTTAGTATTTGTTGTTCAAGTACAGGATATAATTCAAATAATTGATCAAGTTTCAGGCTTGAGAGTTCAGAAAATTGAGAGTTCTGAGGTCAACTTTGGACGTTAGAAAATCGCTACTTTGAAAGCCTCCCATTTCGTCAATTTTAGGGGAAAAATTCAAAAAAAAATATTTTTGGACTCTATTCTTAATTTTTTTTAAAATGATATACTGCAACCCTATGTAACGCTATAAAAAATATTTTACTTCGCATTCGCTTCTATGAGAGCCCCCCTGAAATAAAGATTTTTATAACTTTTTAAGCCATATTCGGCGGGAGGCCATCGATTTACATATTATATTTAAATTTGAAGTAATTACGTTCAGCAATTCAGAAGTTATAAGGCTCTGACAGACGGACAGACGGACGGACGGACGGACAAGTGCCAATTCACCCAAGTAGACTCAGAGACCTTCGCTTCGCTCGGTCAATTATGTAATTTGGTAGGTATATTTTATTTGCAAGTAATAAACTACAATCTGAAAGGCACAATATTCTGGTACCACACACCTGTATACACCTTTGCCTGGAATCAGTTTTATCTAAACCTACGTGTGAAAATTGAAAATCTAGTAAGTAGGTGCTTTACTTGTCATTTTTGTATTGTTTTTTTTTTCTTCCACTAACTATATACTTTGTATTAGCTCTGATGAAATACGAAACGTCAATAATGTGAAATATTTGTCAGAGTAGGTACCTACTCCAACGGCCCTCAAAAAATCTGTTGTTTAGAGGTGTGGTATTGGTACAAAAAATGTTCAGGACCACCACACAGTATAAATTATTTTATCAGACACTCCGTTAATTAGGGTTCCGTACTCTTAAGTACGGAACCCTAATTAACGATTTTCAGATTTTATCCTATAACTACCTGCTTGTGCTGTGAAACCTTGGTTCTTGCCAAATTTCATGATTCTAGGTCAACGGGAAGTACCTATAGGTTTTGATTTATTGGCGAGTGTCAAAATATCCACGCGTTCCCGAGAAAAAGGGTGTTGACAGACAGACAGACGGACAACGAAGTGATCCTAAAAGCGTTCCTTTTTTCCTCTTGAGCTACAAAACCCAAAAAACAACTCATGTCCGCGGGCCATTTTAGTGGTCCGCCCAGCCGTACAACATATGGTTTTATGGACCGAGCGAAGCGAAGGTCTCTGAGTCTACTTGAGTGAATTGGCACTTGTCCGTCCGTCCGTCCGTCCGTTCGTACGCCTGTCCGTCCGTCTGTCAGAGCCTTATAACTTTTGAATTACAGAACGTAATTACTTCAAATATAATTAATATAATATGTAAACCAATGGCCTCCCGCCGAATATGGCTTATAAAGTTATAAAAATCTTTATTTCAGGGGGGCTCTCATAGAAGCGAATGCGAAGTAAAATATTTTTTATAGCGTTACATAGGGTTGCGGTACACTTATCATTTTAAAGATAATTAGGAATAGAGTCCAAAAATAATATATTTTTTTTAATTTTTCCCCTAAAATTGACGAAATGGGAGGCTTTCAAAGTGGCGATTTTATAACGTCCAAAGTTGACCTCAGAACTCTCAATTTTCTGAAAGGCTGAGCCTGAAACTTGAACAATTATTTGAATTATATCCTGTACTTGAACAACAAATACTAAAATTAGATAAATATAATAGGGAAACGATTTTTTTTTTTAATGAGTTTCAGTACTTTTAACAGAACTTCACAATGATGTCAATAGATGGCGCACTGTGATACCGCGAGGTCTCAGTTCGGGGCGAACCACTAGTTATAAAAAGCGAGTTAAAGCTACATTTTGAGTGACGGTTTCTGAGTACATTGCTCCAAGCTGATAACTCTATTAATATCTCTCGTCTCTTGAACCGCGTGCTATTAGCCAATTGCTAGCCACTGACAATCACACAGTGTTCACATGGACTAAATAATGCAGAAAAAATACAAGTTTCCTAAACTTTATTATTTTCATTTTTAACCATTCTCTGTCGCCACAAGTGTTCGTTCGAAATTGTTTACAAGAATAGATATTCCAATTCCAGCTAATGCAGTGAAGAGCTACAAACTTTCGAGGCCATTGCCCGGTATTCGAACATCATATTGTGTCAGTTTATAAGTACCTAATTAGCTATTATTTATATCTGTCGCCCGCCTGGTAACGACTTAATAAATGATTAGGGAATTACCTACTTTAAATATGTTTTTAGTGGCATAAAATAAATATATTTTTTTAATTTTGTCCGTAGAGATAATGATTAACCTCAGTGTGAGTGTGGTGCTGTTGTAGGTACAACGTGCAATACGCGTTTAGTGATTGTTTGCGCGTTGCTTTACAATGAGATCAAAAGAGACATAGTTTCAATAATACCATAGATACTTGTTCGGTGTTTGAATTTATTAACTGTATTATCATAACGTGAGTACCTATATTTTTTATTTGTGAACATTATATTCGAGTAGGTCCTTACATTTAAAATACCAAGAGTTACAAGATGATCTTGTGAAAGTCAAAACATTCCGTGAATTAATAACCGCTCAACCATGATTGGGCGTAGGTATATTTTTCATTTAAGTGATTTTTATTCTTTACCATGTTATAAAAAGTATAAGGTAACTAGTAACTACTAAGTGCTGAACATTGCATGGTCAAACTTAGGTAGGTAGGCACTTAAGTAGGTACTTTTTTTGGGTTCTGCAAGATTATCTTTTCACTAACGCATATTACGAGTATATAGGTATTATATTTAACTAAGAATATGCCGTTGTCATCGAAGGTCGATGGCCGTTGTCTTCTTATTTATTTGAACATAGAGATATATTAATTCATGGCAAACCGCAACAGAGAAGGATAGTTCGATTTCCACGGCGTCATTTCGTCCACCCACGTGGTAAGTACGAGAAAATTATTATCTTCTTAATATTATTTTAAATATATAAAACGAAATATATTTACGATTAACAATATAATTAAGTCCTATCAATAAAGGTGTATCGTAATAATTTACATTAATTGATTGGTATTCCGAGCTATGTGGTCTATCTGTATCTATTCCTTCTTATAATATGTCCTTTGAGGGTAGAAAGAAAGTTTTAAAATTCCCTTCTCGGTAAAAGCCTACGTTAGGGCACTTGAGGAACTTCTGAAAAACTTCAGTTTTCTTGATCGAACGGCTTAAGCTACGCGTTGATAAATTGCCATTCGGATCCTTTAGTGTATAGTAAATACATAAAAGTTCAATAAGAAAATATAAAACAGTTTAAGTAGGTAGGTATGTAGGAATTTGCTACAAACATAGTTATTATTAATTTACTTACTCCATGTAATCAAATAAGGAAACACAAAGTGATCGATAATATATTTTATTTTTAGTGATCACGCGGATCAAAATTCGTATCATATCTAAAATAAGGTGACTGACTGACTGACTGACTGACTGACTGACTGACTGATCTATCAACGCACAGCTCTAACCACGGGTCGGATCGGGCTGAAATTTTGCACTCAGATAGCTATACCACAGAATAGGTAATAGGCTATACTAACGTAGGCATCCGCTAAGAAAGGATTTTTGAAAATTCCAACCCCAATAGGGTTAAATTGGGGTTGAAAGTTTGTAGAAATGTTCGTCATTTATCAAGTTGTTTTTCAAGTTATATCCATGAAACTTTGATTTTGGGCTTTCGATTAAAAACAAAGAAGTACGTGTGTCACAGTTTTCCAAAATCCAAAGGGGTGAAAAAGGGGTTGAAATTTTGAATGAAAGTCCTTCATTTCTCAAGTTATAGCCATGAAACTTAGCATTTGGGCTTTTAGTTTGATATGCAGAAGTAGGTATGTGCTTCACCATTTTTGAAAATTCGACCCACAGGGATGAAATAGGGGAAGAAAGTTTGTATAAAAGTCCTTCATTTCTCAAGATATTTTTCAATTTATATCAACGAAACTTAGTATTTTGGCTTTTGGTAAAAAATAAAGAAATACGCGCACAGTTTTTCAAAATTCCACCCCCCGAACGGGTAAAATAGGGGTTGTAAGTTTGTATGAAAGTCATTAATTTTTCAAGTTAAAGCCATGAAACTTGGTATTTGAGCTTTAGGTTAAATATAGAGAAGTACGTGTTGCACCATTTTTGAAAATTCTACCCCCAAACGGGTGAAATAAGGGACGAAAGTCCTGCATAAAGGCCTGCATTTCTCAAGATATTTTTCAAGTTATACCAACGAAACTTGGTATTTTGGCTTGTAGTAAAAAATAAAGAAGTATACGTGTGTCACAGTTTTTCAAAATTTTACCCGAATAAGATTAAAATAGGGGTTGAAACTTTGTATGAAAGTCTGTCATTTTTCAAGTTATAACTTAATATTTGGAATTTCGGTTTGAAATGGAGAAATACGTGATTCACAGTTTTTGAACATATTTTCATCCCCATGGATGTTAAATAAGTAGAGAGTTTGTTCTTCAATCGCGCTGCAACAGAGCAACGGATCAACTTGATTTTTTGCATGACTATATAGTTGACGACCTGGAGAGTGACATAGGCTACTTTTTATACCGAAAAATTAAGGAGTACCTGTGGGGAAAAAAACATAAACCACGCGGACGAAGTCGCGGGCATCTGCTGGTAACCAATAATTTCATTGTTTTGACCAAGAATTCTTTATGATCCTTTCTACTAAGAACATTGAAACGTATATGTCAAAATAAAAAGTACAATATGAGCCCGAATTTATTTGCGACATTCGTTCCCTAGATACGTTTTCTTGTGAGCACGTAATTTGCCTAATGAATCCAGCTCTTTTTTAATTTCCAACATTCCCTGACCTTCGTCATGAAATACTGAAGTAACGAAAAGTATACTTGGGTAAAAACATCTTAATGAAACATAAATCACCAGGTACCTACACGAAAGCTTGAAAAAGTCGCATAAAAAAGGTAAAATTTAAGGTGCTGAAATATCGTTTCTATAGTGACAATATACTTTAGGTTCCTCGGCATCCACCTGAGCCTCAGAGGTGTCAAAATAGGGAAGTGACATGTTTTACCCTCGTGATTTCAATTTATTTCCAGATACACCTTCTAAGACGTATTTTATGCACTTACTAGCTGATGCCCGCGACTTCGTCCGCGTGGATCGAGGTTTTTCGTTTCCCGCGGGAACTCCTTAATTTTCCGGGATAAAAAGTAGCCTATGTGTTATTCCAGACTATAATCTATCTCTGTGCCAAATTTTATCCAGATCCGTTCAGCCGTTGGGGCGTGATTGAATAACAAACATCCATCCATACATCCATACATCCATCCAAACTTTCGCATTTATAATATTTATTTGATTACTCATCAAAGGTAGAACTGACAAACAAATAAATATTATAAGTAAATGCGAAAGTTTGGATGGATGTATGGATGTATGGATGTTTGTTACTCAATCACTCTCCAATGAGTGAACGGATCTGGATGAAATTTGGCACAGAGATAGATTAAAGTCTGGAATAACACAAAGGCCCCGGAAAATTGAAGAGATCCCGCGGGACCCAAAAAACCTCAATCCACGCGGACGAAGTCGCGGGCATCAGCTAGTCTTCCATATTTTATCAAATTGGTAAAAAATATACCTACTTACCTAAATAAAAATCTATTTGAAAATAAGTTATAAGTACCTAGTATCTAGTAAGGGGTTTTGTCTGGAGAATAATGAGAATTGATTTATATCCGCAAAAACCAAGCAAAAGTAAGACCAAAGTTCTCACGCCTTTGTACGGAAAACTAATAACTGCCTTTGTCAATGAAAGCGCACCCTCCTTCCATTTCTTCTCTGAACCCTTAATGATATTGATTGCATTACACTGCGAAAGCAGACTCTGAAACATCTCAATATTTCACGTTACTAATTAAAAGAGCTTTCAGAGAAATGGAACTATAGAGATAAATCTAGGTTAACGGTCTAGACTCTAAACAAGACTGATTTTAATAATAAAATCCAAGGTTTGAAGTGCTTACCTCTTCGAGCACAAAACTTACCAAGGTATGCGAAATTAAAGTTTCAAAATCCATAATTCTATGTCTGTCTGTCTGTCTGCTACGCTTTCACGGCCCATCTGTTCAACCGATTTTGATGAAATTTGGTACAGGGATTGGTTTGCAGTATCCCGGGGAAGGACATAGGCTTTTTATCCCCGAAAATTCAAGAGTTCCCGCGGGAATAAAAAAAAATATTAATCCACGCGGAAGAAGTTTCGCGAATCATCTAATAAAGTATAAATCTTAACATGAAGTTTTGCGTAGGTACCTATAATTCTGTAGCGTCGCGTCGCGTGGGTGGATTTTGGCAATAATAAAATAATAGAGTTCTCAAAACATACCTGAGTATTCTCAGGTTATGTTTTGAGAACTCTTTTATTCCATAAAATTGATTATGTAAAAAATAAATTTTGTTAGCTTTGAATGCTTTATTCGCTCAAAGTAGGTACCTACCTTACATTTGTAAACAGGGCTGAGTGTTTTCTACAATCTTTGAATATATTTTATATTTATTTTTGTCTTTTATTTTGCGCGATAGGTAGCTACTTATTCTATAAATTTTCACTAAATAAGTATGGGGCAATGGGGTATCCCCTAAGGTTATAGGTATATGTGCTTACTACATATGAGAATATTAGTCCACATTGTCATCAGCTATTGCACGATAAGCTTGTGTCAATAATTTATTTTAAGCCAGATGGAAAGAGGTTACGAGGCACCAGCCACCAGCCTGAATCATATTATAAATGTAAATGCGAAGCGGGAACTCGGAAGAATCAAACAGTTTGCGAGAGATTGAACGGTAAGATAGCAAATAGCGTGGGGTTGGTTAGGCTGTTCGATGTCTATTAACTGTCAGATTTATTTTAAGTTGATAATCGACCATGTCATTAGGCGGGAAAAAGTACAGCCATTATTTTGTAGTGTACCTGCCCGAATAATCAATTGCCAGTAGAGATTTATCTAATGTTATTGAAATCTTTGTACTAGTAGGTATTTATACCTACTCGTAATAGGTAAAAAAAAAAATAATAAATAAAATAATAATTTTTATATAAATAATTGTCATTTTTTACAATGTCTATGAAAATAAACGGAATCTCAATTCCATTGCTTTAATTATCTACACAATCCATAAGTACTAATCTATATATATAAAATTCAAAGTCCTGACTGACTGACTTATATATCTATCAACACACAGCCCAAACCGCTGGTCCTAGAGACATGAAATTTGGAGGGTGTTTTCTTTGTGAAGAGTAGGTATCCACTAAGAAAGGATTTTTCGAAATTCCACCCCCAAAGGGGTAAAATAGGGGTTGAAAGTTTGTATGAAAGTCCGTCATTTTTCAAGTTATATCCATGAAACTTGGTATTTGAGCTATCGGTTCAAAATGAAGAAATACGTGTATCGCCATTTTTGAAAATTCTACCCCCATAGGGCTGAAACAGGGGTTGAAAGTTTGTAGGAAAGTCCGTCATTTTTCAAGCTGTAGCTATGAAACTTGGTGTTTGGGATTTCGGTCTGAAATGAAAAAATACGTGATTCACAGTTTTTGAAAATTCTATCCCCAAGGACGTCAAATCAAGTCAAGTTTATCCTTCAATCACGCCGAAATAGAGCAACGGATCAACGTGATTTTTTGCATGGGTATACTTAGTTGAGGACTTGGATAGTGACATAGGCTTATTTTTATCCCGGAAAATTAAGGAGTGCCTGTGGGAATTAAAAACTTATGCCACGCGAACGAAGTCGCGAGCATCCTCTAGTAATATTATAAACTAGGTAGCTGATGCCCTCGACTTCGTCCGCGTGGAATAAGTTTTTTCAATTCCCACGGGAACTCTTCAATTTTCCGGGATAAAAAGTACCCTATGTCACTCTCCAGGTCCTCGACTATACCCATGCAAAAAATCATGTCGATCCGTTGCTCCGTTGCGGCGTGATTGAAGGACAAACCAACAAACAAACACACTTTCGCATTTATAATATTAGTATTAATGCGAAAGTGTATCTGTCTGACTGTCTGTCTGCTACGCTTTAACGGTTCATCTTTTCAACGATACGATTTGGATGAAATTTGGTACAGAGAAATTATGTTGTATCTCGGGGAAGGACATGGGCTAATTTAATTTAATTTTATCTTATCTAAATAATTTTATTTTATTCCGGTAAATTAAGGAGTTCCCCTGTGAATACAAAAACTTAATCCACACGGACGAAGTCGCGGGCATCATCTAGTAATTAAAAAAATTTGTTCGAATTCATGGATGCAGGATGAGTGGTGAATCGTTGCAAAATATTCACTGAAATAAATGACGGATTTTTTCAGGCTTAAAATTAATATGACCCTGTAGCTATGGGTAGTTTTTTTTTTATCCACTACAAGTTAGCCCTTGACTGCGATCTCACCTGATGGTAAGTGATGATGCAGTCTAAGATGGTAGCGGGCTAACCTGTTAGGGGCATGGCAGTTATATTAAACCCATACCCCTATTCGCTTTCTACACGGCATCGTACCGGAACGCTAAATCGCTTGGCGGTACGTCGGTAGGGTGGTAACTAGCCATGGCCGAAGCCTCCCACCAGGCCAGACCAGGGAAAATTCAGAAATTATAAATTTCCAAACCCTGCCGTGGATCGAACCCGGGACCTCCGCGCGTTAAGGCAACAGCGCTCAACACTGCGCCACGGAGGTCGTCAAAAAAGTAGTATAGGTATGTACTATGTACTCATAGATAAACGTGTAAACAGCTTTAGCAATCTTCAAAAATACCTTTTGCGTTCTAATAATCATATAAATATAATAAATGCGAAAGTTTGGATGGATGTATGGATTGAGTGATTGAGTAACAAACATCCATACATCCATACGGATGTATGGATGTTTGTTACTCAATCACGCCCCAACGGCTGAACGGATCTGCGTGAAATTTGGCACAGAGATAGATTATAGTCTGGAATAACACATAGGCTATAACGGAAAATTAAAGAGTTCCCGCGGGAACCGAAAAACCTCAATCCACGCGGACGAAGTCGCGGGCATCAGCTATATAGGATACTAGCTGATGTCCGCGACTTCGTCCGCGTGGATTGAGGTTTTTCGGTTCCCGCGGGAACTCTTTAATTTTCCGGGATAAAAAGTAGCCTATGTGCTATTCCAGACTATAATCTATCTCTGTGCCAAATTTCATCCAGATCCGTTCATCCGTTGGAGCGTGATTGAGTAACAAACATACATCCATACATCCATCCATCCAAACTTTCGCATTTATAATATTTATATTTGATAAATAAGTTATAACCCAAGTAACAATTCGATGTCGTATAAAAGTCGTGACAACGTTTTTTGTTTACCTTTTTGTCCTAAAGAAAGGTTGTATAAACGTTATTATAACGTTTACAAAACGCGAAAATGGCCCCAGTTATAAGACCATTTGTCGTTTAATCGTCACATAAAGGTCGCGGCGATGACCATTTACGTCGTTTAGACGTCCTGTAGACGTTGCAGAATAGAACGTTTTGATTAAATAGACGTTACGAGATAACTCTTACATAGTCATATTAATGTTGTGAAGTGACTAAAAAAAATAATTAACTAAAAATTTATGGTTAGAAGGCAATTAAGTAAAACTAATACTATTAAAAATTAATTATTCTATGTTTGTATGATATTGCGTAGCGTTGATTTCGACTGGAAACTTAATTTTTACTAGAAAGTATATATGAAAATACTATGAATATTTTAATGCCCCCCCGTGATTTTGTGTTTTATGCATTATATTTAAATAATTTCAAATTATCTCTTCATTCAAAACTTCCGGCCATGATGTTTTAGTTAGTGTCCAACCTTTAAATGACGTTAAAATAACTAGATGTCGTGTAAATGTTTTTGTGACGACCATTGAAGACGCCATGTTTTAGACATTAGGGTTCCTCAATATTATTAGGTGTAGGATAAGTTGTATTAAAGTTGGGTCTAGACTCCTACTCAACTTTAAGTCTTATTAAAGTTGGAGTTTGACACTTATATGACTTAATGTCTTGTAATAGTTATATTGCAGTCACAAGAAAACTACTTGGTTGTATAAAAGGCTTAACCACGACGACTAAAAAACAAAGTAATGTTAGTTATATAAATGTTATGAATTAACGTCTACATGACTGTCAGTTATATAAATATCATACACCGACGTTTATACAATCATACGAATGTCGTATAAGCGTTGTGGCTGTTACCATTACATAACGTCATATAATTTCGTTTTATAGACGTTTACTCGACTATTTATTATAACTTAATAGTCGCACGACTAAAAGGCCGAATCGATGACATCTATAGGACGTTATTGTTGTCTTATTACCATTATAAGACTACTACACAACATGACGTCGTATAACTCTAGATTTATACGACTTTTTTGGACTTTTTTGCTACTTGGGAAGAGTGTAGGTAGGTGTAATGTTACTTTGTTGCATGCACATTTACGTTTATCGGGAGCAGCATAGATAAGTGAGTTTACCTAAGCGCAGTGTAAACACGTGTCTACGTACTCAGTAGCGCACGCCAATTACAAAAACCTATGTGGAAACTTATGTCTGCTACATTTTAATATTTTTTTTGTCAGTCTATCTGACATTAAAAATCTTTATTTCAGGGGGGCTCTCATAGAAGCGAATGCGAAGTAAAATATTTTTTATAGCGTTACATAGGGTTGCGGTATATCATTTAAAAAAAAATTAGGAATAGAGTCCAAAAATATTTTTAAAATAAAAAAATCCCCTAGATGTGTTAATGGGGGGCTTCCAAAGTGGAGATTTTCTAACGTCCAAAGTTGACCTCAGAACTCTCAATTTTCTTGAACAACAAATACTAAAATTAGATAAATATAATAAGGAAACGAAATTATTTAATTTTTAATGAGCTTCAGTACTTTTAACAGAACTTCACAATGATGTCAATTGTCAACAGACGGCGCTCTGTGATACCGCGAGTTCTCAGTTCGAACCACTAGTTTAGAATAATTATTGTAGAATAACCCTTTCATATGATAGCCCAGTTGATTTAGCAACCCTAGTTTAAAATTTCAACCTCTCCATAATAATATTTTTTGAATTATTATTTCCTAAACAATAAGGCTGAGAAAGCAGTCTGTAGCTAGTATTTTACTAAAATATGCAAATTAAGTGACCGGACGGCCAAAGTCGCGACTCGCGCCGTAAGGGTTGCATGCAAACCTACCTTTCAGGTACGCAACCCTAGAAACTGCGAGTTTCGTTGAAAGTTGAATCGACACTTAATATGAATTAAAAAAATTAAAAAATGGTTGTAACTCTTACGATATTATTATAAAGGCATCCATTATTATGCACATGAAACCTAGACTTAGACCCAACAACACAGACTTGTCTGTAAGGCTGTGTTGTTTTATTAGTTAAGAGTCTTATTAATTAGAATTATTTTTGTTCCAGATTTGAACCATGACTCCTAGTAACGAGAATGGGCTCGAGCCCCCGCACATTGTGGTCCTGGACGGTGGGTTCTCCACGCAGCTATCTTGTCACGTAGGCCACGTCATTGACGGCGACCCTCTTTGGAGCGCCCGCTTCTTACACACTCACCCCAACGAGGTCGTGAATACTCATCTCGACTTCCTTAGAGGTAGGTTACTATTTGAATATATAGCTTTTTTTATCCACTACAAGTTAGCCCTTGACTGCAATCTCACCTGATGGTAAGTGATGATGCAGTCTAAGGTCAGGTAGGTAGGTAGCGGGCTAACCTGTTAGGGGCCTGGGGCATGGCAGTTATATTAAACCCATTCTACACGGCATCGTATACCGGAACGCTAAATCGCTTGGCGGCACGTCTTTACCGGTAGGGTGGTAACTAGCCACGGCCGAAGCCTCCCACCAGGCCAGACCAGGGAAAATTCAGAAATTATAAATTTCCAATCCCTGCCGTGGATCGAACCCGGGACCTCCGCACGTTAAGGCAACAGCGCTCAACACTGCGCCACGGAGGTCGTCAAAATAAAAAAACCGGCCAAGTGCGAGTCGGACTCGCGCACCGAGGGTTCCGTACAAACCTGTAGTAAGTTTTAAATTATTAAAAAAAAACTACTTACTAGATCTCGTTCAAACCAATTTTCGGTGGAAGTTTGCATGATAATGTACATCATATATTTTTTTTAGTTTTATCATTCTCTTATTTTAGAAGTTACAGGGGGGGGGGGGACACATTTTACCACTTTGGAAGTGTCTCTCGCGCAAACTATTCAGTTTAGAAAAAAATTATATTACAAACCTCAATATCATTTTTGAAGACCTATCCATAGATACCCCACACGTATGGGTTAGATGAAAAAAAAATTTTTGAGTTTCAGTTCTAAGTATGGGGAACCCCCAAAATTTATTGTTTTTTTTCTATTTTTGTAAGAAAATCTTAATGCGGTTCACAGAATACATCTACTTACGAAGTTTCAACAGTATAGTTCTTATAGTTTCGAAAAAAAGTGGCTGTGACATACGGACGGACAGACAGACAGACAGACAGACAGACAGACAGACAGACAGACGGACAGACAGACAGACAGACAGACAGACATGACGAATCTATAAGGGTTCCGTTTTTGCCAAATTTGGCTACGGAACCCTAAAAACCGTGCCATCCCGCCAATTTCCCCGAGAAATACACGAGATAGCAACTTTTTGATACTGTTACTTATATGACTTCGTAATTCATTGACTGGACTGGACTGGACCATAATATACTCGTGTGACTGGACGGTCCAAATTACTTTCACCTGAGTTTCACCTCGCATGGACTTCTGATTAAATGGACCTAGTTAAAGTTATTATTGCTATAAAAGCGAAAGTGTCGGCAGTTTATCCTTAAAATCAAGCCGCGACGAATTACAAAGCATTGGATTGAGGTGACTTTTCGCATGAACATTAATACCCGGTGCACATAATACGAACTATTACTACGTACCTACCTGAAGAGTGGAGTGCGACATACCTAGTCTTTTAACTTAGTATTTTTTACCCAGGAAAATGAAAGACATCCGGCCAGGATTTATTAAAAAACATTTAACGACGCGGGCGTAGTCGCGGACTTCAGTTGGCTATAGCTTACTTAAAAATATATTAATCTAAAGATTAATCAATCAATCAAATATGAATATTGAGATCAGTTAAACAAGTACTTTATTCATAGTCTCAGGACAAACAGACTCACTTCCTGATTTTAGATATAAGTAATAAAATGGATTATTAGGATTATATATAAGTAATAAAATGGATTATTAGGATGAGATAAATCTGACGACAGGGGGGAAGAAGGCGACGCTTTGCTCACCTTCTCCCGCCTTAGTATAGGTGTTTAGGACCCTATTGTCGGTTTAGCGTCGAGACGTCTCAGTTGAATCCTAAGTATATGTCTTGGGACCCTTTTCTAGACGCAGACTGCTTGTTGCTGGTTTTTTAGTGGGTATTCTGCTTCATCTGTGAGTCCCAACTCCCACATACCCGCCTTGTGCGGGATGCGTAAAAGCATTTTTCCAGCAAAAAAAAAAAAAGGATGAGATAAAAAAAAAGGATGAGATAAATCATAGCCAGATGGGCAACAATTGGGGGACAAAGGTAGGTATAATTATTTAAACTGGCTATATATACCTAGATCAAATGTCACATTTTAATGTTTCGCGCTTATCTTACGCAGACAAGGTTGCAGATAACGGCCTGGACAGATAAACTCAAAGGTCATATTATATTTTAACATCATACATAGGTATATATCAATTTTAATAAACCTAAAAAAATACACTTAACGCGTATGAAAACCACCATGAAAACACTATGCCTACGTGGTGTCTGGAATATACCTTAGGTATACTCTAGAGTCTAGCCTATGGATATTTTTTTAAAATTAATTGTAACAATTAAGATGAACAAAAAAATCAAGAATCATTAACACCTACTTATCTCAACAAATGAAAAAGTTATGGAACTTTAAGTTTGCGCTTACAAGAATTTTCGTTTCGGTCGTGTGACGTCACACTACCTTAACGGCAACCAAATAAATGGTGTAAAGTAATGAGACGTGACTTATGTAGAATTCGGACCTAAAAGCACATTTATGTGTGTGAAGATCATTTTGATTTTTGATGTAACTAAGTATAACTGGGCCGCTAGTAGGTACTGTAGGTAGGTGTGCTTCAATCCGCCTTATCTGCGATCAACTCTTTAGGGCAATTCATATTATATGAACTTTAGCAGTTTAGTAATGTTAGTTATTTTTGTGAAAGCAGCTAGGTGTACAATTACCTAGCTGCTTAGTTCTTCACTGCTATAATTAGGCTTCGAGACTCAATTCCCGTGATGGATGAACTATCTACATACAAGTTTGTATGTTGTATGTAGGTAGTTGATCAATCTACTATAAGTAGATAGGTATACCACCCTACCGGCAAAGACGTGCCGCCAAGCGATTTAGCGTTCCGGTAAGATGCCGTGTAGAAACCGAATAGAGGCATGGGTTTAATATAACAGCTGCCATACCCATAACAGGTTAGCCCGCTACCATCTTAGACTGCATCATGCACTTACCATCACGGCTAAACAGTAGTGGATAAAAAAAATATAAGTATATATAATACATGTATAATTAATTAAAGACGGCTAAAATTAAAACCTTTTCCATGTATTCCACACATAATTCAGCTAAAATGAGAAAAATAATATATTCGACCATTAAAAATAACGAGATCATATAACTTTTATTATAATCAAAAATGAAAAAATAATGTACCTCACTTGTCGTCAGGTAATTGAACCCAACGTCAGACAAATTTATTCATTCACTGAAATACAGAGAGATACTGTCCTATTACCCTACTAGAGTAGCACACCTCCTATGTCTAGACGTGACGACCTCATTTCAGTGGTGAAATTATTTAATCTCCACGATTAGCAACACTAAACATGAGTAGATAATAATAATAAAAATAATATTGATGTCCATTCATGAATAATTTCTAAGACAGCTAAGAATAAATAAGTCCAAAGTACCTACCTTATTAAACATTATGTTAAAATCATACTAGATTCGTCACTCACGTTGATTCCATTTTAGGGACATCACTGACTCTAGAAATAGGTATGAGAACTCTCTGCTAAAAGATGAAGTTGAGAGACAGGCAAATGTTCACATTCAGTTACGAGTAGCATTCAACGTATCTAATGTTCCGAATTGGAGTAAAATTGCTAAGAGTAGGTACCTACTTCGGCATCTTTGTTCAAAAATAGGAAACCTTTATCATGCGAGATAACGCAATTTGTTTTTAGGTATTTATAGTAGGTACTAGTCTATTTATCACCTCACAGTTCTCACTACAAGAAATATGAACCTAACAACTTAAATAGATACTACATGCGACGGTGGGACACTAAAGGCGCGCGTATGCGTGCCAAATAAGCACGCATTACACTCGCGGCACGCTATAGAGCTTGACGAAGCGTGCGCGATTTCAGCAGCGCTTCGTAGACGTCCGCTGGTCCGCTCCATGTAATTGCACCTAATAAGCTCAAGCCGCATTTGTTTAAATAAATAAAGCTTTATTTAGAAACATTAATCCAATACTTAAAAAATTTTTGTAAAAACGTCTAATATACAGTATAACCCCCCCAGGCAGTGGCGTGCACACTGCACAGTATTCGGAGCCCGGGTAGGCATTGGTTACGTAGATACCTACCTACCTACTTTCAGCAGGGAATGATGAAAATTATACATTGAGCTTTTTTAACTAGGGTAAGCAGTACCTTAATGCCTCTATGTCGTGCACGCCACTGCACCCGGGAATCAAAATAATTAGAACAAAATAATTGGTAATGATGTTATTATTATGTCTAACTTTATTATTAACGTATAGCTAGTTCAAAGCTAGGTAATAGTAGTAGTAGGTTATATCTACCTAAAAGGTCGTCGACATGTCAACATTTCAGAAAAACATGAAAAATGCTGGCACAATAATATTGAAAAGATAAGTTTTTCTCGCACACTCCTTATGCTCAGGACCTCTTTTGCGTGCTTTGTACAAAAACACTCTAGGGACAGGATCGTGTCATACCGCGCCTGACGAGGGGCTGCAAGAGTCGGATGTAGGTTAGCTTTCTAAGGCGACTACATACCTAGGTACTCGTAGTGTACACTGTTTGTTTAGCACATAAAATAAAAATTCCTGCTAAAATGAATAGTTTGTTTTATAGAGAACATTATGTTGCTGCGGCTACCTGTCACATTTTTTCTAACAATAGGTAAATCCCAAACAAAACATTATAACGTTTAATCTTTAAATAGGTAAGTACCTAAATAACATTAATCTATACTAATACCTATTATGAATGCGAAAGTTGGATGGATGGACGGAAGGATGGATGGATGATCGATGTTTGTTACTCGATCACGCCAGAACGGCTGAACGGATCTGGACGTTTGGCCCATAAATTAGATATATTATAGTCTGGAATAACACATAGGCTACTTTTATCCCGGAAAATTAAAAAGCTCCCGCGGGAACAAAAAACCTCAATCCACGCGGGCGAAGTCGCGGGCATCAGCTAGTTTTTTTTGCGATATAGGCTTGCGCTTGACGACAGTAATAGTTATTTGTTATGCAAGAGTGAAAAGTTGTTTTTTAACCGCGTGCTCAATTTTGATGACCGAGCAAGCGAAGGATTCTAAAATTGAATCACAAGCGGAGCGAGTGATTCAAAAATTAGAATCCTGAGCGTCAGCGAGGGAATCAAAAGAGCACGAGGTGAAAAATCTTTTCACTCGAGTGCAACACGTAACTTTTAATCCCACCTCAGCGAGGAAATGACTAAATGCAAAAAAAATCACAAGATTAAATTCAATTCTGTTAATTTCTTCGTCACTAGAATCACTCATTTTAGGTTTTTCACTTATTTTCAATTTTCTTGTTTTTAATCGGTTTTAATTTTTAAACAATATGACGTGAAAGAAAAGTGGCGCAAAGCAAATTAAAAAAGTACACCAAGGAGGTTACGAGTGTGAGTTTTTAACAAATTAAAAACGATTATATGGAAATTCGGCACCATAGAGGTACAAGTAAATAGGTTTTAATGATGTTTTGAATTCACAAACTTCATAGACGAGTGATATTTACTAACGTGCACACGATGTTCTAAATTCAATTTACTTTATCCTCTAGAGGATAATAACGGCTTTTACCTTCAGATATCGAAGAGTAAAAATACTCTTTCCGAGATGGTGGGATGAAAAATAAATGACGTACGTATGATGATGAATAAATAAGTACGTTAAGTACGTGAAATTATATGGAAAACTTCCTTTTTTTTATCCACTACAAGTTAGCCCTTGACTGCGATCTCACCTGATGGTAAGTGAATAAGTGATGATCCAGTCTATGATGGTAGCGGGCTAACTTGTTAGGGGCATGGCGGTTATATTCCTAAATCCACCTATCTAAAGGATTATTATATTAAACCCACAGAGTACATTATATATTGATTAAACCTATCAAAAGGATTGGCCATTTAAAGTACTGAGAGCAAAATTATGACCATTTTGTTTGCTAGATGTTTGTTTGCTAGGCATAATTACGCCTTTGAATACCTACCGACGCGTATCTTCCGTAAATGTCTTCTGATTGGGTTAGTCCCATTCGACGAAGCTTCTGAAGTACAAAGTAATTGCGTTGTTCTCTGCTACAAAGGCGCTATGCAAATGAATATCTAGGCACATTACGTACACCAAGCTGCCTGCTAAATACGTACACGAGTGTTGTGTCAGCATACGGTAGATACATACGTGCATGGGTGTTTTGACGAATTACACGTTAGGTCGCTTTTAGCTTGTCATTTCCTTGCATATGAGAGGGAGTGTGACCTCGTCTCGTGTCATCGTCCTATGAAAGCGCTTTTCTTCGCCACAAAACGGACCGTTTCTTTTCATGAGGAAAAGCTGAAAAGTGTCTGCAAGCAAATAACTCCCTGGAGGCGAAAAGCCTACTGCCTTGCTTTACCGCCCGACTATCTAGGAGAATGTTAAGAATAAATAAAATGAAGCGCGCTCAGTTTAACCCTTGGTTTATGGTTTTACTAGCTGATGCCCGCGACTTCGTCCGCGTGGAATAAGTTTTTTTAAATTCCCACGGGAACCCCTCAATTTTCCGGGATAAAAAGTAGCCTATGTCACTCTCCAGGCTCTCAACGATACCCATGCAAAAAATCAAGTCGATGCGTTGCTCCGTTGCAGCGTGATTGAAGGACAAACCAACAAACCATTAACCAATAAACCAACAAACAAACCACCACCACCACCACCACCACCACTACAGCCCATTAACGTCCCACTGCTGGGCACAGGCCTCCACTCTCATAGGAGAGAGGGAATTAGAGCTTTGACCCACCACGCTGCTCCAGTGCGGGTTGACGGGAACAAACGAACACACTCTCGCATTTTATAATATTAGTAAAGTATGATGTACCAACTTAACTATAATGGTTGATTTTACTTGGCCAGTATGACTACCATATATATTATAGAAAATATAGAACGTCACCACTCACCACCATACCATGGTAAAGTAAAACTCAAACGAATTGTTTACTCGTAGGTATACAGTATAGGTACTCGATCAGATCAGACTTCATGTACATAGTCATACTCATAACTCATAAACTTAAATAACCGTGACAGGTTGGACTCGACTGAAGACCTCACGCTCTTATTGTTTCGTAACCTAATTGAATTAGATAGGCTTTTATAAATAATATAAGATTATTGGTAAAAGTAGCTCTTGATTTTATAATTATTATTATATGATTGCTGCTATGTAGGTACGTTGCCAAGATATAGCGGCATTGTTTATCGTTCGTAGATTTACGGATTAACATCGATATATATGCAGGTACTAGATGGGCCCTTTTATAGAAAAAAAAATTGGGTGTCCGACCTGTAGAGCGCGCTCCACACCTGTATAAGCCTGTCCTTGTCCCCGCCATAGCGCTGTCCTGCTTTTCAGACTATATGGCGTTAGTAAAATAGGTCCACATTCTTTGTTTGACAGGGCCCGTCTATGTAAATTGAGGTCGTTGCGTATTAAATGCCTTACATTTGCATAGTAGAGGAGACAGAAGGCGCGACTACACGGTCGCGGTTTATAGTACAAGTACCTACCTAGGTGATCGTTGGCGGTGCTTGAGCTCGGAATACATGACGACGGCGTCATTAATCACCTTGTCTCTCTAATACGTTTTCATTCGGAGCCCGCCTTCTGTTTATTACATAATTAATTTCTTCAACCTAACCCAACAAATATTTCCTCTCTCAAAACTGGTGTTTATTGGGGATCATGTTGCGTTAGCGTTACAAAGTTTTAATGAATTGTTTATGTCTCTAGTTTGCCCTTCTCATTGTTATTAATGGTAACTAATCCTTAGAAGTTTAACCATATTTATGGAAATGGTTGATTTGAACTTGTTGAATTGTACTTTAGTTGTGGAAAGTTGAAGAACTTATCTTAAATTTTTTTCATAATTACGATAGCTACAATGATATATACCTAACTATTGTTATTAATAATATCGCATTTTGCAGCGGGTGCTCATCTTATCATCACAAACACCTATCAGGCGTCGGTAGGTGGGTTCGTGGAGCACCTGGACATGACTCCCGAGCAAAGTTATGATCTCATCACGCGCGCAGTGGACCTGGCCAAACAAGCTAGAACGTTATACCTTGAAGAATTTCAGGATTACGTACAAAATGGTAAGAATTTCGCCTTTGTTGGGTCTTTATTTTCGTCCATTGTTGTTGGGCATGTACTTGACGACCTCCGTGGCGCAGTGTTGAGCGCTGTTGTCTTAACGTGCGGAGGTCCCGGGTTCGATCCCCGGCAGGGTCAATTTGAGAATTTATAATTTCTGAATTTTTCTGGTCTGGCCTGGTGGGACGCTTCGGCCGTGGCTAGTTACCACCCTACCGGCAAAGACGTGCCGCCAAGCGATTTAGTGTTCCGAATAGGGGTATGGGTTTAATATATAGGTAACTGCCATGCTCCTAACAGGTTAGCCCGCTACTATCTTAGACTGCGTCATCACTTACCATAAGGTGAGATCGCAGTCAAGAGCTAACTTGTAGTGGATAAAAAAAATAAAAAAACTTCATGTGCATCATCTACTTAGTTACTCAAATAAGCAGCTGTGACGGACGGCCGTATCCACCACCACCACCACTACAGCCCATTAACGTCCCACTGCTGGGCACAGGCCTCCACTCTCATAGGAGAGTGGGAATTAGAGCTTAGACCCACCACGCTGCTCCAATGCGGGTTGGACGGCCGTATAGTTGCATATTTTTACCATTTTGGTACCGAACCCTAAAACGCCTACAAGCACAAGTTTCTCCTAGCGCGGCGGATGGTGCAAAACTGCAAACGTACGTGCTCAATATACTTGTGTGCTCAAACCGTCGCGAGTTAGGTACCATGGCATATGGCTATAAAGAAAATACCTATCACTCTTGTTTTTAAAATATATAGGCTAGCGCTTGGCTACAGGCAGACTTGCTTGCCAGTGGTGATGCAGCCTAAGGTGGAGCCCGCTTGCCTATAGAAGATGCCTATTCACTCTTGATTTGAAGGTACCTATATTAAAAGAGGACGGGAAAACGGAAGCCGGAAGGGCATTCCATATCCTAGCGGTTTGAATTAGAAACGAGGAAGCAAATCGCTTCGTAGAGTGCCGCCGAATTTCGACTGCGTAAGGGTGCAGACCTCGTCGATGTCTTGCGGTTCGATGATAAAAAGGTGACGGAGGAACCAGATCGAATAGTTCTTGAGCACACTCTCCGAAATATATCCTGTAGAATACCGGCAGACAGGCAACTTTGCGCCGATGTTCCATTTTGATCTTTTCACAAAACCAATGGTTGCTGCTAGAATGCTGCTATTTAATATAATATGGAGAAACGTAATAATAATAAAGTTATTATTATGTTTCTCAATAATATATTAAAGTCCAAAATAATCTACGGTGTCAACATAGCCCTGGTTTGAGTCCCTCGAGAGACGGGTGCAAGCACGCATTAATTACTTTCCGAGGGCTTACGGTATTTACAAGGATAATATTATAGCATAGAAAATGAAGTGTCAAAAACATTATGATGAAAATTCTGAATAAACCCGTGACTCGTCCTACCCTTACAACTTCTCTATATAAACGTAGTTTTTACGACTTCATTTCCATGGTACCTACCTAATTTCGGCATAACTATCTAGTCTTATTGCTTATCTACTTAAAAATGGAATCTGTGCAAAATTTAAGCTTTGATTTAAGCTTTCGGTTAGGTGTTGATGAGTCAAATGATAAACTACGGAACCCTAAAAAGGAACTGTTTTGTGAGACTTCGTCCGTCCGTCAGAGCTGCTTATTTCAGTAATTACGACTTGCTCAACCTTATAAGTTTTAATAAATCAAGTAGGTAGGTACGTTTACTAATTTACTTCCAAGATACGGAACTCTGGTGGGCAATTCTGGCTCGAACTTTTTAAAGTGTTGAGCTTTTTTTGTCAGGCAATAATTAAATTCAATGCTTTTTTGTGGTAATTCTTTGTAGCCTTATAAACCGAGGTTTATGCGATTAAGTACATTTTCGTAATCAACACGATAAGCTCTTTATTATAGGGGAAGGTGTTAGGAAGGTTTCGGTCGGCCGACGATGGATTTCATTCTACTTGTACCTACCTACCTTACTAGGTACACCTATAGTTCGCGCGCGAGTTGAATGCAGAGCTTATGTATGGTGACACATACCTACATACTTAATCTCTGCATTCAACTCGCGCGCGAACAATAGCATTACTAGTACCTATATGCTAGCTATCAAATATGGAATTATTCTACACCATATAACATATTTAATTAGTTAGTACGTAGGTACCTACCTTTAAAAATCATCATGTTCAAACAACGAAATCTATGTCCTGAAAACTCAATAGGTACCTAAGTAATAGGTTTATTGAATTTCCGAGTGTCCAATGTCTAGACAAAACTTAGCTTTCATTAATCTGTGCCGTAGCTTTCACAAATTCTTACTACCTACTCATTAGATAATATATTATCGGCATGTACCGAATAGCAATCCTCTTTTTCATTAAACCATGAAAGCAGGTTATTCCGAAAAGTCCCGAGCGGCACCGAGTCTGGCCGAACAGCTCGGCAGCCGGGTCGACCGGGCTGGTGTTGTTATCCGGAACACGAATTGCATTGATTGCGGATTGTGTGTATTTTCACCATAAACCAGGTTTGATTTTCGGAAAAAAATAATGCAAAACTTTGCTGGCAGGTATATTAGATGGGTCATTCTCAAACGGCTCAAAAAAGCGTGTCCGGGTCGAAAACCTGTATGAAATAGATTGCTAGCCACTTGATAATTTTATGTATGGTAGATATGATCAAAATATTAGGGGGGGCCTATGTCCTTTTTTGGATAAACATTATGTAAGTTAAGTTAAAAAAAGAAAAACGCGGAAATATTGACCTCGGTGCCGTGTCCCGCACCCCATATAGCGTTGAAAATTATTTTTTTTCTTTTTTTCTTTAAAATATGCCACTATTTTGCAGGTGCTTACAAGAAACTAGTTAGTTACTAGCTCAAATTATAATATTTATAATCAATAATAGGCCTTAGTTGACAACTTACAACAAATTGTTACCGCGTCCGACGTTTAGAATTGATACCGGTGGCGCGCTCCAATTCTCTTATAACTTCTGTACTTTAATAACTGCGAGAATAGTAGTAAGAGTAAGACAAACTATCCGTCCCGCCGCATCGGTGGTTAAAGGCAACACGTCTGTGCCTCTCTGTGCGTACCTTTTATTAAGGTAAGTAATCGCTTTCGGTGGCTTGGTATACCCATAAACTTGATTTCGGTGGAACTGTTCTATCCATATCTATTTAAACTACTATTATTTAATTTATACAAACGTATATCGTATGAGTGCTAGATTGCAATTAAGGAGGTTATTATTATAAATTTAGGATACTTTTGTAAAAATCTGGGATATTGCTCATTATTTTGATTTCAGTGGGATTGATCTCAGTGTTTTCGGTGGAAAAAGTTAATCTATTTAGTAAAAAAAAGATGGTTGTAAAATTCATTTTTTGATTTTTCCAATTTTTGAGCATGTTTCTAAATGGGGGCTGTATTTTTTTATTATTTCACAAGAAAGTGTAACTCAAAACGAAAAAATTGCGACCTGAAAGAAGTCTCTACGACAATTTTCCAAAGGGGAATTTTAATTTGAAAAATATTTTTTTGGGCCGAAAAACGTAATTATCTCGGAAGTCTCTTAACATTTTTATCTGAAAAAATTTGTGAATATTTTAAATACAAAAATGTATACTTTCACCAAGTTTCGTCTAAATAAAATTATTTTTGTGTAAATGAAAAATAAAAAACGATAAAAGTGGTTTTTTGCATTTTACTCGGAGATTTTTAGGTTATGTGAAAAAACCATTCATATAAAAGTGGTAGATCTTTTTATGATCTACAACTTTTCTGTTGTACACTTTTCTCTCCGAAGTCAACTTTCGCCGGAAATCACAATAATCCAAAATTCTTTTTAACGCACGCATTTTTTTTAACGTTTATTATATGCCACTTTATCATTATCATATTATTATTTCCAACTGTTCCCATCCTAATAACAATTTTGTTTTTTTTCGCTTCAAAATGAGCGACTGGACTATGTGTGTTATGATAGATCTAAATAGAGACTCTTTTAAGTTACTACTTTGTTATGGTTACTATTTTTAATTTCATTTAGTATATTATTGTCATTTATTTAAAATACATACATAAGTACAAAGTTGATTTTCGTAAATTTTCCTAAATCTAAGTTAAGTAATTAAAGTAGGTACTAGGTAGGTATATGTAATGTTGTAAGTAAATATGTTGATAAAATAAAATATTTTATTGTAAAATTAACCTGAAATTCTTTACGTTTAGTCTTCAAAATATTAAATACCTCCATAAATAATTTTATTTTGATTTCGGTGACTAAAATATTGATTTCGGTGGACACCATTTTTTGAAAATCGAATTACGATGTAACCGCTGGGCCTATAAAGTTCCCTTTACTACCAATATTAACTAAATTAAATCTAGATTTGATATTTCCAGCTAGTATGTCTCAAATACAAAAAAAAAATTGTGCCACCGAAGTCAATCAAATAATGAGGAGCCTGAGAAGTACCCAGATATATTATGTAGGTTAGGTTAGACGGGAAGTAGAACTTCAATATGTAGGTTATTGTATCTTTAGACTCCCACAGATACCAGCCCCTAAAACTATATTAAACATCACAGTGTATAGGTACCGGGTTAAACCTTAATATTGAATTTTATATCGAACTAGCTTATGCCCGCGACTTCGTCCGCGTGGTTTAAGTTTTTTTTCCCCACGCCTGTGGGGAAAAAACATAATTTTCTGGGATAAAAAGTAGTCTATGTCACTCCATGCAAAAAATCACGTTGATCCGTTGCTGCAGTGTGATTGAAGGACAAACTGTATTTGACGGCCTTGGGGGTCGAATTTTTAAAAATGGTGAATTACGTAGGTACTATTTATCAGGTATATTTAACTGGAAGTCCAAGTGCTATACCTTAACTTTTATACAAACTTTCAACCCTTATTTTAACCCTTTGGGGGTAGAATTTTGAAAAACTGACACATGATCTTTATTTTTTAACGAAAGCCAAAATACCAAGTTTCGTTGATATAATTTGAAAAACGTTCCTACAAACTTTCATCCCCTATTTCACCCCTTTGGGAATTTTCAAATATTTTGAAACAAGTACTTCTTCATATTTAACCAAAAGCCCAAATGCTAAGTTTCATGGCTATAACTTGAGAAATGATGGACTTTCATACAAACTTTCAACCCCTGTTTTACCCCTTTGGGGGTGGAATTTTGAAAAACTGTGACACACGTACTTCTTTATTGTTTACTGGTAGCTCATATACCAAGTTTCATGGATATAACTTGAGAAATGACGGACTTTCATACAAACTTTAACCCCCTATTTCATCCCTTTAGGGGTGGAATTTTGAAAAATCCTTCCTTAGTGAGCGCCTACGTCACTAAAGGAAACTACTGTCAAAATTTCAAGATTCTAACCCCAGCGGTTTAGGCTGTGCGTTGATATATAAGTCAGTCAGTCAGTCAGTCAGGACTTTGAATTTTATATATATAGATAGATGAATAATAGCAAGGTCCCATTTCCAACAGCAGACCTAGATACATCCGCCGTTACCTTATTAGGACCTATCACCTAACGACATTTAAATCTTTTTATTTCCTACAGATCTCATCCCACTAGTGGTAGGTTCGGTGGGGCCATATGGTGCTCATCTACACGACGGGTCAGAATACGATGGCAGCTACGCAGATACCACATCTGTTCAGGTACGATCTATCTCATAAGCCTAATCCCGATAGACAATTACAATCTATTGTGGGAAGTTAGACAATATGACGTCCTTAAGTTATGAAATGATGTTGTAATTTTACCTTAATTACAATTAAATACTTACCTACAACTAGTCAGGCAGACTTCCTGCCCTGAACCTAGAACCCGATTGCATCGCTCCCTACCGGATCCTTGTGAATATGAAGATAAACCATCCCCGGACGCCACTCAAATACAAGCAAAATATTCCATCAAAATCGGTGCAGCCGTTCTGGAGTGATGCGAGATTCGAGAACATGTATTTCGACAATTAAATTTTATTTATATAAGTATTTATAGATAAGATAATTAGGTAAAGTATTTACATCATACTTACTAATATTATAAATGCGAAAGTGTGTTTGTTTGTTGGTTTGTTGGTTTGTTGGTTTGCCCTTCAATCACGCCGCAACGGAGCAACGGATCGACGTGATTTTTGGCATGGGTATAGTTGAGGACCTGGAGAGTGACATAGGCTACTTTATATCCCGGAAAATAAAGGAGTTCCCGCGGGAATCAAAAAAACTTATACCACTCGGACGAAGTCGCGCATCAGCTAGTTAGCTATACACACTATTGTTACAGAATGAAATTTTACTAGGGGGGTTTAAATATTATATTTTGGAATTTGGTCACGTCAACGTTTTTCAACTTTATTAAATTAAATACTTCTGTGTAATTATTAATTACTAATTAATAATTAAGGTAATAATTAGTGATTAATAATTACTAATTAAGCAGATAACGATCTAGGCTCATACGGAGAAATTATTATAACACTATATTATCAATACCTAGTGGCTATTATAAATATTGTTTAAAAATAAATAAACCTCGTTACGTATCAGGGTCTTTGTCTATTTCTATTTCTACCTGGCTAGATTTTAAGCGGCCAGCGAGAGATCGATTTTGTAATAAAGCTTTCTATTGGCGGAGGCTATAAAACTGTAATTTGAATTTTTATTGTTCTTCGTCAATTTTCTTTTCTGAAAGTGTTTCTTTCACGAGGCTTACGAACGCGGAACAACGGTATCGAAGCTTGTTTGTTTATTTTTCTGAAAGTTTTCTCATAATAAGTTAAGTAGCAGATAAAATTAAGTAAGTTTATGATGATTCCGTTAAGTTTTGTAGTGTTCATGGCTTTGCTAAATTAGAAAACTATAATGAATTCGTCTTGAGTTCAAATCACTTTTTATGACTTAGAACAGCCACCAGGTTTTACTGGGCGTCTAGATTTCTAGATAGGTAACTTAGAAACTTGAGAAAAGTATAGAGCTCTGGAACATCTGGGAACAACATCACAGCAAACGCTCAACAGGTAGGTATCGAGGTTCTCTAGTAGGCAACAAGAAGTATAACTAAGTGGTTTACAACAATTATTGTAGAAGGGGACTACTTATTTTTAAATTAAAATGTTATTTTATTGAGCTAACAATTTTGCAATCTTGGTAAAAGTTTATTCACATTATTGGGTATGTAGCTTTAAATGATATGTGTATTAGCTTTATACTATAAGTTATTATTTATCAGTATTTGTATACTGAAGAAGAAATCCATACTTAATATCCATAACCATACTTAATATTATAAATGCGAAAGTGTGTCTGTCTGCTACACTTTCACGGCACAACCGATCAACCGATTTTGATGAAATTTGTATTTGATGTACAAGGATAGGTTGTATCCCGGGGAAGGACATAGACTTTTATCTCGGAAAATCAAAGAGTTCCCGCGGGAATCAAAAAGCTTAATCCACGCGGACGAAGTCGCAGGCATCATCTAGTAGGTACCTATATATTATCATATACAATACAGTTGCTCTTATAGGTACTATGATAAATATATAAGAAATATTGATTTATACCTAAACATCCAGTAACTTATCTTTATTTTTATTACTAAGAGATTTTTTTCTTATAATGAATCCTACGGATATTCAATATGATGAGTCGGGACTCAGGACTGATAATAGGTAATATTATTTCGAGTGACAGTATTGTCACTATGTTTGTGGAAGGATTAAACCAAGAACGAAATACATAATATTAAGAGCATAATTCTCAGTCCTGACTCATGATATTGAACATCCGTAGGATTCATTTTTAGATACGTCTGCAAAAAGTAAAAAAAAATTAATTACAAAATAAAAAACCCCTCAGCTAGATGAATTCCAATACAGCGAAGTAAAGGTTAAAAGCGTCGGCTAAATCGTAAAGAGGGTCGTAAAGTTGCCGGCAAATTAAAATTTACATCGGCTATATGAAAACCCCCTTTCCATTTCCATCGTCGTTTTTTTTCTTTTCCGACAATATTTGAGTGGGGTCGACGCTTAATTAATTAAAGCTATGACAAATACTTCATTATCATAAGGACAAAAATAAAACAGATATCAAAAACAAACATACAGCTAAGTGACATTTTACGCCATGTCATGCTTTTTAATAATTAGTGAAAGAAATGCAAATGATAGACGTAAATTAAAAATAAGGGTTCCATTTTTACCATTTTGGTACGGAACCCTAACAAGGGAGGGCGTCCGTGTCTTGTGCTAGAGTCTATTCAATAAGTCAGTTTTTTACATGGGTAAATTACAAGGTAATTGAAAAATAGTTTATAATTAGCATCACTGTGAAAGAATCATCGAAGAATCAAACAAATGAGAGAAACAGTCCTCAAAAGTACTTGACAGCAAATAATGGTGTCCTCAGAATGCGAATTTAATTTTTTTTCTAAAATTATTACTAAACTGACTTATTGAACAGACTACTCGCAGTGATAGATACTCACAAAATTTTGGTAAATATTATTTATCCCGAAGGGACTATGGGTAAACTATATCTACCTAAGTAATCTAAGTAGAATTTCATTGTTTTACATTGTACATGTATGCTACTATTGTTTCTTGAATTATTTCCTTGCAAATAAGAAAATAATAGAAAGGTCCTACTACCTACACAATTCTTGGTTTGCCTCGTTTACTTAAAGAGGCCTCGGCTGCGCCTCGTCCTTTTAAAATCACTTGGGAAGTCCTAGGCTTCAACTCGTTCTTCCAATATTACTCAGCCGTAAATTGCTTTATTTCTGGCCTGGGCAGTAATGTACTATTACAGGTAAAAAGTATTTGGTTTTTAAACTATTTTTCACATTTTCGTGTAGCTGTGATGTAAAATGCAAAGAATAAGGAGTAAAATGGACAAAATCATTCCTCTAATGCTTTTTGGCTTTCTGTAGAGCCAAACTAGTAGGTACAATGCACTTCTCCAATTTCAAGTAGCTGGGGAAAATATTTTATAATAACCTACATAGAAGAGCTGATAAATTCAGAAAAAGTGTCTAGCAGATCGCCGTGTACGCCTTCATTTACCAGAGAGCTTTTTTGAAAATTCACTTTTACTAACCGGGCACAGGTACCTTACAATCTTATTAGGTTGTTTCGCGGTTGAAGTTTGTATTTTACAACGTAATAAACAAAGTGTTTACGAAATTTTCTTGTAATAAGGTTCCTTAGGCTCTTAACCTAAAAGGCAGACACCAATGGTTATAAAGTACTTATGTAGCTATTAGTAAATAGTCTCATTCCTTATATTATTTGAAAAATCAATATGCTGCTTAATTTAGGTCGTTTGCCTAAAATCTTTCAAACTATATTACGTACTAGATGATGCCCGCGACTTCGTCCGCGTTCTTTAAGTTTTATTTATTCTTGCTGGAACTCCTTCATTTTCTAGGATGAAATATGTCCTAATATGTCTATAATATGATAAAAATATATTATGATATTCCCCGGGACCCAACCTATCTCTACACTAAATATCATCAAAATCGGTGGAAAAGATGAGATAATATTAGTATGGATTCTTAGGTACCTAAATGTTATCGACTATCGTATGCTTAACCAATTCTAAATTAATGGCAATACGTTGGAACAACCTAATTGAAAATCGCCAATAGTATTCAGCCTGTTCCAAAAGATTTGACGGTATCCAAATTAATGGACACAAGCTTTCGATTAAGGAAAGAAAGGTGATAATATTATATGAATTTTTCTAAGGAAGCCGTAAAGCTGAAAAGGTACAGGTATATAACTAATCAGTAGGTAATCTGCTGTTTTTATTATTAACTAGATGATGCGCGCGACTTCGAGGGAGCGAGCGAGCCATATTGAAAGCGTATAGCAGACAGACAGATAGACAGACACACTTTCGCATTTATAATATATAAATGGATGGTGACGGTGTACCTATTGTTATTTGTCTTCGGTTCTCAGGGTTGGCCTAGTTTATATTGGGAGTCTTGGGAGCATCTCGGTTGTATAATTTGTCACTTTGCGACGAAAGTAAAATTGTGAGTAACTCGTAGGTACTCGTAGGTACTATCGATAAGGGGTTTTATTATGTTAGGGGTATGTTTAGAACTTAGTGAACTTATAGCTTCCTAAAATGCCATCCTATTGTTCGTAAAAAGTTTAAATGTCTTATTAGTTTACAGCTTGCTACAATAAACGACCCAACTGAGGTTCGCCTTTCCAGATAATGGTCGCATATTACTTATATTATTAGATTCTCGGACATTACATTTCTTGGGTTCATTTTTATATATTTTCTACCTATTGCACAAAACACTGAAAATGTAATATTGCAGAAGTTTCTTTGTAAGTGAGGCAAGAATTTTAAGTCGTTGCAAATACGGCTGTCTCGGCGGGTTTTCCAAAAAGTGGTTAGCGCACCGCTTGCCTTGAATTTAGATGTGCTCAGTATATAAAAAACTCTCTTTTCTCGTTTTTATCTAGATTTTCTTGGCTTAATTGCGTTTGGCATTTATTTGTTAACTAGCTGATGCCCGCGACTTCGTCCGCGTGGATTGAGGTTTTTTGGTTCCCGCGGGATCTCTTCAATTTTCCGGGATAAAAAGTAGCCTATGTGTTATTCCACACTATAATCTATCTCTGTGCCAAAGTTCATCCAGATCAGTTCAGCCTTTCTGGCGTGATTGAGTAACTAACATGCATTTGAGGTTTTTTGGTTCCCGCGGGAACTCTTTTATTTTTCGGGATAAAAAGTAGCCTATGTGTTATTCCAGACTATAATCTATCTCTGTGCCAAAGCCGTTCTGGCGTGAAAGAGTACCTACCTAACAAACATCCATACATAGTTAAGGATATTCGTATTATTCTACATTATTTCCTAAGATACCTATTTAGTATTTCTGTAACCTTGTTATCCACGGTTTTCATCATTCTGCAGCAGTTTGTTTAATTTTAATAAAGCTAGAATAACAAAACACCGCGTCATAAGGCACCTAACTGACATAATATGGGAACCTAGAGAATTTCTGTAACAATTTTATAGTTGCGTAGGTAAATCTACATTTTCCTCTTTCACAGACTATGCGCGAATGGCATCGACCACGTATCCAAGCCCTTGTGGAAGCTGGAGTAGATTTAATAGCGTTAGAGACGATACCTTGTCAAGAAGAAGCAGAGATGCTGTGTGACTTGTTACGAGAATTTCCTAATATGAAGGCGTGGCTGTCATTTAGTTGTAAGGTTAGTATTGCACCTTAATATGTTTTGATGGGTGGGGCACATAGGTCGAATAACAGAGGCGTTGCGGTCCCAATTGCTGCTGCTTGAATAGCGACATCGCACTTGAAACCGCTGTGTTAGATGATTTATTCAGGTGGACGGATGATCTCAAGCGAGAAGCTGAGAGCCGCTGAAGCAAATGGCACAAGACAGGAGAACCATGCAGGAGACCTTCGTCCTGCAGTGGACGTCTATCGGTTGAGACAACGATGAAAACGATGTACCTACCTACAAGTTAGGTTAGGTAATGAATTGGCTCAAGATAGCCTCCTATAGTTCCTACCAAACTAATTTGAGAGAAGATTTGCCTTCCTCCTCGTAGGTATTCACATTATATACCTACGGTAGGTAGTTAGATACCGCTATCTAAAGGTACACCTAGAGTATATGACAGCGTGCAAAGGGGAATCCAAAAGGATCGTCTAAAAATAAATATCTACAACTCGTTCGCTTGCCCCCATACAAAACGAAAACAAAAATAGCACATAGCGTTTCTATTTCGCAAGTGGAAAACGCTATGACGAGTCACTCGATAAATGAACAAGAAAATTTAGAAAAGTACAGAGATGAACTTATTTAGCTTACCTACATATTATTATGACCTTTTGACTTCAATCCCTGATTGTGCCTTGTCGCGAGGTCAGCCAACCGATAAGTTAGAAAGAACCAAATTCATGTCGAGACGCTTTGATATCTACAAATACTTAATTAATCATATTTACTTAGGTTTGTTTGAATAAATATCCAGGCTATGTTATATATTTTATTACTAGCTGATGCCCGCGACTTCGTCCGCGTGGATTGAGGTTTTTCGGTTCCCGCGGGAACTCTTTAATTTTCCGGAATAAAAAGTAGCTTATGTGCTATTCCAGACTATAATCTATCTCTGTGCCAAATTTCATCCAGATCCGTCCAGCCGTTGGAGCGTGATTGAGTAACAAACATCCATACATCCACACATCCATACATCCATCCATATTTATATTTGATATTTGATTGTGTTCATTCTTTAAGTATCCATAAATTACAGTTATTTACCTATTTTTTATTAGTTAGTTGATAACAAATAGGTACCTACTACCTAGGTAGGTAGGTATCACGTATCTGTGTGCTGTTTTAGTTGTGATTCATTTGTGGGACACGAATCAACAAAGTAGTTTGCCAAATATACCTACCACTAATAAGTTTTAATATATAAGTAATATTACCCCAACAAAATGAATGTGATTAATGGAAAGGGACCATGACGTTCAGCAATAAGGTATATCTATAATCACAGTACGCAGTAGGAGAGAGGTGCAGTTATCTGTGTTGATCACGGAAGTCAGCCAGAAAAACAATAAATTACTTATTATTGGACACTTTCCGTTCAATAATCCATACTCCATACTTATCCATACTAATATTATAAATGCGAAAGTGTGTCTGTCTACGTCTGTCTGTCGGTCTGTCTGCTACGCTTTCCCGGCCCATCTTTTCCACCGATTTTGCGGAAATTTGGTATAGAGGTAGGTTATATCCCGGGGAAGGACATAGGCTACTTTTTATCCCGGAAAATTAAGGAGTTCCCGCGGGAATCAAAAAACCTTAATCCACGCGGACGAAGTCGCGGGCATCATCTACTTAGTACTAAATACTTAGGCCTATAACTGTGCAGCTATTAGAGCAACTGCAAAAGATTTGCATGCTCATGCTTTTCTATAACAAGGTTTTTGTTTGGTAAGAGACTTCGGCCGTGGCTAGTTACCACCCTACCGGCAAAGACGTACTTACCGCCAAGCGACTGAACGTTCCGGTACAATGCCGCGTAGAAACCGATTAGGGGTATGCCCACTACCATTTTAAACTGCATCATCACTTGCCATCAGGTGAGATCGCATTCAAGGGCTAACTTGGAGTGGAATAAAAACGCCGCGCCGGTCAAGTGCGAGTCAGACTTGCTCACAAAGGATTTTGTAACACTACACAATATAAGTACCTACCTAAATTCTATAATTTTGCATTACATGTGGCATAAACGGTCGTATATCTTTTGATTGCGTTCACTTAGAAGCTTGATTTTTTTACTGCTCCAAGGAACCGTAGAATTAAATATTTGATTAATTTCAACTTGATACCTCCACTATTTTCCGTAAAGGTTCCGTAAGAAAAATGTGGTTTAGGGACAGACAGACAGACGGGCAACGAAGTTATCCTATAAGGGTTCCTTTTTCGTCTTGAGATACGGAACCCTAAAAAGGTTAAGTACCTGTTTCTAGGACGGGCTGTTATAATTATGTTTAATTTTCAGGATAATCAAAGTATAGCACACGGCGAGAGTTTTCAAAAAGTAGCCATAAAATGTTGGGAAGCAAATCCGGATCAACTCGTGGCTGTGGGAGTGAACTGCTGTGCGCCGTCGTCTGTGTCGAGTCTTTTGAAAGGGATCAACGACGATCGACCACACGCCCCTATCCCACTGATCGTTTACCCGAATTCGGGCGAGAAGTACAACCCTCAAATTGGGTAAGATCTCAAATAAGAACTCGTAGTATGTCGTAGAGGAATCGTAGACCCTTATAGACTACTACAGAGCCGTAGGGCGTAGCCGTAGCTATCCGGTAGCTCTGTGATACAACAAAGATTGAGTTTTACTTGCTGACCCTGGATTTTACTTGCTGACCAAATGTGAAATGTGTTATTTTACATTATCGACTGACTTCGGTATGAATTATCCTTCGGTAAGAATGGTCCTTCTATGCTTCCTACGAGTAAGACCACGAGGAATTGTGGTTCCCGCTAAAATCCATTTCGCAGGAAGAAGGGTACCTCCCATAAATTCAATCAATCACAACAATATTGTGATTGTGGCTATGATTGATGCAGCTTTTTCTGAATAGAACCTACCGGCAAGCGTGGAAATGCAGCATTGAACCGGAACGAAATATAGCTAGGCAGTAAATCTTAGCTGGTAACGGACGTACCTAACTGTAGCAGTAGTGGTCGCTAAAATAGGGTTAAACTAGCATATGCCGCGACTTCGTCCGCGTGGTTGTGGATTTTTGGTTCTCACGAAAACTCTTTAATTTTCCTGGATGAAAAGTAGCCTGTGTTATTCCAGACTATAATCTATCTCTGTGCCAAATTTCATCCAGATCCGTTCAGCCGTTCAGTTACAAACATCCGTCCAATTTTTTGCATTTATAATAATATTAGTATCGTACGCGTGGGCAGGTTTTTAGAAAATTTCGTGGGACTTCACTTTAGACTTTCCGTTTTAGCTTATGTCCGTCTCCTATCACCATCGATCCGGATTTATAATATTATTATGGATAGCGTATAGATACGATTACGAAAGAAGCGTGGTGTAGTAGGTACGTGTTAGATCAGGGATTCCCAGGTTTCCCAGGGTTCGCCAACGAAAACTTATTTTGGGGGTCGACGAGGTTTAAAAATCGACCCCTATTTTAATGTTTTTTTTTTAAATATACTTAAGTATTTTTTACGTAATTTGTATTAAGTAATAATTATTAATTACACTTGATATTTACTGAATTTAATGTCTAAGTATTTATTTTGTTAAATTTTGATGAGAAAATGATGTCAAGTTTACTCACTTATCCGACCGCAAAGTTTATAAATGTGTTACTTTCAAGTATCAATAGGAAAAAAAACTGGAGATAGGATATTTAAAGTAATTTGGCTAGATAGCCATAGGGACTTGGGTATCAGCCCCCTTATCATGTAAGAATGTCCGATCAAAACGTTAAAGTTCGCCGTCAAAGTTTATAAACCATAACAGCATAAAATTAGAGCTCAATTTCGTGTATCCATTCTTATACGTTCGAGTATCGTTCATACCTAAACGTATAAGAATGGGCAGAGGAAATTGAGCTCTAATTCAATGCGGTTATGGTTTATTTTACTTTGACAAAAATCTTTAACGTTTGATGAACAATTCTTACGTAATCGGGGGGCAGTTCATTATGGAAAAGGGGTCTCTTGCTCAAAATAGTTTGGGAATCCCTGTGTTAGATATTACAAAATTATACAAACCAACATACTTACTTATTTCAGGTGGATAGACCGTGACAAATGCGAGCCGGTGGAAGTGTTCATCCAAGAGTGGCTGGACCTCGGCGTGCGGTACGTGGGCGGGTGTTGCCGCACCTACGCAGCTGACGTGTCGCGGATACGCAACCAGGTGCACTGTTGGCGTGACCGCTGGCGCTTCCAGCACAGATACCAGGCGGATGCGACCCCACAGAATGTTAACTAACACTGAATATTTTATAACTAGATGATGCTCGCGTCTTCGTCCGCGTGGATTAAGGTTTTTTGATTCCCGCGGGAACTCTGGAATTTACCGGGATAAAAAGTAGCCTATGTCCTTCCCCGGGATACAACCTATCCCTGTACCAAATTTCATCAAAATCGGTTAAACAGATGAACCGTGAAAGCGTAGCAGACAGGCAGACAGACAGACGGTCAGACAGACATACACACATTCGCATTTATAATATTAGTATGGATATGCTGACGGTCTGTGGTCACCAGGACCACAGACAAAAAAAATTGCTGGAAACTTTGTTGACTTGTCTCAGTCGAAGCTAGAGGCTATGTTAGTCAGAATGCACGACGGCAGCTCGAAGTTACGGTTAGGTCTCCAACGCTGCTCTGAAAGGTTTTATACGTACAGTCCGCGCGCGAGCTCTGAGGAATCCTATGGAATGTTAAAGTAATGACCTAGAGTTGTTTAAAGTGCAAAACAATACTGCTATCGCAAAATTACACGCGTAAAGCTCGAAACTAGTGCTGGGAGCGAGCTGGATATGGAGCGACGATCGGGGGTGGCGAACAGCAATCGTTTCTTCAGACCCTGATTCCTCGGAGCTCGTGCGCGGACTGTACCTACCTATACTATTATGAAGACATTCACACGTAAATGTAATACGCGTGTGCTTTATGCATTACCTACCTTGTACACGAAACAAATCGCACATGCATTCGGTGTTCGCTGTGACGCATTTTATAAGCTAAGACAAAAATAAATAATAATTATAAAAACGCTTTGACAAGATTATATCGGTTGTCTCTTAAAAATACACTTTTTAGAATTCGATCATACTGGGTGCTTTGACAAGATGTCCACGTGGTTACTTCAAAAACTGTATAATTGTATAAAAGTTTAGAAGAGCTCAAGTCACTGTATCAGTTGCATAAAATTCGAATTTGATGCGTTTCGATCTTTGAGTAGGTACTCAACCAACCAAAGGTAGGTAGGTAGGTACCTACTTATTTAATCTGATCAGCACATTCTATAAAGTACAGGCGACCCAGAAAATAGGGAGGTAGGTACATGTGGCAAAAAATTATATAAACAACATACTTCAACAACATGACTACGTACAGTCCGCGCGCGAGTTGAATGCAGAGCTTATGTATGTGTCACCATAAGCTCTGCATTCAACTCGCGCGCGAACTATACCTATCTGTTATTGATAAAAACGAATACTGCTCCTATTTGGTGGGTATGTTATCCCCACATCCAAATGTGCGTTCAGCCAAAGATTTAAATATATTTTAAACGATTTTCAATTTAAGTTTAATTATTTGATTATTTGGTCCGCTATATTTCTTTTTAATTTAACTAACAATATTAAAAAATAAATTATATAAATTTTTGTATTGTTAATGTAAAAGAACTGATTTATGAATAAAATTCTGTTATTAGATATTATATTTTACTGATAAATAAATCTGTACAAATAAAATTATAATACATAATATTATTTATGGTAAGTACCCTATCTATCCTAATAAATCCTATAATTATTTTCAGAAAATATAATCAGTAGCCCTACCCTAAGTACCTAATCATAAACTACTAGGTACTATTCATACCTCTTTTGTCCAAGCAGTAAACGTACCCTCCTCAATTGTTGTCTGTATTAGGCACCTATAGAGCCTTATTTAAGAAAGCTCTCGTTATTATTGAAAGTTTATCCATAATATACTGCTAATAATAAAATCATATCCAAACAAAAAATTGCCAAGATCCGTGTACGAATTAGGTACACGTACGTAAAAGGATTACCTACGTAAGGTTTTATTCTGGTACTGGAAAAATATTAGTAGATACCTACTTAGATTCCCTAATATCTAAAAACATGAAAGACGAATAGGTGGTATGTATGAAAGAAGGCGATAAGGAGGATACATGGAACTGTCTATGAAAACGACAGCGGACATCCTAAAAGACGACGGTCGACGTGAGTACATAACATGTTAGATATTATTATTTTACCTGGTAGGTAGGTAAATGGTAATACCTACGTATAACCTGTCTGTCAAGTCTGATTGCAGCCAAGCGCTAGCCTATATACCTATAAAAAAAACCGGCCAAGTGCGAGTCGGACTCGCGCACCGAGGGTTCCGTACAAACCTGTAGTAAGTTTTAAATTATTAAAAAAAAACTACTTACTAGATCTCGTTCAAACCAATTTTCGGTGGAAGTTTGCATGATAATGTACATCATATATTTTTTTTAGTTTTATCATTCTCTTATTTTAGAAGTTACAGGGGGGGGGGGGGGGGGGGGGGGGACACACATTTTTCCACTTTGGAAGTGTCTCTCGTGCAAACTATTCAGTTTAGAAAAAAATGATATTAGAAACCTCAATATCATTTTTGAAGACCTATCCATAGATACCCCACACGTATGGGTTTGATGAAAAAAAAATTTTTGAGTTTCAGTTCTAAGTATGGGGACCCCCAAAATTTATTGTTTTTTTTCTAGTTTTGTGTGAAAATCTTAATGCGGTTCACAGAATACATCTACTTACCAAGTTTCAACAGAATAGCTCTTATAGTTTCGGAAAAAAGTGGCTGTGACATACGGACGGACACACAGACAGACAGACAGACAGACAGACAGACAGACATGACGAATCTATAAGGGTTCCGTTTTTGCCAAATTTGGCTACGGAACCCTAAAAAAAAGAAACCTAACAGTTACTTACACAGATCAAATGAAGACTAATAAGCAGATTCCTATTCCTATGGTTTTCCACTGGCAGTGGAAAGTCTATAGATCGGGATCAATAACACATTACATCAATAACTTATAGGTGTAATTTAAATGAACATAGACCGTATAGGTACTTATTAAGCTCCACCCAATTTTGAAACCTATATTATATACCTACCTAATATAATATAAATAACTTATATTTCAGTTTTGACGACGCGGTGGACGTCGCGCCAGCGGCCGTGAGCCGTCATTGAATTGAAATTTAAAATATCATTTGCTCGAGCTTCCAATACACGACGTCCTATCGCTGGCCACGATCGCTCCAAATTTTCATCGTTACGAAACCAATAAAACCATCTACCTATAATATCTGTTTTGATGTTTTCGTACAGACGCTGGAAACTGATGAATAATATTTAAATGTACCTACCTATGCAGTTTTTAGGGTTCCGTACCAAAATGGTAAAAATGGAACCCTTATGGTGCGACTTTCTCCGTCCGTCTGTCCGTCCGTCACAGTCGATTATTTCAGTAACTATAAAAGCTATCGACATGAAATTTGGAATAGTTGTGTATAATAGTGGCCCAACATCATTAAAATAAAAACAAATCAAAAATTATTTTTTAGTTTAATTAAAAAAGGGGGAAAATCGGGGGTTTGAAATTTCAAAGTATGATAACTATACTGAGTGGGATATCATATGAAAGGGCTATACTTCTACATTCTAAAGCAGATTTTTATTTATTTTTATGCATAATAGTTTTTGATTTATCGGGCAAAATGTCGAAAAAAATACCGTTCCCCCCCCTTATCTCCGAAGTTTACCAATTGAAAAATCTGAATAGTCATATATATAGTCTAGTAGTCATAGTCAATAGAAGCTTATGTATATTTTACAGGAAAAATAAAACCAACGCTCTAACTAGCATAGTTTTTTTGATATTAACAATAAACCTCTACAAACAAAGTTAGTTTTGCGGTTTATTTCGTCTTGTTTTTAATACGTCATAAATCGAAAAACTTACTACAGGTTTGTACGGAACCCTCGGTGCGCGAGTCCGACTCGCACTTGGCCGGTTTATTTTTACATTGGAATGGAAGTTGGAGACCCCTGGGTCAGTGTTACTAAACCACAGAGACATAGACAACTTTTGGAAGATTTAAAAGTATAACAGTAGGTATTAAAACTAGGTAGCTTTTTAAATCTTTCGAGTTCAATATTGTCTTAAATAATTTTTCTATCCGACTGTATCTAAGTACTTACGTATATTATTTTACAGTGGCTTTTGCTATTGTGTGTCAATATTTCCCTGTTCGGTGTTCCTCCATTGGTACAGTCGTTTGCGGTGAACCAAAAGAAATTGTGGGTATTTTTATCTCGACTACAATACTCTGTTACCCTTTGCCTTACACCTGCATGTATAGTGCACTGCCTATTCGCCTGAATGGGCACCCAGTGAATCGAGGCAGCCACCAGAACCCGACGTAGCTTAGTATAGTTCAAGGTATATGAGCTAGGTAGGTACATTACAAGTTTTCTATTTGAAACCCCGAGTAAGTATGTCATGTTATCAAAATACAAGCTAGGTTGGCATTTAGATGTAAAGATGAAAGGTTATTAGATAATATTATGGTAAGTTTGTTACGCCCCCGCCTTAAACTGAATTCTGTGCTATCTATGTACCCAATACCTATATAGGTACCTAAGCTACTACAGTGCGTATAAAACCCATATTAATAAAACTGACTATCTGGATCAGCTAGGAACAGGGTCTCTAGTATCGGTCAATCTATGCCTATGACCGGTTTTAAGCATAGATTGGCCGGTACTGTTATTGGCCAAGACTCCCCGACTAGTATAAGAGTGATCTGTGGCCAAGACACCGAGTTCGGTATTTGCTGGTTCGTTCTCTAGTATCGGTCAATCTATGCCTATGACCGGTTTTAAGCATAGATTGGCCGGTACTGTTATTGGCCAAGACTCCCCGACTAGTATAAGAGTGATCTGTGGCCAAGACACCGAGTTCGGTATTTGCTGGTTCGTTCTCTAGTATCGGTCAATCTATGCCTATGACCGGTTTTAAGCATAGATTGGCCGGTACTGTTATTGGCCAAGACTCCCCGACTAGTATAAGAGTGATCTGTGGCCAAGACACCGAGTTCGGTATTTGCTGGTTCGTTCTCTAGTATCGGTCAATCTATGCCTATGACCGGTTTTAAGCATAGATTGGCCGGTTCTTGAGAACGGGATCTCAGCTGATATCGGTTACGGGCCGAAGACGCAGAGTTAGGTAGGTACTTGCTGGTTCGTCTCGGCAGGGAATTCAAATACCATTCCGAATCAACATGGTGGCGATTCAAAACTAGCACTTGTGAAAGTTTATTTTCTTCTTCTTTTCTCTAAAAAACGTTTGACGTTATTAGATAGGTACTTACCTACTCATCAAATCATACAACTACAAAATACTTTTTCACACTGAGTGAACAAAGACTACTTTTGCTCTCTGGTTTTAAGCATTAAAGGCGTGCTTTTCGAGCTAGAGAGGTTTACCTCCAAAACATTTATGATAATATTACCTAGGTACATAGCATACATAGCATACGTAGCATGTTCTACGTAGTTAGGTACGTACATATGTACCTACTTACTCATAATATAAAAAGTACCTACCTATAAAGTAAGCATTTACAGATTTCCTTGTGCTCAAAAATAGGTCACTCATGTTGGAAACCGGTATTTATAGCCAAGTATTTGTTAACCAGTATTTATAAACGATTCCGCTTTATGGATTTCCTAAGACGGTTGCAAGTTTCATTAGGTAGGTACGTGTGTTAAGAATAATTATTATAGTACGATTGTGGGCGAAGGATTCGAAAGCTTGATTCATTTTGCTCAGTGAGCTTCAAAGCGCTGTGCGCTTTGAAGCTCACTCGAAATCTGTTCAGATTAAACTTAACTTTGTCCAATTTCATTTGGAACTCTCGAGTCATACTCGTATAATTAATAACCTTGTAGAACATTAGGTATTCACAAACATATTATTGCTACATAATATAGGTATAAGGTAGGTACCTAAAACTAAAGATGTTGCCTACGACAGAGACGCTCATCACTGAATATAACATCGTGATTATCTTGGGTCCCTATCAGTCTAAATCCATACTAATATGTATTATAAATGCGAAAGTGTGTCTGTCTGTCTGTCTGCTACGCTTTCACGGCCCATCTGTTCAACCGATTTTGTTGTTTGGTACAGGGGTAGGTTGTATTCCGGGGAAGGACATAGGCTTTTTATCCCGGAAAATTAAGGAGTTCCTGCGGGAATTCAAAACCATTATCCACGCGGACGAAGTCGTGGGTATCATCTAGTAGGTAGGTACATATATATAAATGAAAATATCATTGGTTCATTGGACTAACAATCACCGGCCCTATTTTAAACAAGGCTAGCCCGCTACCATCTTAGACTGCATCATCACTTACCACTAAGTGAGATGGCAGTCAAAGGCTAACTTGTAGTGGAATAATACGTAAAAATTTAGTGAAACGCGTCCATTATTAGATAAGACGAATTCTTGAATTGAATAGGTAGAGTAAGTTTTCAATTCTAAGGGAGAATATAATTCAAATAACTTTGTTTAAATACTGTATATCTTTATTGTAATAATACTTTAGGTAGGGGGAAATCCGTTGTTAACATTTGCTTTCTTTAGCGTCTTTTAAAATGTTACGAGATTGGAAAGCGGCAATGGCAAGACTCCGATCCTGTTTCTCTTCATTCAATTGTAGCTGTAAGTTTTTAACGTCTAACTTTAAAGTTTTTATTTCATTTTGTAGTCGCATAACAACAGTCCACAAACTTGGCGAGCCATGATTGGAAGTAGAGTGTATAGGCAAAGACGGCGATCTGACTAACGCCTCAATGGGCATCAATTCATCGTCACATTCTGAAAAAAAAAGATTAATATCAACGACAAGTAAAATCCATTCATCATCGATTTACTAGAAATTTACCAACCTTTATTAGAAGTGAAATGAAACAATTTCATTTTATACGCCCATAGACAATGTTTTGTGAATGTTAGTGGAAAATTATGTGATAGTGGTGTATTTATATACATTTATGTAACGAATGATACACACAGTTCAATAATATTTATTGCCAATAGTTACATAATTAATAGTAATAGTAACTTACAATATATTTCGTTAAAAAAATAAATATGCGTACAATTTTAACACACAATATTTTCACATTATTAATGGATATAAATAACTATACAGATAAATTGAAAGTAGTAGCAGTATACCAGCTCCTCCTTTGCTTTCGATATCAGTTTGATAAATTAATAATAACAATTAATAGTACAGTGAATAATATTATATAATCGTTAAAAAAAAGTTAATAGGACTGACTCATATAATGTACTCAAATACCAACTTTAATTGGCTAGAAGGCTATGTAGTTTTGTAAGTACATCTACATTGTCCACGGCCCACAGGGCTGGTAGTCCAATGGTAAAGTGATAAACAACAAAATATCTGCTCCCCCTAGCCAACGTTTCGTGTCTATTTTCTCTATAATCGGTAACGCTTTACGCCTATGACGCGGAAAGAAAAAATTTGTGAATAGTCAATGGTTTGCGTTTTAATAGCTTTCGCTAAAGCGTTAACGATTATAGAAAGCTAACAAATGGAAGATATAAATTAACGCAAACAACGCGTATAATAAACGCAACTATACTGTAGTTTTCTTAATTCAAGCTGCAAAGAAAAATCTAGCCTGAACGGAATTTGATTTAAAATTATTTCAATATACAAAAGTTTATCTTATCCAATGATAAAAGCCTCTAAACTCAACATTACGTCGACATACTATAGAATCAGATGATAAATTACTAATGTTCGTTCTTATGGATGGTGAACAAAACTGCGTTAAACTATTTAATCAAAAAAACCACAAGAAAAGCTGAAATAACCTACTTAGATACGGAAGTACGAGACACACCAGGAATAATGACATTGCAAAAGATAATTTTGCAATATCTAAAAATTTTGGCTACATGTGTAAACAACCCGTATATATCTAAGTTAGTCTTGGTATCAATTTTTATCCCACAAGACCTTTATTCCCAGCGGAATAAACACATACCTACGTAGCGTACGGGGTAGGTATAGTATGATATAAAAACTAAATATTTTATTAATACTTCACTTTACAAGGCACATTAATTTAATCATACCAATATTATAAATGCGAAAGTGTGTTCGTTTGTTGGTTTGTTGGTTAGTCATTCAATCACGCTGCAACAGAGCCACGGATCGACGTGATTTTTGGCATGGATATAGTTTAGGACGGAGAGCGACATAGGCTGCTTTTAATCCCAGAAAATGAAGGAGTTCCCGCGGGAATCAAAAACCCTTAAACCACGCGGACGAAGTCACGGGCATCAGCTAGTATTATTATAAATGTAAGCAGGGAACGAGTACCTATTTACGGTAATCCCTTAGTTAACCAAGCACAAAACCGCGATAGTTTGCGTTTAGTTGCAAGTTTCGACCCCAGTTCAACTTCACTAAGTAAACCAAATGTGTCAGGGATATTAAGCGGTTTGGTTAACTCCAGTGCGAATATTGTAACAACTTTGCTGTTATTTTAAGATGCAAGCAAGTAACACAACCGGAAAAAAGTGGGTCGAGTTCAAATTCCTCTTTATCTAGAGCTTGGTAGCTATAGTATTAGCCAAATATCGATACTCAGAGTTTAGTTTTTTTTCTAACAATGCATATTCGAGATACTTATCATAGCACAGATAGAGATTATGTTTTAAAGAAGAAGGTTCATTATGGGTGTAGTTTTTGTTCACTTTATCATGAATAGATTAAAATACATAGATTTTACTAAAAATAAAATAAATTAGAATAACAAACTAAATAACGTGCAAAAAATAAAAATCTATTTCAAGTTTTTCTATATGCTTCCAAGATGGCGCCTTCAGCCATAGACTATAGAGAAGTCAGTAGGCGCGAAATGTGTCAAATGTCATTTCTGACAAGTGACATGAGTCGCCGTGTTAGTTTTCTTTCTTAATATTTGACACTTGACAGAAAACGTCAAAAATATGAATCCGCCATTGATATCTACTCATGTTTAGTGTTGCTAATCGTAGAAAGATTAAATAATTTCACCACTGAAATTAGGATGAATTCGTGGATTAAAACTAGATATCAAAGCTGGTTTGATATTTTATTTTCTTTCTTTTCACTACTTGTACAAAGTCCAGTCCCACGCCCCATACAAAAATTGACCGTCTCCTTTACTACTAGAACTAAAGAGAAACCTTTTTTAGTGTCTGATAATTAAGGTATACATTCCGACATTTGTTAGAAAACTTATTGTTACAGTCCGATTCAAACTTTGTGACTTCTGCGAACATCGTACGTTTAGATGCGCAAAATACAATATTAGGTATCAGTGGGCCACGGTTTCAGTTGACTAAACCTGCGCGAACCTACACTCGCGGCTAACTTCCGAGACGTCATTAAGTTTGAATCGGACTGTTCACTGTACCAGCTTTGATGAACCCAAACAAATTAAGCAAGCGATTTTCTACTGTTTCCATCGAAAATCACATTAGGGAGGGAGTTTTCTTGCGAGAAAGATATAATACTACACGAATAGCAATTGTAGTAGAACCTCGTCCTTGATGCCCATGCAATGCAGCAAGCGTGAATAATTTTTCGTTTATTCCACAGAAAATTGAATTTTGAATAGCACACATCGAAAATTAATGACATTCTCATTACGAGCAAAACGGCTTACATGTACGAAAGTACCTATAATAATATAACGACCGCCGCTCGACTCCCGTACATTAGCAGCTCCAGATTTATTGAAACCGTTTCAACGCCATTCCGACGCGTTAAATAAGTAACCAGTACCCTTACTCTGAGATTGATCGAATTTAAAATACGGTCTCACTAAGTGAGGTGAATTACATATGCATCAAACTAAAATGAATCTTAATCTTATTAATTTAGAGCTCAATTTCGTGTATGCATTCACAGCTAGCGCTCCAAACGATACGTTTCGAAGTTTGAATCGGTTGCACTGAATTTGTGGCTTTAAATCAAGAGTTTTTGGGTCCATTTTAGTTTGACTCAAATGTGATTCACCTCACTTATTGAGACCGTATTTTAAATTCGATCAATCTCAGAGTAAGGGTACAGGTGTAAAACGGTTGAAATAAGGACATTGAAGCTTTATTTCGTAACTTCATCTGTTTATAGGGATAACTTGACTGTCAGATTGACATATCAACGTAGACCGATTTGTCTAATGGAACCTTGAGATTTTGCATGCAGGTTTGCATATGTAGCACTGATAAAGTAATACAATAATTAATGTTTGTCGTTTTTAAATATATCTATGATATTTGATTCAACCAAAATTAAACTTGAATAAAATCGACGCTGAAAACTGGTCGTAATGGAGACACCACAAAGAAAATCCATGGTTTTATATGTGGAAAGATTTAACAGACCCTTTTCTCACCAACTATTAGAACGTTATAGAAGGAGAACATGATGTAGTGTTACAGTTAACGATTTAAAATTTATATAATGATTCGATAAAATTGACGCTGAAAGCTGGGAAAAGATCCAAGGGGGTGCGGGGAGGTTTACTGTCCCTTTCGCCAGCCGTTATACGTTATGGGAAGGAGTCATGATGTGGTGTCACGGTAAACGAGTTACAAATAATAATTTAGATAGATTAAATCATACGTTTTGACATAACATGGTTTTTTTTTGGAATTTATTAATTATTTCCATATTATTTAAAAAATATAGCACAAATATGACTTTTCGTACCACTTGTTTAAAAAAGTGACATTCTACGCCACAAAAAGCGAACATAACAATAGTCATTTTTAATCTGTTAAAAACAGGGAAAGAAAATTGTACTGAATTTCATTCATCCTCTAGGGGGAGAATGTGATTTAAATTTGGAATATCTACTTACCGAAATTTATACTGAACTACATCTGTGTTTACACCATTGAGTTTGTATATAAAGCATTATACATCTTTTTGAAAAAGGAATACATAGGCATTTATTATGCAGTTATGATTATTAAATAAAGTGACGAAAACCATGACGAAAACCGACGAGGCCGTATGAGCTTGATGCCTTTGCTTTTCCGACAAAAAAATATTAGTCTAGGAATTTGCCGCGTTTTTGTTTTCTTCAAATAAGTAGGTACATAAACGTTAAGTTTATTTTAATTTATTTTTATAAATAAGTTTATGTTCTAAAAATACGTTACGATGTTAAATCAAAGCGACAGTGACAGTGAATTGTCGGATTCCATCAGTGCAAATGCTGCCGCAATTATAAATAACTAGCTGATGCGACTTCGTCCGCGTGGATTTAGGTTTTTCGGTTCCCGCGGGAACTCTTTAGTTTTCCGGGATAAAAAGTAGCCTATGTGCTATTCCAGACTATAATCTATCTCTGTGCCAAATTTCATCCAGATCCGTTCAGTAGTTACGGAGTGAAAGCGGAACAAACATACAAACAAACTCACTTTCCCATTTATAATATTAGTAAGGATTTGCTTCCAACAAAATCCAAGGAAAATTATTTAAAAACTTATGAAGAATTTTCAACGTGGAGAAGTGCGAAAGGCCTAATCTCATATTATTATTGTGTTAATTTTTTCGCAAATGGTACGAAAAGTAGAGTATTTTCCTCGGTGATAAAGCTGTCTTAGTCTTGGGTGAACTTAAATCCCTCGCTACACTCAGGACTCGTCTTGAATCCCTCACTTCACTCGTGATTTAAGTTTTTAACACCCTCGCTAGGCTCGGGAGTAAACCTCGAGTCCTTCGTTACGCTCGCGATTTAAATCGTCACCCGCGACAGAAGACACTGCTTTATCCCCTTGGTTAATAATCTACTATTTCTATACCTAGGATTAGTTTACTGTCCAACAATGTACAGATTAATTCGATACTATTCCGTTTGAAGCGGAGCACATCTTACCATACTAAAATTGGTAAGATTTTTTTCAATACACTTGCTCGCAAAATGCACTTACAGAGGCAGTAAACAGGGCTTGTAAGTTAAATTTACTGCCCTCGTGCTTTTTTTTTGCAGAATTTACTGCCCTCGTGCTATTTTTTTGCAGTTTTTTTTTAATTTTTGTAAGGCCACTTTACTTCTAAATAAAAAGTTTTCTTGAAAGAAGGTTCATAATGATATTGACTTTGTATGTAGAAAACTTAAAAAATTTAAACATTTAGATGTAGATTGATGAAATTAATTCATGAAATTAAAAATTGTATTTAATTTAGTTAATTAAAATTGTTTTAAGTTTTATAAATCAAAAAAGTAAAGGCTGAATAGTCCAGGCTGATAGTTAAGAGCTAGAACCTAGAGCCATGAAGCCAATTTAAAAAAACGCAATTACAACAACGCGCTATAGATAGGTACTACTAAAATCTTGAATCTGTGCGCGCTATTTTTAAAAGTTTCAATTGAGTTTTTCTTATAAATTATTAAATAATAAGATGAGTGGTATAAGTGATGTGTAATAATAAAATTAAATCAACAATAAGGTATTTTAGCTGTGAGAAAAAAGTCGCGCTTGTAATAGCCGCCGAAAATCTCGACTAAGTATGGGCGTGAAAAGCCATTTTCTAGTGAGTACCTAGTTCCTACCTACTCGACTTTTAATTTCAAGTTTTCTCACAAATGTATTGAAAAATATCGTGTGATACACGGGCGTTAAGGTTTTAACAAACTCGTGACGATGGTCAGCCCTCGACTGGCGTCATCGGGCTGACATTAGTCAACTCGTATGTAAAAACCTATTTACCGCCCTTATATCACAATAGTAGATTGTATTATAAGGGAGCAAAATAATATTTTTACGGCGAGGGCGCTTTTTTGAATCCAGAACGAAGTGAGGGATTCTAGAGTAGAATCCTGAGCGTAGCGAGGGATTCTTTAGTAGAATCCTGAACGTAGCGAGGGATTCAAAGTACGTCGCCCGAGCCAAAAATATATTTGCGCCCGAATGATACACTCTACTTTTCATCACCCTGTATGAGAAAATTTGGTTCCCGCGGGAACTCTTTAATTTCCCGGGATAAAAAGCATATGTGCTATTTCCAGACTATAATCTTTTTTTTTTTTAAATCTATCTCTGTGCCAAATTTTATCCAGATCCGTTCAGCCGTTCGGGCGTAATTGAGTAACACACATCCATACTACCATACATCCACACATCCATCCAAACTTTCGCCTTTATAATAATATTTAGTATTTAATTTTTTTTTTTTTTTTTAATATATACCTATATATCCATATAGCCCTTTCGTTAGTTAAAATTCAGAAATTATAAATTACTAAATTGACCCTGCCGGGGATCGAACCCTGGACCTCCGCACGTTAAGACAGCAGCGCTCAACACTGCGCCACGGAGGTCGTCAATTTGCGTTGGCGCTGAACACTAAGATGTTCCAAATTCAATAAGTGCGCGGCAAAGATAATTGCGGCGCACTTACGAGTATAAAGAGGATTAAAAACTCATTCCTGCCCGCTAAAAGTTTCTTATAGAAAACACCACCTTTGGGCGCACATAAAGGCGAACCAAGTCGTTCTTTTCGAATACATGGGATGAAAACTACTATTTAATACAGTTGCTCAAAAAGTGGCGTATTGCAGGGACGTATAGCGTTCGGGATGTGGGCTATTACATACTCGTGCTTTTTTTTTACCTTTCCCGAACTCGTGCGTTCTCTTTCCCAACTGTCAAAATAATGTCTATTAAAAAGAAAAACCAACCATGAAGTTTTTACTAAAAAAAATCATAGAAGTTTTTATGATTCATGCAAATACGTATATTTCTAAAAAGAAGCTACTAATTTGTTTCAATATCAGATTTAATGATTTGATTGAATGAGTTTGGTTAGGTTTCATTTCATTTCATCTCATTAAATTTCATTTTCATTTCATATCAATAAAAAAATTCTACTGAAGACTTGGCTGTATGGGCATAGTTCCCTTTGCCTACCAGAATGGGTGAAGAAAAAAAAAACTCTGCTTATATTCTACGGTTGGCGCCATTTTTCAGAAATTTTCTTTGCGTGTTTAGTTGTTTGTTGCACAAAATGAGTAATTTCGACCCTAGTTTTTTTGAATTAACACCACCGGAACTCATTATAATTGTACAAAATGCTTCGGAGAACATTTTACCGGAAAAGTCAAAAAGTCGCTACATATCTACATACGACGAATTTATTGCGTGGAGAGAAGAGAAAAAAGCAAATAGTTTTTCAGAAAATGTTATGTTGGCATACTTCTCCGAACTCTCAGCAAAATTAAAACCTTCTACGTTATGGTCGAGGTTTTCGATGATAAAAAGTATGCTGAAAATAAGGAACAACGTGGATATAAGTGAATACCCAAAATTAAATGATTTCTTAAAACGACAATCGGACGGTTTTACAAGTAAAAAGTATTATTTTATTAAATTGCTTCATTTTTAATAGTCGTTCAGTACACGTGCGGAACCGTCATTGCAACTTGTTCCGACTGTCAACCCTCGCCTTTGGCTGCGCCTCGGCTCGGGTAGACATTTGTCGGAACTCGATGCAATGACAGCCTTTCCACACTTGTAATGAAATATACTATTTTGGAATTTATTGATTACTAGCAGATGCCCGCGACTTCGTCCGCGTGGAATAAGTTTTTTTAAATTCCCACGGGAACTCCTCAATTTTCCGGGATAAAAAGTAGCCTATGTCACTCTCCATGTCCTGAACTATACCCATGCCAAAAATCACGTCAATCCGTTGCGGCGTGATTGAAGGACAAACCAACAAACCAATAGACCAACAAACCAACAAACAAACACACTTTTGCATTTTAATATTAGTATGATTTCAATACCTTAGTGGTAGCTATACCGAAGCCAAAAATAGCACTCATATTACTTTTCTACACCTATGATTAGTTTATTGTTCAATAATGTACTAATTATTTTGAGACTATTCAATTTGGAGCGGAGCACATACCGTACTAAAATTGCATTGTTATGACCGACCCAATTCGAGACCTAATTTCAATCCGAACAATTATAGAAAAGGCAAGGGGAAGTCGCACATGTTGCTAGATTCTATTTACAAAATAGAAATCACGAGATCGAAAAGGCGGAAAACCCCGTTTTACAAATGGGATAAGTTGTGTGAAGTGGAAGTAGGTTAATGTGTATTTGGCTTAGGTACGAAGCACTGCTGTTATAGTGCCGCCATTAAATATTTAACAAATGCACATGACGGCTGCAGGCCCGTCCACTGTGATTACCTATAGCGAGTCTGCACACTCAAATAACTACCGCCGCTCATTTCTATTAGCTTTAACTCTACCGCATAGCACATTACCGTTAAATAAAATTATGATTTAATGAATAATTCATTACACATACAGTTTGGTTCTCACAGAATTTACAATTTATTTTTCTAGACTTTTTGAAGTTTGTTATAACAATTGTAATGCGTCAGGCACGAAACTAGCGACGGCCGAGCGACGGCGACAGCGGGGCGATTTGGTCCGAGTGATATTTCGTCCATTGGCGAATCCAGTCCTGCGAGTCTGGTAGAGCGTTTGCGGTTATTTCGCTACTGCGCAGCATATAACATTTGAAAAAAAATCCAAAAAATTATTTTTTTGGCAACTTGATTTTTTTATCTTTAAATTTAGTACATATAGAATTCGAAAAAAAAACCGACGTTTTTGGCGGTTATAAAGTATTACCAGACCTCTTTAAAATTCCTCCCGAAATTCGTTGCCAGCGCTCTGACTAATCTCATCGCCCCTATACCGCCGTCGCCCCGCTACCGCTAATTACGTGCCCATACACTAATAAACGTACTATATTATGCAATGTAGGTATGCTTATATGCTACAACACCTATCCACTAAGTTTATGCGGCGTACATTTTTGTTTTTAAATTACATATATATAATTTTTGTTTAACGGTAGATACCTACCTAATGTCACAATAAAAATTAAAAAGAAATTGATTTAAAAGTAATTATAGCATGCTTATTGTATAAAATAAAAACTTTTTGCATCTAAATGTATTTTTAGCTTTCACCATCAAGAAATAGTTACTCAACATATTTCACAAAGTGAAAAAAGAAAATGTAAAGCAAGACGGTTCAATCATCCGCGGAACACTAACTTCAATGGAAGACTTACTTTTATACATTCAGCGATGTCTTGGGGCGACAACTTGAATGAATAACCGAGGAATAAGAATTTATTTTAAAATATATTTAAGAAAGAAAATTTATTTTCTAGATTCAATCTAAATGACCGCATAGTATTCAAATTAATTTCGCATGAATTGCTTTCTTCATCTAACCGTGCCTATTCCATAACTCATAATCGTAACTGAATGAGAATGAGCTACACTTACAAACGCACAATATGTAGCTATAGGATTACGTAGTCAAGTTTAGTTTTAAAAAAACAAATTAATGAGCATAACAAACCCTATCATTTTTTAGTCCACTAACATCTCCATATTTAGTTAAATCGACGTTTTAGCTGTGGTTTTAGTTGGTTATTACATTAACTCCCATAGAGTAATTTCAATATGCTGATGGTAATATACCCAAGATTAATTGCATACGTGGGGTGGAGATTGTAACGTTTGTTAGTATGAGACATCAATTTAGAATGTTTGTCATTACGGTTAGTTCCCTAAACGGCAATAATAGCATTATTGCGTATAGTTATAATAAGCTAGGGCTGAAATTAGATTTCATTGTTAGAAAGGTATGTATTATCCCCCAAATAGGTATAAGTATACAAGGTAAATAAATCCGTTTTTTTAGCAATAGATAACAATACTCTTGGCGAATGGTCATAGAAAAATTTTGGACAAAGAGTCAGTAAGGTGAGACGAATTTTCTGCAAAGGACGTAAGCACGTGGAACCTTTCGCCATTTTCACATGTCATTTTTTGACAGCATATGATAGGCCGTCGATGAATTTCACGCGAATGCGCTCGCATTTGCGCCGCTCCATGATCTCTTCTATAACGATTCGACTCTTTGAATTTGACGCAAGGCCTTTAGCCTACCGACGATCATAGTCAAATCAATAATTTTCGCATTGATAGAGAACATGCCTGCCTGATTTATGCCAACTTGTGGTCCCATTGTCTAAGCAAATCGTAATAATTTGACAGTTTAAAACGTATTACTCGAACTATTTAAAGAGTTCATACATGCTTTTTGTCGTGCAGGCATGAACTATGAACTCTTTAAACAGGTCGAATTATACGTTTGACAAACGATTACGATTTCCTTACACAATCGGAGGGCTGGTCATGACAAAGTCCCATAAAAACCAAACAAATTGACTACGCGACCCCATACCTACGTACCTACTATATTTACAAAAGGCAACATCAATTTGATTAATTACAATAAATATACAAACATAAGCCGATAAGGAAGATTATTGAAAAATTATAGCACATATTATTATTTCGTTTTACAAAATAATTGTCTTATATAATATTTATAATATTATTTGGTACACTTACAGAATATAATTTAATGTAATTTTAAATACGAGTAATATAATAAATAAACACCTTATAAAAGCTGTACTAAATACTATTCTGTAGTATACCATCTCTAAACTAAAATGACAGCTCTAATTATATTGCTATCCCTTACATTAATATTCCCTGCGGAAAGGGGCAGCACTAACTAGATTTAGAGCTGTCGTTTTAATTTAGTTTAGAGATTGTGTTAAACAGAATTGGCCATAATCTCTAAACTAAAATAACAGCATTAAAAATATTGCTAACCCTTTCATAATACTCCTTGCGGAAAGGGCAGAGCTGGATTTAAAGCTGTTATTTTAGTTTAGTTTAGAGATTGTGTTATATAGAATTGGCCACGTTGTCGTGTTTTTCATTGCTAAAAACACCAAATATCGAAATAATATACTGCACATGCACCTTTTTAATATACTTTTACAAAAAAAAAATATATGCACAAAAGCTCCATTATCTATCAAAAAGCAACTAAAAACGATAAATAATAATAACTATTCGAATAATACTGCACACATGCATTACTACATAAATTATACATGTTTATTGTAAATAAATATATGTTTACATGGATAACATTTCTCTACAGGCATTGCATACACCTATTTATTAATATGAATATGGCACTTAATAAACAGCATCTGCAGATCATGCGTTTCAAATTCCGTCACATTAAAGTTTTATCAGAAGTTATTCAACCATAGCGTTGTTAGGATTTAATGAAGTTAGTAAACAGAATGAAAGATTCATAAAAAGCTGGACACTCGTCATGATCAATCACGCACATCTAGTTTAACAATGCGACAGCGGTGTGGGACGAATCAAATTAGATGAGCCAGTAAAACGATTAAGGGGGAAATCGTGAGCTTCAATCGGGAGGAGGGGATTAGTGTCAATCGAAGTGATGTGACTTGGTGAGCTGCTTGACGAAGGAGCCGCAGCACCAGGTGGAGGAGCGGGCGGAGCGCGGCGCGGTGGGAGGCGCGACTGCGACCCGCAGCGGCGCCAGGCTCGGCTGCGACCCGCTACGACGCTCGTAGCCTCCCATCCAATTCGTCCGACGACGCTCCGAACAGTCCCACAGATTAGGGTTCGACCGGTTCAATTGAAACTTCCGCTCCGAAAGCAGCTTGCGAGTCTCTGGCGCCCGGTACAAGTAAGTGTCCGCCGCCGATGAACTTTTGTTACGTTTCACTTTTGTCGTCTTGCCCCTGCCTGGAGGTTCCGGCGTTTCGCTCCTCTGACCGACCGGTAGTTTAGAGTAGTTAAATTGAGGTATGTTAGTAGCGGGTGCGTGATATTGTACTTTACCGAGAGAAAAGTGGCCGCAGTCCACTGCAGGTGCGATATAAAGGCAGCCGCATGTAACAAAATAGAAACATTCAGACTACCGCCACATCAGATTGTGCGGACGGAGTGTTAGTCGATCACATACGAATATTCTGGAATACCTCTGATGTGCGGCGACTTAGACGGTGTAATATTATGTAAGTATTATTATTAGTTGATTTCGAACTTCACCAATAAATGTTACAAGAGATAAGTATGTGAAGTTATATTATTAAAACAATAAGTAGATAATTAAAATAATAATATTACTGTAAGATCTGAACTTTAGCTTCTGAGATTCTTTAAAGATCAATTGGTAAGGCTGTATACCTACTACTAAATTTGGCCTACTAAGAAGCCCAATATAATATAAAATAAATAAATTATTATTAAATAAACCTTTGCTTTAAATAAATACTGATGACAACGTTCACAGAACAACAATGACTAGCTACTTTGTACTAGAATAAAGTCATTATTAGCGGTACTTTAAACAAACTAGATTTACTATATTTGTAATATAATATTTGGTATTCGTATGAGAGAGCTACTAGAAGTATATACTTAGTGAATATAAGGCTAATAGGACAGGCCAAGCATGCTAAATCATGCACTTACACCGTGTGCCTATTAAAATAAATCTACCATTATAAAATATATATTATGCGAGTATTATGTGTATAAACATTGATTACGCATGTCAACACGAACATCAAATATAACAACAGGTATTATATACTTTGCAAGCGCTATTGAAAAATGGTTAGTCATATACTTGGTTTAAATATGTAATATTATACAGATCTTTTACTCTAATAACCAACTGATTATACGGTTTCTCGTCTTTGCGTGTCTCCTCCTTGTAGACTCGAATATCTCCAGTGGTATATTGGGTACTGTATAATATAATAATTAAATCTATGTTAGTAGTATAACCATATTATAGCATTTACATTAATGTTATACGACTACGGGGCATTCCAGTTTGGTCGGGATGTGATAACGTAACGAACGAATATATCTATTATTCAGAACTGTAAAGTGTAAAAAAGTAATCAGAGTTATGTATCACATCTGGTGTAAATGTATGCGGGAAAATATTTTAAATAAATAATTAAATTGGGTATTAAGTATCATCATATTGTGGTTTGCATAATATTTAAAATTCACTAGGTTCCCCATTATGCGGTTGGGGAATATAAATAGGTCACACAAAAATGTTGTTCCCACAATGGTAGCACACTGTTAATAAATCAAAAGGCCATTTACTTTAGTCACCGTCGTAACTACAGAAATTAAATAATTCTACGGTTAATATTGCTTAGCCATGTTTGACCCTGAAGTTCAGTGAAGACAGATAGCAGCTATGGATCCATTTAGAGACCGTCTCCAAAATACAGTAGAAGATAACTAATCGCTCAAACGTTGAACCTAGACTCGTGCCTATTATTTTAAGGTGGGTTTCAATATTAATAAAAAAATTTATTATGTATTCATGCTAACCGTTTGTGCAGTTAGTTTTCTTGTAGAGTATGCAGTGAAGTACTACGACAAAATATTTATTAGGTATGCCAAAAAAGTTTTACAACATTGTGTTTCGTTGTGTGAGGTTGCGAAAGGAGACAACAAATAAAAATATACGTGGACATAAATAGTGTAGGACATAATAGGTTAAGTTTAGTGTTAGTTTCTAGTCTCTATTTTAAATTATAGTGGGGCGTACTCACCGGAACTCACAGCGTTCCTACAGCGGGCCGAAGTGCAATATGCTTCGATGACCTTCAATATGAGTGCATCTTCCTCATAGGAGTTCGACTTTCGTTGGTGCGGGGCGTACGGGTGAGTGGGACCGATGTTTTCATCGGAGCCCACTGTGAAAGACTGCGGCCTGAGGGGCGGGGCCGGACGAAGGCATGTTATGCTCCATCCTACGACAAACAGAATGGGGATCATGACAACTCAATCAAATCAGCAACTCTTTATCATACTTAAAAACGCACTTCTAGTATGGAAGTTGTATGAAATTAACAGTTGTGACGTCATCAAATTTCAATGCACTTTTGGAACGAAGTTCCTTATGCAAAAAACGTCCGTAATGAAAATGCGTAGAGTAAGATTTTTATGTATAGTTTATTCGAAATTAAACCTAACAATAAAGCATTAAAGTTTAATTTCGTATGTAGTATATTTATATTTAAGACCTTTTGTCTTCGTAACAACGCGAGCATGTCAACATTTTTATGTATAGTTTATTCGAAATTAAACCTTAACACTAAAGCATTGAAGTTTAATTTAGAATGTAGTATATTTTATATTTAAGACCTTTTGTCTTCGTAACAACGCGAGCATGTCGGCGACATGCTCGCGTTGATTTTCTTTTTACCTCGACTAGAATTTGAAATTAATATTTATGTAATAAGGAACTTATCACTAACATGATAATAGTCCCGCCAACCCGCATTGGAGCAGCGTGATGGGTCTAAGCTCTAATTCCCTCTCTCATATGAGAGTGGAGGCCTGTGCCCAGCAGTGGGACATTAATGGGCTGTAGTGGTGGTGGTAAGGAACTACGTTCCTATCTGGTATCCCACGACACCACGCGTTTTATAAGTTTTTTTTTCTTTAATCTATATTTTAAAATGGTTATCAAACTTAAAACTAACCGAGGATGTGAATTTTAGGTCTTTTGGAAGACTCTCTATTTAATAATCAGTTAGAAATAATTTATTATATTAGAATTAATTTGATATAGGCACCATCCCTATTAAACAAAGTAAAATACAAGCCAAGAATAAACGACATACTTATAGAAATTCCGAAACGTTGACGTGATGTTGATCTAGTTATGTCTGGTGGATAGATCATGAAATCCCGGGTTCTAGGTTATGCCTAAAAATTTATTGCATTTTACTGACAAGAAATTCTTTGCATCAGCCCGAAGTTAGGAAGCCGGTGGTAACAGACCCATACCTCGGTAAGCATGTAAAGCCATGATCTCTCTCCGGTCGTGTCTATGATGGTTAGAGACTATTCTCTCTTAAGCCCTTAAAATTATGCTATTATGCTTATACAGCTAATATTTCAATGACGCACAATGCTTGATGATCGTATGACAATCTGAAGAGATTTCCTAAATATTCCAATAACCTTGTTTACGGAATACTTGTTTACGGGACGAAAATAATTATTGCGGCGTCTTAGGTCGTCAATAGTAATAACTATTTTTAGATTTTCGATCGAAAGACAATCCATTCGGCCGTCTCATACACAATCACCAAAGACAGATTCATAACGTAGGTATTTATCATTTTATTTTAAGAGCACTAACCAAACATCTGGCAAAATACCCCGAACTGTCGTTTTTGCAGTTATAATTAGAAAATGAGATCACATATTAAACTTGTACAATTCGGAGTTACCTTTACTGCTATAATTTGAGTCAGCTGTGTCAATAAAGTCGACAGAGGAGAACTTCTTTCCGATGGGGATTTTGTTAGTTTTAGCAGGCGATTGGTCGAGCGAGTCACATGAGTTGAGAAGCCAGCGCGCCGGTTGGTTCTTCTGTTTACTCTTTTGCGTCTGTTGCGTGTGTTGGGTGTAGCTTTGGTGATTGTTGAATGAATGGGATCGTTTGTGGTTGGTGAGGCCCGCCGAGAGCTCGCTATTGCTGTCGCTTATGGCCATCTGAAAAATGCGTCTGCTTTTAATAAATAAGCTACTTATGATCCTTTTGTTGAACTAAGTTTATTTTACTTATACATGTCATTTTACATGGCAAAACGAACTGCAATGGGGCTGATTCTGTAGTCCACAATCTCTAAACTAAAATTAGAGCATTACAAATATTGCTAACCCTTTCATAATACTCCCTACGGAAAGGGACAGAACTAGATTTAAAGCTGCCATTTAGAAATTGTGTTATACAGAATCAGCCCCAATGTTTATTAGAATTACTTTTAAAATATATAAAGTCATATGCCCAAATACGACGAAACGAAAGTAAGTCATTTTATTAGTACTAACAAAGGCTGAACACATTAAATATGTTAGCCTATTACATTTATTTTTATTTGCAGTCTAATGATTGTTTTAAGACAATGTTCGCATTTTAGCTATCCCATTTCATTGAGGTTTTAAACATGTGGATGTATTAAAAGTACATGGACTGATATAGTAAAGCCTTTCCATGCACAACACGTTTCTTAATATGTTAGTGTATGATCTACTTGCAGCGATTGTTTTCTGTTAGTAAATGAATAAACACAGGCAAGGATGATCAAGTAAAGCACTGCAGTACTGGGGTCACTCTTATGATGGTAGTAATCTAGTGTTATAAAATTCAAGGCGGCAATATCTTCAAACCAGTGATACACAAACAGTTTTCTTTACAAAAAAATTATCCTTGCCTGAGTCGGTGACCACGGTAATCGGTAATTTGGCTTTCATCCACCAATGGGCATACAAGTCTGATCGATACACCATGAAACCAGACTGAGCTTCCGTCAGACCCTTCTGCATTTTAGATAAATCTTCACTGCGGGATCGGGTGTTTTGTGGCGCTGAAGATTTGTCACCACTTTGTTTATTTACTTTGTTATAAATATCGCAATTGCGAGAGATATCCTTCCGGGACGGCCTTTCCGTATTTTCATCCGGTTTCTCTCGATATATTCGCATGTGATAGTGTAAACTAGGCTTCGTGCGTTCAGTGATATTGAGTGTGCTCCACTGACATGGCACAGGTTGTCTAACATTTTTAGGGGATTCCGTATGAGTGCTGGGCTTTCGATATATACGCGGCGGCACTTCAGGTTTCAGTTTGATGACCGGCACGTAGCTTTCAATATTCCTGCGTATAGAAGTCCTTTTAATCTCAGGCGAAGACAGTGGAGGGTTGGCAGCAAATGTGGACGTCACGTTTGTATTAGACAAATCCTTTACATCGAAGCTTGTTTCTGAAGTGACGCTAGTGACGCAAGACGTCCTAGCAGTCGACCCGAAGGGTGACGTACACCTACACTGATCCTCAAAGTTAGCAGCTTCGATTTCCGACAAAGTTAATTTTCGATGATCGAATGTGTTCTGTGACAGATTGTTGAGAGAATCCGTCATATCAGATGCTTTTTCGTGGCTGTCAGAGTCGTTTCCGTGCATATTTAAGTCGGGTGAGGCCAAATTGCAGCTCCCAGCGACTCCTGAATCGGATGATCTAGGACTCGGACATAGGGATCGATTGCAACATTCACATTTTCGACGAACCTTTGAAGTCTCCGACTGTGAACTCATTCTCTCGAGATGCGGATTGTTGTTCTTTTTATTTTCAGCTTCTACCATAGACCTCGACATCGATCTCCTAATCTTTTTATCCGAATTAATTGAGTGTTTTCGAAAAGGTATATTAGCGTTAAGATTAACGTTTAAGATTTTTAGACCTTCATCTTCGTTACGGAACATAGGTGGTGGGTCAATGATAATGGAATCGACTGGGAAATCCCGACAATGCTTAGGCGAGGGGGGGTCTAGGACTTGTAGTAGATCTGACATGATTAAATTATTGTTGTCATCGTCTTCTCGACTGTAATATTCTTCATTAGACTTCCACAGCTTAGGATATGCGTTGCGTGCGTTATAGTTCGGAAAACTTTGCCGTGTTGGAATAAAGTTAGTTTCTTTGTTGCCCAGATTACTCATTTGAATATTCTGATCCATATTTACCAAATCCTCACAGCCCATATAATTCCTTACTTCAAAACTAGAATTTTCAGCACTATCGGAATGTTGATTCAGGGAAGGGTTAACATTTAAATTATTGGCTTTGGACGATCTTTGTAAAGTGAACTCATTTGAGTCTTGTAGATCTCTATCTGTTGGTAAGGACACGAATATGTTTTTCGTGCAGTCACCCACAACGTTGGTTTGCGGCATGTCACACTGCATATCATGAGATGTGTCGAAATACCGAACATATCCAAAGTTGCTTCCCCAACTGCTACACGACGACGATATCGTCCTAGGACCGATGCTATCCAGGGCATCTTGTCGTATAATAAGATTATTATTTGAACTGGAAGCTTCAGCGTCTGTACAGCTGGAGTTCGAATAATCTGTCGTCTCCATCTCCCTATCACTATCTTCTGAATTTCTATCACTGTCAGAGCATTCAGTCTCTGTGGCTATCATACCATCGTTGTCGATTTTAAGTTTGATATGATTTTTGTGCCTCCGCCTGACCGGGTATCCCGTCAATTCAAATGCTTTAGCCCACGTCTTTTCGTGTAAAAGTTTACGTAGCATTTGCCTTGTGATAACTTTTTTCTTAACAAGTCTGGCGAAATATTTCGTTAGCGAATAGTAAGGTGACGCAGAAGGGTAACTGGAAGGCGGCAGCGTCACGTGGTAGAGGCTGCGTCGGCTACAGTTGAAGCTAGACAACGCCCCTTCGGAGGGAGAGCGGGTCAACTACATAACAAATAACTCTCATAAGAAAGGATAAACACTACTTCGACTGATTAAGATTCAAGGGCGTATTTTTATCTTTATTTAATGGTGCATAATGAAAAATTTACATAATTACCAACAAAGCATACAGTTATCGACCATCGTTCACTATATTATGACGACTAGTTAACTTTAATATAAGATATAACATTTTGTCAAAGTTGATAAATTTCAGGCTTTGAAACAATAAAGTCAAAGTAAATTGGATTTAAAGCCATGCAGTGCAACCAATTTCAACAATTTTTAATTATTACAATTGATCATTGCTTCAATCTCAATTTTCGTGATTAGCTGAAATCAGTTTAATCTCGCTGTCACAATGGATTTATATTTGGTGAATAGAGAATGAGTGATAGCCAATCAGAGGTTATCATTAACTGGAGAATCGTTTAACCATAATAGTAACCTTGGATTATGATAATAAAGTACTAAACATATACTTATGCACTCAATTGACTTGTAAACACAGCCCCATATTATCAGAAATTTCTGACAGAAAAAATTAATCTCTCCCATTTCACGAACATTAGAAGCGTACGTCCGATCCGGCAACATTCTGACAGTCTGAGGCTTGTCTTGGTTTAGTATAAAATTAATGAGCAGAGTGCTTTCCGGACTCTGGTGCGCGTCCGAATTGCTTCTGATAGACATATCCGATAATATGTGGTTGGGCTAAGGGTAAGCAGAGCGAATAGCAGATACTCACATGTGGTAGTGATTGCGGTTGTGAGGGCTCATGAGATGGGCTGCTATTGTTCGAATGTTTTTGTAGCAAGCTGACCCAGTTGTCAGCTTCAGCTTTTGTTTGGCACACAGCAACTATTCTATCTATCATTGGCCCACTAATTTCAAATGCATTTTTTCTGGTTTCCGTATCCTCAAGCTTGCAAACTGTTATGCCGGTTAATGGAAGACATCCCTGAAAAAAGTATTTAGTATTAGTTTTTTTTAAGTAACCCATTATAAGCTACTAGATTTATCGGGCATACCTAAAGTCGTTGCATTCTGAGGTACATTTCAGTGCGACTAATGAAAGTTAATAATTAAATGACACCTCCGTGGCGCAGCGTGCGGAGGTCCCGGGTTCGATCCCCGGCAGGGTTTGGAAATTTATAATTTCTGAATTTCCCCTGGTCTGGCCTGGTGGGAGGCTTCGGCCGTGGCTAGTTGCCCTACCGTCAAAGACGTGCCGCCAAGCGATTTAGCGTTCCGGTACGATGCCGTGTAGAAACCGAATAGTAAAATAAATAAAATAATAAAATAGCCTTTTATTTCCGAACCTAACTTATCTAATACATAGAAATTTTGTATAAAAATATTAGTTTTCTAAATTATGTCTCTGAGTTCGGCGTGCCTGATGGCATAGGCCTCCTCCAACTCTCGCCATTGGGCTCGATCTGCTGCAACCCTTGTCCAAAAAGGACCCAATGTCCGACGAATGTCGTCTTCCCATCTTCTGGTAGGTCGTCCCTGTCTCCTGGCCCCCTCCCTTGGGTACCATAGAGTGACTTGTTTGCTCCATTTATTTAATTTGCAACGTAACATATGCCCCGTCCAGCCCCATTTCAGATGATCAATACGAGTAAGTATGTCAGCCACTTTAGTTTTCTTTCTTATTTCTGTGCTCTTTATTTTTTCTCTGAGTTTTATTCCCAACATACTCCTCTCCATTGCACGTTGACATCTTGCAAGTTTCTCACGGTGTTTTTCCGTAAGGGACCAGGTCTCACAACCGTAAGTTATACAGGGAAGAATACAAGTGTTAAAGGTCTTCTTTTTAATACTGATGTTTAATTCTTTACTCTTCATGATCTCTTTTAGGGACCAATATCTCTTCCATCCACTAGCTATTCTTTTGTCTACTTCCTTTGACATCAGGTCATGGGGAGAAATAATTTGCCCCAAATAAACATACTCCCTTACATAATCGAGCCTGTTACCATCTATTTCTATGTTTACTTCAGTGGAGTTGGTCATCAGTTAACCGAATAGTGGTATGGGTTTAATATAACTGCCATGCCCCCTAACAGGTTAGCCCTACCATCTTAGACTGAATCATCACTTATCATCAGGTGAGATAGCAGTCAAGGGATAACTTGTAGTAAATAAAAAAAATAAAAAAAAATACTAACAAAATAGGCTTTCACTTGACGACAATCATGCTCTATGAAAAGCATGAGATCTAGGTTAGAAACTTAGAATGCACTTGCCTAGAAAATGCCTATTCACTCTAGGGTGTTCCAATCCTTACGGTATCAGAGACCTAAGGAAGTTTTGCGTCAAAAAAGTTGCTTACTTCGTAAACAAACGCAGACACCCGCTTGCTCACTGACAAGAGAAGCAGCGCGGAGGGGAAGAGGACGAGGTATCTGTCTTGGTGCGAGGGCCCCACCGCCACACTGCCCATGTGCAGCACGTCGCCCAGCGAGGTGAGCTCCCCGCCCGGCCAGCCACGCACTTCCCCTGTCACTACTTGGAGCTCCAACTCTTTTTGTCTCCGTAACGCTGCACACGCGCTCTGGAGAATATATGCATTAATTAGCATTAATTATTATGGTTTTGGTAACCTTATTTCTTACTAATAATATTTTTTTTTTTTTCTTAGTGCAATCTGCGATCAGTCCAGGGTCTACAAGCAAATAAGTTGAAAGAGTAAACTGTTGTTTAGAGCTGATCGTCATATAGGCGTCAGGACTGGTTAGTCATTTAACCCAGGTTGAGTATGCAAGTAATTATAAATGTGTTTGGAATGTTTGTATTTTTGGTGTTCACTACTCCTTTACTCCACATTGGGGCTGATTCTGTAGTGCACAATCTCTAAACTAAACTAAAATTAGAGCATTACAAATATTGCTAACCCTTTCATAATACTCCCTCGGAAAGGGACAGAACTAGATTTAAAGCTGCCATTTTAGTTTAGTTTAGAGATTGTGTTACACAGAATCAGCCCCAATGACTAAGTCAATTTACCTGTTTAGTATGGAGATTGTTTATACCCTTAATTAACACATAAACTAAATTTTTTCCAAGAAAATTAGAATTTTGGTCGGGAGTCAATATACTTAATCCATGCAGACTAAGTCGCGGGCAGAAACTAGTTTACTACTAAATGCTTATTCACAGATTGTATCCGTAATGACCATAATGATTCATTTTTAAATAAATAAACTGTGGCACTGGTTTGAAAAGAAGCTTCTTCTAAGAAAATCCAGCCAGAAAACTGTAAACAACATAATATAAACCATGGTCCGAATTTCACTTCATATTATGTATGTTACGCGCATAGTAGCTAGTACCTACGCACACTTTGAAAGAACAATTCAATTCGTAAATCAGAAACTTAGTAAATAAATAAATATTCATAGATATATCAATGTACTTTGTGGAAGCAGCATAAAAGTGGTTTAAAATTACTCACAGCAATATCTTTATAGACAACCGACGCTCGATGCGTATCACCTCTGTCAGGGTGTGCTTCGTGAACGTGTCTAGCGAGCTCCTGCAGCATCGCAGGATATTTGCCAAGACGACGGAATGGTTTGGATAAACCAGCAGTCAGTACTAGCACTCCTGGACAGACTGCGCCTGCGTTCTCCATCCATGTGTTTAGGTCTTCTCTGAAATTCACAATATCATTTGAGTAAAGACATCCTAAGACCTAAATCATCCAAAATTAATAATCTATGTAGAACTGTCATTTGATAATAGGTATAGGCCCAATGCTCATAAGGGTCAGTTCAGACCAAACTGATAAATTCTCACATACTTTTTGTTTTTGATGTCACTGGATAAAGAACTGTATCTGTATTGAGTCTAGGTATATAATTCTAAGAAAGAAGACAACAAGGAAGGAAATGCTTGTTGTGAACCTCTGTGCAAAGTTTCAGCTAACGGTTTGGGCTGGGGGTTCATGAGTCAGTCAGTGAGTCACTTTTTTCTCTTTATTATATGAGGATTGAGGATTAGTCACAATATGAATGCAAAGAGAAAGCTAACAACACATTTATTTATATCTAACGCTACTATCAGTTTGTTTAGAAATAAAGTGATTTGAATATATTAATATTCAAATCACTTGTAGTACTAAACGATGTAAAGTGAACTCACTTGTATTTATCAAGGATGCATACTGCTTTCGGATGACCGGCACAGTAAGTTTGATGTACTGCTTTAATCTTAGGAGCCCACTGCAGAAACAGTCCCCCAACTCTCTGGTCAGGGCCGGTCTTCATTGCACACTCTTCTAATAAAGCAAGGAATTGCTCATGGACTTGTAACACCTCATTAATGTTACCTGTTAGCTGCTTGAATTCATCTTTAGTGAGCCTAAAATTATATGACATAAATACTAAACTATAACCATAATTAAAAAAACTTATTTGACAAATAATGATGATCATGACATTTTATCAATATTTTTATGCCTATCTTTTCATGTCAATTTCTTTCTTATTTTATACTTAAGTAAATAAGAAAAAAATGAACATACAGTATAAAATTCTAGTCTACTATTTTGTCCCACAGTAAGAGGTACTTTTAAGAAGCTCAGTTTTACTTTTGTGAAATTGGTGTAGTTATTGAGATCTAAACTAGAGATGAAACGGATATCCGGTAACTATCTGGTATCCGGCCTATCCAGCGTAAATTTACTATCCGGCCGGATACCGGAGAGTAACTCAATATCCAGCCGGATACCAGATGTTAAAAAACTACGACAGTTTTCTAAAATCAACTTTGAAACAAGAGGAGAGGACATTTTCTAATTATTTAAATTAGAAAACGGGTTATAATTATGATGTCTTTTATTTATAACTGAAAAGTTACAAAATCTCACAAGGAAGTTTGTTCTTGTTCATAAAAATTATTTTTTTTAAATTTTGTCTTAAATTACACTCAAATCACGCACTTTACTCAGCAAGTAAATAAAAAATTTTCTCTATGCAATTAATCACTCATGCTGCCGGCCACGATCATTCATTCCAATCGCTTTCGCTGTACCTGTGCGGCGCTAAACTTGTCATAACCTGCTATGAGACCACAGGTTGGATATCCGGCCGCCGGATATTCGGCCATCCAGTTTCGTAGCTAGCCGGATATCTGGTATCCGGTATCAGGCCAAACAACTGTTTCATCTGTTTCATCTCTAATCTAAACATTGAAAACTTACATATCACTTTTCTCCAAAGGTTGTAAGAAGTTGCTAACAAGGCCCTGCATCTCTGCCACGTGGGCCTTCTCAGAGTCTATTATATCCTTGAGCACCACATTCCTAAATGCTTGGATCTCTGAAGCTGCTCTTATTGGTGAAGTTGTTAATGAACCTGATGAATCTATTAAAATTAAATGTTATGTCATAATATGCTAGAATTAAAGTAGGTAAAAGAATGTAAGTTTAAAATTATTTACTTACTGCAGAAACTGATAAAAAAAATTCTAACAATTATTATCAAAGTTTAGTGATAATAACCGGGACCAATGGCTTAACGTGCTCTCTGAGGCATGGAGGACTCAAACCAGACCAAATTCAGACTACCAATCCCATGCAGTTACCAACTTGGGTCAACATTGCTTAACAATCACAATCGACTGATATGCGTTGTCACAACTAGTCCACTTGTCCCTCATTAAATTTTGTCATAATATGTAATTAAAAGTTTTACTTGCCTTTATATTCTGTGACATAATTGCTAGGAAACCATCCTGTAGTTTCACCCAATGTTCCTTCCCACCACCCACCTTCCTCCTTTTGAGTGACAGTGATAATATCACCTTTCTTGAAACATAACTCATCATTGTTTTTACCCTTAAAGGAGTAAATTGCTTTTACTAAGCAACTATCAGTAGACATTCTGATCAAAAAGTGTTAGCATGTTTCCTAAAAATACACATTCAGATGAAAAGAACACGAAGAAAGTTCCATTTAAATGATATGTAAGTACATAATAGGTAAGTATATGAGATATTTTATGACGCCCACACCCAAATAATGGATGAATAGTTGCTCCTCTAAATACACATATTTATAGCTAGCAGAACCAAAACACAGCATTACTATTATCTATATTACACCATTAAATGACTAAGTATGTTCCAAAATAAGGGCAAAACTTAATAAAGTTAACTTTACTACATAGTAAAAAACGTTTTATGCTAAAAATAGAGACACCTTTGGAAACTAGAATTGACAGAATATTATTTTCGTACATATCAAGCATTAATCCTCTTACGTGAAGCCAAAGATTGAATGGTGAATAATTTAAGTTTTATTTCGTACAATAAGCCTAGAAATAAATACACTTTAATTTCCCTCACGGTCTTCCAAAAATAAATATGTATCTTGAGTGCAGTGTTGCCATTGGCGGCTGGAGAAATAGAACGTCGGGGTGTCTGAAAAGGAACGAAATTCGAGGCGAGGGAACGAAGAACATAATATAAGTTTTTAAATCAATTTTTTTCCAGAAAATTTAATTGTGCAAGACTTATAGGTTTATATAGGCATTTATATTCATTTATTAAGGGGGATGAGCACATCCGGCCCGCGAAATTCAAATTTAATTTGGTTTTTCGCAATTTGGAAGCTTTTAACACATCGTAGGCTTATGGCATTGAAATTGCGAAAATAGCAGTATCATAAAATTAAAAGTGGTACATAGTACACACTCAGTGAAAAAACTTCCCAACTCCCAAGCTGCAGCAAATCAAAAACTTTGTTTATTTACCAATTTAGATTTACTCCGTGACCCGTGTACTTCACCACAGAACATCACACACACAGTCGCCCATAGAGTATATTGAATATAGTGCAGTCGCCGCACAGACATATAAATAGAAGCAGACACAACATAAATTTCACACCCACATAGACAAGTGTATGCGAATCAGTGTGACTTAGTGTGACCGTGTCCCTGCAAGCAAAAATGTGTATGTATTAATTTGCTGCAACACTATGCTACACCAACGCACACATTGACAAAAATTCAATGCGTGGCAGTCATTATAAGACATCTATGAGACCTATGGCGTTTGTTTACATTGTGTTGTCTTGGGTGTCATAAGTTTTTTGTGAAATTTGGAGATTTATATGAATATTTACTGAAATAAAATGGTGAAGTGTTGTGTCCCCCTGTGTTACAACGCTTCGTACAGGAAAACCCCAGAAGTAACGTTCCATCAATAAGTAAAATTCATGCTATCATGTAGCTTTGGAACGTTTTCGTATCGCATCGTATCAAGGCTAAGATATCTAATATTTTATAGTTGTTATGACGAAATATGTAGCCATGCATATATTAAAACTATAATATTATGGTTTTCTGTAGAAATACATGCTTTAAGTTGTTGAATAATCTTTTTTGACATTTTGAGAACTTTAACAAATTACAGGGCCGGACTCGACGACTCTTTTATTTTAAGTATATAACTTCGACTTTTAATTTCAGGTTTCCAAAGGATGAATACCTGAGAGACCTATGCATAAAAATATTAATAGAAAAGACTGGCAGACCAACTCATGGAGTGCTATATGCTCCAAGCATTTTACAGATAATCTAAGAACGTAATATATTCCGTACAATTCTATCTCCTGGTGCAATACCGACCATTTTCAAAGAAAAGTTAGTTGAGGTCTTATACTAAGTAGGTACCAATTTACCTTATCTTCCAATAAGTGGACGAATTTCATTAATTTTTATTGAAAACCTCAATACAGATTCTAAAGCACTAATTGTAAAGTTTATTTGAATAAAAAACATGTGAGTTTAAAACACCTGTTGTAATTTTTTATTTAACCTCTTTTTGGAATAACGATTCGATTCGATTGTTTAACAACATTTATTTGGTTTACTGCCAAGAAATTATTGTCAATAGGAACTTTGAGCTAAAATCTGGCGGTATTTACACGATATCCGTTGGTACTGTTCTTCTAAATAATATCCCCATCACCTGCGCGTCGACGCAGAGCGAGAACGACGCGAGAACCACTAGCCATGATACTGACGGAGTCCTCAGGATTTGAGTTGTAACAGGACTTATAACTTCGCGCGCGACGGTGACGATATCACACGCAGCGCGGAGCTCACATCTATATTCACCACATTGACTAGGGTCCCGCACGTGGTGATGATTACCATTACTAGTGTTACTATTTTGCAGTTGTGATCGCTTGTGATGAGGAAATTATAAAAGTACCAATAATAATTATGTATTTTTAAAATCCTTACAAATTATAGCTTCCAAATGATAGGTGTCTTTAGGTCAATTTTTTTCACGCAACCTAACCCTACATCTATATATATATAAATCTCGTGTCACAATGTTTGTCCTCAATGGACTTCTAAACCACTTAACCGATTATAATAAAATTCGCACACCATGTGCAGTTTGATCTAACTTGAGAGATAGGATAGTTTATATTATATAGATTAGGATTATTAGTGCTACCCGTGCGAAGCCGGGGCGGATCGCTAGTATTAATATAGGTAATGTTTTATGCAGCAACAAGGTTCGGCCCTGGGTTTTGTGTATGTGTGCGTAATGTTTTCGTGTGTTTGTAATTGCCACGCTATTTTGTACGTTATCTTGACTCTGCTTCTCTTTATAACTCTGTGAGTCGCCGGAACGGCGCGGCGGCACTCGGCAGTCGTCTCGCTCGCCACAGACTAAAGAAGCGTATTTTTTTGTTATGGCTGCGTTCGTACTTGCTTAGGAAAGGGCGGCAGTTTTGGGTCGGATGGAGAAACGAAACGCAATTTTTTGTTCTTGATTCTTGAACACAGATTATGTAGTCTTGACTTCCTTAATTATTTTCTAATTTTGTTTTCGTAAAAGAACGAAAAGAACGGTTGAAGTAAGGGAACGCCGAGGGAACGCTTGATCATAAAATAGAACGCTTTTCGTTCCCTAGGGAACGATCTGGCATCGCTGCTTGAGTGTGATTCTTGTGACAAATGACAAGCAAGCACCGAAGGATTATACTCTTTGACCGAAGGGTTTTGTTGGTTGTCTTCGGACAACCAACAAAAATGACACGAAAATGACAAACACAGCTGATGACAGATGTCAAGTGCATACATAGAGTAAATTTATAGGAAGACGAGACATATTATCACAGGTGAGCGAAATGAGTATAATATGGCTGTGTTCCGTTAGAGAATGCGAGCACTGTTCAGTGGTCTTTACTGTGGAGAAATTCGTTCCGTTTTATCTGACAGTAAACTGCTGCAGTATCATAAGGAAATATATGACGTCATTAATCGACGCCATCTTAGTACTGTGAGCACTGGCGTTTTCGAGGTTGTAACCTCTCATCTGGCGATCGACCTTCTAAAGGCCGATTTAGTATGGCCGCGATGTGCCTCTGCCAGGTGACCCAACTTTCGATTGTTCAAAATATTAAACTATCTGGATCCCTCTCAAACTTTAGTAAAACATAGTAGGATAGACAAGGAAACAGTGTGAATTTTTTGGGGGCCGTGCTCAGTGAAATAACTCTATGGTAGAAGTTGTAATTTGACCCTGTAATTTGATCCTTTGTTTTTTTTTTATATTTGTTTTTTTGATTTTGTGCTAGACAGAGAATAATTTAAAAGAGTCTTTGTTTCGTGTTTTTATACTCTAAAATGACTAACCATAGAGTAAACCAGAGATTTAAAATAAAGATACTGGTGATAATGTTTATTTTATAGGTTCTCAAAAAAAAAAAACAGGATATTTTTTGTTTTATTCTTTGGTATTTTTTATTTTAAACCATAAAGAAGACAGATAACCTTTTTAACTTTAATCTATAGCGCTAGTTCGTAACGATTTGACTGATGTTCTGTGTTTATGTAACTCGAACAGGTAATTCGAGATATAAATATTTTAAATTGCGCGGCCGGCTGGCGGCCGCCAACCTCAAAATGGCGCCGCAGACGCGCCGGATTTCACAAAATGGCGGCCGACAAAGTAGGGGGTAATGTGCTCTCAGTGTTTGTCTCAGTGCTGACAGCGTTCCGTTATAAGCAGTACCCAGTATACATAACTATAAAGGAACGGCTTCGCAGTGTACTAAAGTGACGTCACAACTCACACCTTACAGTGCTCGCAGTGTATTTCGGAACACAGCCATATTAAACGCTAATGCAAAAGAGTGACAGAGTGAAACAATGTTTTCTTGTCCTGCTCAGCGTTTCGTTTTTTCTTTGTTTGACTCATCCGACAGTTTAGGTCAGACAATCCTATGTCATTTTTTATATTTTATATGCCCATAATATAACGAAATCGGAATTGGACAAAGTGGTAACTGTGGAAAAAGTGGTTTAACATATAGACGATTATATTGTATTGCTGTGTGCTAAGCTGCAAAAGCCGAACTGAATGTAAATACGAAAACATAACCTTTCTTAATATACTTAAGTTTACAATTTTGACTTTATTTTTAACTGACTGTTAAAGACAGGTTATATTTGTAAAGACTCGCATGAATGCTACAATGTATAGAAATAACAAAAAAAGTACTTATTTAGCAATATAAGAAAATATCGCATTAAGACTATTGCTATCGCATATTGTATACGCTGATGCCATGTCACAGACATATAAATAGAAGCAGACACAACATAAATTTCACACCCACATAGACAAGTGTATGCGAATCAGTGTGACTTAGTGTGACCGTGTCCCTGCAAGCAAAAATGTGTATGTATTAATTTGCTGCAACACTGTGCTACACCAACGCACACATTGACAAAAATTCAATGCGTGGCAGTCATTATAAGACATCTATGAGACCTATGGCGTTTGTTTACATTGTGTTGTCTTGGGTGTCATAAGTTTTTTGTGAAATTTGGAGATTTAAATGAATATTTACTGAAATAAAATGGTGAAGTGTTGTGTCCCCCTGTGTTACAACGCTTCGTACAGGAAAACCCCAGAAGTAACGTTCCATCAGTAAGTAAAATTCATGCTATCATGTAGCTTTGGAATGTTTTCGTATCGCATCGTATCAAGGCTAAGATATCTAATATTTTATAGTTGTTATGACGAAATATGTAGCCATGCATATATTAAAACTATAATATTATGGTTTTCTGTAGAAATACATGCTTTATGTTGTTGAATAATCTTTTTTGACATTTTGAGAACTTTAACAAATTACAGGGCCGGACTCGACGACTCTTTTATTTTAAGTAGGTATATAACTTCGACTTTTAATTTCAGGTTTCCAAAGGATGAATACCTGAGAGACCTATGCATAAAAATATTAATAGAAAAGACTGGCAGACCAACTCATGGAGTGCTATATGCTCCAAGCATTTTACAGATAATCTAAGAACGTAATATATTCCGTACAATTCTATCTCCTGGTGCAATACCGACCATTTTCAAAGAAAAGTTAGTTGAGGTCTTATACTAAGTAGGTACCAATTTACCTTATCTTCCATTAGGTGGATGAATTTCATTAATTTTTATTGAAAACCTCAATACAGATTCTAAAGCACTAATTGTAAAGTTTATTTGAATAAAAAACGTGAGTTTAAAACACCTGTTGTAATGTTTTATTTAACCTCTTTTTGGAATAACGATTCGATTCGATTGTTTAACAACATTTATTTGGCTTACTGCCAAGAAATTATTGTCAATAGGAACTTTGAGCTAAAATCTGGCGGTATTTACACGATATCTGTTGGTACTGTTCTTCTAAATAATATCCCCATCACCTGCTCGTCGACGCAGAGCGAGAACGACGCGAGAACCACTGGCCATGATACTGACGGAGTCCTCAGGATTTGAGTTGTAACTGTTGAATAAAAACTCCTTTGACCTTTGACCATAGTGTGTAGACCGTAGATTTTAGAAAAAATATGTAACCTAGGAAACGTTATTAATAAAATAAAATATGTTCCTAATTTAATTTAATATAAAAAATGTCTGAATATAAAATTATATTACTACATAAAATATAAAAGATGTTTCCATAAAATAAATCCACTACCTATAGCAAACCACTCTGCACAAGAGGTTATGGCCCAGTGGACGCGAGAAAAATAGAAATCGCATAAAATAAAAAACTGTAAGTACATTACACATAAAAATTAAAAATGGCGAAAGCTTCGAATGAGATTGAAATTGAAAAATTGAATGGACCCGAGAGCTTTCAGATGTGGAAGTTTGAGATAAATATTTATTTGAAAGCACAAGGGTTATTGCACACTTTAAAAAAGAGTGAAGAAAAGATTGACGAATTAAAAGATGCCAAATCACAAAAGTTAATAATTTCATCAATCGATAAAAAATTCAAATATCATTTGTTAACTTGTAATTCAGCATATGAAATGTATAACAAAATCTGTACCATTTTTGAGGGGTCAGAAAATAGAAACAAATCTAATTTACTACAAGATTTTTTTAATTTCAAGTACAATAATAATCTGTCTATGAACGAAAATTTAGTAAATATAGAGAATTTGTCATTACGATTAAAAAATCTTGGTCATGAGATTAGTGAAGACCTTGTAATGACAAAGATACTAACATGTCTCCCAGATTCATACAAATTTTTCACAACCGCATGGGAAAGTACCTCAGATAATGAAAAAACTTTACTTAATCTTAAAAATCGACTGCTGCTCGAGGAAACGCGAGTAAGTAATGAAAAATGTGATAATGTAGCACTAAAGGTAGAAAAATATAAACAAAAACAGTTCAAATGCAGATCATGTAAAATGAATAACCACCTAGAAAAGGATTGCTGGTATAAAAATAAAGGCTGTAATATATGTAAGAAAAACAATCACAAAGCAGAAAATTGTTTTTTCCGCAATAAAAATAATAAAATTAATAACAATAACGTAGCCTTGGTAACAACCAGTAATACTTACAAAGAAAACGAAATAATAAAACTTGTGGTTGATTCCGGAAGTACGTCACACATGACAAATAATATTAATAATTTAAGTAATTTTGAAGAAATTCAGTCGCAAATATCAGTGGCAAATGATGAAACGATTAAATCTCAAGGAATTGGAACAATTCAAGGTATAAACTGTACATTGAATAAAACATTATATGTTCCTGACCTAACACACAACTTAATGTCAGTTACTGCTGTAACAGATAATAATGGTTCTGTTTTGTTTACAAAAGAAAGTGTAAAAATATTTAAAAATAAAAAATTGATACTAGAAGGTAAAAAAGAAAATGGTTTATATTATATTAATATAAATAAAGAAAATTGTGAAGAGCATACACTATTAGCAAAAGAGAAAGATACAGCTTTGGAGTGGCATAAGAGACTAGGACATCCCGGAAAAGATATTTTGCGATTCCTACCCAATGTAGCTCAAGGTATAAAAATAGAAGGAGTTAATAGTAAAGAAGAACCGTGTGAAATATGCATAAAAGCAAAGCAGAGCAGACTACCATTTAAAACAGAGAGGCAGAGAGCAGGAAGAATTCTAGAAATAATGCATACAGATGTTTGTGGACCAATAGAAACAGAAACTCATGATGGAAAGAGATATTTTGTCACAATTTTAGATGATTATAGTCATTTAATTAAAACTAATCTTATAAAACATAAAAGTGAAGTTTCAGAAGTAATTAAGAATTATATAGAAGAAGTAGAACGAGAAAAGAAAGAAAAAGTGTCTTGTATACGATGTGACAACGGAGGAGAATATACAAGCAATGAATTTAAAACATGGTGTTTAAAGAAAGGCATAAAATTAGACTATACAATTCCATACACACCTCAACATAATGGGAAAGCCGAACGATTAAATCGAACAATATTAGAAAAAGTCAGAGCATTGTTATTTGAGTCAAAATTGAATAATGAAATGTGGGGTGAAGCTGTTTACTGTGCTACTTACCTTCTTAACAGATTACCCAGTCAAACAGTTAATAACAAAACACCTCATGAAATATGGAATGGAAAACAACCAAATCTTTCCAACATACATATATTTGGATGTACTGTATATGCTAAACAACTAGGACAAATAAAAAATCTAGACTCAAGAAGTAAGAAACTAATAATGATAGGATATACTAACAATGGATATAGACTGTGGAATGAAGAAAGTCGTAGAGTAGAATACCATAGAGATATAGTAATTCTCAATAAAAAAGAAAGTAACATAGAAATTAATGAAGAAAAAAATGAAAGAGATAATATATTACAAATAGAAGATACACAAATGGACGAGATAGAAAATGTTATACAAACAGAAGAAGACGTAACTAATATTGAATCAGAAATACATGAAGAAGAAGAAGAAGATGTTCAATATTATGATACAGAAGAAATAGACTCTCAAGTACTGGGAAGTTCTCAAGAAAATGAAGAAGTTACAGAAGAGTTAAGAAGATCTCAGAGAAAGAGAACTCAACCAATCAAATTTGATGACTATGTACTTCTTACATATAATGAGGCCATTACAGGTAACGAAAAGGAAAATTGGGAGAAGGCCATAAATTTAGAGAAGGAATCTCTGTATAAAAATAATACATGGAAATTAGTTGACAGACAAGAAGCACAAGGACATAAAGTATTAAGTAACAAATGGGTATTTCGTGTGAAGGAAGATGGTATGTATAAAGCACGTCTCGTAGTGAGAGGTTTTGAGCAAAAAGGTATTGACTTCAACGAGATATACAGTCCAGTGGTAAGTCAGTCATCACTCAAATCTTTATTTGCTATAGCTGCTAAATGTGAAATTGTCACATTTGACGTAAAAACTGCATTTTTATATGGAGAGCTTAGTGAAGATATTTATATGAATATCCCAGAAGGTTTTAAAAAAGAACCAAATAAAGTTTGTAAATTAATAAAATCATTATATGGGCTCAAACAAGCTCCAATAACATGGAATAAGAAATTCACTCAAACTATGTTAAAACTAGGTTTATTTTCTACAAAAACTGATCGTTGTGTATTTACAAATGTTAATAAAAGTATTATAATAGCACTTTATGTAGATGATGGACTTGCAATTGCTAAAAATAAAACTGATTTAGATAGAATTCTGAATTGTTTGCAAAAGGAATTTGAAATAAGAGTATTTAAAAATCCTAAAAGTTATATTGGTTTAGAAATTCATAAAGATAGTTCAGGAATAACATTAAAACAAGAACTTTATACAGAAAAGTTGCTTAAAACTTATAATATGATTGATTCAAAACCCACTAGCACACCATGTAGTGAACAGACTGTTAAAGACGAGACATTGGAAACAAATTTTCCCTACAGAGAGTGTGTGGGTGGATTATTGTATCTATCTACTAGGACAAGGCCTGATATAGCTCAAGCAGTTAATCATGCCAGTCGAAAAATAGAAAACCCTAGTAAAAATGATGTCATAGCTATTAAAAAGATTTTGAAATATTTAAAGGGTACAAAAGATAAGGGCATAAAATATTTTAAAAATGAAAATTTGTCTGTTATAGATGCATATTGTGACGCAGATTATGCAAATGACTTAGAAACTAGACGTAGCACAACTGGTTACATAATATTCTTAGCAGGTGGACCCATTGCATGGTGTTCCAAAAGGCAACCAATTGTTGAAAAAAACAAAAAAGCTGACATATTAACAAAACCGTTAGGTAAAATTAAATTTGGAAAACATTGTTCGAAAATTCTAATGTAAGTTAAAAGTTAAAAGTTAGTATTTTTAGATAAGATAAGATTTTATTTTGTTTTAAAAAGTTAGTTTTTATTTTAACGGTATAGATATAAAATTAAAAAACGAGTAAAGTTAATAATTTTTATTTTAAGTTTATTTTTAAATTTGTAAACATACAAATTTTAAAAAATAGGAGAAGGTGTTGAATAAAAACTCCTTTGACCTTTGACCATAGTGTGTAGACCGTAGATTTTAGAAAAAATATGTAACCTAGGAAACGTTATTAATAAAATAAAATATGTTCCTAATTTAATTTAATATAAAAAATGTCTGAATATAAAATTATATTACTACATAAAATATAAAAGATGTTTCCATAAAATAAATCCACTACCTATAGCAAACCACTCTGCACAAGAGTAACAGGAGTTATAACTCCGCGCGCGACGGTGACGATATCACACGCAGCGCGGAGCTCACATCTATATTCACCACATTGACTAGGGTCCCGCACGTGGTGATGATTACCATTACTAGTGTTACTATATTGCAGTTGTGATCGCTTGTGATGTAGAAATTATAAAAGTACCAATAATAATTATGTATTTTTAAAATCCTTACAAATTATAGCTTCCAAATGATAGGTGTCTTTAGGTCAATTTTTTTCACGCAACCTAACCCTACATATTAATATAATGTTTTACGCAGCAACAAGGTTCGGCCCTGAGTTTTGTGTATGTGTGCGTAATGTTTTCGTGTGTTTGTAATTGCCACGCTATTTTGTACGTTATCTTGCCTCTGCTTCTCTTTATAACTCTGTGTGCCATGTCTAGATATCTCTTACTCTGTTTACGACAAAGGAGGTCTTCTTCTTCCTTCTCTGTCTACGGTCGATGACCATTTTTAAAGACGGCAATCCACACGGCAATCGGTATCCTAGATAATTGTCTCTGGCAGTCGGTGCTTGTCAAAGACAAAAGTGCTTGTTTTTAGGGTTCCGTATCCTCAACGGGACTCTATTAGCCTCCGCTGTCCATCCGTCCATATGTTGGTCTGTCTGTCACAGGGCCGTAATCTTCTATGGCCGTAACTCATGAACTAACACAACAATTAATGATAATAAAGTAAAGTTATGAATTATGGAGGTCCCCACAGTCCACACCCATACAATAAACTTGTACCTATTACACAGTGTTAAAATATCTTGTACGATGGTACGGAACCCTTTGTGTGCAGAAGCAGATCCGACTCGCACTTGGCCCGTGGCCGGTTTAATCTGTGGGTTTAATCCATTGTGTTCTGTGGTTTTCTCTCTGGTTACTAGTCTCTGGTTTAATCATATATTTCAATCATTATAATAAGTCCATGATTTCAATGTACTCTGTGGGTTTTCCTTCAGACGGGCGGTCAGCAGCACGCAGAGACCACAGAGTACATAATACATTATGCAGAGACTATTCCAGAGAGAGCGGACCGGACGGTCAGTCCGGAGTATAAGTGTTCTGTGGTCAGTCCTTGGCGGTCAGGCTCCCCGGCTCCCCGCTCCATTTGATTTTAAAATCAAATGCATTAAAATTTCTATTTTTAAGCAAATAATTATTAATGCTAGTGCTACTATTTATAAATCCGTGGTTGCTGCAAATGCATCTTGTTATAAAGCTACAATATTATGCAGTTGTATCGTCTTTAAAAGGTACCTCCTAACAGGACTATGGAAAAATCATTAGAAGATAAATTATATGATTCAGTGCTTCAAGAAGATCAAGATGCGGTTTTACATTTAGTATCTCAAGGTAAATAAAAGCTGTTAAATAAATGCCTGCAAATTCATTGGTATTTTGTACATACTATGTAAGTAATTATTAAATATCCAAAATCCCTAATTTTATTGGGTTATGTATATCCATAGCAAGTGCGAACGTTTCCGCCTGTTTGCTGCCTTTATTCACGGCCCATTTGTTCTATAGATTTTGACGAAGTTCCAGGGAAGGACACAGGCTACTTTTTATCTCAGAAAATCAGGGTATACACATGATTTACGAAAACCATCTCCTTCTAAGTAAGTAGGTATCTACTTATGTACCTATGCTTCTAGCTAGTCTGTATCCTATGCTATCAGGATACAAACTAGCTGCGTCCTTTATGAACGCACCATTGGTTAAGATTTAGGAAAGCAACAGACAGAAGAACACACAATTGAGTAGTTTGTAATATTAGAATTTATTAGAAGTATGGATTACATAATTATTCAGGATTGACAGTAGACTTTCAGGATATTTATTCAGATGAAATTGCAGTTATTTATCAACTTACCTAATTCTTATTCTTGAAACCAGACAAATATCTAAATTACTTAGCAAGCACCTACCTACCTACCTCATATTTAATTTGTTAAAATATAACCTTAATAATTCAGTGATTATTTGATGTATTTGATGAGAATAATAATTAATATAAAATGATGATGCCCGGTTTTTATGATTATCTGGGGAATTCTTTGATTATCAGTAATAAAATGTAGCATAGCATAAGAGTTAATTCAGGTGATAATAATATAATAATAATAATAATATAAGCCTTTATTACTGAATTTTTACATGGTATACACACAATTGTTATTAATTATATTCTCTTATATATAAAGATTAAATAAATTAAGACACTAGTAAATATCCTGTTTTATTTATTCAGTTTGCCCATGGGCATAGGCCTCCTCCAGGTTGATATTTCAGCCAATTCAGGTGATAAGATATGTCAATTCCAAATTTCAGCCAAATTCAAAATCAAATTCAAAGCCAAATTCAAAAAGTCAAATTGGTTCAGTCATTGTGGAGGGAAGGAGTAATATACATACAAACTTACAAACATTCACATTCATAATATTAGTAAGGTATTTTTATAATATTTTTATTCCACAGGTGCAAATCCAAACAAAATAACTTGCCATGGCAAAACATCTTTGGGAGAGGCTGCTAAAATTGGCAATAAGAACATATTCAAACTCATGATAGATGCCTGTACCTCTATCAGTACCAAGAAACCATCAACTAAGGGTTGTACTAAGAAAAGGCATTCAAAATCACATAAAAGGAAATTAAAGAGCACTGATTTTGAAGAAACTGTAATTAAATGTAAAAATTTAAGTGATCGGACTTTTAAAGAAGGCCAGTTAGACGAAAATGATTCAATTCGAGGCCAGAATATAGATAAAAATCAGGGGTATTTTGTGTTTATACATAGTGAAGGGTCCAGCAGTGATGAAAGCAAGATTGGCAGCTGCAAGTCTCCAGTTAGCCCTTCCTCAATGGCAACAACTCCTCAAGCTGATTTAGAATGGGATGAGGAAATAGTCAATGTAGCTCCTACAACAAGTGAAGATGAAACTTGGTCTTCTATGTACAAGTCAGTATAAATACATAATATGTAGTTTATGAGATTGAATCTGTTGGGCTAAACCCTCTTGAGTGTTCAGACCAAATTCAGCCATAATTTATTCTAATCTAAAAAATGAGGTAAATAATAAAAGGTATTACCATACCAAATCATGAACATGACACAAATGTTGAATGTTTTGTTGTATGTTTTGCAATGGGAGTGCATATAATGAAGGCATTCGTTCCCTGTTTTATGACTTCAAAGAGCCATCTTAGACTTGTCAATGTGGTTGATGCCTTCCTGCTATAGTACATTATAATATGTGAATGGTTTTAATTTTTTTTTTCAGATGGTATGCAGCAATTTTAGAATGTACTGGTGCTGCAATCGCTTCTGCATCAGGTGTAACAAATGGAATTGACCAGCAAGATGCTTTTATGAGAACAGCACTACATTATGCGGCAGAGCAAGGGCATTGTGGGATTGTTAAATTAATTCTAGAAGCAGGTAATGATTAATATAACTCAATAATACTCTTCCTAACCATGATTATGAACCCATAAATACAGAATGAATATTTCGAAGGACAATATTTTATGTGGACTGTGGATATCTTTTTCAAAGAAATTTGGTCATTGATAAACATTAATTTTACCAGTCACAATGCAAAAGCAATGCAATGCTTAGTGACAAATGAAGATCTGAACACAGCTTAGAACTATTAATTTAAATATTTTACTTTTGGAACGAAGTTCCTTATGGGACGATGCGGAGGAGTACCCTAGCCGGCAAAAAACGTCCGTAACGAAAATGCATAAGAAAATGTCCGTAACGAAAATGCATAAGAAAATGTCCGTAACGAAAATGCGTAAGATTTGAAGTGAAAATCTTACACATGCTGTAACATGCTCGCGTTGTTACGAAGACAAAAGGTCTTAAATATAAATATACTACATACGAAATTAAACTTTAATGCCTTAGTGTTTAGGTTTAAATTTTATTTATTTTAAAAAAAAAATCGTTTTCTCTTCTATCGGCAGTCTCTATGACTGCCAATTTTTTAATGTATAGTTTATGTATGTTCGCTATACAGTGTTTAATTATCAAATAAATATTATAAATGTGAAAGTTTGGATGGATGTATGGATGTGTGGATGTATGGATGTATGGATGTATGGATGTATGGATGTTTGTTACTCAATCACGCCCCAACGGCTGAACGGATCTGGATGAAATTTGGCACAGAGATAGATTATAGTCTGGAATAACACAGGCTACTTTTATCCCGGAAAATTAAAGAGTTCCCGCGGGAACCGAAAAACCTTAATGCACGCGGACGAAGTCGCGGGCATCAGCTAGTTATTATATATTTTTATGGATCATTGTGAATAAAATAAGTGTTAAGATAATTTTTTAAAGTAGTTTTTGATTATTATCGATAAAAAAATCATAATAATAAATCTATACCTGAATAATTATTTTCTTTTTACCTCGACTAGAACTTGAAATTAATATTAATGTAACAAGGAACTTCGTTCCTATATGGTACCCCACGACACCACACGTTTTTTTAAAAATTAAATTACTGTGTGTGAGGTAAGTACAATGAAGAATTTCCCCCCATCAGGTTGTAAAGTTGATGTCACAGCAGGTGATGGGCTAACATCTCTACATATAGCTGCTATGAGGAATCATGCTGAGATAGCACGACAGTTGTTGGCAGCAGGCAGCCAAGTCAATTACAAAACTCACGAGAAAATGACACCCTTACATTTTGCAGCATCAAGAGGGTACTCAGAACTGGTAGGTGGCCGAATTTTATGACAAAGTTGCATTGATGAAATCTGTTTTTTGCACAAGCATATTCAAATTCAAAACTTTTTTATTCAAATAGACTTTTTACAAGTGCTTATGATTATTCGAATGAATCTACCACTGGTTCGGAAAGCCGTTCCTACCGAGAATAACCAGCAAGAAACAACCATCCTAAGCATTGCTGGAGTCAAATCCATGCGCTTTTATCATTTATATCAGTTATAATAAATTATAGTGCAAAACATTGATTACTTCTAGCCTTTTAACAACAGCAACTGCTTAGTTTCTTGATGGCTCTTTTCGGTAAAATTGCTTTCCGAATTGATGAAATTTGGTACAGATATAGTTTATATCCCGGGGAAGGGTTTACATCCCGGGGGAGGACATAGGCTACTTTTTATTCCGGAAAATTGAAGAGTTCCCGCGGGAATCAAAAAATCAATCCACGGGGACGAAGTCGCGGGCTTCATCTAGTATATAAATGAAGCTTAATTTACTCCAGAGCCGGCGGCAGTATGACTGATTTGACCTTTATAAAATATGAAATGGAGTTTTTAAATACATTTATTTTTGTCCATTAAGGTGAAAATTCTCATCAATAATGGAGGCTACGTAGAAGCGCGGGACACAAGTGAACGAACAGCGCTATACCTAGCAGCAGGCAGAGGCCACGTGGATGTTGTCAAGTATCTAATTTCCGTTGGGGCTAATGTGAACGGTGAAGAAATTCATGGCAAGTATGGGCTTCTTCGTCTTGTTGCAAAGTTATGAAACTTAAATAAAAGTGATAAATATAACTTAATTCACCATAAAACTGGGCCCACGCACTGAGTATGTCTGTTCACAACAGAATATTGTGTACTAGGTGATGCCTGCAACTTTGTCCACGTAACTTATTTTTTTTTATTCCCGCGAGAACTCCATAATTTTCCGGGACAAAAGTAGCCTTTTCGCGTGGATTGATACGCGCGTTGGCGAGGTACTGGGCTCCAATAAATATATCGCCTCCACAAGCATCGCGCAAATCCACTAACTAATATTATAAATGTGAAAGTGTGTCTGTCTGTCTGCTAAGCTTTCACGGCCCAACTGCTCAACCGATTCTGATCAAAGGTACAGGGGTAGATTGTATTCCGAGGAAGGACATAGGCTACTTTTATCCCGGAGAATTTTAAGTAAATTCAGTATAGATTAATTGGTAGCTTTTCATAAACACAAGTATGTTTCTAATATTATTTAGATACCAGCTGATGTCCGCGAATTCGTGCGCGTGGAATAAGTTTTTTTAATTCCCACGGGAACTCTCCAGGGTCCTCAAATATACCCATGCAAAAAATCACGGGCGGCGTGATTGAAGGGCAAACCAATAAACGAACAAACAAACACTTTCGCATTTATAATATTAGTATGAATTGAGACAGATTTTTGGTTGACCAAGTCAATATCATGTGTATCAAAAGAGTAACCACTGATTGCCTACTTTTTTCTTCAGGCTATACACCTTTGTGTGAGGCAGTTTGGCAGCGATACACTAAAGTTGTGGAGGTTCTCCTATTATCGGGAGCGCGAGTGACACACTCACACAAATTACTGCACAACGCCATTATACAGCGACAGGTAACGTTTATTATAACTATACTTAACTCCCGGATAAACTCACGTGTTATGTCACGTGTCAGAGCTGTACAACATGCGGCACGCAGTCGAGCAGCGACCGCGTCGCGCGAACATGCCCCGAACGATTATGAGCCCCGAACGGGTTCGAAACTAGTCGGGCATGTTCCCGACATAACACGTGAGTTTATCCGGGAGTTATGCATAGTTATAATGAATATCACTCATAGTTTAAACGTTAAAATAGGTAACGTTTAATGACTTTCGAATGTCAAAGCATTCCCCTTCATTTCCCCTCCTCTTTTAACGTAGGTACCTTCCTAGTACGATTGCAACCCCCCGTCAGACACCCTGTTGTTTAATAATTTAAGAGTGTCTGACAGGGGTTTGCAATCGTACTAAATAGGTGTCTGACAATGGACAACGTGGTTTGTAATATTATTCCAAAGAAAAATATAAAAAACGGAGCTTAATGCTTTAACGAATTTGAGGTGCCACCTTTTTTACCTGATACCTTCCAAAGCAACCGCGATCCAAACTTCATAGTCGGGGATCGTTTATACCTCTATTAGAGACATACATAGAAAAACTTTCAGCTTTAATAAAATAACGTAGGTCTGATCGTCGCGGGATCTTGCTCTAGAATAAATCAACAAGGCAGATGACTTCATAAAATAAACTTTTTGCTCCCCCCCCCCCCCTATATTAGTTGTCACATTGGTAGCTAGGTTGGTAAACAGTAAGTACTAATAAGTCACTTTTTTAGGAAGAAATAGTCCGAATGCTAGCAAACCTAGGCGGTGGAATAAACTTGCATAATGACAACGGTGATACGCCATTGCTGCTGTCAGCGAGATTGTCCCAGCCAGCGGTTGCCCGGATACTTTTGCAAAAAGGTGATATTTTTGAAAATATTGAATCGATGCAGGCGTTACTTTGCAGAAGTCCATGATAATCACTCTCAAATTGAGAGTGATTTGGAGGATTTGTGTTGTGTGGTGCGGTGCCGGTGCGAATTGCTGGGTGGTGGTTGTTCGCATGCTATTGGTGAAGGACACGCACTGTACCACATAGATTGGTCTGCTGTGGCGGATTATAGCGAATTAAACTTCTCGTTCATTCATTTTTGAAAATGTTCTCCCAAAATGGCAGGGATTTTCTTTCATTTGAATGAAGTCTATTTTGATGATATTTTTATCATTGGCGCATAATGAAAGAAAAGAGGCTTTTTTATAGATGTTCCAAAGTAAAAATACTGACCTCAATGTCAAAAACATAACATAATACGTACAAAACATTATTGTGAACTAGCTAATGCCCGCGACTTCGTCCACGTGAATTGAGGTTTTGTTCCCGCGGGAACTTTTTAATTTTCCGGGATAAAAAGTAGCTTATGTGTTATTCCAGACTATAATCTATCTCTGTACCAAATTTCATCCAGATCCGTTCAGCCGTTGGGACGTGATTGAGTAACAAACATCCATCCATACATCCAAACTTTCGCATTTATAATACTTACTATACTACTAGTATAGATAATAATAGTATGGATGAAAATGGTACCCAAAGTAGCATATTAAGCAAGTATAAATACGCGTAGAATTCAGTTTACTTTGACACATTTTAGAAAAGACGCTTTGCGGCACTTTGCTTTTCTACCTACTATGCAGCATTGAACCTTATCGTTATAGTTTCTGTTTGGTACCTAAATAAATACTTTTACAAAAAAATTCAAAATTCAAATGTTTTTTATTCAAATAAACTTTTACAAGTACTTTTCAATCGTCAAGTGAATCTACCACTGGTTCGGAATGCCATTCCTACCGAGAAGAACCAGCAAGAAACTCGGTGGTTGCTCTTTTTAGATAATTCATTTACAATTTATCATTATAACTTATATCAATGTGTACATAAGTAACCGCTGTCCTTAGCATTGCTGGAGCGATCAAATCCAAGCTCCTCTATCATTTACATAATCTTCAATAGTATAATAAGCTTTTTTCAGGAGCATACTTTTAATGGATTTACATCTCTCATATTCGGTAAGTAGGTCCTTATGACCCCCAAATGGAGCTTTTAGGTGACCAATTGAGCCCTAGGGCTTTTCTAGCTACATTATTACCCTAGAGCGCTAATTGGTCACCTACAAGCTCCATTTGGGGGTAATAAGGACCTACTTTACCTCACAATCGAGATGTAAAGCAGAGTAGTTAGCTCGGGTGTAAGCATCAATTGCACCCTCGAACTATAGGCGCCCTCCCTGCGCTCGTGCGCCTAAATATCTCGGGCTGCAATTGATGCCTTACAGCCCTTGGCTACTAATCTACTATTACTTGTAGGGGCCAACGTGAATTCATGCAACAGTATAACAGGCGCCAGCGCTTTGCACATAGCCGTGGAGAGTATAGAGTGCCCCAAGGAGTTTGAGGAATTGCTCATCTGCTTGATAGAATACAAGATAGATTTGAACTCAACAGCACTTACTGGCGATACGGCGCTTAATAGGGCTCTGTTACTGCAAAAGTAAGTTTACTTTACCTTTTAGCTCATAGTTGTTAAGACTTTGGCCTCCCTATCATTCGGGGGTCTGCAGTGCGAATTCCAGGCACGCATGCACGCACATTAACTTTTCGGAGTTTTATGCGTATGGTATCGCATACTTTAACGGTGATAGAAAAAATTATGTGCAAACCTATATGTTCTTTGTTTTCAAAGGTATGAAGTATCCGCTTTTGGCTAAACGAAGGTTTAGCCAAAAGCGGCTTGGCATACTTATTTTAAGTGGAGATACTAGTGAGCCAGCGATGAGTTGAACTTCAATTGATGATGAATAAATATTTCGTGTTTCAGGGATGTTGCCGCTGTATTATTAATACGTCACGGTTGTGACGTGAACGCGTGCGATTTACACTCTTGCGGCCTGGACAATCTATCTATTGCAAGTAGAAGACGATCAATACGCCTTGCGAACTTGCTCTTAAAGGCAGGGCATCACGTCCCTATTCCAGACCAGAAATCAATACCCCAAGAAGGCACTGCAAAAAATTGGCTATACCACATTTGTAAACACCCCCCTAGTCTATTTGATATGTGCAGGATTAAAATAAGACAATTTTGTAAGAAAAGACCCCTGTTTTCGTACGTCGATTCTCTACCATTACCGAAGAGTTTAAAAAGTTATCTAATGTTGGAAGATGAAGGAAATTCAGATGTATATTGTACCTATGGTTGATTCATAAAGATGGATTTGACATAAGAGGCCGTATACTCGCCATCGGTCAATTTTGGAATCTGTAGGTATACCGCACAGTAGACCGTTAGGCTGCACTCATACATAGACGATATAGGCCAGTAAAGATACTTTGATACTTTGCGTAGTCAAGTTCGTACGTACGTGCGGTCGTACGATCTGCAGTACCATTTTACACGTGAATATGATCAGACATTGATAATATTTTTTGGTCATATAGGTATTTTATAGAACTTTATTTTTACACAATTTGTGTTATATAAATACTAAACATTCATGGTAAATTTTATTTTATCAGTAATTTCGTCAAACTTTTAAGAAATACAGGTTATATTGTGACGCGTAAATTTTGATAAATCGTGCACATTGATTTGATTTTTTTATTAACTAATTTTGTATAGAACGTATAAAAACGAATTGCAACAGTCCAATTTTAAGAGGTTGTTTATCATATTAGTATTTTTCGTGGATTTATATGGGTGAAAAGTGTGACCCAAAAGTGCAAAAATGGTAAACGTATTCTGCAAGAATGAGAATTTCACTATTATATTTCAATAAAATTAAATTTTTATTTGCAACAGTCTACTAAGGAGGGATTAATCTTTAATGTTTTAATTTTCTTTTTGTTATAATACTAATATCTTAAAATGTCGGTTTACTGGTTTACGGACTGTTAATTCTGTAGTGAATAAGAAGTTTCCAATTTCTAGTCAAGTGTATTTTGTTGGATATCTTCTGTTCTCTATCTACTATCTATAACTAGAATATTAAATTGGGTCCATGCATGTTTTGTATTTGATCTTGAATGCTCGGCCATGCCCATGTCATTGGGTCGGCGCGTTGCAGCTACGACAGTTATGTAAAACTGGAATTTGATGCATACTTTTCACGCGTGAATTTAGTTTTAAAAATCCTGTGAAATATTTTGTTTCCATAATAAAAAAGTAGACTATGTCCAATTCCAGGATGTAAGCTATCTCTAGTGAATATTTTCATCAAAATCTTTTGAGCAAATGGAATGTGAAAAAGTAATAAGACAGATCCTGGGGGAACTCTTCAATTTTCGGTGGATGAAAAGGTGTAGCCTATGTACCTAACTTTATCTGTGCAAAAATTGCACCGGTGCTCTGTTGCAGAGTTATTTGAATTCGTCGAGTGAATCTACCGATTGAAGGACGGACCATCAAGTGGAGAAACACTTTCGCATTTGTAATATTAGTATGGATAGTTTTGTAAAGTAATATTGAATAGGAGTAAATACATAATATTGTATTATTTTGTGATATTAGAATATTAGCCAAGTTAATGGTGAGTTAATTTTATTAAGTTACTTTATATTTTATGTACCATAGTGAATGATAAAGGAAAAATTGCAACATCAATTTATTTTTTATTGAAAGATCAAATAAGTATCTAAAATAGTACAAACGTGTACATTAGTGAAAAATATAAAACATTTTCGATTATGGAAACCTACATTTAGTGATACTTACATACAAATTATGGTTTTCCAAAGAGAAAAATATATTTATTTAATTATCAATAATAATTAATCAATGTTTAACATGCATTTACGTAATTACCTACTCTTCCTACGACAAGAATAGGTTTCGATTTCGTGACTTAAGTACCTTAGATTTAAGCACAAGATATTTTCACAAGTGCGTGAGACGTAGGTGCGTTATATAATAATTATTATAACCACAGAATCCAAGCGCTTATAATGTTATATAATAATAATTATGTAGTTATACCTATATCATAATATAAGCCACTTGATTGGTGTGAAGTACTAATAATTATAATATAATAGTCATTGACTGAAAGACGACATCACACGTACTGCATTGCTACTGTATAATGCCATGTCCTTAATTGATCATCTTGACGTATCCTAATCGAGTACCTATCTTATCAATTATTGACGTGACAACGTCTTATAAATTGGTTTGCCGGGAGACACTTCAAGAAACTGCGTTACGCTCCGCGCGTTATGCGCTTACAATAAGAGCGAGTGAGAGGCACGCGTCCCTTCCACTCGGGCATGGTTAGCCCGCCTAAGAGCGAGAGAGACAGACATAAAAAGTGAAAGGCACGCGTAAGTCGTTGTCACGTAAAACTTTCGCCCGTATATCGACTTTACAGGCAACCAATTTTTTTTTGTATCTTACGCATGGACGCCCATATCGCATCAATAGACGTATTATAATACGTATCACGATACAAAGATGCGATACGATACGTGATACGCGCCGTTCCATCTCGAGGCGGTTTTTGCCTGATCATCAAAGGGGAAATAATTCGCAGCAACAAGAGTTGAGGTAGGTTGCAGGAAAATTATGTGGCGTCCACATACTATAATATAACTAGAACGTTACACCGTTACGCTGATCAGGATACGACATGGTTAAAGATTGGACGAGGTTTTTGTGATGATACCTACGGCTAGTGATACGATATGGACAAAAATCAAATATGTGTCCATACTTATGTACCCGATACAATACGCCTATGGAAAAGGACCTAACCAAAACTGATGCATATAAAGCGCAAAGTACACAAATGAACAAGTGAAACTATCTTATACATTTATACAATATAATAAGTTAAGGATTAATATGATAATTGTTTATCTCATTTCAAGTAAAGTTAGACCGTGTAAGTAGATACAATTATTATTGTATAATCACTAGTTTACACTCAATATTATCAAGCATAAATATTACATAGCTCTGATAAAATGAAATTAACAGTACTTAATGACAGAAAGTTTGATACTAATTTATCTTAAAATTCCTTGTATGTAATATGGGATTATTTGCATTCAAAACATAAAGAAGCAATTTGTCATTGACAAACTGATTGTATTATCAAATATATCTGGTAATTACAGAAATACATTATGATGATGAATGGAATGAAATAATAAATGGAAATAAAATAACTATGTTTTTAAAGTAAGCTCAATGTCATTATAATATGATTATTTTTTATGAAGGAACTAGAAATTTAATTTGCTATAATAATCATGGACTTCCGCAAAGTAACGCCTGCTTCTATCCAATATTTGATTATTTTTTATCAATTTTGTTTTCCTTTGATTTAGACAATTTGATTTGCGATAGAGAGTAAAGCTTTTAGTAACTGATGCTTATTATATTGGTCTGTGAAATCGATACTAATGTTTTATATTTTAACAGTAGTAGTAATTGTCATTTAATTAATAATACAGGGTTGTTCGATGTAAAGCCTAAATAAATAAATAATAATAATAAAACTAAAACGTGTTTTTATTTCCTACACTGCAATCAATTTGTATCGGCAGATGGCCATAAGACATGGCTGGGTAGTAGAAAATAAAAATTTGAAAAAGACAACAACACTAAAACATATCAAAAGTGAGAAATATTAACATTTGTTACACTAATGGTATTAAAAATAAATATTTTTATAACACTTTTCTAAATTAAATTTTTAAATGTTAATCTTATTTTTTATTGCATTTGTTTTTATTTTTTGCAAAGAGTAATTGACTGTTTTAAATTATATTACTAAAATTAATTATAAATACGAGACCGTTTACATTTTGTAAATAAATACTACTTAAAATAAAATTATGAAATAGCTAAGCTTCCTCTATTATCTTTTATATCTCTTAATCTGGGACAGGCCTCAAGTAAAACATTAACAAGCCCATGTCTGTTGTGTTCCACAACTTTATGCAGTACTGTCTTGCCATCTGCATCTTGCAAATCCAATTGTGCTCCATGCTGAATTAAGTATTTCACTGTTTCCTCTTTACCTGGATACAAAACTTTTATTAAAATTAAATTTTAATTCTGGTAAATCAACTGGTAGTGATGAATTGATGATGCAGTCTTAGAACTATATGATGGTAGTGGACTAACCTGGTAGGGCCATGCCCAAGGGCTATGGCATACAGAGATAACAAACATACTCGTACTTACTTTTAATTACTGTGGGATCTTCATTTTCCGGGATAAAAAGGAGCCATGAAAATTGTTTACCAATACCACCTTATATGTGGCCATTTTTTTAAACTTTAAATTGGGTATAGTAAGCCAATATGCCATTGCAGACTTTTCTGTAGACCTATAAAAAGTACAATACAACCAACCATTGTTTTGTTATATCTCAAAGGGATTAGACAGTGTTTTCGATGAAAGCTTCCAGTCAGCTTGATATTTGTCGTCATATTTCAACAAATTTACACAAAACATTATAATAACTCCATCCATTGGTGAAAACTGTATGAAAATCATTTCAGTTGTTTTAAGTTTACCGCGTTCAGACAGACATGGCAGGTGGACTTTGTATTATAATATTATTTAGTGATTAGTCTGAATACATATTATGGTGTATCTTATAATACATAATTTTATAACTAACAAAATATTATCTAACCTGCTGCAGCTGCCTTATGTAAAGGTGTAGCTTTTCCACTTCGAGTTTGGGTGTTTATGCTTGCTCCATTCTCAATTAGAATGCTGCAGATATCTACATGACCATTACGTGCAGCATAATGCAATGCAGTGTAACCAGAGTTGTCCAGACTGTTTACAAGGTTCTTTGGATCCCTTGCTTTACTAATCAGTAACTGCACTCTGTCTTTTTCTCCTGAAAAAGCTTAAAGTTTTGATTTTAATTAATGTCTTATAGTAATTTTAATAATGAATCAAATAGGTGCATGGAGTACTATATAGATGTGAAAGTATGTCTGTCTGTCTGTCATCTTTTCACCCAATTCTGATGAAATTTGGCATAGGTTTTATCCCAGGGAAGGATAGAGGCTACTTTTTAATCTTGGAAAATGAAGGAATCAAAAACTTTATCATGCGGAGTAATTTGGGGGCATTGAATATATAAAAAATCCTGTAAGAACTCTTTGATTTTCAGGGATAAAAACAAGCCTTTGTCCACCTCCTGATGCATGCTATGTCTGTACCTAATGTCATCAAAACTAATTAATACAGGCTATCAAAAGAGAACTGAGAAATTGACACACACTTTGGCTTTCATAATATTAAGTAGTATAAATTTATAAGAATTCATAAAATACACAAATTACACATACCTGCATTCCATATACCCCTTTCCCAATCCATCTCTGACAATGTCTGCCGTACTGACTCATTCGCACAAGTGGCATTGCAATTTGAATGGTTACAAACATCTTTATGCTCCATTTCTAAATATTATTTATAACTATAAATAAAACATGATAAATAAATGTTTTAGATGAAGGGGTTGTTGTATTATATTTCTCTCTGCAGAGTCCAAGTAATCTCAGCCTCCCCAGTACTAGAAACAACTTTATAGCCCAACTGTGCTAAAGCATTTATAGCATGAAGGACATTTGTCTTAATTGTAATTCCATTGACAACATCAGAACCAGAGCCTTGGAATCTTTTGACAAGTGCTTTTATTTCCTCATGCCCCAAACCAAATGCTGAACAGTCTTGAGAGTGTAAGGAACCTTTGATTGCAACATAAACAACACTATCCTCTGATATAGGAATGGTAGTTAGGTTGCTTGCTGAAACATTTTTACTGCCTTTTGTTTCCATTATTATCAACTTTATCCAGTCCAGAAAATTATAAATAAGTATAATTAATTGATATGCTTAAACCTCTTCGTCTTTGTTAGAATGTTGGTAGTGCATAGCCTCTTTACTGAAGTTTGTAATATTGTCTTGTTCAACAATTATAGAAGGTTCAGGTTCAGAAAACTCTTTTCTCATAGTCCACATATACTCATTATAATCCTGTTTCACTGCTGTTGAACTTGAAGCAACAACTTTGTAACCTAGGACCTGTAATATTATATTGATCATTTGTTATCTTTCATTATTGGTATAGTGTACATATTATAAGTTAAGGTATTTACCTCTAGAGCGCTAAGTATTACGCAAGGATGTTGCAGATAAACAATTGTGGAGTCGTCACAATATCCACCGCATGCAAACCTTTTAAGTTGCTCTATATCACCAGCTATATATGTGAACAAAGGTATTAATTTATTAACTAAATATTTAGGTATATATATTAACTAAAGCTGCAACGTAATAAAATGTTTACATAAAAATGAGAACTTGAACACTTAGGTATTTAAGTATGTTAATTTAATTAGGTGGTAGTGTCTCATTTTTAAATAAACGAAGTATTATTTTCTCAAATCTAAGTACCTTTTAAGCCGGATACCAAAACACGCCAAGGGTGTTTATGCCCGTACGATGCAAGATTACCTCTGATCAAAATGTAGGGCATTGATTACGGTTATTGTTAGCTCAGTTGTTAAGTACCTAATAATACAATTACACAATATTTAGTAATATTCTTTAAATTACTTACTTACTTAATATTTACGACACAACACTAAAAATTCGTACAATCAAAAGGTAGGTAATTAGTTTGTTTGTTTGCGTTTTTTCTCAGTTTTTAGGTCAAACCTCAAACTTCAAAGTCAAATCATAGACTAGGGGTATGTTCCGATATACACTGCGAGCACTGTTCAGTGCTCCTGGGGAGAAAATATTCGTTCCGTTATGGACTGACAGTATACTGCCGCAGTATCCTAGGGAAATGTATGAATGTATGTAGTTCTAATATTTTTTTCTAGGTAGAAGAGGTAAGCAGTTACCTATGTGCGAGGCAATAAAATATTTCTTGATTAGGATTACCGTTTAAAAAAAAAATGGTAAAGCTCCGAATTTTTCATTTCGGTGGCTGTCACTGCAACATGTTTCTGTGTAATTTTCCTCATAAAACAAAAAATGTTAGTTACTAAGGTTTATGGCTACCTTTATTTTAATCATGAATAGTGATAGTATAATCCCAAAGTATTTTTTTAATAATATCTACCCAGTTTAATAACAGAAAAGTAAAAATGCATGTGTCCCTGAAAGCTCTATATTTTCGGTGACAAAAAGTTTATCAAGTATATTTTTGCTTAAAACTAACTCTAGATGATTAACGCGTGCGCTTAAAACTTACACAACTGTGGCCTCTAGATGTTGATCGTGGGAGGACGTGCGCCCCTTGCCTGCGTGTTCCCGCCAAACACATAAGTATGTCATATCGGTGACATGGAACACATTTCTTTTCATTTCCGTTTAAAGGTATAGTTTGTCTTGCAATAAGCTAGTAAATTTATTTTAGTATTCATGATTTCGCTGATGGTACTACGTTTATTTGTGTAGTATTCCTTACATCCTATAATAAATAGTTTTCTCGTAATGCTAATTATTTTCCTTGATTTTAATGTCGGTGTTTTCATTTCGGTTGATTGGGTGGCCTAAATTGGCCACCGAAATGATAAAATACTCACCGAAATGATACAAATTCTCATTTCGGTGAGTTTTTATCATTTCGGTGTATAATTGTTTCATTTCGGTGGAAGTTTTTATCATTTCGGTTGATTATTCTTTCATTTCGGTGAAAATCCAAGCTTAGGAGTAGAGTGAATATTTCACAATCTTTGAATACATAATAACACAACAACATAATAATACAGAATATTGCGAAAACTAAATATCGTATGAACCCAAGTGATTTGAACCGTGATAAATATCATAGGACACGTAATCGCTGCAACATGGTGTGTAGAGACAGTCAACGCCGCCATATCCATAAATCTGTTGTCGAGGAAGAAGACTCGGCTAAGGTTTGGTATTTTCTTAAAACTTTAGGGGTTGAAAAGGCAAAACAAAATATAGATTCTCCTAATCTTGATTTAAATAAGCTCAATAAGCAATTTTCCTTGCAATTTTTAAATTCTTTCAATACTGTGGACTTTGATGTTCTACTTGCCGTGCTAAGTTCTCATAACATATCTCCTGGGGTAATTGGCTGGTTTCACAGTTACTTGCATGGGCGCCGGCAGCGTGTACGAGTTCAAGATTCATTTTCTGAATGGTTGGTTGTTAAAGCTGGTGTCCCGCAAGGTGGCGTGTTGTCTCAGCTACTGTTCTCTATCTTTATCAACTCAATTTGCTCCCACATTACTTCTCTCTACCACCTGTATGCAGACGATTTACAAATCTACTCCCAATGTAAGGTAGCAGATCTACCTGATACAATTAGGTTGGTCAATGAAAATCTTTTACGCATTTCTAATTGGAGTAACTCGTTCGGGCTAAAAGTTAATCCAAAGAAGACCCAAGTTATAATTATTGGGAGTTCAAAATTAATTTCCCATATAACTTTGTCGCAGCTTCCACCAGTCATATTTGATGGGACTTTTATCCCCTACAGTGACAAAGTGAAAAATTTAGGCATTATCTTTGACCAAACATTGTCTTGGATGCCGCAAATGAGTAAGCTGATTAGAAAGATGTTTGGTGCAATGAGTTCCCTACGTAGATTGCGTAATGTCCTTCCCATTCCTACTAAAATTGCGCTGGCTCAGTCTCTTCTTCTACCGATCCTTGACTATGCGGACACTTGTTATCTTGATCTCACTGAGGAGCAACTAAATAAACTTGAGCGGCTTCAAAATTATTGCATAAGGTTCATATTTGCATTGCAAAAGTATGACCACGTTTCCGAGTTTCGCCGTAAGCTCAAGTGGCTCCCGATTCGCCTTCGCAGGAATAGTCACATTCTTCACCTTCTTTACTGCATTCTATTCAATCCGATCACACCTCACTACTAATTAAAAGAACGATTTAAGTATATATCTCATTTACACTCTTTTTCCCTCCGTTCTCAAAATAATATTTTATTAAGTACTCCTAGACACTCAACTTCCTTTTATAAAAAATATTTTACGGTAACTGCTATACGCCTTTGGAACGTTCTCCCCTTGGACATTAAGCTATCTCAAACCCTTCCTATCTTCAAAACTAAATTGAAACAACATTATCTATCATTATAATCTATTTATTCATCTGTCGTATATTACCTATTACTATTACTTTTTATACTGTGTATTTATCATATACATTATTACATTATACATTTCTGTGTTTTATGTATATAATATTTATTTATTCATATGTCTGTACACCCCTCCCGCTTTCTTTTAAAAGTTTCCTCTGCCCTAAGGTTGCCTGGAAGAGATCGCTATTTACGCGATAAGGTCGCCATATCCATTGTGATTGTTTTTGTGTTTTTATTTCTTTTTATGGTGTACAATAAAGTATATTTTACTTTACATTTTGCTAATGTGTTTCCAAGACCTGTACTTTTGTGCGATTTATTGTAAACTAGCTGATGCCCGCGACTTCGTCCGCGTGGAATACGTTTTTTTAAATGCCCACGGGAACTCCTCAATTTTCCGGGAAAAAATAGCCTGTGCCACTCTCCAGGTCCTCAACTATACTCATGCAAAAAATCACGTTGATCCGTTTCTCCGTTGCAGCGTGATTGAAGGACAAACCAACAAACTAACAAACCAATAAACTAACAAACAAACACACTTTCGCATATATGATTTCAACCGACTATAACGAGATTTGATTAAATATAATCCGATTTATTTATTTTAAAGTACCAGGTGAATGCAAAGTTGAAACGCGATCTACCAACTATAATTATTGACATATTTTTTTTAGAATGCCGAGGCTAGCATTGACTGCAGATGAAAGAACGGAAAGAAGAAGATTATGTGAGCAGAGAAGAAAAGAAAGAATGCTTGTATTTCAAGCTTATTGCTTATATAAGTATAAAATTAGATATTAAGTATGTTTATGGAAACGAAATTATTTAATTTTTAATGCGCTTCAGTATTTTTAACAGAACTTCACAATGATGTCAATTGATGGCGCTCTGTAAAAGTGTATTCGTTTGTGCTTACAAATAATAGACGTTAGCACTATCTTACGTGGAATAAAAAAATAGTCTTCCTACTGATACCGATACACTGATACTGATAGTACCTACCTACCTACTGATGTCTATGAACGTAAAGATAGTTAAAACTATCTTATGGATACCGCGAGGTCTCAGTAGTCAATGACCTACCCTGTGGACCCACCCGACAAACGACGCGACGCGCCGTCCCAAACACTCCCTTAATGATCGACGACCTAATTACGACCGAAAATGGCGTCTTCGTCGGCGAAGACGAGGTCCCCGATTTCTTCCACCACCCACCCGGACGTAGATAAAAAGTATCCTATGTCCGTCTTTTTTTTTATCCACTACAAGTTAGCCCTTGACTGCGATCTGACCTGATGGTAAGTGATGATGCAGTCTAAGATGGTAACGGGCTAACCTGTTAGGGGCATGGCCGTCTCCTGGTTCTAAGCTACTTCCCCACAAATTTTCAGCCAAATCGGTTTAGCTGTTCTTGAGTTATAAATAGTGTAACTAACACGACTTGCTTTTATATAATATATAGATAGATAATATAGATATATAGATAGATATAGATGTATAGCTTTTCACAAGGCTCTTTGATGTGTTTCCACCACGCTGCGCTGCAATCGTGGTTTAATTTTTTACTCATCATTTCAACCCATTGCCGGCTCACTACTGAGTAAGAGCACAGGTAAGAGCCGCCTTTCTGAATGAGAAGGGTTCAGCCATAGTCCACCACGTGACCAGCTAGAGGTAGGTACTCCGATCGTGATTAGCATTTTTCGATATTTTTTATAAATTTTTTGATATACCTACAGTAAGTATATTTCTGAGAAGTTCTAATTATAGTTTCAAAGTTACTAGATGTTACTAGGCCACAAAGGAGCTTTGCAGTTCGTCGTGGTTAGAGGTACTAAAATTCTACATCAATGGTCGTGGTATATAAATAAAACCAGCCAAGTGCGAGTCGGACTCGCGCACCGAGGGTTCTGTACAAACCTGTAGTAAGTTTTACGATTAATGAATTTAATGAACCATGCTAGTTAGAGCGTTGGTTTTATTTTTCCTGTAAAATATACATTATATTTTAATATACATACAAATATAAAATATAATGTATATTTTATATATGTAAAATATATATATATAAAATATACATTTAACTGTAAAATATAAAATACAGGAGGGGGGGGGGGGGGGGGGGGGGGGGGGGGCGGTATTTTTTTCGACATTTTGCCCGATAAATCAAAAACTATTATGCATAAAAATAAATAAAAATCTGTTTTAGAATGTAGAAGTATAGCCCTTTCATATGATATCCCACTCAGTATAGTTATCATACTTTGAAATTTCAAACCCCCGATTTTCCCCCTTTTTTAATTAAACTAAAAATAATATTCGATTTTTTTTATTTTAATGATGTTAGGCCACTATTATACACAACTATTCCAAATTTCATGTCGATAGCTTTAATAGTTACTGTAATAATCGACTGTGACAGACGGACGGACGGACGGACGGAGAAAGTAAGTCGCACCATAAAGGCTCCATTTTTACCATTTTGGTACGGAGCCCTAAAAACCGATAGATGTGAAAACGAATATTTATATGTAATACTTATATTTTTTTAATTAGGTATTTTAAATACATTCTTTTAAATAAAAAAAATTAAAATATAAACTTATACTTACTAAAGTTTAATTACGAATGTAGTATAGGTATTTATATTTCGTCGTCTTGGTAACAAGTAACAACGCGACTCATGGTGTCTCCACGGGCCGTCTGGCACTGGTCCTCTCCGCAATGAGCGCTGACAATGGAAGCAATCAAATTCGCTCATCTGACCCATGTCATTTTCCTCCTCGCTCGCTCCGCTAAACCCGGCAACAATGGAAAGCAAAATCCAGTTTTCGTGAAACTATTTATATATTTTCTTAGTGGAAGGCAAGACTATTTTGCTCCGTTCCGCGCGGCCATTTCCCGCTCATTACCATTTCGCAGTGGAAGGCGGGCATTAAGCAGGTGTATCGTGAAAAGGTGGAGCAACCATAGTAGAGAGACACTTATGAAAGGCGATTTACTACGAATGTTCTACGATTAACAATTATTATTAACTAGAGGTCGTCCGCGACTTCGTCTGCGTACAATTTCTTATTTCCCATGATATTATGGAATTTTCCCGCTGCAAGAAGTCTATCGAAAGAGGCTTTATATCTGGGGGCACGGGAGTGCCCCCGCCAAGACGAGCCAAAGGAAACGGGGCACTACCTACCTTTTCTGGAAGCGTTTCGTCGAATTTTCGAACCGTCATAACTTAGGTCCAGATGAAACTAGAAAGCTGAAATTTTCAGGATAAGATGTTGTTGGCGGACTTACCAAATATACCAAGTATCAATTTTCTAGCATTTATAGTTTCAGATTTATTGATACCTGAAATACGTAATTAATACGTACTTTTGGGGGTTTTTTACTGTTACTAAATCACATGAAAATCAAAACCTCTAGGGTACTTCCTAAAGTCCTAGAAAGCTGAAATTTGGTATGTAGACTAGAAATTGCATATAAACAATGGAAAAATTAAAAAATCTGAAACTTTCTTTTTCCAACCCCTCCCTCCTATTGGGGGTCCATATTTGACAGCGTTTCCACGTATTTTCTGACCGTCATAGCTTTAGTCCGGATGATGCTGGAAAGCTGAATTTTTTAGGATAAGATGCTGTTGGCAGACTTCTTAAACATACCAAGTATCAATTGTCTAGCATTTATAGTTTCAGATTTATCGATAACTGGAATACGTCGGTTTCGTAATTTTGCCTTTCAATATTATAAATCGGTGATGAAAATAAAAACCTCCAGGGTAAGTACTTCCCAAAGCCCTAGAAAGCTGAAATTTGGTATGTAGGCTAGGAATTGCATATAATTAATGGGAAAATTATGAAATCAGAAACTTTTCCCTCCCAACCCCTCCTATAGGGGGTGCATAATAGCTGTAGGTACAGTTGGTTCTTAAATTAATATGTGCAAAATGCAGTATACATACATAATACCGTACATAAATAATATAAATATACAATTCATGACTCAGGTACAAATGTTCTGAATACAAACATTATGCCCCTATAGCAGAATTCGAACCCGCGACCTCTCCCTCAACAGTCATGGTCTGTAACCACTCAGCCAAACAGGTCGCCAATATTAATCACGTAATCTTGTCATTTTTATTCTCATTATTTTCACTTTATTACTTACTGAAAAATTATAAAATATACAACATACCTAATAGTATATTATACACCAAGGGGATAAAGCACTGTTTTATGTCACGGGCGCTACATTAAATCCGGAACGTAACGAAGGACTCCAAATTTAACTCCCGAACGCAGCGAGGGTGTTTTAGGTTAATTCCCGAACAAAGCGAGAGAATTAAGATTGACTCCTGAGTGCAGTGAGGGGATCTTTCATCCGTCCCTTTCACCTCCTTAAAAAAAAATAGTTTAAAATATTATCAGCAGCAACAGGTAGGTACCTACAGTACGTAACTACGTAGGGTTACGAATTCTTGACTATAAACCCGGATAGTTTCCAAACTATCTTGGGATATCACGGTTCGGACGTGAGTAGGTGGGTATGTGGGTACAAGTATCAAGTACAAGCTATCACTACATAAGTATTTGAAAAAATGATTTATTTCAAAAAGTATTAATATATCCCTAAATACTTGTTAAAACAAAGTTCCCTGCTGCGTCTATCAGTCTGTCTGTCTCTCTGAACGCGATAAACTCAAAAATTCCGAACCGATTTTCATACGGTTTTCACCAATGTACGGAGTGATTCAATACACTTCAATGTTAGTAGACTTTGATTTCGTTAACGCAAGCAATATTTCTAATAAACCGTATATAATATTTATTGCCGCCTTCCATGTTATTTCGTTTGAAATCTGGATGATTCTGTTTTCCTTTGTCTATTGTATAGCGAAAGTGATCAATTTATTGAATTTATGTGCTGCAGCTTCTTACTTTTGCCCTTTTGTACAAGATTACAGTTTTACGATTTTAACGATTGCTAATGTATCGTGCAAAATTTACCGCGTATGCTCTTGCCAAAAAGTGAAAGCACTACAAAGTTAAATCAATTTAAGAGTCCTTGTGAAAATGGGCCTTAGAAGTTTAGATTTTGAAATCTCTCCCGAAATGTAGCTTAGTAGCCATAGTAGGTACTTCTTGAGACCAAAAGAGAGGGCACCTACTAAATACATTTAACATAAGGTACGTCTACGTTAAGTTTATTATTTTGAACTAGCTGATGCCCGCGACTTCGTCCGCGTGGATCGAGGTTTTTCGGTTCCCGCGGGAACTCCTTAATTTTCCGGGATAAAAAGTAGCCTATGTGCTATTCCAGACTATAATCTATCTCTGTGCCAAATTTCATCCAGATCCGTTCAGCCGTTCGGGCGTGATTGAGTAGCAAACATCCATCCATACATCCATCCAAACTTTCGCATTTATAATATTTATTTGATGATTTCACACATAACATAAGAACATATTAGACACAAGAATTTTCTTTTGTTATCATGTGCCTATACTTACTTAGTATTGAGTGTTTCTCATCGCGAGACGATTGCCATCTATTTCAAAAGCACAATAAACAAAATCGGAAGTGAAAAGCGTCATGCTATTTTCAAACGATTAACAAATCGCTATTGTTTTTAAAGATCTACTTAGGTACCTGCTTTTCTGGCGTTTAACTGAAGATCTATCTCTGTCTATCTATCTATCCAATATTACTTGTAATAATTGTATTTTGATTTTCCGGGATCAAAAAAAGCTTCCCTGGGTTTTCCTTCCCTGGGTTACAACCTATGTCTGTACCATATTTGATCAAAATCAGTTGAACAGATAACAGATTGGCTGTTAAGCGAAGCAGACATACACTCTTTCATATTAATTTATAATAGGTATAAGGGGTAATCCATAAATATACGTCACACTAATTTCGTGATTTTTTGACCCCTCCCCCGTCCTTGTCACAGTTGGTCACATTTGTGAGACTTAGTATATGTATAAGATTATGAAATGTGACGTCACGAAACTTAGGACCCTTCCCACCCCTGACCCCTTGTCACACAATGTCACACTTCTTCAACCCCCTACCAAATAAATACCTACGCCTAAAATAGCTTGCCTATCAAAATCCTGAAGGTTATTTTTAAATTAATTAGACCTTATGTGGCGTGTTTGTACCTATTTTGGAATCTAGAGACAGCAGTAGGGTAAGTAGTTTTTATCCCGGAAAATTAAGGAGTTCCCTTGGGAATGAAAAAAAACTTATTCCAAGCGGACGAAGTCGCGGGCATCAGCTAGTAAAATAATACTTACTTTACTTCATATTATGAAGTAAAGTAAGACTTACATTCACAGGTGTTTCCACCATAATATCATTAGGTATGGACCGTGTATGGACCCCACTTGTGCACTTAGGTCGGTGGTATGACTTCACCAGTATAATATCTAATATTATCTATCAACGTTGCAGAGACATTATTCCTAGGGGAATGTCAAGGACGAAAATATTATGATCTTATGTAACGTCAGCATCGTTCAAGAACGTCGAATTAAAAATGGCACACGCTCTAATTCAATTATCTCTACGTGAGCGCGCATATTTTAAATATTGTATGTGAATACGAAATTTATGAAAATTGAAAAAATATATAGGTATGTTGTGTAAACATCATACAAGTATGATTAAATTTTAAAGCTGGGCTTTTTTCCACAGACCGCTGGACGACACGATATACCTACTCTAAAAGTTCTTGGTTTGCAAACGACTTTTTGGCTATGTCGTCGGTGTACTTATCTTTGTTGTTAAGAATTTTATTTAGTAATTTAGTCACTGTACTCACTACTCATACATGCTGAAACTGATAGTTTGTTATTTGAAGAAAAAAGTTGGTAGTTAGGTACAAACGAAACGCTTTAATTATGTGGATGGCGTGTAAACTTATCACTATAAGTATTAGCACATTAGGTACCTCATCTATATCTGTCTTGTTATAATGAAGACAGATAAAATCTAAGCCAGATTTTATCTGTCTTCATTATAACATTATATAAGCCATATATCGATCCAGTAGTTCTTCAGATTATACAACGGTGATCACGATTGCAGCGCAGCATGGTGGCTAATGACCGTAAAACATATCTAAGAAGTTAAGAACCTTCTCAGAAGTTATAAATATCTAAAGCAATATTAATCGTATCTAAATCAGAACACACAGTAGTTTTTCAGAAAAATTGTAACATACTTACCTAGTAAAAAAAACTAAAAATCACAGCGCAGCGTGGTTGACTATGGCCGTAAAGTACCTATGTCTAAAAATCTTCTCGGAAGTTATGCATATTAAATGCAAAAAAACCGCATCTAAACCGGCTTAGTACTTTTTCAGAAAAATGGTAACATTAAAAAATAAAAATCCCGATTTCAGCGATGCTTGGTGGTGTATGGCCTTAACATATCTAATATTATAATAATTTTTTTTAATAATAATTTTATTTCAGGAAATTTTACAATCGAATATCTAAGAATCTTCTCAGAAGCTATACATATACTAATGCAAAAACCGCATTATAATCGGTCCAATAGCTTTCCAGGAAAATGGTAACAAAAAAGTGCGCAAACTAACAAACACTCAACCTCAACCGTATCCGTTCCGTCGTGGGTAAAAATAGAAAAAAATAGGTCGTTAAACGCGAACGACGGTTACTAATACCTATAAATGATGTAAAAGTTATTTAATTACAAAACTCTGAAGTCTGGTAAATCTACAAGCACCGTATACACTGTATACACTGAAGGGCTGGTATTGTTCAATGTTCAGTGATTGTGCAAGCCGGCTTCAACGCGGTCGTCGCGCTTTCCACATCTGACGGCTTTTCTGAATCCTGTGAATTTTCCGACATCGAAACATTTTCAAATAAGTGGATAACGATCTTTAGAAGTGATACTTAGTGATCATTAATTGATGATTTTTTTTATCTTTATTTAGGTTGTTTATAAAGTTCTTGAAGTTCATTTATTAAGGTAAGCGTAATAGTTTCAAAAATGTTGCTTATATTATTGTATAATAATTTATTTACGACGATTTCGCATAAAGGTTTGTATTTTCTAATTTTTCAGTGGTAGATAAGTAACTTTAGGAATGGCTTATGTTGAGCAGAGGACGCCTGTAGGCTGACATAATGTTTATGATGACTTGTAGAATTATGAAGTTCCAACCTATTAAACTACAAGATAGGCCGGCCCCATTTTGCTCTTTTTTTAATGCTTCATTACAAAATTTAACTTAACCAGTTTAAATGCAGTCCTTGTGGAAGCGGCCCTGAAATTAGTTAAGTTTAAAAGTATTACTTAATTAATTTAATTTGAATTAGTGGACGCCCGCGACTTTACCTGCGTGGATTATCTTTAGATACATGGAACTAGAAATCTTAGCTTATTACTAAACTTTAGAATTTAGATAATAATTAACAGGTAGGTACTTAACTACTTAGATCAAGTTATTAATGTATTGTTTTAAATAATTTATGTACTTAGCATCGCGCTCTACTCTCTTTATCTGCCTAACAACTCTACAAAACATTTTGAAAATCAAAATTGAATAGGCCTGCCTATCTTCTTCTGATATTATTACCAAATAAGCGGTTCCAAAGTGAATTATTTAAATATTGAAATATATATAGTATTTATGAATAGAAAATCTTTAGGCTTTACGACAAAAAATATTATATTATTGTGATAACGACAGCAATTTTCAGGGAAATAACCTAATCATCTTTGCCAATTTTTACAGTAATCTAATAAACATATCAATTTTTATCCGCAGAAAACAATAAAAACAAGTTAATTTTCAGAAAATAAGCTTAGCACACCATGAAATCTAATGGAGTAATAAGTACCTACTACCTATGTAACCGTTCTACCGTTGTACCAACAGGAATAGTAAAATTCTACGGCCGAATTCTTAAACACTAAGTTTATCGCCCCAAACTAAAAGTGCTGCTGTCTAGACTGCATCTCGTGGCACGAATAAATACCAGATATGGTCTTGACACTGATCTATCATGAATGAAATCAGTCCTAGAAGCAGCCGAATAAAATTAAGCTTTTTCATGAAAAATATTATGATGATTTTGACCGAGCAAAGCGAGCATTATCTTAAAATTACTTCAAAGTTGCGCGATAAGTACTTACATGCGTGAGAAATATTAGCATGCAAAGTAAACGTGTGTACGCAAACACACTAGGTGCACACTCTGCTCCCTAGCTCAGCCCGATATAACGGAAGATCCGACACGACCGGAGAGAGATGGATTTACGTGCTCAGCGAGGCACGGGGTGAAACATCGGTAACTCCTTAACTCCAAATCTACAAATAATGTGTTTAACGATGCGATGGCCCATAGCTGCAGTCATCATCATCGCGTGCGCCTTCTTCAAAGAGAAGTTTTGCGGTCATCATGCGAAAATCCTCTCTATTTTGAGCCGCATCTTTTAGTCTAGAATAGCTGAGCCCTGTCCCATAGCTGCAGTACTTAATATATCAATTTTAATATATTATAATATTGGTTGGTTTGAGAATTGCTATCCTATAATTGAAACCTAGGTACCTAGGTATCTACGTTCTATTCGTATTAATGTAACGTGCAATCGCTCTCTACATGACAATACTGTTATCTAGTGTTCTGGTATAATGGGCAATGTTACCAGAATGAATACGAGCAATCATACATTGTCAGACATGAGGTTTTGCGTTGTTTTCGTATGTGCACGTACAGGCGTTCTTTAAAATCCCTTTGGGCCTTTAGCTACACTCCAAATATAGACCAAAAGTTAATTAATTAATAATTAAACAAATCAACAATAACAGATATTTTGTGTTTGTTTGTAGGAATAGTACCTATCCTACGCGTTGAATGTGAATGTAATGTATGTGGAAATTAAGCATTTTCTTCGGGCAATATAATTATTACTAGTTTGTTGCTTCTATAATTATTATGTTCTAAACGTTCACGATACCCGTATTGAAATCTACAAACTTATAAGAAGTTACAACAAAAGCGGATTGTTAATAAACTATTGTTCCACTACATCCCATCAACGTCCCACTGCTGGGCACAGACCTCCACTCTCATAGGAGAGAGGGAATTAGAGCTTAGACCACCACGCTGCTCCAATGCGGGATGGCGGGCTTTAACGACTATTATCATGTTAGTGATAATAACCGGGTCCGACGGCTTAACGTACTCTCCGAAGCACGGGGGTGATACACCATTGCCAACTTTCTAACTCCGAGCTAGTACTGTGTGTCACAAAAACCCAATACTTAATTGTGGCCCGACCCGGGACTGTATCCCGGGACCTCGTTGGCCGCAGTCGAACATGCTAACCACTAGGTACCAACGAGGCAGTCAACTGTTTGTTACTGCAATATAATTTGTTATTGCAGCTGTTTATAGATGTATAATATATAATTTTGAGAAGAATTATTCACGACTTCACTCCTCCTATTAGGATCCAAAGTAAGCGAAGTTGAAAGTACAATCTGGGTCATAAATATTAAAACCGTCCAGACTCTAGCGGATTGCCAAATTAGTCTGGTTATCCATGAGCTCAAAGTGTATCAAAGAAATAACATAAATCTCGTTTAACAGTTGAAACGCTTACTTTTGTGGTATTCACAGTTTGGAAATCTCGGGAAGATGCCTAAAATCTGGGTGTTAATTTTTTGCCGAACATGTCTTCGCTATCTCAGAAAATATTTAAAAAAAGACGAGGCTTGAAACAAAACAGATCTGCAGGGATTTATGTCGACTGCCTCGTTGGTCTAGTGGTTGGCATGTTCGACTGCAGCCGACGAGGTCCCGGGTTCGAGTCCAGGGTCGGGCCATAATTGAGTATTGGGTTTTTCTGACTAGAAATTCTCAGTACTAGCCCGGAGTTAGGAAGTTTGGTGGTGTTTCACCCCCGTGCCTCGGACAGCACGTTGAGCCGTCGGTCCCGGTTATTGTCACTAACATGATAATAGTCGTTAAAGCCCGCCAACCTGCATTGGAGCAGCGTGGTGGGTCTAAGCTCTATTTCCCTCTCTCCTATGAGAGTGGAGGCCTGTGCCTAGCAGTGGGACGTTGATGGGCTGTAGTGGATTGAAGGGTCAATGCAAAAGAGTCGATCTTGTAAGTAATTTTTGACAGTAAAAATTGTAATACAAAGCCGTGTTTTTTTTAACTAGTGCTGCCTAGGGCTTCCAATACCGGGATCCCGGTATTGGCCAATACCGGGATCCCGGACTTTTTTCGCCGGTTTTCAATACCGGTATTGAAATGTCTAATACCGGGATACCGGTATTGGTGACACTATAAACGAAACAGTGACTATTGCATATATTTCTTGGTAGATGCCACTGTTTTTTATTCGGCTAAGTTTAAAACTTGTATCATTATGCATATTAGCTCAAAAAGAGCGCCTTTATTGCTTAAAACCAGTGAAGAAAAGTCGTTTTTGTTTACTCAGAGGGAAAAATTAGTGTTTGAATTTAGATCCCTGTGGCTTGTCATTTCAATTTCATTGTCTCTCAAAACGTTCAGAAATCTGATTTATAACTAATGCATATTTTATTATGATATATTATTTTCTTTTAAATAATAACTATTGAATTTTAGATTAATTTGTGTTTTGACAAAATTTATAGGTGATACCCTAACTTACCCTGCACGGAACTATCCTGGGTATATCGTTTTCTTTGACTTCGATTGAATTCTTACAAAAATATCGTTTATTACTCATTTAGTACTTCCTCAACAGGTGGGCCTAAAAATGAATATGAGCAAGATAAAGATCATTTCAAATGCACACGTTCAGCCCCAACCTGTGTTAGTTGAGAATTCTGCACTCGAAATTGTTGATGACTACATATACCTAGGACTTACAGTCCAGTTAGGTACGTCCAATTTCGAGAAAGAGGTCAACCGCCGAATCCAACTCGGCTGGGCAGGGTTCGGGAAACTCCGCGACATCTTCTCGTCCAAAATTCCTCAGTGCCTGAAGACGAAAGTTTTCAAACAGTGCGTGTTGTCAGTGATGACTTACGGCTCCGAAAAATGGTCGCTAACTTTGGGCCTGATAAGAAGGGCTCAGGGTCACTCAGCGGGCGATGGAGAGAGCTATGCTTGGAGTATATCTGCGTGATCACATCAGAAATGAGAAGATCCGTAGGCGAACCAGAGTAACTGACATAGCTCGAAGAGTCCAAGCTTTAAGTGGCAAAGGGCGGGGCACATAGAACCGATAGGCGTTGGGGTCCCAAAGTGCTTGAATGGACCCCCCACTAGGTGGACTGACGATCTCAAGCGTGTAGCTGGGAGCCGCTGGAAACAAGGGGCACAAGACCGTGCTCTGTGGCGATCCATGCAGGAGACCTACGTCCAGGATATCTATAGGTTGAGACGATGACGACGATGGTAGTTTAAATTACAATCTTCGACACTAATTTCACTAATTATTTAAAATTCCCTGCCATATTTATTTAATTTTGTGTGTACGTTGAGAAAGGCTGTATTTAAAATGATGTGATGGAGTTTCAAAACATTACGTGGTCCGTAATTTTCACCTTATACATACAAACATACATATACAAACGATAGATTCGTAAAAATTAAGTCAACGCGTAAATAACTATCTCAATACTCAAAATACAAATAAATCTAAAATCAATACTTGGTGATTTTTTTTTAAGAAAATACAATTTCATAAAATAATGCATGATATAAAATAGAGTGAAGGAGTTACTTAGAAATAGACATACCAATCCACAGCGTAATAATCAACCACAGCGTTCTAAATCCAAAAAAAAACTCGCTGAGTGAAAAAAAAAACGGCTTTTCTTCACTGAATTTATGCAGAAAAGGCACTTTTTTGAGTTAATTTGGTGAAAAAATTTTTTTATGAAAAAACTGTTTTTTATGGTGCTGTTTGCTTCAGAAAAGACTAATTTTAAGTTAAAAAACATCTACCACACTTTAAATTTTTTCCAATACCGGGATCCCGGGATCCCGGTATTGGAAAAAAATCATTCCGGTATTAATACCGGTATTGAGAAAAACCGGTATTCGAAAGCCCTAGTGCTGCCTATATGTTTCTTGCCAATAACTTTGAAATATATAGGACATAGGTACACCAAATTACTAATTGTACCTATTTGTGTATTTTATTGCTATTAGCCTACCTCCGATTTGACGCTATCAAAATTCCTACGGCCTAAAAATAAATGGAATGTCTTGATTACATTTTCTCCTGAACACAGGGTAAATGTAATAGGTAAGCCACACAATTAGTGCTTAGCTCACTGTACCGCTATCGGTACAGTGAATTATGCACTAATTGTGTGTAAAATCAACGTACACGTATTGAGATACGTATTACGTATTGAGATACGTGTATCTCAATACGTAATAGGTATCTCATTGATAATCGTACGTAATACGTATAATACGTATCTCATTGATTTTAACACACAGTAGGTATATTATGAATCTTATTTGCTGTGATACTCGGATTTTATATTTGCTGCGCTACTCGGATTTTATCATCATCATCATCATCATCATCATCATTTCAATTCATTGCCGGCTCAACACTGAGCACGAGTCTTCTCTCAGACTGTCAAGGGTTTGGCCATAATCCACCACGCTGGCCAATTGCGGATTGGCAGACTTTGTACATCTTTGAGAACTTTATGCAGACCTTTCAGGCATGCAGGTTGCCCTACGATGTTTTCCTTCACCGTTTAAGTATTAGTGATATTTAAATAATTGTTTTAAACGCACATTAATATGTGTAGCTCCGAATAGTTAGAAATGCGAGCCCGAGGGTAAATAATTATACCTAATAAATTAATTATACCCACTCTTAACTCTTCAACATTTTTGTCAGTTTCGCCTCGTCGCATCGCGTAGCGTCGTACCTAAAGGGAGAATATTTTTATATGAGTACATGGGTAAATATTTTTACGCATTTGCATCGACAAGTTAGTGTGAATCAAGAAAGAGGTTTGGCGCGGTTTTATCTAGGTATTTTCATGATTTTCTGCAGGATAACATTACTTATATGCCCCATGGATCGGCGTAGCGGCGCAGCGGTGTGGTTTTGAATCCATTGAATTATACAGATTTTATTAAAAAGTTAAATGTGAATAGATCATTGGCGTATCTAGGGTTATTTTCCAGGGGGACCTGGGCCCCACTACTACTACAAAAAAAATCTAACTATGACTGACTGGCAGTTCTAGTTTCGTATTTTGACATTTATCCTACGGAGGTTATGTCAAAACATGAAACAAATGGTGCAGATTCGTCATCTTGCCGTAAGGCCCTGGTTCCTGAGATGCCATGCCCCCCCCCCCCCCCCTCCCCTCCTATATACGCCAATGGAATAGATCCTTACGAGTTTCGGGAGCTATTGATGATGATGGTTGCAGTTGTGTTTGTTGTTGAAGTTGTTTTCAGCATAAGTGGAAAAGTAACTTTATTAAAAAAGTATTTCGGTTCTGTTAAAAAGTTAGAAAATAAGATGACATAAGTATATAGGTAGTTACGCCTAAACTTAAAAAAAAATTCAGTCCCACAAGCTGCTAGAGCAGCACCCACAGAACATATAATAAGAGGTTAGAAAGGCCCTAGTGCAAATTTTGTACGGAAACCGCTGTCGCCGTTTTGATCCCACCATTCTTCACTACTACTAATCTAAACGAATACACACGAGAGTTCCCATGTGTGCGTGAGGCAGAAAAAAGCGCTGCGATTGGCGAAGCTACGCACACTAGTGAAACTTTAAACTTGCGCGTGTTGTCGTGTAAAACAGCAACGTACGCTAGGGATTGACTAAAATATTTTTTATCGATGTTTATTTTTCGTACGGTCGACAGCATGTCAATATTCATATTGTTAACTTAAGTTGGACTCTATGTCTGTAGATTTTACTATTTTATTTTAAACTAGCTGATGCCCGCGACTTCGTCCGCGTGGACTAAGTTTTTTCGATTGCCGCGGGAACTCATTAATTTTCCGGGATAAAAAGTATGTATGTATGTATGTATATTCTTTATAGCTGATGCCCGCGACTTCGTCCGCGTGGAATAAGTTTTTCAGTTAATTTTCCAGGATAAAAAGTATCCTATATTACTAAACCACGGTATAATCCCCCTATAATGGTGAAACACGTACTTCTTCATATTTTAACGAAAGCCCAAATGCTGTTTCATGGCTATAACTTGCGAAATTAAGGATTTTCATACAAACTCTCAACCCCTATTTCACCCCTTCGGGAATGGAATTTTGAAAAACTGTGAAACACATATGTTTTCATTTTCAACCCGCAACTCATATACCAAGTTTCATGGCTATAACTTGAGAAATTAAGGACTTTCATACAAACTTTCAACCCCTATTTCACCCCTTCGGGGGTAGAATTTCGGGATAAAAAGTATCCTATGTCCTACCTCGTAGTATGGGCTCAAATCGTGCCAAGTTTGAATTCATTCAGTAGTTTCGGCGTGATGCGCGGCCAAGATACAGACAGACAGATAAAAATGAAAAAAAAATACAGATTTGGCTTCAGTATCGAATAATGAGTGACCTCCAAAAAAAATTTTCAAAATATCTTTAATGTACAGAATTGGACCTGTTACAGTTTTATTATAAGTATAGATTAAAAAATGTATGGAGACATAATGATATTTTTTTGCTTATAATTTCTGTTTCTTTATAAGAAATAAATAAAATAAAAAAACAACTATGGTTTACAAATGGTTTTTATTTGAATACCTACATCAACAATATTTAAAACACACTATACAACAAAACCAACAAACACAAAATACTATAACAATATTTCAAACATTTATGATTAAAATCTAAATCTGTAACTATCATTAAAAGTTCATAATAATAAACTCAGAAACAAATAAACTATTTATCGATATGGTGGAAAAATGCTACTCAGCCCTATCGACAAGTTACTCTTATTGGGTAATACCAGGTAACAAGTGGAGTTGATCGTTCATACGCACTACGCTTTACATTGCCGCTCGCGTACATGACTCTGTTGGAGCGCGTTGTTCGCACCAGCGATGTACATACAAATTTGCGATCCAGTCACACTAGTGAAGGAAACCATAATGTCTTTAGTATTTTCAATTAAATCATTTAAAATCAAGGTTTAATGTACTTACCGATGAAAATATATCTTGCCATTAGTCACATTGACATTTTGGCTTCTAGCTCTGCAGGATTACCGCGCAAGAAGGCATTTTAAACACTTTTTTGCGCGTAAAACTTCCCAAGACAGTCCGCGGCCGACTGAGGTGTGTTTTTGGTACGTTTGAACCATAAATGAGCGTTCGCTCAACATAGTGGCGCGCGTGACCCGCCCACATCGCCTTTCTAACCTCTTATTATATTATGTTCTGTGGCAGCACCTATCTGCTAGAATATAATAAAATTATATTCTAGCCGATAGGTGGGCTACTTATCATAACTACGAGTAAGTACTCTCTCTCTGCGCGTCGTATTCCTCATTACTGAGGGTCGTGACCCCTTTCCATTAATGAAATAATGTTAGGAGCTTTCTTGGGATAATAATGCGGGGGTTCCCACGCCCTTCCGCATACGACTCGACTATACGTTTTTGTAACGATTATTATCAGATGTTAGTGAAAATAACCGGGTCCGACGGCTGAGCGTGCTCTCCGAGGCACGGAGGTTACGAAAAGGCCAAATTTCAACCTCCAAATTCGGTCACCCAGTCAGTCAGGCCAGCTAGGCCACTCGTCCCTCACTTACTTACGTTACTTACTACTTCTTTCGCTCGCGAGTTGAATGCAGAGCTTATTATTGTATGTGTCCCCATACATTCAACTCGATCGCGAAATATGCCTACTTACTAGTCAAAGCAAAATAACTAGGTACTTGGTACGTCACCATCTTCTACAAATTCAGTTTTTATCAAACTGCACGAACCCAATGACGAACCCCTAATATCTCTATTGACAGTACACGTTACGCAAACGCGATTCACGTTCGAGTGCGAAAAATAGTTCTATGTTTTCATCAAAATAGATATTACGTGTGGCAAATCCGCACAATTTGTACTGGTGTTATAGCCGTCGTAATCATGTGATATTTAGAACATGGTTATGACCACTTTATTATATTTAGGGATCGTTTTTAGAGTTGTAAATAGGTTTTATCGACAGAAAGAAAAGTAACAGTGTTGATTGATGATGATTATTCCGAAGTTAGGGCCATATAATCTACGGCATTATACATAATTTTTATATAATATTCTTTATATAGATATTTATAATATTACAAGCATGAGCATAGAGCATACCGCAGTAGTAAAAAACTCGTCGAATGGCAATAAAAGTACCGCTAACAGTTAGTATAATAAGATTAGATGCCATAAACTTTTATGTAAAAATATCTTTGCATTTGGTCAATCTATTTGTGGTACTAAAAAGCTGCGCTACATTAGTTTAGTAAAGTTCTTTTTAAAGCGAAAATTTCGTAAATTAAGCTTTATGGGGTTTTTATGATACCTACATGTTCTTTTATAAAGTACACGAATTCATTTCTTAGAATAAGTATTTGAATGTACAATACTGAAGTATGTTTTTTATCGTCTACCTACTATAGATAAAATGGTGAACAAAATCTATGAGTAGGTGTAGGTTGTACCGAAAGATCAAGACGTACCTACCTATATTACTTATTCTAGGGAAGTAACTAAGTATAGGTAAAGACGGCTCGTTTTAAGAGGATCGTCTAGTTGTAAATTTTCATACAAAAAGCGATGTTTGCCTTCCCGTAAATGTTGTCCAATTTTCATAATTTTTAGAAATGTTGCAGATACAATGAAGAACTATGCTTATTATGAAGAAATATCCATATTTTTTGGCCTAAAAACTTCCTCGAGTATTTTAATTTTATTAAATTTAACTAATCTAAAATACTAAAAAAATTAAACGTACGAGCCTAGAATAAGGTGTAATGAATCTAATGAGACTAAAATTGTCTAATTTCGTAAACGTTTGGGGGGGTAAAAACGTTATCACCCCATCACCCGAAATAATATTTCAAGAATAAAATGTAGGCATATGCCTACTGGACTTGCAACTCTCTCTATCGCACGATACGGAGAAGACAGCACAGCGTTCTGAAACAGATAGCATTATTGAAAATACCTACTCGCGTCGCGTTTCGTCACTAGACGATAGTCATAAATAATAACAACTTGATCATACAGAGTTCGGAGCGGTTCGATTCGGTACGGTTCGGACCGATACCACCAGCAGCGATTCAATTTCTTCACAGTTTGAACAGTTTGACGAATTTTTTGGAAAATTGACGCGTTACATTCGCATGAAAATTATTTTTAACCGACTTAAAAAAGAGGAGGAGGAGATTCTCAATTCGGTTGTACTTAGGTATTTTATTTTTCTTATGTTTGTAACCACAGAACTCCGTCATTTATAAACCGACTAAGTAGGTGTTGCCCGCGATTAATTCGTCCGCGTGAATTAAGTTTTTTTGATTTCCGGGGGAAACTCTCGCAGATCAACTTTTGTGAGTTGGAAGTTGTTTGTCAAAGGATATAATAAACACTAACTAAAATATATTTGTAGGATACACACAATTTCAAACTTTCACAACTTAGGTAGGTACGCCCACATACTTATACAAAACATGAATAATAGGAGCGTAAGTAAAGATTCATAATGTTCCTCCATCAGCATACTTTGAGAATACTTGTAGTAGAAAATACAAGTAAAATTACAGCTGTTTGAATTTGAAGTTTGAAATCACTTTGCAATATTAATTCGTACTGGTACTTCCAGTACTTATCAGGGTTGAGGAATTGGGACTTGGACTTCAATCGCCCACTATCGTTGCTTGGTACACTACAATATGAGTTCACCATGAACATAATATTATCCTAATATCAATAACTCAGGCGGGTGTAAGTTGTAACCCTGCTGTACTAAGTTGAAGAGTTGGATTCGTAAATTTTTATAGGACCGCCCCTCCCCAGATAAGGATTTTTATAACTTACTAGGTGATGCCCGCGACTTCGTCCGCGTGTTATAAGTTTTTTTGATTCCCACGGGAACTCCTTAATTTTCCGGGATAAAAAGAAGACGTCACGCTCCAGGTCCTCAACTATACCCATGCAAAAAATCACGACGATCTGTTCCTCTGTTGCGGCGTGATTGAAGGACAAACCAATAAACCAACAAACAAACGCACTTTCGCATTTATAATATTATTAGTATTATTAAGTATGTGTTTATCATATTTTGTGAGTTTGAAGTAATTATATTCAGACGTTATAAGGCTCTGACAGACGGACGGACAGACGGACAAGTGCCAATCCACCTCAAGAGACCTTTGCCTCGCTCGGTCAACTAATGATGAGTTTAAGTCTGAAGTAGATTCTTTCATGAAAGATATCTACTTAGTAATTTTCCGGCCCGAAATATTTAATGTATTGTATATTAAATATGTATTTCAGGCCGGAAAATTAAACTCATCGCGTTTTAATAAATTAATGTGATAGGTACGTCTTTACTGTACGATAATGAAACCACGATTTCAGTAAATGAATTAATATAAGAATGTTATTATAATACTAGATGATGCCCAAGACTTCGTCCGCGTGGATTGAGGTTTTTTAATTCCCGCGGGAACTCTTCAATTTTCCGGGATAAAAAGTAGCCTATGTCCTTCCCCGGGATTCAAATTTCATCAAAATCGGTTGAGTAGTTGGGTCGTGAAAGCGTAGCAGACAGACAGACACACTTTCGCATTTATAATATTAGTATGGATTATAGAGATTATAAGCTAAATAAATTCAAAGAATCTAATTATATTTTTATAATACCTAATATTAACATTGATGTAGAATTTTAGTAAATGTCTAATGATAACGTGGACTTAGTAATCAAGTCATTTGTATTTTCAAGGAATCAGGATATTATTAATTTAACAGCCATCGAGTCAAACCATCAAACCCTTTCGGACAAAATTTATTGTACGGCTTTTGTGCGAAGCTTTTGGCTTCACTTCCATGATGCTTTAGTATGCTTCAGTGCTTTTGTGCTTGTTATTAAGGGCATATTGTTTTTTGGTATAATGTTAAAGAGAGTAGCAGAGACACCTTTTTTTTGTTAATGGAGGGGGGGGAAATCTTCCAGAGATACCCGACCACATTGGATCGGGTTATGTGGGATTTTTACCCACTAAAACCCCCTCGGTGACCGTCCTCAGCTCATAATGAGGGGCCCGGGAACTCTTAATAAACTTACGCCGGTGCCCCTCTCTTGTGCGACGCCCATTATGGGTTCATTCCAGGGGAGGTGATCTCTGCACCTGTCTTTGGGCTTAGCAGCGTGATGTAGAGCTTCCGTCTTCCCGGGATCGTCTACTACTTGAGGGAGCGGTAAGAGCCCCCACTGCAGTCGTTCGAGACCCCGTAGATACCTACAGCGCAGCAGAGATATCTTTCGATAGGTTATTTTAGTTACTTGAAAATAGGCATTCTTTATCCAAACTGCTGGTGGAAAATGGAAAGCACTAAATTCCCGCCCCGCGGGAGGTAATGAATTCAACAAAAGAACAGTCGGAACAGCCAATCTCGATTCACAATAATTTGTTTTTGATAAACTATTTACGGCCATGGAGGAGTTCGTACCTATGAGATTGTACTTATATGAAACTTTAAACCAACTTTTTTTATCAAGTGTTTGGTAACTGTACCTATTATTAACTAAAGTGCACTTTTAATGAAATTTTTTATTGACTGACCTGCCCCCCAATGTAAGAAAGAATGTTCGATCAAACGTTTAAGATTTTTGTCAAAGTAAAATAAACCATAACTGTAGCAGTGGCGATTCCTGGTGGTGAATCTGGGGTTTGCGCTAGCTGATGGTTAGGTATTTTCTCAATAAAACACATTTACCTCATAATATATCACTGATTAGGGGTATAGGTTTAATATAACTGATAGGTATATCCCTAACAGGTTTGCCCGCCATCTTAGACGTGACCATGACCCACCACCTGGTGATATTGCAGTCAAGGGCTAACTTGTACTTACTAGAATAAAGAATACTATTTTTATTTATCTTACACTAGCAGATTCCCGCGACTTCGTCCGCGTGAAATAAGTTTTTTAATATCCCACGGGACCTCCCTAATTTTTCGGGTTAATCTCGGATCTCGTACCAAGCCTATGACACTCACAAATAATGTGGCTTTCTGTTGGTACCAGAATTTTCAAAATCGGTTCAGTAGATCCAGAGATTAGCCCTTCAACCTCACAAACTTTACCTCTTTATAATATTAGTATGGTGCGCGTTACATTATCACTATGATATCTTCTAAAATATTCATCTGAATTAAATGATGTAAGGGCGAATTTGATCTATATTAAATACTTGAGATGAACAACCATTTTATTTTGATAAGGATTGATACTACGTTGGTAAAAACACCTTCGCGAGTAAAGCATTGTTTTAGACGAAATTTGAAAATCATAATGACGGTTATTGTGAGACGACCTTAAAACATAGCTATATGCTGTCGCGGACTTTTTTTTAGAACTTTTTGAGAGGAACAATTCCGCCCTACATTGTTTTCGTGTAACTTTTACCATTTACGCAGCGCACGCCACGGAAGCTCTCACATGAGACAATTTTTTCCGACTTCATTCACATTATTGCAATTTTCGTAGGGATCTTTAATGTTTTTGAAAATAAAATACAGCCTATGTTACTCGCCGAGAATGTAGCTTATAGGTGAAAGAATTTTTAAAATCGGTTGAGTAGTTTTTGAGTTTTGAAAATAATACTACACAGCACATGCGCAACTCATAGTGCACGCCTTCGGCCCAGTAGATACTGAGCGGGAGTAAGCGGGCCGACGGAGTTCGAAGATTCTCGCAGTACGAGCCACGCAGTGGCGTGCAGTTCATAGAGGCATAAAAGCATAGCTTACCCAAATGGAAATACATCAATGCTCATTTTTCATCAAAACAGCTAGTAAATATGTATTCTGCCCAACGAATGCCTACCCCAGCTTCAAATCCTATGCACGCCACTGGAGCCACGTGGCAATGCGGCGCACGTCACAAGTCACAACTCACAACCAAGGTGCGAGGTGGTCATGGAGCGTGCGTGATTTTAAATAATTATCGATTAACGCAATCATTTAATTGATAAACTTATATGATTTGTGAATGGTAGGTACCTATTTCATGTTAAAAAATAAGAATTAGTATATTACTTAAATATAGATCTAGAATAATTGGTAAGTAACTTATTCATAATTATCGGTATTGCGGCGCAAGCTGCGCAATCTTAGAGGAATCGCCACTGCACTGTAGGGTAAAATAAACCGTAACATAGGGTATCGTACATACCTAAACGTATAAGAATGGGCAGATGAAATTGAGCTCTAATTCAATGCAGTTATGGTTTATTTTAATTTGACAAAAATCTTAAACGTTTCATCGAACATTCTTACATGATTGGGGGGCTGGTCTCTGCATGGAGTGATCGCGATTACCTATTTAGAAAGTTAATAGTATATTATGCATTGTATGTGGGTAACTTTTAATATAATACATACTTAATATCATAAGTCCATCCCTTGGTCCACCCGTAGACCAGCTAGGGCTGGCCAGCTAGTTTTGCGAGAGACCGTGTCTTGATAATATTAAATACTAGGTATGCAACTAGAAAACTTTGATGTGCAAACTACTACCGTACCTATACTTGGCGAACAAAATGTCGAAGGATAGTACGAGCAATCTTGCAAAGTGTATTAATTTATGCACATGTCCCCGTATGCTATTATAACAAGATCATATTAACATACCAGCACTTGGTAACTTAGGTAGGTACCTACTTATATTTCCAATCGTGAAACGTGAACTCTATCCAGCCATGTAAAATAAAGTTTCGAATTGAATATGCAAAACCTGAGTGCATGTCAAACCATTGAAGTAATTTAACTTCTTGGAATGAGGAATCTATCTTTGTTGTATTATATATTCCATATTTAACAGAATTTTGAATAGCTATTTGTTGAGAAATGTCACATTCCTAATTCCTCTTCTTCCTAGATCCTTGATAGTTCTGTAGGTTTAACAAACTACATAAAATAATACTGTAGTTATGTTGTACCTACTAATTAATAATTATTAATGATCGTCAGACATCAATAAAATTTTATTTTAGAGTTTGCGCTTGAATAATGGACTACAACCATAGAATTAAAATAACTAGGTACAACAGAGTCAGGGCTAAAGAGGTAAACACGCCGGCTGCGTTTCAATTTTCAGGATGCGTCTACTAAATACCTACGCCGCATATTTTTGCTGTCGCGGCTTTTCGATCGCCTTTTGGTGTGTGATTTAATTAGATTTTTCATTTTTTAAAGATTTAAAGAATTTTTCACAAGACACTGAGAATTTTTCCAATTCTGTTTAACTAGTTCTTTATCTAGTTCTGTCCCTTTCCGCAGAGAATATTATGAAAGGGTTAGCAATATTTTTAATGCTGTCATTTTAGTTTAGTTTAGAGATTGTGTTCAACAGAATCAGCCGCACTGTATTTCATAAAACTAAACAATAGGTATCCCTGGATTTTTTTAACGACTAAGTAGGTATGTATATGGGCAAAACGTGCAAGTATACGTAGCTTTTGAAGTAATAGGTTCATTCTGGGTCGTTCACTTTGACCTGGGGGTTTATCCGAGTTTATTTGTCCTTTCTAAATTGTCCTTATAGTGTAAACTTGGAAGTTTTATGTAACTTAATTTATATAAATATAAATGAAGTTACCTAAAACTTCCAAGCTGAATTAGTGTACCTAATTACTTTAAATAAGGTACCTAGGTAAGTTCCCTTCTAGCTTATTCGGGAATAAACGGCAATATTTTTCTGCCGTAAGTACTTTGTGATTCCTAAGGTGTCAAAGAGGTCAAAGATATACACTCATATATACGGGTAGGTACACGTCATATTTTGGTCAAAAAATTTTAAACTTAACTTTATTTTCCTCATATTCTAGAAAAGTACTATGTTTATCTCGGGAATAATACCCATGAATACCCTCAGACTATGTACTTATGCGGCTCGCTAGTCGCTTCGCTCGTGCATGCAAATACCTCGGGTGGGAATGTGTTACTTTCTCCCCTCGTATAACAATCTACTATTACAATAGACTTTACTATAAACTATTATAGACCGACTTGCGTTTGGTGATGAATAGGGTTTTTAAGATGCAAACTAACAATATGTAATACAAATACTCGGTCATTTATTTAGGAAGCAACATAAGAACACATTATGGTCGGTTCACATTATTCCAGTAGCATTCCAGTCCAGCATTCCAGTCCAGTGCTGGAATGCTACTGGAATAATGTGAACCTGCACTGGAATGTACCCATTCCAGTGATCAATCCAGTCCAGTGACTGGAATGACGGTCTATTTTTCATTCCAGCTCGCCCATTCCAGTGCCACTGGAATAGTGTGAACGGCCAATCCAGTGCTTGATTACACGTTTAACAGTGAACATGCATTGTTGTTTTTTGTGGAATTCTATAGGTAATAATTCCTAACAATGAAGTTAACTGAAAACCAAACTCTTCTGTTTGTTTCTTTGTATAGAGAACATGTGTTTTTGTGGGATATCTCTTCATAATTTTATAAACACAAAGGCATGCGCCAATCCGCCATGCAAAAAATTTGTGAGGGTATGCAAATAGAAGGTTTTTCTGTAGAAGATGTAAAAAATAAAATAAAAAGTATGCGATCTACATACTACCTTGAACTAGACAAGATTAAAAAATTATCTACGTCTGGTGCTAGTGGTGATGTTTACCAGCCTAAGATAAAATGGTTCGCCAAGTTCAATTCATTTATAAGAAATGCAATGGTGAAAAGAAAAGTACAGTAATAATAATTGAACCGTTTTAAAACAATTTCTAAACTCTTTTCTTGAAAGCATTGTCACTATAGTGTTAGCGATCTAACAACTTTTGAGTGACTGGAATAATGTGGACGATATAATCCAGTCCAGCACTGGACTGGATTGCCTCGCTGGATTACTGGACTGGAATAATGTGAACTCACCATAAGGCATATTAAATTAATTGCAATGTAACAATATAACAACAGCTAAATCCATAACCACTCGCAACCAAGGTAAAGAAAGGTCTACTTTCTTAACACTTGCTACATAAGGCAAATCTGAGTATCGAATGGTTAGAGAATAGAGACTCGGAAGTTGTTATAATGTAATATTATAATTTATAAACAATATTGTGACGTCACGCCATTAAACATAGCTGCCACATGAGCGGGAACTTCTCTGATTGGCCGAAACCCAGCATAACGACTGCTGCGCTCACTCAGCGCCATCATTTATGTACCTAGTCTTCTAGCGGCTGCTAATAAGTAACAGTAGGTACCCTGTTCAATATGGCTACAATATTTTTAAATAGTGAAATGATTTTAAGAATTAGCTCGATATCACGTTTCCACAATTTAGCGTACCTATTTATTTATATCTCGGAAAACAATAGCGTTTCTTTTCTGTGAACGCGCATTCTGGACACGTACCTACCTGGCTGCAGCAACAGGTACCCATGACGTAGCACCCGTGCTTCTAATAATTTACAAACACAAGTTTTGGTGTTCGAACAAGTTTTAGATTTTCATTTTACCAATTGCCACTGGAGCAGATTGTTTTTACAAGCTTTCATTTAACTTGCAATGTTTGTGTATTCTTCTTCAACTGATCAATCAAATCTTGCAACTGAATTTTAAAACAGTTATCCCTAACCGATTGAGCTGAAATGGAGAACATAAAAGGGTCAAAATATTATTATCAAATATACCTAAAATCGGAGCGTAGATCATGTATATTACATTAGTTTTTATTTCACTTCAATAGATGCAGTATTTCCGAAGCTATAACGACGAGAAGTTTCAGCCCTTTTTTCCGAGATTTCCGATCCGTTCCGTTTTCGTTCCGTTTGGTATTGAATTTCCGAGATTACGCGCGCTCATACTATGACGTCACACCCACGGTTATGACTCATTTTTGGGTCCTCGGGCACATAAAACAGAGTTTATCAGGTGTTGTAACTGTTGAATTGAAGCACCAAGGCACAATACAGTATTTTTTTTCCATTTTTACCACGGAGAACTTTATAATTTTGATTTTTACTGCGCAGCGACTAGGATTCTGACGTCATCGGCTTTTTAAAAACCTTCGGCCGAAATACGCACTTTGTTTGTAAATATCTCAGCCATTTTTTAAAATATGAAAAAAGTAAAAACACAGTTTTTCTCTTAATTTTTTGTAGATTTATTTGGCATGTAAAGTAAAAAACGTTTTCATCCCACCATCTCGGAAAGAGTATTTTTACTCTTCGATATCTAAAGCCGTTATTATCCTCTTGAGGATAAAGTAAATTGAATTTAGAACATCGTCTGCACGTTAGTAAATATCACTCGTCTATGAAGTTTGTGAATTGAAAACATCATTAAAACCTATTTACTTCTACCTCTATGGTGCCGAATTTCGAATTTCCATACAACCGTTTTTAATTTGTTAAAAACTCACACTCGTAATCTTCTTGGTGTACTTTTTAGTTTTTTAATGAGGAACTTTCCAGCCTACGTTCCTTAGAAACATCATAGATGGCGCTCTCTAACAAACTAAGGATATAAGTGTGCAATGAGGTGATACTTGTGTATTGTACCATAGTCGTAATAGTAATCTCTATGGCCTAATGCCTGAAAAAGTTTTTACGAAGAAAACTAAGGCCAGTCCCTCACTGTTTCTTTTTGCGATACGGTTGCGTGATTTGGTTGAATCCATTTAATATTTTCGTCTGCATCGAATTTGGACTCCGACTACCACTGTATATGAAGACCTGCCTACGATATTTGGATACCGATTCTCCTGTTTATTGAAGACCAAGGAAGTTTCCAATTTTTTATTTAACTCAAAAACATAAAGCTAAGCTTGCAATGAAACCAGTGTGCTTAGCATGCGCACCACGAGATTATCTCGCGAAGAGAGAGAGAGATGTTGTCGTTGCCGGCTAATTTTTCGTTTACCCCATGCACAAAACGCGGTATACTTATTACAAGAAAAAAATTGTCGGCATGTAAAGGTTCGTAGAGAACAACAGATAAGAAATATTACTTTTGTCTCTACTTTTGACATAACGAGACAAGTAACCATGTTAGCGTCGGTAGACAAATAGAGATAATGGGTAGACATAATTTTACTCGTTGTGCGCATGCTACCCATACTGGTGGATTTTTTAAATTTTCTTCACAAATGACGAAGTTACGAATCATAGCTTCGATATATTTTCCCTTGCGTTTCCAAATTGTCCGGCACGTGGACGGTAGTCACAGCCGTGACGTCACCCAGTCGATTCTAACTAGCCGACGCGGGTGATATCGGTCAGTTTACTCGTATAAGGGTATAGTAAGCTATCCTTAAAAGTTAGTCATATGCCATCGCCTACTTTTATGTCGACCTGTAAAAGAGGAACAATTCCACGATACATTGTTTTGTTTTATCTCCAAGGGATAAGGCAGCGATTTCGATGAAAGCTTCCAATCGGCTTGATTTTTTCCGACATCTTCAACAATTATCCTCATAATTCAACCAATTTTTACAAATCATTAATGAATTATACATTAATACATAAACCTTTCCTTTTAATAACGCCGTCGATTGGTGAAAACCGTATGAAAATTGGTTCGGTAGTTTTTGAGTTTATTGCGTTCAGACAGACAGACGCGGCAGGGGGACTTTGTTTTATAATGTAATAATAATATCACAGGTAAGCAAAATGAGTAGGTATATATACGCTAATGCCGAGGAGTGACAGAGCGAGAAAATATTCTCTTGTCCTGCTCAGCGTATCACTTTTTTTTGTTTGACCTATCCGACAGTTTAGGTCAGACAATCCTGTGTCGTTTTTGTTATATTCGTAACATGTTCCCATATTCGTAATTCGTATGAAATCGGAAGTGGACGAAGTGGTAACTGTGCTTGTAGCTTACGAAAAAAGTGGTTTAATCACTTATAGACGATGGTGTACTGCTTGTTAGGCTGCAAAAGCCAAACTGAACGTAAATACGAAAACAGAACCTAATACGTAAATTTGGAAACTTCCTTGGTCTTCAATATGCAGGAGAATCGGTATCCAAATGTCGCATCCAGGTCGTCAATACGCAGGAGAATCGGTATCCAAATTTCGTAGGCAGGTCTTCATATACAGTGGTAATCAGAGTCCAAATTCGATACAAAGACAAAAAATTAAATGAATTCAACCAAATTACGCAACTACGCGCAACTACTACGTGAGTGACTGGCCTTAGTTTTCTTCGTAAAAACTTTTTCAGGCATTAGGCCATAGAGATTACTATTACGACTACACAAGTATCACCTCATTGCAATCTTATATCCTTGGTGTGTTAGAGAGCGCCACCTATGATGTTTCTAAGGAACGTAGGCTGGAAAGTTCCTCATTTGCTTTGCGTGCACCATTTTCTTTGACGTAAAATATTACACTCAACTTGTAACTGTAGCAACGTTACTTTCAATTTTTCTTAATTATACCTACCTGAGTATTATTTGTTAAGATTATTCTGTAATACTTACCTTTCTTAATGTAGTAGTTAATACCTAAACTGAAATAAAATTATCTTGTGATTTTTTTTGCATTTAGTCATTTCCTCGCTGAGGTGGGATGAAAAGTTACGTGTTGCACTCGAGTGAAAAGATTTTTCACCTCGTGCTCTTTTGATTCCCTCGCTGACGCTCAGGATTCTAATTTTACAATCCTTCGCTTGCTCGGTCATCAAAATTGAGCACGCGGTTAAAAAACAACTTTTCACTCTTGTATAACAAATAACTATTGTCAGACCCATTATGCAATACCTTTAAGTACCTACACGTTTAGTTTGGACACAGAATAGGTCACAGGAATAGGTTAAAGTGTTTGGATGAATATGGCGGATGGCTAAATCCGCCTTATTTTTATGCACCCCCATGATATGGGCATCAATTATATTAAAAGGGTTTGCTGAGAAGAATACGAAAATAAAATGACGTCACACTAAATTCAATATGGGGACGGAAAAAAGCTTGTTTATAAAAATGTTTTTGATTATACTTATAAGACTTGTTGTGTTTTAAATCATAAATAAGTTAGTATAAACATACTTAAAGTGTTTGCTTTTGTCGTTCCGTGTGTTTCTAAAACTGTTCAAACTTTATTAAAATAACACCATAAGCAATTCAGTAACATAACACGTGATAACGGTACCAGCTGTTCATGATAAGTAGCCTTTATTCAATGCCTTCACTTATTAGGCCCTGTTAGGTACTTACCTTTTTTGCTCAAAAATATATTACCTACGATATTGAATTTTGCCCCAAATCGCCCGATAACCCGATATAATCACGTATATTTGCGACAGGCGCCACCGATCTAAAAGTCAGTATTTTCCTAAATACCCAGTAACCGTTGCCTTTTATTACACTTTATACTTTAATAATAAAAAATCTTTATTGTTTGAAAGTAAGTATTAGGTCGTAATGAAGTTTTAGTACTTGTTTTAGATAACCTACAATAAGTAGGTTTATCCGTAAGTATTATAAAAACGCACTTGTTTTTTTTCCGCGACTTCGTCTGCAACATGGATCTAAGCTATTTCAAAAATCCGCGCCAAGCCTAGCGAAGAGCATGTTTGACTCGAGCGAGAGCTCCTTGGCGCAGTGGTGAGTGCTGAGATCTTACAATGGGATGTCCCGGGTTCGATTTGCGGCAGCGTAAATTCGGGAATTTATGATTAGGTACTGAATTTTCTCTGGTCTAATCTGGGCTGGCTTCGGTCGTGGCTAGTTACCACCCTACATATTAGTTTCAAGTGTCTAAGTTAACTGGTACAGAGGTTCAACATAAAACGGGACCTATACACACTCATCAAAATTATGAAGCCCTTCCTGTGTACGTATAGAAAGTTGCAATTTCGACATATTGAATCCACATTATTTAAAGCCGTAAAAAATGATGCCTAGCCAACAAAGCCTAGCAAAGGACTTGGTCATAATTATTTTGATCTACAGGTGTTTGTAAGTTTGGATGTTCGTTACTCATTCACGCCGCAACGATTGAACCGATTTGGCTGAAATTTAAATGGAAGGGAGATAGCTTATAACCACACATAACACATAGGCTACATATAATATTACCTATCCCGTAAAGTTAAAGAATTCCCGCGGGAACCAAAAAACCTCAAACTATACGCGGTCGAAATCACGGGCATCATTTGTTACATAATATTAAGATACACTATATTATTCTCTTTGAAGGTTTGCAATAATTTATGCAAATTCACAAACATTTTGTAGGACGAGCGTCTGTTTAGCATATTCTCTTAACTAGACAATCTTTCATAATAGCTCTACTTACCGCGCAGTCGGTTTCAAATTCCTATGTGAATATATACTATTACCTCGATAATAGAAATAATATAGGCGTCTACGTGACATGACTACATACGAGGCGAACGTTTAAAGCTCAAAGGCGAGATGTAAGTAAGTATACGATTTCAGTGCTAAGTTCCATCAATATATTTTTTTAAACTAGTACCTATATTTTACGGTTAATTTGGAGGCTTTTGACTATAAATTAAAGCGTGTTGTACACAACCTGAATATTGATAAAATTCAAATGTTTTTTATGCAAATAAACTTTTACAAGTACTTTTGAATCGTCGAGTGAATCTACCGTTGGTTCGGAATACCATTCCTACCGAGAAGAACCAGCAAGAAACTCGGCGGTTGCTCTTTTGAATTTTTTTTAAATTCCTTAAATAAACTTTTATTCATAACCCTACAAAATTAATATCTTAATAATATCTCAATAAATCTACTTTACTTACGTCTTTTGTAATCGTATCTTATTATAACTTACATAATTTGAAAAAGGTTGGGTTGGTGCAAAGAGATTGAAAACTCAACAATTTTATTTGAATCACACAAAGAGAGGAAAAATAATTCTGACATCGACATTTAATCTCCATCGACCAGATTGATGAACATATTATAATCATACAATAATAATTTGATAATATCTTATTAAAATAATTGAGCATTTGGTGAAACGGTCGCGTTAGAGACATCTCAACGATTGTCGATTATTTATAAACTGATCCATTCTACGATCTGTTCACCACATCGACGAAAGTTGCTAAAGTATGACAACCTATTGGTCGTCACATCGTCACAGCCATGCTCATTTCTTTACTGAATGTTTTGACTAACGCAGGTACTAAAATTCTACATCAATGACTAACGCTTAAAAAAAAGATTGACATTTTGGGGTCCGGATATTGTCTCCTAGAAATATAGGAGGGATCACAGAATTTAGGCAGATAAATCACTGAACCTAGAAACTTGTTATCATTTGTATTAAGTTTAATTTGGGATTCATGTTTAGGTGTGTGTTTCTTTCTATTCAAAATTTAAAAAAGCCTTCATTATGCCTTAGTTTGAGCTTAAAGAATATTAAACAGGGATAGAGTACATGCAAAAAAAGAATATAATAGAAAAAAAAGTATACAAATTAATAAAAACAAAAGAACTTAGACGGAGTTAATGTAAATGGCTTTTTAGTAGGTACCTAATTTCAGTTTTGTAGGCTCGATTTAGTAATTTCGCTAGCTGTCAACATTTTCAATATAGCTTACTAAATGGTGAAAAAAGCATTACCATAACATTAATAAATTCAAATAGCAAAGGTGTGTCTGAGATTGATGTTTATGTTTGATCAGCATTAGCTAACTAGCGTTTCATTTAGAATAACAGCTGATATTCTGTTAAACTTGCGCGCCCACTCCCTTCAGTGTGAAATAATATTTTAGTGATGTCCTATGCGATTATGACATGGACGGTATAATATTATAACCACAGAATACTAACTATAAGCCCTATAAATTCAAGCATAACTATAAGCACTGTAAATTCAAATTATTACTTCCTGTTGAGAATAGATAAATATAGTTATATCTTCTATTAACTAAATAAAAGCGAAATACCACTCACTGACTAATCACGATATCTCAGGAACTATAAAGCATACTTAAAAGGAAGGTAGATTTCTTCTATAGTATAGACATCAGCTAAGAATTGGTTTTGAGAAAATTCACCCCTAAGAAAGTGAAATGGGGGTGAGTTGTATGAAAGTCATATGTTTTTGAAGTTTGAGACATGAAAATTGGCATTTAAGTTTTAATTAATAAAAATCTGTATCAGCAATTTTACCAAAATCCATCCCAAAGGGGGTGAATTGGGGGTTGGAAGTTTGTATGATAGTCCTAATATTTTTAAAGTTAGAGACTTGAAAATTGGGATTCAGGTTACTATTTTTAAATAAGAATACTTAACAGGTTATTCTTACTTTAAAAAAAAAAAAGGAATTTTATGAGCAATTTTACGAAAATCCACCCCAAAAAGGGTGAAATGGGGGGGAAATTTCATAATCTCATAGGAAATCAGAAATTGTACGCGGACGAAGTCACGGGCGACCTCTAGTAATGATATAAAACTTAGCTATATTCCGTCTTCATAATAATATTATTTATACTACACCCGCTCGGAAAGTACCCTCTTGCTTTTGTCAAAACGAGGTAGAAAGTACGTCATTGCTACAGACTAAATATGCGGGAGGAAAAAATGTATGAAATTTCATTTATAACGTGCTAAGCGGGGAGAAAAAGCGTATGAAAATCCATTTCTAACGCGCTGTTTTTTTTTGATTTTGAGTAAATATGGTATCCGGACGTTGAGAATTTGGATATGTCTTACCTTAAGGATATAATATTAGAAGCAGCCTCACCATATTTGACATGGAAAAGTCAAATATGGTAAATGTCGATTGTCGACATCGATGTCGATTGTCGATATCGATATCGATGCCGATTTTGATCGTCGATATCGATGTCGATTGTCGATGTCGTTTGTCGATATCGATGTTGATTTTCGATGTCGATTTTCGATGTCGTTTGTCGATATCGATGTCGATTGTCGATGTCGTTTGTCGATATCGATGTCGATTGTTGATTTCGAAGTTGATACTCATATCGATTGACGATATCGATCTCGATGGTCGTTATCTTTGTCGATTGTCGGTATCGAGTCGATTGTCGATATAGATTCTCGATATCGATGTCGATTGTCGATATCGAAATCTATATTGCAATAATCCTCAAAATGTAGCCTAGTTGTGATAGTGAAGCTTCGAATGAAGCGACTCATATAGGTAATTTTACTTTGCAAGTTCGTTTAATCACTAATTATCGCTTATTTTCCTCGCAGGTGTAGTATAAAGCACTATGTATCACTCGGTAGAAAGTACGATTCCTACCTCGCGTGTATTGCGGCCCTTCGGCTACGCCTCGGGCCTCAAACTACACCCTCGATAGTAATCGGTCACTTTCTCCCCTCGGTGAACAATGTACTATTTCCCTTTTGACGGTCTATGACGTAATGACGTGTACGTACTTACGGAAGCATTTTCTAGCATCCACACTAATTTCACGGCCAGGCTGGCGTACTTAAGTAGGTAGATAGTTGTAGGTAGACTCACTTCGATAGTGATGTTTTGTGTTTACCAACGTTGTTTCAACGATCTTTATATTAGGTACACACTAGCAGATGCCCGCAACTACGACCGCGTGAAATAAGTTTTTTAAATTCGCTCGGGAACTCCCTAACTTTTTTTTTTTTTTTTTTTTATCTTTATTTTAAGAGATTATTCGCTTGGCGAATATGCCTCTCTGTAGAATAACAAAATTAATAGGAAAACAATTATATATATAGGTACATTATTCATTAATTAATAATTTCGGGTTAATTTATAGCCTATGACACTCACAAATAATGTGGCTATATCTACTGGTACCAGAATTTTCAAAATCGGTCCAGTAGATCCAGAGATTACCCCCTACAACCTCACAAACTCACAAACTTTACCTCTTTAAAATATTAGTATAGATGACCTTAATGGCACAGCGATCATACTTCCTAGATATTATACCACAAGTCAAAAGGAGCAAGAGCACTTAAAGCCCATAGGAGGCGCAAAATGTTTTACACAGAAAAATTGATGGGTTCCGTACCACCACACAATATAAATTATATTAGTAAATAACAAGAAAAATGTTACAAAAACACGTAATCATCAGTGAAATAACTTACTTAGGTACATATTATGGCGCTAAACCGGTAGCGCCCGACAAGCAATTCGACATCCTATGAGTACGGAACTCTAATTAACGATTATCAGTTTTTTCCTATACTTGTGCTGTGAGACCTTGCTTCTTACCAAATTTCATGTTTCTAGGTCTACGGGAAATACCATATTATAGGTTTTGATTTATTGGCGAGTGTCAAAATATACAAAATAAACGGCATAAACGACCGTATCTTTCGATTGCGTTGACTTAGAACCTTGATTTTTTTAAGCTCAAAGGGACCGTAGACCTAAGTAAGTATTTGATATTAATTTCAACTAAATCAACTTGATACCTCCACGCTTACTCGAGAAAAGGTTTGACAGACAGACATATAGACAGACGGAAGACGAAGCGATCCTCTAGGTGCTCCTTTGTTCCTCTTGAGGTACCCAACCAACATGTTATAACGTGGCCAGCAGTCACATCGACGATAACTGACGCAAGGCTGATAACGTTGCTCTGAGAACACAGAATAAGAAGTTAGTTACAGTTATCGCGAGACGTTACCAGAGGTTAACGGTGACATAAACTCTGCTTACGCATTTTTATAGCGCCCCGATGTCCTGTCGTTACTCGCCTTTTAGTAGATGAAATATAGGCCTTTTTCGGCTCTAGCTCCTCCTGTGGGTTTTATATCTTTTGAGCGTTGTGTGATACTTAATTCCATTAAATAATTTTTATGGTTCTTTTGCGAATTTTCAATACCTGCATGTCTTGTAAAATCAACATTTTCAAGACGGCGCTCGCTGTCTGTTACTTAAAATCTAAGTACCATATTGCTTTTGTAGCTTTAGAGGAGCGGTGTACTCATAATATTATAATATACCCTACAATTTTATGTTATCAAAGCTTTAAAATGATAATATGTAAGTACTAATTCAAAATTAAAGCACAAAACTGTTTCTATGCGGTACCAGTTTCACACCTTAGTTTAAACACAGGTATAAATAGAAAGTATAGGTACCTATACCTACCTAAGTCCTACAAAATGGACCATTGGCTCTTAAGTACGTACTTTATATAATACAGGAACCACGTTATGTCATCTATTACCTCTCCAAGGATCGTTACTTACGGAAGTGACGTGCCTAGAATCTAGGAGAGTAGATAAGTAATTATTTCTTCCGACAAATTACATAATTATGTACATAGCATACTTAACTTTAATTAGCATTCTTTGTTTTAACGCACGTACCTATTTACATATTATTACATAGTAATGATACATATTAGTATTATTACATATTTTTATACTATATAATATTTTGCCCGAATTGTAGAATTAGAAAAACACAACGGTTCAAAGTTTATACGGCTGAAGGAACGGCCACCGCATTAAATCGGCGCTGCACGTTATTTGAAGCGTCTAGCAGTAATTCAATTAGGCGGACCATGACCCGCCGTTTTGTAAAATAGCGCAAAATAGAACGGCGGATTGTAAATATTAGTGCCAAACTAGCATATCGTAACGCCAGAGTAAAAACAGACTAACATCTGGGCACTCCGACATCACGCAGTCTCGTCTGTCCTAAAGTGTTTTTGTAAAGCGCGAATCTAGAATCTCGCGAAGGGGGTCCTAACTTCTAAATAAAGCGAGCCTACGAGGCCGAGTGAAGCGAAGGGGAGGTGGCAACTGGTCAACTGGCAACAAAACGAAGGTCGAGTAGCCGAAGCTGAATGAAGGTGCGACGAAGCAAGTTTTGCTGGCGTAGCCCATTTATTTCATTAGTCTTTTCTATTTCTAGTCCACAAAGCAACTTGATTATAATCCGGCTAAACATGTACCCGTCGTATTGTAGAACGTATTGCATCTGGCTGAACGTTGAGCTGCCATACTTATTATCGCAAACGGCGCCATTTGGTGAACTAGCGGTCATGTATAATAGCGAGGACGAGTGGTTTGAAGACAAGTTCGGGGTCAGGGGTTGAGAGGTCGGGGTGTCTATGATTTGCAGCAGCGGTCTGATTCTGCACCTACTTCTAAAACTACAATATAAAGTTTAATTTTTTGTTTATTGGTTTAGTTTCATATAACACTGTGGTTGATAAAAAGCTAAAATTATCATGGTGTTGGTAAACTTTGATAAAACCTGAATATTTCGATCAGGAAGATAAGTAGGTACGTTTATTTCCTAACATGTAGATATATATATTCTTTACTAGATGATGCCCGCGACTTCGTCCGCGGGAACTCCCTAATTTTCCGGGATAAAAAGTATCCCCATACCAAATTTCATCAAAATCGGTTGAACAGATGGGCCGTGAAAGCGTAGCAGACAGGCAGACAGACGAACAGACACATTTTCGCATTTATAATATTAGTATGGATAGTATGGATATGGAAGTATGGATATGGATATAAAGGACGGCCAAAAATGTGCCTTGAACTGCAGAATAAACGTTTACTTCGTAACTAACTGTATCTTTATAACTATAAATATATAAGCCGGTTATAACTCACGTGTTTTGTCGGAAAATGCCCGTATCTATCTATATAAATATAAAAATGTCCCTATTTCCCTTGGTCACGGCATCACGCGTGAACGGCTGGACCAATTTCGCTTATTCTTTTTGTTGTTGTGTTTCTTTGGTCCCTAGTTATAATGAATATTACTCACGATAGTTTACTAAATAAAATAACTGTAACTTGGTAGGAAGACAAACCCAACACTGTAGTCTGTGGACAAACCAAATCAAAAACAAACCCAAATAAAATGAAAATGTAGGTAGGTAATACCTCAATAGTAGGTACACATTTATTTTTATGAATTTACGTAGCAAAGATCTAATTTTGCTGAAAATTACCAGAGCAAATTAATTAACCAGTTCATAAAATATGTAGCCTTGCTAAAGCTTTCCATTCTGGCTAATAACTTAGTAATTGTATACATATACATAAAATGTCCAATCGTTAATAAATTTAATCAAGCCTAGCAGTTGTGTTAGTTCGTATGAATAAGAATACTTAAAGAACTTAATAGTTTTGGATTTAGAAAAGCTTTTGAAAAAGGTAGAATTAAAGCTTTTGAAAGGTAGGTGAATTTTTCTGATTTCGGTATCTAACATCGAGTAGGTACGGGTGCTTCATATACGAGTCATATTATAAGTCATACCTATGTACTTTTCGCTACTACAATGATAATTTCAACCGCGCCTCGTGTACATTTTATGCCTTACCCAATATCGCACGAAATTATAGACGATTGCACTTTGCAACGTAAACCACGGCCCACATTATTATTTAAAATATTCTAAAGTAAAATGGTTGCAATAAAAATAATTTCGGAGATGTCTTGCAACAAATTAAATAGGCAAGCGGCAACTTAAAAAAGAAAAGAAAGAAATATTTGGAATATAATATTACACAGAATAATAAACAATACGAGCATGCCAAAAGATTGCCGAGTTGTGAAAATGTGTTGATGAAATCACTCGGATATAAAAACAAATAAAACGAAAAAACTCAACGCTTACAGTTTACACGCTATTAATTTTCTTTTACGCGCGTTGAAGATTTCCCAAGACTCTAAATATGTTCGTAGGTTATGTGAGTTTTGATTTGGGAAGCAATTACATAAATTGCCCACATATAAGTACATCTTCAACAGATCTATATATACATAATATTTTATCGTACCTATTCGAATCAAATTCGAATTTTTTTCAGCCTGGACACAATCTACAGCAGATCATTTGATTCGACCGAACTCTTCTGATGAATACCTACTTGTCAATTGACTTGAATTGTTAAGATAATAAACAAGCCCTGAAAATTTCGCATTATTTTGCAATTGCATGCGGACATACGATTTCCATTAGAATTATAGCGCAATGAAACACAGTGCTGGTTTACCGATGTTTTTGTCTCTAAAATTATTTCATTGTTTACTTGTGCATCACCCTTAATAAATTAATGGTGCACTGGACTTTAGTGTCTAAAAAAATTAAACTAAATTCACTTTTTCCCACGAAATCACGTAGAATAGAATAGCTTGGCCATAATCACACTCGTCCGTAGATACATATCGTAGATTGGGAATGTGGAATGATCTTTTTAGATGATGATTGTGACATAAATTTATTAGATACCTATCACTCTAACGGTTAACGGACCGTTAGAGTGATAGACCCATAAGACCGTCTTATGGGTTAGAGCCTAATACCTAAAAAAATAAATAAAATAATAAATAAATAAAATAAATAAAGGTTAGAGATACCTAAGTAAGTATACAAAATATTCATTAAGTACCCCAAATACACCGTCAATAACACAATCCCATATCGTAAGTACCTCGTACAAATTCGTGCTTGCGTTGTAAATCATTCTCGTTTAAGAGATATTTCGTGACGCTTTGTTGTGACGTGGGTACGTCCTAAAGCACTACGAACTGAATTCCTTTGATCTGAGAAAAATAATTTGCATTGAGGCACGAAAATATAAAATTTACGCTTAGGTATGTATAATTTACAAGCCATTAACGCTTCAAGTGACTCGGAAGTCGAAACGACATGAATTTTTAGTGACTGGGAGCCAAACTCAATTTAGATGTTAATACAAAATAATTCTGTTATGTGACGTCGATCAAAAAAATTGTTTTACATACTAATATAATGACATTGTAGCTGTATTAAGGCATCATGGATATAATAACTAGATAAAAAACCTTTAAAGAATTGGGTATATTATGAATCTATCTCACTCGGCAAGCAAATATTTTATCCACATCGTAGACTATAAATATTGATTGATTAAATAAATTAATGACGAGCTAATTTTTGCATTTTTGGTTGGTTCGATTCCCGGCTCCGGTAAGATTAAATTCCTATTTTTTTTTTTTTTTTTTTTATGTGCTTTATCATGCGATCAGTCGATGGACTATGAGCAGATTTGATGGACAGATTGGCGTGCAGGAAAAACTTCCCCAGCGGGAAGCACTCCATGAGTATCAGGCTCTATACATTGTCAAGTATATGCCTTCGCTTTAAACGACGAATCGCTTGTGGCATTGTCAGTTGCCATGCCAGGTGATTTGGATGGTTGCCAAGCCTTGTTTTGTAGTTGCAGCTGTAGCGCCTAATTTCTTCCTTTACTGTGTTTATTTTAAGGTGCTCATGGATTTCAGATATTCTTATGAACCATGGTGCGTTTGAAAGTTGTTTAAGTATGTAGTTTTGGGTTCTTTGAATTATTTCGATGTTGGAGTCACATGCTGATCCCCAAAGTTGTATGCCATATGTCCATATCGGTTTTATAATGGTGTTATATATAAGGAGCTTATTATCTAAGGAAAGTTTGGAATTCCTTGCAAGCATCCAGTACAGTCCTCTATATCTATGGTAGATCTCATCCCTTTTGGTTTGGATGTGCTTCTTCCAGGTGAGCCTTCTATCCAAGTACATGCCCAAGTACCTGACATTGTCACTTTGCGGAAGCGAATTGTTACGCAATGAGACAGGTGGACAGTTTCCTCGACGCAAAGAAAACGTTACATGGACTGATTTTGTGGCACTGGCTTTTAGTCTCCACCTTGACAGCCATTTGTCAATCTCATTTAGACTGTGTTGTAGGATTGCTGAAGCTTCATCAGGATTTCTACTGCGAGCAAGAACAGCAGTATCATCTGCAAAGGTAGCCACAGTGACTTTGTCAATTTGTGGTAGATCACTTGTGTAAATTGTGTAGAGCACAGGACCTAGCACTGAGCCTTGAGGCACTCCAGCTTTGATTGGGTGAAATGTGGAAGTATGTTCACTTTCCTTGACTTGAAAGATTCTATCGGTCAGGTAAGACTTCAATAATCCGAAGAAAGTATGAGGTAAAAGGGATTTAATTTTGAATAGTAGGCCTGTATGCCAGACCTTGTCAAAGGCCTGCTGCACATCCAGGAATGCAGAGGAGCAGTATTCCTTGTGTTCCAGTGTATCTCTGATTGTCCTGCATACCCTATGTACCTGTTCAACCGTACCATGATCCTGTCGAAAGCCAAATTGGTGGTCCGGAATGATACATCTTTTACGGAGTTCCTTTATTAGCCTTTGCAACACAACTTTTTCACAAACTTTAGATGTTACTGGTAATAAACTGATTGGTCTGTATGAAGCTATTTCATGAACAGGTTTGCCAGGCTTCCCTATCATAATGATTTGTGAGACTTTCCACAGTGCTGGGAAGTAGCCAACACGAATGATTCCATTAAACAGCATAGTGAGAAACGAAATACCTTTTTTGGGTAATTCAGATAATACCTTTTTGTCAATTAAATCAAAGCCAGGCGCTTTTTTGGCATCCATACGATTAATTATACTAATTATCTCTCTTGGGTTAGTTGGCGCAATGGGCAGATCCAATTGAAAAGGTTGGCCCAGGACGTTTTCAATATCTGCTTCATCACTATCAGGATCAGTTTCGTTTGGCGTGAATATTTGGGCTAAGTGATCTCCAAAGGCATCAGCTTTTTGTTGTTGGCTTCTTGCCCATGAATTGCCCTCCAGTCTGAGTGGTGGTTTAGGGTTTGCAGGTTGATTGAAATTTTTACAAGCGCGATAAAGGGAATAATTAGTAACACTTGTGGCTGTCAACGATTCCAGGTAGGATTCCATTGAATTATCATTCGCTTTAGCTATGATGTCTTTAAGATCCTTAATTGCTTTGTTAAGCGCTGTTTTGTCTTCTGGATGTCTACTATTGTGCCATACCCTTCGTAGCCTTCTTTTTTCCATTATTTGAATTTTGATTTCGGATGGAACTGCATTGTGTCTCGGTGAAGAGTTGGAGATTTCAGGAGTACACTTCCAACAAGCTGACTGCACAGTAGTCATAAACTTAGTAGTGGCCTTGTCAATGTCTTCCTCAGATTTTAGTGCTATTTGTAGTTGAAGCTCATCATTGATTATACTACGAAATGCTTCCCAGTCCGTTCTTTTATTGTAGAGTTGTACCTGTTTCATATTCGTTATTATATTGGCGCTCATAGTAAGAATTACTGGGATATGATTGGAGGAACCATCTAATGTTGAACTGATTGTGAAAAAGAGTCGAGACAGGCCTTTAGAAATAAAAAAGTCTAGGACATCAGGCAGCCTATTCGGGTCTGTAGGCCAATGTGTAGGTTCGGGTGTTGCAATAGTAGTGAGATAGTTCTTATCCACACTCTTTTTTAGCTCTCTTCCACGAGTGGTAATCAATCTGGAGCCCCAGTGGTGATGCTTGGCATTCCAGTTCCAAATTCCTATTTTAAAAATAAACTTTGACTGAAATTTGGTATCTTCAATATTTAATGCAATTTTTCTCCATGTTCTTTTCATTTATTCCACCCTGCATTGTGTAGGACACCTAACAAAATATCTTAATAAACTGTTGTTAAATCCTGAAATAAAATAATATGTTTTAGTTATTTATGATAGGAACATTGAAACGAGAGAAAACAATATTTTAATATCAGACCTAAACATTTATTCAATTTCTAATTATTTAAGTTGAGATTGAAATTGGGTTAGTCTCAAAGATGGTTTTCATAACAGTAAGATATTATGATAAGTAGATTGATATTTAAGTAAATAAGAAGTAAATAATTGAAATATATTTTTTCACATAGAAAACCAAATTGAAGAAAACATAGGCGTCCACATTCTTTTAAATGTGCTGAGTTATTCCTGTTTGCTTATGAAAAGCCGTTTATTTTTCCACCGAGGTGTTTTCTTTAAACCGTGATTTTACGTGCCTGCAAGCTTCCAATTCAACGTGTTTTACTACTAGTACTATTTATTACCTATTCTGTGATTTTACATGGCTTGCGAACAAATGCTGCGCTTAATAAAGGTTTAAAAAATTTCAAGAAGCTATATGATTTTAAGTTTTATTCAAAATTCTTTCAACTAAAACTATGATCTCAGGCACAGGATGCGAAGGATTCCTCTGAGTGGGATTGGTATTTAACCCCTTTCATTAACTATGTACATAATGGTAGTAGTTTTGCTGCAATAGTAATGCAATAGTTAATAATATTCTGTGGCAATTCTGACCCTGAGCTTTCAGCTCCTTTAGCAGTAGTAGATATTGGAAATAACTCAGTATTATATTTTAATCTGTGATAGCCAGTAGTAGAGTAGACTACTACTGGTTGACTATGAGCATGCTTTTGAATCATTCATTCACTACGGCACGGATGATCTCCTAAGTTGGTCATTCATCCAGCTAAAGTTACTGACTTTGGTCAGTATTTGCTTATTCTGACCAAACGAATTGTATGCACTGTCGGAATTATGCCACTTATGCCTCGAATTAGCCAGCCATTAGTAAACACTCGTAAACATTTTTCGTTTTTGATGTGTATGGCGCATTAAATTGACATTGATACGGTCTATCATTCAGTGCGTAGGTAGGTTTGTATATCGATTCGACAATAAGGACTCATTTTCCTTTTATGAACAAACATACTCGTACATCTGAAATCTGCTTCTATATAAAAATAAACGCAAAAGTCAATATGTCTGAGCCTCTCTTTGCAAAGAAGAAAAACATAATATAATATAAGTAATTCAAATATTAGGAGCTTGGCAAAACGAACTCTCTCATATTATATAAACTTAAGAAGAGGTTTTTGGATTTGTATAAATCCACAATTCGCGAATATTATTTAGGTGAAATTATTGTTCTAACCAAAATGTTTATTAAAACGTTTCGGCTAGGGCTTTTAACTGAGGAATTTTAGATTACGTTCGGTCTACGTAAGTATCGTATGTTGTTTTATAAATCGCTCTCATTAGTCAGAAGAGTAATAACACGCTTGCATATTTCATGACCGAATTTTCATTATTTTAGATTATGTTTGTTTAACTGAGTACTGAACAAGCAGCTTTGAATGTTTTGTCAGATCCAGATTAATTTACCTATTCGTTTCGACGTCGTCGTCTTTACCCATAGACGTCCACTACTGGACGAAGATCGCCTGTAGTCTCCAGCACGGAACTGTACAGGACACGGTCTTGTGCCGCTGGCTTCCAGGCCCCCCAGCTACTCGATTGAAATCATCCGTCCACCTCGTGGGGGTTCGTCCAACATTTGAAAGTTATATCACAGTTATATCACAGTTTTGCGCTTTTCTGGCTGCACATGGCCTACTACCGGTTGATAGCGTTTTGACAACCTCTCTGGCGCAGTGGTGATTGCTGTGGTCTAATATGTGGGAGGTCAAGGTTCTGAATTTTCTTTGGTCTGGCCTGGTGGGAGGCTGCGGCGGTGGTAAGTTACCATCCTACAGGCAAAGACGTACTTACCGCCAAGCGATTTATCGTTCCGGTTACGATGCCGTGTAGAAACAGATTAGGGGTTTAATATAAACTGCCGTACCCCTAACAAATTAGCCCGCTACGATCTAGATTGCATCATCACTTACCATCATGTGAGATCGCAGTCAAGGGCTAACTTGTAGTGGAATATAAAAAAAGAGATGTGTACAATCCTGAGAAATGCACGTGTGGTGCGACACTGTGACCTAGTTAGTATACAAGGAGACAGATTTACGAGCAATTTACTTTGAAATAAATTATACTCGTAGTTAAATTATTTGATGGTAGGTACTAAACTTCGACATCACTGTTTGATGTATATTTTTTTACCTTTTTCTAGTGTGATGACTCTACAATAAGTATAGTGAAACTTATTATATAATAGAAGGACTAGATGATGCCCGCGACTTCGTCCGAGTGGATTGAGGTTTTTCGGTTCCCGCGGGAACTCTTTAATTTTCCGGGATAAAAAGTAGCCTATGTGCTATGTGCCAGACTATAATCTATCTCTGTGCCAAATTTCATCCAGATCCGTTCAGCCGTTGGAGCGTGATTGAGTAACAAACATACATCCATACATCCATCCAAACTTTCGCATTTATAATATTTATTTGATAATGTATATAGTATAGAAGGATTACGATTACGAACGCTCTACGACCCCCGCTACGAGGCTTTCACTTTATCGAGCGTGACTACGACGTTTAGCAAGAGCCGAGAGCAGTCTTATACCGAAGGAAGTATTATTTCATGAGGTTCTGCGTAAAATTTGTATATATCATGTCTAAACCAGCTAGTTGCATAATACAGAAGAAGGATTACGAGTACGTATAGGTACGCTCTACGACCCCCGCTACGAGACTTTCACTTTATGGAGTGTGACTACGACCAATTAGCAAGAGTCAAGAGCAGTCTTATCGTGTCTTATACCGAAGTAACTTTTATTAATTCTCAGGTTCTACGTTAAATTGTATACTACTCATGTCTAGAACAGCTGATCGCGCATTACAGAAGAAGGATTACGAGTACGTAGGTACGCTCTACGACCCACGCTACGAAACTTTCACTATATCTAGCGTGACTACGTCCGATTCGCAAGAGCCGAGAGCAGACTTATCCCAAAGTAACTTAGTATTATTTCATCTGAGGTTCTGCGTAAAACTGTATATTAATATCATGTCTAGAATAGCTGATCGCACATTACAGAGCGTGCCGCAAGATTTCAGAAATATGTTGAAGACCAACATACGTCCTTTGCGAATGTGAGCTGACCATTGGATGTATCTACTATCTACCTAGTAGGTGGATGAGATCATTTCCATGCTATGCCAAATATATTACATTTTTAGGATTCCGTAGTCAACAAGGAACCCTTATTGTTTCGCCATGTCCGTCCGCGGCCTAGCCCAGAGGCCGAACTAGTACTAGAAATCTGTAATTTGGCATTGGTATACAATACCCACATAATAATCACACCGACAAAGTGTCATTTTTTTTTATGTTTAGGTACTACACGTATTAGTGGGAAATGGGGATGTTCTTTTTCTCGTCTACCCCATGGTGTGGGGTGTCGTTGGATAGGTCGTTTAATAATATTGTGGGTATGGCAAAACCATTTTTCGATCCGGGATACGTGAAAAAGTTAATGACAGTAGTATTATATAACTATCACAGCTAAGTAGGCTTTACATGTTAACGAGTAAGAGTCGACCAATTTATAATTTAATGTTCGTTGATTCAGATTGTATCGGGCAGCTACGGAACCATAGGTAGGTACACTGCGCGTGGCTTGATACACACTGCCGGTTTTTACACCTAATAAAAGCTATGGTAAAATTTATGAAATGACTGATATTATCCTTTTCCACGGTATGGATTTGTTTGTTTATATTTTTCGTAAATCAAGTGGGTAATACCTATCTGCGGATGTTTACTTCATAAAGTCTGCAATCCTCTGTCAAGAGTTGTTCATACGTAAGCCTGCCAGTTGTTATTTAAAACTCGAGTGTAATTAATTGTTTCCGGTCATCTGTGCTGTGCCAAAAATTTATTTTCATAGAAAAACGATTTCCTTTAGCGGCTTACTCTCTACGCTCTATAGACTCTATGTACCTATACCCTCTACGCTCATACGCTGGTTCCGCCATCTTAAAACCATGTGGGTCACGAGGGATCGTACCGTTTCCTGACATGTAAATCAGAGGCCCGGAAAAACGTTGGATTTCCATCGCAAAATATGTAGGTATGTGAATTGTGAACGTATCAATGGTTTTTGAAGGGTAGATTCGCTTGACCGCACAAAGTGAGCGCTATATTCTCCGGAAAGCAGACATTGGCAATGCCGCAGCCGTATAGAAACGTAGGTATAATTCCTGTCCAGATTTCGGAAACGGCGGCCAAACTCCACAGAGGCTATGGATTTGCTATCTGCCACGCGGGCAGCGAGAAAATAAAATAAACTAGTGCACAAGTGTGCGCATTGACATTTGAGTGCATTCTCTTTTTATATTATGTGTGTGTAGTTCTTTCTATGCGATGATAATCCGAAACGAACGGAGAAAGATCAGGCGTAAGTCCGCCGACATTACGTGCGTAATGCTTAATGTACTATTAAGTAAACATCGCCATTTAGAGTTTTTTATGCTTAGAAAAATGACAGAGAAATACTATTTGAAATCCAAGGAAAGAAAACGGTAGTAACTAAAAAGCTTGTCAAATTACTGCATGAGATCCGTATACTTAGAGCGTGCGTGGCTGCAGGAGTCGAAAAGATCCTACATACAGTTCACACGCGAATTGAATGCAGAGCTTATGTATGTGTCACCATACAAAAGCTCTGCATTTAACTCGCGCGCGAACTATAGATATTTAAGATTAACTCCGGGTTTAGCTCAAATGGAAACAATAGTGCCAATTTAAATAATTACTTGATAAGAAGATAACAAAGTTTCATAATTCTTTCCCAAAAAAATATAATAATAAGCTTGTTTCAGACTAAAAAGATCCTTCTTTACATATTCATGATGATTTAATTCAAGTGGAATAAAAGTGCCAATTTATAATTTCTTGATAAGCGCAAAGTTTAATTTTCTTCCCCTAGATCTAGAAAATGTATTCAGTAAGTACGCTTTAGGTACAGTTGATGGATATAAAATATGCTGAGAGTGTCTTGTATTTATAGTGAACCTATTTCCCTGTGTTTTTCATTTTGTTCAATTGCAGCTGTGATGAGTGCTTAATTTTTTAAAAATACGGTGAACAAGGTAACGTTTAAAACTATAAAAATGATTTATAGACTTCTAAATACTTTTGAACAGTCTCCTACTCTTACTTAACCTATACCTACTAGGTACTGGTAGGTAGGACAATTTTTTAGGGTTCCGTACCCAAAGGGTAAAAACGGGACCCTATTACTAAGACTCCGCTGTCTGTCTGTCTGTCTGTCTGTCTGTCTCCAGGCTGTATCTCATAAACCGTGATAGCTAGAAAGCTGAAATTTTCACAAATGATGTATTTCCGTTGCCGCTATAACAACAAATACTAAAAATTAAAAAAATATATATATTAAGGGGGGTCCCCATACAATAAACGTGTTTTTTTCGTATTTTTTTGCTCAATATTAAAAACGGTAACAGGTAGACGGTTCAAATTTTCACAGAATATTAACTTGTATATTACCTTTCAAAATAAATAATTAAATATCAATAAAGTAAATATTAAAGGGGGGCTCCCATACAACAAAAGTATTTTTTATTTTTAATACGTCATAAATCGTAAAACTTACTACAGGTTTGTACGGAACCCTCGGTGCGCGAGTCCGACTCGCACTTGGCCGGTTTTTATTTATATCAAAAGTTAGTAAGTAGGTATTTTAGCTAAAAAATCCCAGTAGTAAGTAACATGTCAAAAGTCAGCCTGTGAAACCGGCGTGGGTACTGGGTACCTATAGCACATGAGTAGATAAAGTGCCTATAGCTGTTAAGGTCGTAGCTCACTTAAATGACACCGCTCCCGCACACCACCCGCATCGCTCCGCCTCAAATTGCACTGACTGCAGTTGCACGCTGTCCACGCGCTGACAGCTAGCAGACATCTCTCTGTCTACGCACGGTCTGCCAATATGGGCTTTAAGCTCGTACTCTGAAGTTATACTTTTCATTGACAGGGTAAAATAGCTAACAGCGCGCCGACTGCAGCTCAAGTAAGACGTAAACCATCGAGTGGATAGATTGCGGCAAGCTCGCTTACCGTGCGTTGTTAGCTATTTTACGCTGTCACTGTAAAGTGTACCTACTGAGTACGAGCTTTAGCCCATAAAAAAAAAGCTCAAAAAACAAATGGTTTTTATTCAAATAAACTTTTACAAGTGCTTTCGAATCGTCGAATGAATCTACCATATTAATTGAATGCTCATTCTTCTTCAATTCTAACTGATCATTCACTGATTCAATAGAAGGTCTTCCAAAAGACCTAAAATTCACATCCTCGGTTAGTTTTAAGTCTGATAACCATTTTTAAATATAGATGAAAGAAAAAAAGTGCGTTGAAATTTTATGACGTCACAACTGTGAATTTCATACAACTTCCATACTAGAAGTGCGTTTTTAAGTTTGATAAAAAGTTGCTGATTAGATTGAGTTATTGCTATTCATAAAATTGTTTTATTATTTCTAACATTATACTCCAAAAATATTAATTTTAATATTATTTTTAAAAAATATTAAAAGCCGCAACTGGGGCCATTTTATCGATTCCAATCAAAATTCCTCTTACCTAATACTGGCAAGTAGGCAACATATCGGTATTCAAGCGCTTAATACGCAAACATAGCCCGAATTCTAATGCGGACAACGGTCTGCATCGCAATGTTCGCATTTAGCATGCATTTTCTAGATGATCCACAGATGTCATACAACATTATTTTGGTTAAAATTCAAACTACTTATAGTACATTACTGCAGCGGCCAGCAAAACAGGCATTGAAGGAAGAACGTGTAAATGTGGGCAGAGGCGAAGCCGAGGCACACATACACGTAAGTCCATCAATGCCTAGTTGTGGCCAAGGCTTGTTTGTATAGAACTTTTCTCAAATAATGCGCGGAAATTAAAACTAAGGGCTCAGCTTTAGAATACATACCGCGGAGTTTGGACGTTCACATATTTTTTTACAGAAAAATTCTGATGTGGTAAGCCTTGCACTAAAATATTTTATGTCGGAAACTAAATATTTTACGTCGGAAACTAATACTTTTCGAGAAATAATTTTTTGAAAATTCGCAATCTTCACCACTTTTCGCTATTTCTTACGACATTTGCCGTAGATTGTACCATAGACTAAAGACTCGTTGGCGTTTGAGTACCTAATCTGTGATTAAAATCCGTTTAACGGACGTTATTTGACGTTTTTTTCTAATCATTCGAATAAAACCATAGAAATAGGAAGACTATAGTCGTAATTCCCATGGAATTATCTTCCTATTTCTATGGTAATTCCTAATTCCATGAATAAAACACAGAGTTTCAAGGTTATAAAATTAAATAAAAAGGTATAAAGGTAGGTTATTAAATGTTTATTTAGGTACTTTTGATCACAAAACCGAATCGGCACGCCCCGACTCCACGCAGTCTTGTCTGCCCTGCCCCTAGAGTGTTTTTTGTAAGCGCGAAGCCAGAAGCTCGCGTAGGAGGTCCTGAATGAAGCGAGCCTACGAGGCCGAGTGGAGCGAAGGGGGGAGGTGGCGAGCGAAGCGAGCCGGCGACCTCCGCAGCGAAACGAAGGTCGAGTAGGCGAAGCTTCATTCAGGGGCGACGAAGCGAGTCTTCTGGCGTAGCCCATTCCATTTCAGAAATTAACCTTTTCCACTACCTAAAACAAAAGATATAAGGGTAGGTTAAAGTAGGTGTAATTACAAGATATAAAGGTAATACCCCCTCCTTCTCCCTCCCTCCCACCCTCCAAGCTACTTTTACCCAATCTCCGTCATAACTATCAGTGTTAGGCAGGAAATTTGAGAACCTAGCCTCAAAATTAAAAAAAAATAATATCTCGAAAACTATTAGGTTCCTACAAGTTTGGCTTGGAGGGGGAGTAGACACCCTCCCCCCCCTCCCCCTCGCCCCCCCCTCTCCCCCCCCCCTCGCGGTATGTATACTAAAGCCCAACCAAACTAAGTAGTACCTAGACAGAACTTTTTATTTTTCGGATAAGGACTTCGATTTGGATATTCTTTCATTCTTCCATTAAAAAAAATATTTTCACAGGTTTTCAAATATTTTTCTTTTGATTTTGGCGGTAACAAGTTTTCTATTACGGCTCTTGCCGCCTATTGAATTTCAGGTGGTGTTAAAGTAAGATGATCACACTAATTGTCTTCACTTGAACTCATTTTGTCAAATACATTTCAAAATCAATGACGAACAACGAACAATAATAATTTTTCCCGCTTTAAAGTATTCATTTGTTTTTTTTTTCAATGAACAGCTTTCTATTTGCAAGCTCGTTCGAAATTTAAATAAAACCTTTGATAAGTCCTTTGATAAGTTTTGGTCCTTGGTTGCCATGTTTCGGAGTAAAAGATCGTTCCATTTTTAAACTACACGACAGATATGAATTTACTATGTAATTTATTTGGCCGCTAAACCACGACAGATAAGGATTTTCATACAACTTTAGAAGGCTGCTGCTCGCATGTATTTGGCCAGTACAGCAATTTCGATTTATCTCGAAGAAGGTTGTCAAAATAATGCTCAAATTTCCAAGCATGTTTGAGAAAAATATTATATTCAAACTAACTAGATGATGCCCGCGACTTCGTCTGTGTGGATTAAGATTTATTGATTCCCGCGGGAACTCTTTAATTTTCTTAAATGATGCAGTATAAGAAGGTAGCGGGCTAGCCTTGTTTAAAATAGGGCTGGTGATTGTAAGACCAATGAACCAATGATATTTTCATTTAGATGATGCCCGCGACGTCGCGTCGTCCGCGTGGATAGTTTTCCATTCCCACAGGAACTCCTTAATTTTCCGGGATGAAAAGCCTATATCCTTCCCCGGGATACAACCTACCCCTGTACCAAATTTCATCTAAATCGGTTGAACAGATAAGCCGTGAAAGCGTAGCAGGCAGACAGACGGACGGACAGATAGACAGACAGACACACTTTCGCATTTATTATATTAGTATGGAGTATGGATTTACAAAAGCTTATGTCTGTATGTCTGTTTGACTTTTCACGGTCTATTTGTAGCCCATATCGGTTTTGATATACTGAGAGATAGCTTGCGTCCCGGAGACGGACATAGGCATCCTGGAAAATCAGTAGATTTTAAAAAAAAAAACGTGTGGTGTCGTGGGACACTAAATAGGAACAAAGTTCCTTAATACATAAAGGACTTGTCCAAGATTGGGCCTTGAACATGAACCAAGATGATTTTAATACACGTGAATAGAGATCCTAAAATATGGCTTTTAGAATTATTTACACATTTTTAAAGGACCCCAATTTGGAGAAAAATATTTTTTTATTTTGTGGATTTTTTAGATCTTTGTCTGAATCTTACATGGATGTAATAAGTACTTATTGTACGTAAGTACTTATTACATCCATGGAATCTTATCAACAGTAAAAAAAAAACTTGATTTTTTTTTGTGACGTATGTCATTGGGTGATTGTCAAATGTCACTGTCAGTTTTGTTTATCTTAGTTTATTGGTGATTTATTGATGTAGGTATAATAATTATTTTACCAATGTCTCAAATACTCAATTATTATATTTTATTAATCTTATAATGTTGTATGTACTACCTATGTAGTGGGAAATGAGTAGTTTATCGAAATGGAATATTAATAATCACAATTAATGCGCATTACCCAAGTTTTAGTGTTGCCATCCATCGAAAAATATTTTCTACAAACGATATTTTTCAAAATTAATTTTTGAAAAAACGGGGTTTTCTAAAATTATTATTTAAACGGCGTTTAATGTTATATTTTTTTCTCTTTCACATGATGGCAGTTTGGTTCTGGTTCATTGACACTCAGAATAAAAAACCACCCTCCATACTGAACTGGGACATGTCCTTTTAATTTCTTGCGAAAACCAATTTTTTTTTTAAATAAAAAAAATCATTACAATATGAACCTTAACACTAAAGGCATTAAAGTTTAATTTGGAATGTAGTATACTTATATATAAGCGGGGTAAGGGAGTGCGCCTTCACCTAGCAGTCCAACAGCCAACCTCACCTGCCCGCGGTACTCCCTGCTGGTCGACGAACGAGGCTCTGGCGACCCACAAATGGCGGGATAACCATGTCAAAATTGGCTAGACTGGAAAATGACACAGGCTGGTGTCGGGCAGCAGCGACACCGGCGCAACCAGTGTAGCCCTGCGATGACCAACACGCCTGCCCAGCGTGGTCATTATGGGCATTTCTTTGGAATGAACAGCGCCAACACACAAAGGCCCCCAGTTCCCGGTCGCCCCGCTATTCCCGACAACGACGGTAGCAGTCGCGGTTATGGCGGGGCAGGGGGTGCGAAGAATCTCCGGCCGGCCGGAATCTCTCTCTTCCAAAACTTTAATTAACGCGGACCAAGTGCGACAAAGGAGAAAGTACTTTTAACGTTTGTCAATCGGGTATATTTGACAAGCGACGCATTTCACAAGAAAAGTGAAAATACGATATTGCAAATTTTCTCTTAAAGGTAGACACTACCTTCGTCTTTCAATTAAACTCTACTGTTGGGAGAGGCAGATATATAGGTAGGACCTAACTACGTGGAATTTAGTTTATTGGAATTTTCAAATTACGTTACCTGTTTACTGGTACGGATAAGCTTTTGATAAGATTAAGTAATATTATGACAACATGGTATTATAATATTATCTTTGATGAAAAGGTCCCATTTCTTGTTTCATGGACAACTGGTGCCACTTTATAGGTAACTAGATGATGTCCGCGACTTCGTTCGCGTGGATTAAGTTTTTTGTGGGAACTGCTTAATTTTCCGGGATAAAAAGTAGTCTATGTCCTTTCCCGGGATACAACCTATCCCTGTACCGATTTCATCAAAATCGGTTGAACAGGCGGGCCGTGAAAGCGTAGCAGACAGACATACACTTTCGCATTTATAATATTAGTGTGGAAGTATGGATGGAGACAAAGACCTCAATTTATGTACATCGATTGGTACTTAATACTTAGGATAAGACGGGACTCTTTTTGGCTTGTTACAAACTATGATATTTAAAACATTAGATACGTTCCCCGCGCTTTATTTTGGCAAGAATTTAAGAAGGCACTTGCCCTTACTTGCGTACATTGCAGTTAACAACAGTGTAACTCAGAATCTATATTCATCTCTTTCTAACAACAGGTATGGCGTATATTAACCTTTATGTTCTTTCCCTTTCTCTGCGTACGTAATATTTACGCCGTTTTTTTAGTGCAATGATGTTCGCGTATGCCGCGTCTATTTGTAATAAGTCGTTGGTTACAAAAGGCTTAGTTTGATCTACAGAGTATATAGCTTGGTATTTCTCAGCTGACTGATATCCGATAGTAGGTATATCTACTTTACTATCTATAGTAGAGCTACTTTGTCACTATTCTGTGGTTCTACCTGTATCTTTGTACTCATCTCCACTCAGCTAGAATCAGCCACGTAAAGGGTCAGCTACCGTTTGATACTGTTGCATTGCGTTGTATCGACAATAGAGTCGCGTTTGTCGCTCAGTTTCCGGCCTAATTTGCTGTTACGCATCTATTATTTCGAAGTTTTACAGGTAGGTAAAACATTCACTATATAATACGTTTTATTTTGATTCAATATGAAAGGAAGTCGCAGTCTCCAAAATGATGTATTTAATAAAAGTAGAGTCAGAGAAACATACAGAGCAAGTAAAATTCAGACAAATGGCTCTGACGCAAATTTCATGGACCTAAAAGCCGAAATAATGTTCGTGCTGTATCAAATTGATTGCAGTGGTTTCCTAAATCCAGCTTTGCTTAATACTAGGTATTAAGCAGATTCTGCAATACAGCCCATTCTGTAATACTGAAAGCTTTTAACCTCTATATCGTCTATAATTCTATAGGTAGTTAGAGTGTGACACGTCTAGAGAACTTAGCATTTAGTTTGTTACTAAACATTAAAATTATTAAACAACATTGTAAGCATTTCCATTCTTCAATTCATAATACGTTGATTTTGACTGCCTCGTTTGTCTAGTGGTTAGCATGTTCGACTGCGACTGACGAGGCCGTCCTGGGTAGAATAGGGATGATACCTAAATCAAAAATAAATGATTTCGGATTATTAAATAGAGGGTTTTCCAAAAGACCTAAAATTCACATCCTCGGTTAGTTTTCAGTTTGAGAACCATTTTAAAATATAGATTAAAGAAAAAAAGTTGAAAATGTGAGTTGAAATTTGATGACGTCACAACTGTGAATTTCATACAACTTCCATAAGTGCGTTTTTAAGTTTGATAAAGAGTTGCTGATTTGATTGAGTTGTCATCATCCCTATTACCGGACCGGGCCATAAAGTATTATTTAAAAAGTAGATACTCGGTTAGCACGTAAATCCTGTGCCTGATTTCTTTTCAGCCGTTTCAGATTTTCCGGCATATCGAGCTTTTCAGTGATAAGAGCCTACATCTACATGAAACAGAAAGCAGGTTTATTTCTTTAAAATAATAAAATAAATCTATACTTATAATAAAACTGTAACAGGTCCAATTCTGTACATTGAAGATATTTTGAAATTTTTTTTTGGAGGGCACTCATTATCGATACTGAAGCCAAATCTGTAATTTTTTTCATTTTTGTCTGTCTGTCTGTCTGTATCTTGGCCGCGCATCACGCCGAAACTACTGAATGAGTTCAAATGAAACTTGGCACGATTTGAGCCCATACCACAGAATAGGTAATACTACGAGGTAGGACATAGGATACTTTTTATCCCAAAATTCTACCCCCGAAGGGGTGAAATAGGGGTTGAAAGTTTGTATGAAAGTCCTTAATTTCTCAAGTTATAGCCATGAAACTTGATATATGAGCTGCGGGTTGAAAATGAAAACATATGTGTTTCACAGTTTCTCAAAATTCCACCCCCGAAGGGGTGAAATAGGGGTTGAGAGTTTGTATGAAAATCCTTAATTTCTCAAGTTATAGCCATGAAACTTGATATATGAGCTGCGGGTTGAAAATGAAAACATATGCGTTTCACAGTTTTTCAAAATTCCACCCCCGAAGGGGTGAAATAGGGGTTGAGAGTTTGTATGAAAGTCCTTAATTTCTCAAGTTATAGCCATGAAACTTGATATATGAGCTGCGGGTTGAAAATGAAAACATGTGTTTCACAGTTTTTCAAAATTCCACCCCCGAAGGGGTGAAATAGGGGTTGAGTTCTCAAGTTATAGCCATGAAACAGCATTTGGGCTTTCGTTAAAATATGAAGAAGTACGTGTTTCACCATTATAGGGCATAGGCTACTTTTTATACCGGAATTTTAATGAGTTCCCGCGGGAATCGAAAATACTTAGTCCACGCGGACGAAGTCGCGGGCATCAGCTAGTACTTATATATATATATATATATATATATATATATACAACGTGTTTATAAGCAATTCCTATAACTTCGAGGTATTGAGCAGACCACTTATAAGAATCGAACTGCATAAGAAATATTTTTTAATATTAAAAAAAAAAAAACACAGTTTTCATACAAAGTAATTCAAATATTTCCGACTATTTATGTTATACCACAGAGTTATAAAGAGAAGCAGAGTCAAGATAACGTACAAAATAGCGTGGCAATTACAAACACACGAAAACATTACGCACACATACACAAAACTCAGGGCCGAACCTTGTTGCTGCATAAAACATTATATTAATATGTAGGGTTAGGTTGCGTGAAAAAAATTGACCTAAAGACACCTATCATTTGGAAGCTATAATTTGTAAGGATTTTAAAAATAATTATTATTGGTACTTTTATAATTTCCTCATCACAAGCGATCACAACTGCAATATAGTAACACTAGTAATGGTAATCATCACCACGTGCGGGACCCTAGTCAATGTGGTGAATATAGATGTGAGCTCCGCGCTGCGTGTGATATCGTCACCGTCGCGCGCGGAGTTATAGTTCCTGTTACAACTCAAATCCTGAGGACTCCGTCAGTATCATGGCCAGTGGTTCTCGCGTCGTTCTCGCTCTGCGTCGACGCGCAGATGATGGGGATATTATTTAGAAGAACAGAACCAACGGATATCGTGTAAATACCGCCAGATTTTAGCTCAAAGTTCCTATTGACAATAATTTCTTGGCAGTAAGCCAAATAAATGTTGTTAAACAATCGAATCGAATCGTTATTCCAAAAACAGGTTAAATAGAAAATTACAACAGGTGTTTTAAACTCACATGTTTTTTATTCAAATAAACTTTACAATTAGTGCTTTAGAATCTGTATTGAGGTTTTCAATAAAAATTAATGAAATTCATCCACCTAATGGAAGATAAGGTAAATTGGTACCTACTTAGTATAAGACCTCAACTAACTTTTCTTTGAAAATGGTCGGTATTGCACCAGGAGATAGAATTGTACGGAATATAATATTACGTTCTTAGATTATCTGTAAAATGCTTGGAGCATATAGCACTCCATGAGTTGGTCTGCCAGTCTTTTCTATTAATATTTTTATGCATAGGTCTCTCAGGTATTCATCCTTTGGAAACCTGAAATTAAAAGTCGAAGTTATATACTTAAAATAAAAGAGTCGTCGAGTCCGGCCCTGTAATTTGTTAAAGTTCTCAAAATGTCAAAAAAGATTATTCAACAACTTAAAGCATGTATTTCTACAGAAAACCATAATATTATAGTTTTAATATATGCATGGCTACATATTTCGTCATAACAACTATAAAATATTAGATATCTTAGCCTTGATACGATGCGATACGAAAACATTCCAAAGCTACATGATAGCGTGAATTTTACTTACCGATGGAACGTTACTTCTGGGGTTTTCCTGTACGAAGCGTTGTAACACAGGGGGACACAACACTTCACCATTTTATTTCAGTAAATATTCATATAAATCTCCAAATTTCACAAAAAACTTATGACACCCAAGACAACACAATGTAAACAAACGCCATAGGTCTCATAGATGTCTTATAATGACTGCCACGCATTGAATTTTTGTCAATGTGTGCGTTGGTGTAGCACAGTGTTGCAGCAAATTAATACATACACATTTTTGCTTGCAGGGACACGGTCACACTAAGTCACACTGATTCGCATACACTTGTCTATGTGGGTGTGAAATTTATGTTGTGTCTGCTTATATTTATATGTCTGTGTGTTATACACACCTTTATGTAAAAAGCGACAACGTCGCAACATTTTTACTAAGGGATTGCGGTGCGCCTTTGCTATTTTTAACAATATCGAGATAGGAGAATCTTACTGATGGACTTAATTTTTTACCTAATTACCCAGTTATGAACGTTAGGGACTACGGTTAGGAATAGAATTTTCATCCCATGCATTCGAAAAGGACGACTTGGTTCGCCTTTATGTGCGCCCAAAGGTGGTGTTTTCTATAAGAAACTTTTAGCGGGCAGTAATGAGTTTTTAATCCTCTTTATACTCGTAAGTGCGCCGCAATTATCTTTGCCGCGCACTTATTGAATTTGGAACATCTTAGTGTTCAGCGCCAACGCAAATTGACGACCTCCGTGGCGCAGTGTTGAGCGCTGCTGTCTTAACGTGCGGAGGTCCAGGGTTCGATCCCCGGCAGGGTCAATTTAGGAATTTATAATTTCTGAATTTTAACTAACGAAAGGGCTATATGGATATATATATTAAAAAAAATAATAATAATAATAATAAAAAAAAAAAAAAAAAAAATTATAATTAAATAAATATAATAATTATAATTAAATAAATATAATATATATAAAGGCGAAAGTTTGGATGGATGTGTGGATGTATGGTGGTATGGATGTGTGTTACTCAATTACGCCCGAACGGCTGAACGGATCTGGATAAAATTTGGCACAGAGATAGATTAAAAAAAAAAAAAGATTATAGTCTGGAAATAGCACATATGCTTTTTATCCCGGGAAATTAAAGAGTTCCCGCGGGAACCAAATTTTCTCATACAGGGTGATGAAAAGTAGAGTGTATCATTCGGGCGCAAATATATTTTTGGCTCGGGCGACGTACTTTGAATCCCTCGCTACGTTCAGGATTCTACTAAAGAATCCCTCGCTACGCTCAGGATTCTACTCTAGAATCCCTCACTTCGTTCTGGATTCAAAAAAAGCGCCCTCGCCGTAAAAATATTATTTTGTTCCCTTATAATACAATCTACTATTGTCTACGAGCTTGGGTTCCGGTTCGAATACCAAACAAGGGATTAAACGAAAAGTAGTTAAGTAAGTTTAGTAGTATTACAAAACATAAAAGCGAAATATTAATTAGGTAGGAACTTGCTGACCTACGTTTGCGCAGTCAAAAAAATTGACGGAATTGTACCTACTATTGACTTGTGTGTATGTTTTTAATTTCGAGTATGGTAAATACGCCGGTATTTAAGCTTGAGTGAATTTAAATCGTATTTAATTTCGAGTCAGCATTTTTTACTTAGGTATAATACCTACCTTTTATGAATAGCGGTGTAGTCTTTTAATTATCAGGTAGTAGATTTTCAATATCGCCAAACTGTAAACTGTAAAAGATAAATCTGAGGAAAATTTATGTTTTATCGTTTGCGGCAAGACTTTATCGATGCCGACAAGATAGCTTCTACTGGCACATCACTAGTTACACCGTAGGATCACAGGGTAGATAAACCTCCTATGTGGTAGGATATTATTCAATGATTTAAGTTTGGCAACGTCGCAAAAACAAGGATGCGGCATATGGGAAACAATTTTGGATCTATTTATAAAAGAAAAATTATTTTCTCCGAAAATATCCATTTTAGAACACATGTTCCTTAGCCATTTTTGATTACTTTTCGTTAAGGAATCTTACCCTAGAGTTATAGGAATTGCTCATAAACACGTTGTATATATATATATATATATATATATATATATATATATATATATATATATAATAATATAACTGTAACAGGTCCAATTCTGTACATTGAAGATATTTTGAAAATTTTTTTGGAGGGCACTCATTATTCGATTCTGAAGCCAAATCTGTATTTTTTTTCATTTTTGTCTGTCTGTCTGTCTGTCTGTATCTTGGCCGCGCATCACGCCGAAACTACTGAATGGATTCAAACGAAACTTGGCACGATTTGAGCCCATACTACGAGGTAGGACATAAGATACTTTTTATCCCGAAATTCTACCCCCGAAGGGGTGAAATAGGGGTTGAAAGTTTGTATGAACGTCCTTAATTTCTCAAGTTATAGCCATGAAACTTGATATATGAGCTGCGGGTTGAAAATGAAAACATATGTGTTTCACAGTTTTTCAAAATTCCACCCCCAAAGGGGTGAAATAGGGGTTCAGAATTTGAATGAAAATCCTTAATTTCTCAAGTTATAGCCGTGAAACAGCATTTGGGCTTTCGTTAAAAAATGAAGAAGTACGTGTTTCACCATTATAGGGGGATTATACCGTGGGATAGTAATATAGGCTAGATACTTTTTATCCTGGAAAATTAACTGAAAAACTTATTCCACGCGGACGAAGTCGCGGGCATCAGCTATAAAGAATATATACATACATACATACATACATAGGCTACTTTTTATCCCGGAAAATTAATGAGTTCCCGCGGGAATCGAAAAAACTTAGTCCACGCGGACGAAGTCGCGGGCATCAGCTAGTCTTAAAATAAAAATAAATCTTTCTTTTAAATATAAGCGGAACATATTCCGTGTCTCAAGGTCTATAATAAATTAAACTGAGACCCATATAACTGCTAGTTTTCTATAATTTATAGGTGATTCGGGATGAAAACCAAACAATGTATCCCAAATTATTCAAAGTGTTTATTATTACAGGAACTATTACGGGTATAATAAAACGGTTCACGTTTTGACATAAAATGAAAACTGCTCAACTATGACAGCCTAATAGGGGTTGTTGTTACCTCACAGGATCATAGTTAAGTATAAGTATTTATATTTTTGTTATGGTTAAAGCTTATGTTGCTTTTTGTGGGCATAAAGAGCATAAGTAAGTATTTTAATTTGTAAAAAAATATTCTTTTGACTTTTAGGTATCATAATATTATAAAGATTAGGATGACAGTTAACATTCTATTCTCTTCTCTTGAGTGACTGATGATGAGTGATCATAAGAGAAAAAGTGATAAACTAATTTTTACTACCCTAATAGCATCTGGATTAATGTTAAAAATTAATGTTTATTTTATATAGATCTTTGTCAAAAGTTAAGTACAGTCTCCGCACAGAATACTTAAGATTATTAAGTACGTAACTATATGGTTGCAATTTATTGGTGTAAGCGCAAAACCTACAGGGAACGGGCGCGGGTCGGGTGCGCGGCGGGTTGAATTCCTTGTATTTATATGCACGACATCACACAGAACGCGGATGCGGGTCGGGCGCGTGGCGGGTGATGCTGTGTGATGTCGTCCATATAAAAACAAGGAACACAACCCGCCGGTTTGCTCTTAAGGGCTCTGCTTGGGCTGTCTGGTTGGCGTAGCGCATCAGGGATTGCTAACACCAGAATTGTCTGTTTTTTGCAGCCATGCGCAAAAGATCCGTGATGGTACCACAGAATAGGTAATAGTCGTTGGTAATAGTACCTACGTTAAATGGTACTCCGAGTGCGGACCATCGCCAAGAGAGTTCTGAGTGTGTGAGCCAGAAGGCTCGACTACTGTTACATGTGAAACAGAATACCTACTCACTGTTATATTTATAATATGACTAGCTGATGCCCGCGACTTCGTCCGCGTGGATATACCAAGTTTCATCGAAATAACTTGAGAAATGACGGACTTTTAAACAAACTTTCCACCCCTATTTCACCCCTTTGGGGGTGGAATTTTGAAAAACTGTGAAACACGTATGTTTTCATTTCTAACCCGCAGCTCATATACCAAGTTTCATGGATATAACTTGAGAAATGAAGGACTTTCATACAAACTTTCAACCCCTATTTCACCCCTTCGGGGGTAAAATTTACGAAAACTGTGAAACACGTATTTCTTCATTTTTAACCGGTAGCTTGTATACCAAGTTTCATCGATATAACTTGAGAAATGAAGGACTTTCATACAAACTTTCAACCCCTATTTCACCCCTTTGAGGGTGAAATTTTGAAAAACTGTGAAACACCTATGTCTTAATTTTTAACCCGCAGCTCATATACCAAGTTCCATGGCTATAACTTGAGAAATGAAGGACTTTCATACAAACTTTCAACCCCTATTTCACCCCTTCGGGGGTAAAATTTACAATAACTGTGAAACATTTATTTCTTCATTTTCAACCGGTAGCTTGTATACCAAGTTTAATCGATATAACTTGAGAAATGACGGACTTTCATACAAACTTTCACCCCCTATTTCACCCCCTTAGGGGTGGAATTTTGAAAAACTGTGACACACGTACTTCTTTATTTTTTACCGGAAGCCAAAATAAAAAGTTTCGTTGATATAACTTGTAAAACATCTTGAGAAACGAAGGACTTTCATACCAACTTTCATCCCCTATTTCACCCTTTTGGGGGTCGAATTTGCAAAAACTGTGAAACACGTGTTGTCTCCATTTTCAACCCGCAGCTCATATATCAAGTTTCATGGCTATAACTTGAGAAATTAAGGACTTTCATACAAACTTTCAACCCCTATTTCACCCCTTCGGGGGTAGAATTTCGGGATAAAAAGTATCCTATGTCCTACCTCGTAGTATGAGCTCAAATCGTGCCAAGTTTCGTTTGAATTCATTCAGTAGTTTCGGCGTGATGCGCGGCCAAGATACAGACAGACAGACAGACAGACAGACAAAAATGAAAAAAATTACAGATTTGGCTTCAGTATCGAATAATGAGTGCCCTCCAAAAAAAATTTTCAAAATATCTTCAATGTACAGAATTGGACATGTTACAGTTTTATTATAAGTATATAGATTAAACATTTATTAAAAACTAAGTTGAAGTTTCTCCCTCCTTAAATGAAAAAGTACCTAATTTTATCCTCGTCTCGAAACTTGTCTGTTATTGTTTGGTTTTCATTATAAATTTGCGATTCAAAGCTAGTTTACCAACGATCTTACAATCTACAATGTTTAGCTTACACTCATCGAACTATAATGATTAGAACAGAAGTTTCTAACAAATTTCCGCTCGAAAAGTAGGAAAAACAACCGGTGAATGTAAGATGTTTTTGATGATTATGTGATGAATTATGGCATTTTTACGTCATTTTTAGGGTTCCGTACCTCATGAGATAAAAGGAACCCATAGAGGATCACTTTCTGCAATGCACGATTGTAACAATCGTGCATTGCAATGCAAGTGCAATTGCAAAGTGCAATTGTTTACAATCGTGAGGATCTCCTGAGGATGCTCCGGTTTCGGAGTGAAGCGTACGTTGAGAGTGATTTGGAAGATTTGTGTGGTGTGGTGCGGTGCCGGTGCGAATTGCTGGGTGGTGGGTGTTCGAATGCTATTGGTGAAGGACACGCACTGTACCACATAGATTTGTCTGCTGTGGCGGATTATAGCGAATTAAACTTCTCGTTCATTCAAAATAATCTATATTACCTATTGTATGTTGGGATGGAAGTTGGAACCCTTTGCGCGTGAGTATGAATCACACTATACCGGTTTAATAATTTTCTGCGAGTTCGACATATTGTATTACTAAAATTCAATCGTAAGCACGTTCGCTCGGATAGGCGTTGTCGGCCTTTATAGGCTTACATAAAATGGTTTATCGCTGCGTCGCCAAGTACAGTGCTTCTAAGCGTTATACCACAGTAATTATACTCGTAATTCGATGCTTGCGCTTGCAAGTGAAAGAGGCCCTAAATAAAAATTAACCTTTTAAAATTGAAAAATGCTGTCGGTCTAAAAACACCCATGAACCAAAGACAAGAGTTTATTTGTAAGTACAAAAGACGAGAGTCTTTGTAATATAAGTCACAAGATCCTAAAATGCCTGAAATTGTTGTATTGCAAGCGATTAACAAAGTCTATACGCCGCTGAAATGCCTACGCGACGCAACGCCATGTTATCTAAACGATATTATATTGTGTGTAAGGTAAGCTTAGGCTCATGTTGCATGACATAGAATCCCCAAATAACGAGGATCTTTATGTACGAGGACAGACTTCATATCTTTATATAATATCTATCATTCCCAGGGGACAAAATAATCACAAAACAAGGTGACTGCAGAAGTAATTTATTCTCAGACTCTCTTTCTGAGTCGTATTCTTCATTTCTGAGGGTCGTGACCCTTTGGTTTTAATAGTAGGTTTGACGACCTCCGTGGCGCAGTGTTGAGCGCTGTTGTCTTGCGGAGGTCCCGGGTTCGATCCCCGGCAGGGTCAATTTGGGAATTCATAATTTCTGAATTTTCCCTCGTCTGGCTTGGTGCGAGGCTTCTGCCGTGGCTAGTTACCACCCTACCGGCAAAGACGTGCCGCCAAGTGATTTAGCGTTCCAGTACGATACCGTGTATAGAAACCGAATAGGGGTATGGGTTTAATATAACTGCCATGCCCATAACAGGTTAGCCCGCTACCATCTTAGACTGCATCGTCACTTACCATCAGGTGGTGAGATCGCAGTCAAGGGCTAACTTGTAGTGGATAAAAAAAAAGTATATCTAGTATTTGTTTTGTAAAAATTAAAAATAGTCCGTTGGGTTCTTCGATCTTTAAGCAAATTACTCGATAATGAGAGCGTTTTCGATGAAATAAGATGATTGATAAGACACGGCCAATGGATTCAGTCACCGCGATCCAAATTATCACATAAATAGAAGACGGTTCAACTTAGTTACTTGAACGGGTTTGAGTTGGGGGAGATGGCCTAATTTCATACAGCTGATCTTCATCATTGATGTAATCCAGGCATATAGACCAAATCAAGCACATAGTAGGTATATACAGTAACAATATGTTAAGTTGATTTGGTTTAGGTAATGGTCTACTACATCCATCGACCATACAACCTATGGTCGATGACTACATCATACAAAGAACACTAATTGATAAGACTATCTGACTACCCCGTTGGTCCAGTGGTTAGCATCATTGACTGTAGATGACGAGGTTCTGGGTTCAATCCCCGGATCGGACAATAATAATATTAACAATACCTACAGTCAAAGCACAATTAGTTCAATAACTCTTTATAGCGAGTATCGGATATGGCTTTTTCATCGACAAAGCCTTGTAAACCCCACTTTTTATTAGGGTTCCGTACCAAAATGGTAAAAATGGAACCCTTATGGTGCGACTTTTTATTATGTCGCTCAGCTTGGGTTCAATCTCTATATATATAAAAATCAATTGCTGTTCGTTTGTCTCGCTAAAACTTGAGAACGGCTGGGCCGATTTAGATGGAATTTTTGAGTGTGTTTGTGTGGGTTTCGGGATGGTTTATATTCACAATTGGACCCGATAGGGGGCACTGCAATCGGGTTCTAGCTTCAAGACAGGACAACGTCTGCCGGGTCAGCTAGTACCTATATATATAAAATCGTTCACTAATGTACTGATGTAGGTACCTAGATTATAATAATAGGTATCATTTGAAACGTACATCGCTAATACGTAGTCAGTAGAATAATTTTAGAAACTTCTAACTACGCTTTTACCCACAGGAAACGGATTTTGCTTATCTTTTACCCTATTATTGTTATGTCAATCATAGTTAGGGCGGGATATTTACACTTATTCATTCCGCTTGACGTTAACACCTCGCAAATGCCTACCGACTTCGATTTTGTAATGCAATAAATGTTATAATAAATTATAATCATACTTCACACTAAAATTTATAAATGCGAAAGTGTGTTTGTTTGTTGGTTTATTGGTTTGTTGGTTTGTCCTTCAATCACGTCGCAACGGAGCAACGGAGCGACTTGATTTTTGGCATGGGTACTTATAGTTGAGGACCTGGAGAGTGACATAGGCTACTTTTTATCCCGGAAAAAAAAGGAGTTCCCGCGGGAAACAGAAACTTAAGCCACGCGGACGAAGTCGCGGGCATCAGCTAGTATTAAATAATATTTTAGTTTATGATAAACTAGCTGATGCCCGCGACTTCGTCCGCGTGTTATAAGTTTTATTGGTTCCCTCGGGAACTCCTTAATTTTCCGGGATAAAAAGTAGCCTATGTCACTCTCCGGTTCTCAACTATATCTACCCATGCCAAAAATCAGGCCAATCCCTTGCTCTGTTGCGGCGTGATTGAAGGACAAACCAACAAACCAATAAACCAACAAACAAACACACTTTCGCATTAATAATATTAGTATGATCAACATACTTAATGCAATGTCGGGCTCTAGAGTAGGTACTTTTACAAGCAGTTCCAGCAGAAATGGACAAACACTTTCAAATAATGATGGCGTTAAGTTCTGATAGCGGCGTCACAAACAGGCGTAATTAATCATGTCACGAAAAGTTGTGCGTATGTTTGCACGAGTTTTATGTATGCATACCCTCATGTGAAGTTAATACGCCTAATGAATAAGAAGAAGGAAATTAAAGGTTAAAGGTACCTTAAGTAAAATATTAAAGTCATTAAAATATGCTACTAGTACTACTTAATTGATACTTTTATACTTTCATCGAAGTCGCTAGTCATAATTTATACATATATTAATATCTATTGTACCTACTATAGATTGTACTAGGTAAAGAAATGTAGGGAATGTCAAAACTCAATAAGTAACTTGGTACGTAATTAGTTTTACATTCCGTAAGAAGGAAGGAATTTATGAACGTTCGCTTTCGTGCATAAAATACGGGGTGAATAATTATGTAGAACATCGTAAGAGACGACTGAATAAATGGATTTTATTACAGACAAGTAGGTACCTACCCTAGTACCTACTTAGAGAGACGACGAATACACTTTCCGTATACAATCTTGAAGAACAAGCTCAAATAGTCAACAAAATGCAATTATGTATTGTTTGTGTATAGGTAAGTAGGAGGTACAATCCACGAAGGCGTGCCAGCGTTATGACTTAAGTACCAACTTTCCTAAAGTTACTCGACATACTAATATAATACATATAAATGAAATGCATTTTTAGCATTCTAGGATGTATTTTGTATAGTGTATGCTAATAATTATATGGTGTCAACAAACAAGAGTGAGGAGCGTCTTATAAGTAGGTATCTATAGATTTTTGCTGAAACTATTCTCTATCTGGGGGTATATACCTAAGGGCCCAAGGTAACTTTTAACTACCTATTTCTTCCTAAATCACAATACATACTATTTTATTTTATTCAGTTCAAGAAAATTTATTATTGCTGTCCGCTTAAAAGATTTGCTTCGTAAAGCTTGTGATGTACCTACTTAGGACTTCTTTTCCACTTGATTTAATATTCTTATTCTAATATTGAGTCGAGAAGTCCCGTCTCCCGAAGGTAATGTATAGGGGTCGGATTTATTGGAAAATTTAATTTATTCGTTGTGTATATTATTGATTCAGCTCCACGTGATTTTTTGAGTTGTTGACTTCTACCGATAAAAATAACGTAATAGTTATTTATGCAACAGTTGTGTAATAAGGGGTATTAAAACACGAATGTGGGTTTATTGTGATAATAGTATCATATGAGTGTTTTAATACCTAATTATCAACAGTTGCATACAAGACTTAATATGAATCCTGTATAACAGATTCTGAAATAGTTAGCTTACTGCTAACATTAAAACATCCAGTCCTAGTAACCTAATATCATCCATTACTGAGTAATAATATACAAATAAACTAAGTATTAATGAAAGAAGTATTTATTGTAGTACCTACTACCTAGTAATTAATATTTTTTATCTACTCCCATGCTATAAATCCTCTATAACAAAACAATAAAAAAAACGAAGAAAAATGGCGGGGAAAATTCTAATAACCTACTTTTTTTTTACAGCGCGCGGCGTTCTGGTAGTGAAACGCACGTGTATGACAATGTTCTTTTTTTGAAATTCGTATAGATGCTCTTTTTGTGTAATTCATACAGATACCACGCATCGAGCAAATGTGGCTGTCTGTTGAGTAAACCCTTTGCGCAGAGGGGATAGAAAAAAAAACAAAGGAGTGTTGTTATGAAATTCAGTACAACATTACATCACCCGTTTGGATGATGTAATGGTTATTAGGACATTGGGTGTTTTAATGTTGGCAATAAACTTACTGTTTCAGAACCTGTTATAGAGGATTTATAGCATGGGAGTAGCTGATAAAGTAATTTTCAATACAATTGCTCGAAAAATGCACTTACAGAGGCAGTAAACAGGGCTTGTTTGTAAGTTAAATTTACTGCCCTCGTGCGGTAAACTTGCAGAATTTACTGCCCTCGTGCAGTAAATTTGCACTTTTTTTTTTAATTTTTGTAAGTCTACTTCACTTCTAAATAAAAAGTTTTCTTGCAAGAAGGTTCATAATGACTTTGTAAGTAAAAAAACCTAAAAAATAAAAACATTTAGATGTAGATTGATGAAATCAATTCATGAAATTAAAAATTGTATTTAATATGACATTAGTCAACTCGTATGTAAAAACCTATTTACCGCCCTTATATCACAAACTACTATTTCCGAACCATAGCTATTTATACATATATTGTATCCTACGTAACGTAATACACTTAGGGCCGCTTGCACAAGGACATTTAAACTGATTTAGTTAAATTTTGTAGTGCTGTCCCTTTTTGGCAAACGCATATTGTAGTTGCCAAAAAGAGACAGCATTAAAATATTTAACTAAATCAATTTAAGAGTCCTTGTGCAAGTGGGCCTTAGTATAGCTAATACTATACTAGACTATAATATGCAGTAGGTACCACCTACGCTAATTTTATATTAAAAGCATGCCTGAGGTTTACACTATAAAATATAGGCCAAAGGCGTGGGTCAAAAGCGGCCTTTACTTAGACTTTTTTCTCCAGGCCTAAAATATTTTACTCTATGCAGGATGAATTCTTAATAAGTACGAATGAAATAACTCATAAAACAATTTCCCTTATTCCATTTTGGAGCTTTTTGATAGAAGATCTAGCTGTGTGTAGGTACACCTACACACAGCTAGATCTTTTTATCTGTTTTGTCTATTTAGTGGATAGATGCGGTATGTAGATAGTTATCTACCTATCTAGTACCTTGTTTTTTTTTATCGACTACAAGTTAGCCCTTGACTGCGATCTCACCTGATGGTAAGTGATGATGCAGTCTAAGATGGTAGCGGGCTAACCTGTTAGGGCATGGCAGTTATATTAAACCCATCCCCCTATTCGGTTTCTACACGGCATCGTACCGGAACTGCCTACCTACCGAAATTGACCCTGCCGGGTATCGAACCCGGGACCTCCGCACGTTAAGACAACAGCGCTACACACTGCGCCACGGAGGTCGTCAAAAACCTACCTACCTACCTACCTTCAACATAATATAATAGTATCCGCATGAAACGTAAAACAACTGTTCAAATTGAGATTAAACTTCCCAAGTTCTGAAGCATTTGTAGAAGGACGATACTATATTTTATAATTCAAAAAAATATTGTAGCGTACTTATTTTACCTAACATGCAGTAGACATCTAGTAAATAATGATTTCATGAATGATAATAATAGGTAAACTGTAAACTGATATAATAATGAAATACTCCAGTTTACATCTTGTTACTTACTTTTTTGATCCAAGCAGTCGGGTTTTTTTTTTTTTTTTTTTTTTTTTTAAGTTATGTTGTCAGTAAGAAAAAAATTGATTGTTCAACAAGGAATTAAAACGAGCCATTTTGTACGAGATGTTTAGCCTCCCGAGCGATAGCAGAGTGAACAAGGCGATAGCAAGGAATGCTATTGAGTCGAGTAGAATGGCTTTTATGTGCTTTTATTCCCAAGTTCAACACTCTACTTTTCACTTCGATTGCGAGCAAATAAAACCACGATTTAGAGACAATTTCTTTGCCTATTGCCTATCAACTACATTTCCATATTATATTGTATATATCCATATTATATATTTAGTTTTAATTTTAATTTGTTGACATTAACGTCACGTCACGTTAATCTATGACATGACTGTAAAAGAACACTTAAAAAATGGCTAAAAGCACTATCTATTGATGAAACGGAGGCTCTTCTGCAGATTATTCGGTAGGTGTAACTGTGGTACAATCATTGGTTGTGGTACAACACTCATACAATACACTCACACACTCACACACACACTCACACACACACACACTTGCATGCCTGCATGATAAGAATTTAAAAATTGTATCATTAAATTGGTTATTAATTTAATGTAAAATTATTAAATTTGGAAGAGCTAGGCCTTCTGACACAGGTATTCTTATGCTTAACAAAAGGCCTCAGCCACAATTATTTGTTATTAATGTAAGTATTATGAAATAAATCATTTTTCATTTTTTCAATCCCATATGCCTTTGAGGGTTGCGTTTATAAAAATATTAAAAGTTTAATAATTTACCCACTTTTATAACATAATATAAAAATAAAAGATAAAAAACACTTATACGCAAGGTATAGAAATAAACATTAGGTTTATTTTTATATACACGGCGGGAGACACGTGCATACGTGGCGGGAATCCGGATATGAGGCTCGACTAGGCAGAGCTTTGAGACGGATGATGAAGAATTGAGTGGTGCCTTGCGTCTCTAAACAAACTAGTGTTTCCGAGGTGTCTTTCTACGAAGTATACCTGCAGGGCTAGCATGGGCCGGAGATAAAAAATTTATCCCCCGATTTTATCCACTGACAAGAGATAAAATTAACTTATCCACTTCTCAGAGCACGGCAACAGGGGAGAGGAGAAGTTTATCCCCGTTTGACATTTCACGGGGACTCGGGGGACTATTTATCCACCGTTATTTAGCGTTTTTATTTATTTATTTAGGAATAAAAATTTTATCCTTTCCTCGGGGAGAAAATAGTCTCGGCCCATGCTAGGGGGGCTGAAAGCCGAATTTCGCCGTCTCCATCAAAAATAAAATCCGCCTACAGCTGGAATAGCCCACTGCCTTTCAATATTTACATCGCTAAGAAAATCAATTAACATTTAATTACAAAAAATATGATGTCAGAATAGACATTGGCATAGATACCAACTTTTATTTATTTAATTAAATATTATTTACTAGCTGATGCCCGATACTTCGTCCGCGTGGTTTAAGGTTTTTTAATTTCCGCGGGAACTCCTTAATTTTCCGGGATAGCAGATAGATAGTAGCCTATGTCAGTCCCCATGTCCTCAACTATAACCACGCAAAAAACCAGGACAAACCAACAAACAAACACGCTTTCGCATTTATAATATTATGTAGATACCTATAGTATGACGATATTGTACTTACAATAAAGGTTAGAATTACGATTGTACCAAAGACGCTGTATGCTTTCTATCCGCTGCTATTTACACAAGCAATTGCCTATTTTCCGAACATAAGATAAAAAAATTAAATTGCAGGTTTTCCATTTCCGTTTTTTATTTTCCTTTAGTAAATTTTTTTTTAACATCGATGGTAATATATAGGTAGGTATCTACTATCTATATCGCGTAAAAATATTTAATAAAAATAAGTTGTGTCTAAAACGTTTGTTAATGTTCTTTTTTTTTTGTCTACATAACTGACTACTATTTCTTTAGATACTACGCATAATAAACTAATAAAATAATATAAGTACAATTGAGTCTTCTAGATGTGGACATGGCATGCATGGTAGTAGGGTACCATAACTACAACGCAACATCAGTAAACAAAACAAAACAATAATATTTTAGCAAAACAAAGCAAAACATTAATAACTAAAAATTAAGTGTACTTACTTTTTTTTAACTATAGGTACACTGTCACAGAAGATATCTACCAAAACACTCAAAATATAATATTAAACTATCAGAAATCATCTTGATGATTCTTCAAGAGAAATGGCAAGTGAACAACCTTATACATTACCATCTGTTTAAAGGTTAAATAGGTTGGAGTACAAATAATTCAATTTTAAAGGACTTGACCAGCGCAACTATGGGAGCTTGCCTAGATATCAAAAATTAATGTGCAGCAATGGACTCTTTATTATTGTAATTTTTATATTTTATAGTTTTCAGATAAAAAAGCTTCAAGAGTCTGAAGGCTCTGAAAACTGAGAAAATAAATAAAAAAAGTTTCACCAAAAAACTGCTTTTCCACACTAGATGGCACTAGTTGTTGTGGTGAGCGAGTCTAAAAAAATATTTTAAGTATTGCTAACCACGTTTCTCAGGAAAATAATTAAGCTTTGCATTATTTGGGCATGGATGAGGATAATACTGGAATAATAAAACTATATTTGCAAGAATTACGTAATTCCTTTAAAAATCACGCTACATTGTACTACTGCCACACTAGATGGCGCTAGCGAGTCTTTTCAACTATTCGACAACAGATGGCAGACAGATGAAATGCCAGAGGGCGTTACGTACCTTTACACGCAGTGGTTATTTGAAAATGCTTTATTCGTTTGAGGCTTGTCAACTAACAAAAATAATAAAAACAAAACATACATTTCCTTTTCATTACTATTTAATTGATCAATCATAAATCACTCATAATATAGTGACTAAGGTACTTATGTGGTATTCATGTAGGGTAACAAGATTATTATTAGGCATGGATAAAACGGAACGTCAAAATGGAGTAGTGCTTAAAGAGGAAACCGGACGCTCAATATTTAAACAATAAACATATTGTTTTTATAGACATTTTAACCTTGACCTTATTCGGAATAATAAATCCATAGTAATTTCGGTTTTGATTTTTAAACCTTACTGTAAAAACGGAAATCCTGCACATTGTCCCGAATCGGAGGGCAGTTACTGGTCATGTCCTTACCTAAATGTATTACTTTACATTTTTACTACATACTTTGTGTTCAGAACGTAACATAATCATAGAAATTCGTACTGCTTATACGGCACATTCGATCTCTCGGTATCTCGGGTAAATAATATGTGATACCGAGATGAACATAATTCTGCCTGTTACGTTTTAGCATATTATTTGTACAGGTGTAAACCAGCTATTTATATAAATAAAATATTTTTTTTTTCTTGCGTACTACGCAATGCGTAGATAGAGGCATCTTCTATAAAGGTAGGGCTAAGTCTTATTTTTACGATTAAGATAAATTTTCTATTACAGATGGACGAGCCAAAATCAAGTAAGCAGTTGCAGAAATAAATTAGAACGCCGAAATTATGTACCACATGAAACTGTTCATCGAATCCAATTTTGTTATCCATAATGCTTTGGTTGCCAACAAGACGGATGTCAAGGTTATTGATAACACGACGTACACATCCAAAAGAAATGAAAGCCCATATTCTATGGAGGACGATGAGTTTATATTCGACAGAACAGATGTTAGGGCTATATTTATCACGCTCTACACAATCGTGTTCTGTTGCTGTTTCTTTGGTAAGTTGATTTTCTGTTACCGTGTTTACATACTTTGTAAGCGTAAAACTATACTATTAATACTCAATATTTACTCAATTTGTTTATTGATGTTGAAATTTTTAAATGCTTCGATTTCGACGTATAGGACATACAGGTGTCTCATATGCTACGTAATGTTGTGACTCTACCACCCGTTCGGAAAAAGATTCTATTGAGCCGGCAAGAATCTCAGCAGTTGCTCTTTTCATAAAATTTTTTTTATTTATCTACAGTCGGTAGGTCACCGTGCATTTTTCAAAAAAGTTGCCGGTAACGTAACTGGAATTCCACATTTATAAAAAAAAATTGTCATGGGTGGTGTATGTAGGACATTCTAAAAATGTCTCCCTATATGTGGACTAATTTTGACCAGTACTGAGAATTTCTAGTCAGAAAACCCAATACTTAATTATGGTATGGTTATACTTAAGAGCCGGCTATTGTTGTTTTTTCAAACAATAATAATAATTTAAAGTCGGAGTCGTCGAGTTGCTGTTAAATTATGACTCAATTTGTAAAGAGTAGATAAGTATTAACAGTAGTTGTTTGAGCTGGATCGATCCTCATCAGGTTGCGATTAAGGCAATTAATCTGAGTTAAATTTAACATAAAGTAAATTAGACTTCGTCTAAAGAGAACGAGGTTGTTTAAATTGTAACTTTAAATAACGAGATACTTACTTATTGCTATAGAGTTTCACTTCCTATTAGGATTTTTGTGTCTGTTCTATAATCATACTATGTATACTATATACTTACTATATACTATATAATATTAAACTAATAAAAAGGAAAATCTATAAGACAGTCGTTAGACCTGTCGCATTGCATGCATTGTATGGTTCAGAATGTTGGGCGGTGAAAGGGACGGATGAAAAGTACATGCGACCGAAATGCGAATGTTGAGATGGATGTGTGGTGTGACTAGAATGGTTAAGATTAGGAATTAATATAATATAAGGGGAAGTTTGAAAGTAGCACCAGTGATAGAAAAGATGAGGAGTAATGCATGCATGTGTAGCATGGTACGGGCATATAATGCGGAGGGAAAATGAAAAATGAAAATGAAAATGAACATGAAAATGAAAATGATGAGAATGAGAATGAAAATGAAAATGAAAATGAAAATGAAAATGAAAATGAAAATGAAAATGAAAATGAAAATGAAAATGAAAATGAAAATGAAAATGAAAATGAAAATGAAAATGAAAATGAAAATGAAAATGAAAATGAAAATGAAAATGAAACTGAAAATGAAAATGAAAATGAAAATGAAGATGATTTATTTCATGTAGGACAACTTGTGCTACTTGTGTTAAGTCGTAAGAATCTACCACCGGAAGAAAGGCATATTACGAGAAGAATGATAGATATGCATGTGGAAGGAAAAAAGAGTAGAGGGAGACCAAAGAAAAGATGGATGGATTGTGTGAAAGAGGATATGCGTACAAAAGGGGTAAATGATAGGTTGACGAATAATCAGAAGTGAGTGGAAGAAGAGAACATGTTGTGCCGACCCCACATAGCGTGGGACGAGGGCAAGAAGAAGCAGAAGATATACTATATATTATATATACTATATTATACTATATAATATTATAAATGCGAAAGTGTGTTTGTTTGTTAGTTTATTGGTTTGTCCTTCAATCACGCCGTAACGGAGCAACGGATCGACGTGATTTTTGGCATAGGAATAGCTGGAGAGTGACATAGGCTACTTTTTATCCCAGAAAACTATGGAGTTCCCACGGGAATCAAAAAAACCCATGGGTATAGTTGAGAACCTGAAGAGTAAGTAACATAGGCTACTTTTTATCCTGAAAAATTAAGGAGTTCCCGAGGGAATCAAAAAAATTTAAACCACGCGGACGAAGTCGCGGGCATCAGCTAGTGAGGGGCCACTAACAACTTTATTAAGTAGGTACTTTATGGTGTATACGTTAGGACTATAGATAGACTATAGAAGACCTTTGGTTTGTTTGAGAGTAGGTATAAGTTTTCATACATTTGGCCAAATTATTTATTAGGAAATTTTACGTTCATATTATTTACACCACCATATTATTTACCACCACAACTAATAGATTAGTTTTTAGATAATATTTTATTAATACATAATATATAGCTCTTTGATGCATCAATTTATGCATCCATAAATCATGTTGTTATCATTAATGTGAGTATCACACAATACTTACAGGTTTATTAGTTTACAAGCTGATGCCCGCGACTTCGTTCGCGTGGTTTAAATTTTTTTGATTCCCTCGGGAACTCCTTAATTTTTCAGGATAAAAAGTAGCCTTTGTCACTCTTCAGGTTCTCAACTATACCCATGCCAAAAATCAGGCCGATCCCTTGCTCTGTTGCGGCGTGATTGAAAGACAAACCAACAAACCAATAAACCAACAAACCAACAAATTCAAATTCAAATGTTTTTTTATTCAAATAAACTTTTACACTTGACGTGCTTTCGAATCGTCGAACGAATCTACCACTGGTTCGGAATGCCATTCCTACCGAGAAGAACCAGCAAGAAACACATACTTTCGCAAACACACTTTCGCATTTATAATATTAGTATGATGATTACACTTCCATCAAGGTCAGTTGTTTATTAATTTTATCTACTCCCATGCTATAAATCCTCTATAACAGGTTCTGAAACAGTTAGCTAATTGCCAACATTAAAACACCCAATGTCCTAATAACCATTACATCATCCAAACGGGTGATGTAATGTTGTACTGAATTTCATTACAACACCCCCTTTTTTTTTCGATCCCCTCTGCGCAAAGGGTTTACTCAACAGACATCTGCTCGACGCGTGGTATCTGTATGAATTACAAAAAAAGAACATCTGTACGAATTTCAAAAAAAGAACATTGTCATACACGCGCGTTTCACTATTAGTCCATTCATTTTAGATTTTTTCGCGGCAAAATTTATAATTTTTTGAAACCACTGTGGTTTTATACCTATGAGTGAGTACATTAAAAAACACAACTCTCCCCCCCCCTCCGGTGGTGGCTTCCCCCCTCCCCGCCTTGAAAAGTGTGCCATTTTGCAGATTTCCTTGATTTTCCAGAAAACTATACAAGCTAGGACAAAACCGTCAAAGAGAACATTGTTCCTTAATAAATTACCTACAAATAAGTTCATAACATTTATTATGATAGGAGTTATAGTTTACAAGCTATGGTGCGTTAAAGTTGACTAAAAATCGCAGCTCAGTAAAATAAGCCAATTTTCAACATTTTATATGTATTCTGTAATCTCTAGAAAACTATTAGAGTTAGGCAAAAACTGTCAGGAGTAAAAATAAACACCATTTAATGACCTATAAAAAAATATTTAGTTCATAAAGATAGGACTAATAATTTCGCATATATATCCACGTATTGTATACGAAAAAAAATAAAAAAATTGTTAGAATCCTATGTTATTTGCAATTTGCACAAAAACCATTAGAGCTAGGAAAAATCCTTCGAAGAGCAATTAATTTCATTAAATTACCTACAAAAAAATGTTATGGTTTATTAAGATAGGACCAATAGTTCGAAAAATATGACTACCTTTATTCCATGAAATTTTTTTTTTTCAAAAACCATGTATATATATTTTAATTTTCACAGAAACTATTAGAACTAGGAAAAAAAATATCATAAGCAAAAATGAACTTCATTAAATTACCTCCAAAATAGTTTTTAGTTTATTTTGACAGAACTAATAGTTTCGGAAATATGGCTGTCTAACTTGCATAAAAAAAGAAACCCTTGTAAAATCCGTGAATGTTTTTTGTAATTTCAAGAAGAAGTATTAGAGCTAGGAAAAAAGCTGTCAGGACTTAGGACAAAGATAATTAATTTACCTATAAAATAGTGTTTAGTTTATTTTGATAGGACAAATAGTTTTTGAAATATACCTTGCTATTTTGTAAGAACCGGTGGTAGTCATCTTGACTTACATAATAGTATGGAATAAATAGAAATTAAATAACTTTTTTTTTAACGCATCATAGCTTGTAAACTATAACTCCTATCACCATAAATGTTATGAACTTGTTTGTAGGTAATTTATTAAGGAACAATGTTCTCTTTGACAGTTTTGTCCTAGCTTGTATAGTTTTCTTGAAAATCTAGGAAATCTGCAAAATGGCACTCTTTTCAAGGCGGGGAGGGGGGAAGCCACCACCGGAGGGGGGGGGAGAGTTGTGTTTTTTAATGTACTCACTCATAGGTATAAAACAACAGTAGTTTCAAACAATTATTAATTTTGCCGTTTTCCCCATACATTGAAATCTAGAATGAATGGACTATATACCAGAACGCCGCGCGCTGTAAAAAAAAGTAGGTTATTAGAATTTTCCCCGCCATTTTGTTTTGTTAACAAAAAAAAATAAGAAAAAAAAAAATTAAAAAAAAAATTAAAAAAAAAAATTAAAAAAAAAATGAGATTCAAGTTTTGAGTTTTGATGATATTATGTTACTAGGACTGGATGCTTTAATGTTAGCAGTAAGCTAACTATTTCAGAATCTGTTATAGAGGATTCATATTATGAGTGTAGATAAAGTCTGGTATGCAACAGTTGTTAATTAGGTATTAACACACTCATATGATACTATTATCACACTCCGTTGCGCGTCGTGTGATAAACCCACATTCGTGTTTTAATACCCCTTATTACACAACTGTTGCATAAATAACTATAACGGCACACTCATTATTAAACACTTCATTATTAAACACTACGCAAATTAAACGCAAGCTATAAAGAGCTTGCTTAACGGATTCGGATAATATTATGGATGACGGTACAATGAGCCGTGACAAGCGCCGCAATCATTGATGTAGAATTTTAGTACCTATACTAGATTTCCGATTAGCGCTTAAAATTGGGCCCGAGAAGTAACAGCACATAATACGAGAGTGCTCTTATTTGACATTAGTATAGTCCAACCATAGCCAACATATCGAGGCGTCAAACTGCCGCAGTGCTCCTTTAAAAATTGTTCTAATTCCCACCGCAACACTAAAACTTCGTAGGGAATATCTTTTTTTCGGTAAGTTTATATCAATAAATGTTTTTCATGTAGATAATAGATTCAAACAGTAAATTAAACTATTAAGCAATATTATTGTTATTGTTTGGCCAATGTATGTGACAATGTGTCAAATATTGTAACAAATATTGATTTTTCGGCAAACAGGGGATGCATGGAATAATATTGGTACTTTAAAAGTTTTGTTGTTTGTAGATTCCCTAGTAATCCATTTAGTTGTGCAGAATGGAAAGCTATACTTAGTCGCGAAAGAAAGAGAAGAGAGTTTTTTCATCCATCCAAAAATACATTTATATATTATATATTATATATATTTATATATATTCAATACATTTTGATAAATTTGTTATTACTGGAAACACGCAAAGGCGTCGATTACTAAAAACAGCAGTTCCCAAATTTCAGGTATTTATTATAAACTATATAAAGTCCGCGACTTCGTCCGCGTGGATATATATTTTTTGATTCGCGCGATTTTTTTTTGCATGGGTATAGATGAGGACCTGGAGAGTGACATAGGCCTCCTTTTATCCCGGAAAATTGAAGAGTGTCTGTGGGAATTAAAAAACTTATGCCACGCGAACGAACTCGCGGGCGTCCTCTAGTTGTTTAATATAATTGGTTCCTCGCAAATGAGAAAAAAGTACTATACAATTCACGGCCTATGCTATTTGGGCCGTGGCATTTTTAAATAAACGTGCGCCTCGTCCTTTTAAAATAACCTGAGAAGTCCTCGGCTTCCCCTCGTCCTTCCAATGAAGTGAAGAGTGAATAGGCATCTTCTAGGCAAACGCGCTCCAACCTAGACCTTCATTGCTTTGTATTAAGCATGATTGTCGTCGATGTCGTTGTTTGTCGTTGTCGAAAAAAAAATTAATCAGCCGTAATTGCTTTATTTACGGCCCAGGCCAGTAATGTACTATTATACAAGTTCTTATTGTTTAACAATTGGATTCCCTGGGAAATGAAGATGAATTTATTTGTCAATTTTACTCCGTAACTCAGTCAAATATCAACCGATTTACGCAATTCTTTTTTCTTTACACTGTCAGCTTGGTCTCATGTAAATTTCATGAAGATCCGACTAGTAGTTCAGAGATGAAATGCGGAATTCCACATCGGGTATCAGCAAAACAATAGGGATGATGACAACTCAATCAAATCAGCAAATCTTTAACAAACTTGAAAACGCACTTCTAGTAATTATGGAAGTTGTATGAAATTCACAGTTGTGACATCATCAAATTTCAACGCACTTTTTTTCTTTAATCTATATTTTAAAATGGTTATCAAACTTAAAACTAACCGAGGATGTGAATTTTAGGTCTTTTGGAAGACCCTCTATTTAATAATCAGTTAGAAATAATTTATTTTTGATATAGGCATCATCACTATTGCGATCAGTGTAATTACCTTCATAAGACATAGATTTTTAACCATACTGTATAACACATAAGCAGTAGTACACAAGTGTCAGCTTTGCGTTTAAAATTTAATTGAACTTTTAGAAAAAATAAAAGATTGTGTATTTGTTTATTGATGAAGGTTTAATTAAGTTGCTATTTGACTAATTCCATGTACTTCACTCGGTCAGTTCATTGGTGGGATCGCCATATTGGAATTATTGACATTAATACGAGTATTTCAGTTCTGTGCCGTCGGCTTGACCTTCCGGAGATTACCCTACTATTACCTTTCATGTGCGTGCATACTTTACCTACTAGTGAGAGCGAGATAGCCTATCTATGGAGCGGAGCCGCGGGGCGGCCCCCGCCGCGCTCGCGAGTGCCGGCTAGGCGCGACGAGTCCCGCGAGTGCGCCTCTTCAGTACGCTATTATTTACTGATTAGTGTGCATGTGTACGTTCACTGGATTATTTCGCACGGAATTACGTCGAAACGGTGAGTTTTTTACATATTTATTATATATCGTTGGTGAGAGTGAGAATATTCGAGTTTAGAACCGATTTGATTACTATTAAGGTCCTGTAAACGATGTTATCGTTGGATCATACAAAAAAATATAAAACGGTTCATATATTTTGAAATCTGTTAAACCTATAAGATAGTTATAAAATTAAATAACATATAAGTAGATAAATAACCTAATGTGCATGAAGTTTATTACCACTTTACTTTAGGTTTGGTTTCCGCAACCTTTATGGGTTCGGTAGTTACACATAGTACCTATACAGTTGCCGGCTTTTCAACCGTAACTGTAGGCGTATATGGCTTTCAGGCTTGTTAGCCGTCAGAGGCTCGCTGCCGCAGCCTTCAAAGGCTCGTCAGTCGCAGCTGTCTATGGCTCGCCAGCCGCAGCCGTCTAGGCCTCGCCAGCCGCGGCCGTTTAAGGCTCGCCAGCCGCAGCCGTCTAAGGCTCGCCAGCCGCAGCCGTCTAAGGCTCGCCAGCCGCAGCCGTCTAAGGCTCGCCAGCCGCAGCCGTCTAAGGCTCGCCAGCCGCAGCCGTCTAAGGCTCGCCAGCCTCAGCCGTCTAAGGCTCGCCAGGCGCAGCCGTCTAAGTCTCGCCAGGCGCAGCCGTCTAAGGCTCGCTAGCCGTAGCAGTATAAGACTCGCCAGCTGCAGTCGGCTAAGGCTCGCTAACTGCAGCCTTTTAAGGCTGGCCATCGGCAGCCGTTTAAATGTTTAAAGTAATAAAGGATTTGTTGGCGCAGATGGTGGAGCCGACTGCCTTCCTTACAATGGGAGAATTGCTGGAGTAGTCGGGAGAGAGGATTGCTGGCTCGACAAAATTGAGGAATTAGCCCGCAAGTCTTTACCAGACGGATGGACGAATTGGAAAACTCTAGGTCCAACAAAAGAAGAACTTTTTGGCCAAGATACAGATCCTCTAATATTAAACAAGATTCGATTCGCATTGCCATTTATGGAATATGTCCGAATTTTTCTGCCCGACACAGAATATGTGATGGAGAAACCCTATAGAGAAATAAAATTATGTATGCTAAAGTGGGCTTTGTGTAGAGCACTGATAATAAGCCCTCCATCTATCGTAAATAGAATTAAAGGATCGGCGGCCCAAGCCGAGATTAATGCCATTGGGCCGATGCGCCGTCTTATTCTTACGAGATTGGAGGTTTGCCGTCAATTACGTCAGCCGTCAGAAGAGGAAGAGAGATCTGCTAAGAGGAGTGGGCTGGATAAGTTAGAGGAAAAAGTAGATGGCCTCTTTGAAAAACTGTGTCAGAAAATAGAGTCACTGAAATACAAAACAGTGATAAACCAACAAGAAGATAATTCTTCTGCGAACACAGAATTTTCGACACATGATGACTATGAAGCGGAATCAGACACAGAAAACGAGGTCCCTTTTGATTATTTGAGGGGGTGCTTCAGATATTGATGTATAAGGTGCCTTTCAAGTCCCAGTTTGCAACCTGAGTGATGAACCCAGAGCCAGTACTTCTAAGGACATTTGTTTTGCCCCAAATGTTCAAGAAGATGATCCTTTAATCCCTACTCCTTCAGAAATTAAAAAAAGTCAAGGCATAGCTTGTCAAAAATTGGGAACGACTTCTTGGAATATGATCAGATATAAAGATGTTCAAAAGAAATTACGGGCTGCTCCGGTGTTTGATGCCCTCAAAGTCAATGACCAACTAGGTAGTATTACACAGAAAAGTTTTTGTCAAAATATTTTGACTAACGCTGATATGACCTTGGGCATTGTTTGTCATGGCCTATTGAAGCAGAGAGAGGCTTTAGCAGAACAAGCAAGAAGGCTAACTACGAAATATCCTGAATTAAGGAATGACGTGCATGAGTTACTATCTAGTGACTCATCAACTTTAAATGTATCAGACGATATTCTTCATTACACCTATGCTCGCAGGGCTGAAATCATTGACCTTAGAAGGAAGACATTTAAGCCAGCTAATGATTTTCTAGCAACAAAGCTATCTCAGATCCCGCCATCATCCCGCGATCACACCTGTTTGAGGAAGAACACCTTGACGATTTTATTAGCAAATAAGAAGGTTTCTTTCGAGTCTTTCGTTCCACTTAAAGACCCTAACAGACAAGTTTCAGTTCTGTTTACAACCAAAATAAGCTCGAGAGATCGAAACCGGATCAGAAACAAAAGAAAGCAATCAGATTGGAAGGAACCAAAAACATCTACTTCTACGCCAGTGGCGCGAGGCGGACAGTATAAAGACAAGCCTAAAGGCTCAAAGAAGCGTCAACATTTTATCGCGTTTTAACGCATTTTAACGCTTTTAAGGAACGCTCGTCTTCATATTGACAATCATTTCAAAGGCGGTCGGCTTTCTCTGTTTGCGTCTCGTTGGATAAGACTCGGCGCGCCATAACTAATAGTCAATATGATAATGGGTTATAGAATACCCTTTGTCAAGATACGTCCTCTTACTCGAATGACAGAGCGGAATTTAGAGAAATTTGCCACTCCAATTTGAAAAGAAATGACACAGGAAATAAAAAAAAAAAAAAAAAAAAACATGTTAGAAGAAAGTATTATAGAGAAGGAAATTCTAGCAGCGAGACGAATACAATGACTTGCCTACCGATGGGTCTAGCCAGTGCCCCATTAGCATTCTCAAGGATCACAAGTTGGATCGCAAATATATTTCGGGCAGAGGGAACGAGAGTTCCCTCTGCCCGAAAATTGTAGCCGGTGTATTTGGACGATTTTCTTTTCGCCCACCAAGACAGGTCAGTTCTTCAAAGGCAGGTCGAGACTGCAGTAGACCAGTTCACACCACACACATCCATCCATATCCATCACACCTGGGATGGATAATAAATCGAGACAAGTCTATCACCAGTCCAACAAAGAAAATCGAATTTCTAGGGATTATCTTCAACACTCAAATGAATCTGAAATCCCTTTCCGAGGACAAAGTTACAGATCTGCGATCGTTTCTCAAAAAGATTGTGAGGTTGGGTCGATGGAACTGGATTCAAGGAACGTCTTTCCTAGGGAAACTACAATTCGCGACAGAAGTAGTTCCGCTGGGTCGCCTTTCTGCAGGCAACTTTAAAAAAGCAAGCTGGTTTCTAGAAGAGTACAGACCAAAGAAAATCTTCCTTTTACCTCAACCTGCGGTAAATGAATGTGTCTGGTGGCTGGAACATCTAGAGGAATCGAGTCCGATAATCGGCAGGGAGCCGAATGTATTTTTGACGACCGACGCTTCAGATACAGGGTGGGGCATACAACTAGAACAGTTCCTCGGGTCCGGCAAGTGGACTTCAGTTCAGACGAAGTGGCAGATAAACCTAAAGGAATTGTATGTAATTTATATAGCCCTCAAAAAGTTCAGAGTCTGAACCTGAAGAAATTGAGAACGAAGTTGTAATGATTCAGGCAGACAATCGTACAGCAATTGCATATCTACGCAACCAAGGGGGCACGAGATCACAGACTTTGTACTTGCTGGCGAGAAAGATCTTACTCTTTGCGAACCAGATCAACACCGTTCTAATCCCTTATTATATACCCGGAAAATTCAACACGACAGCAGACCGATTGTCGAGACAGTCAACAGCAACCTTTTGGCACTTGAGCAAGAGTCTCACACAGAAGGTTTCAGCCGTTGGGGAACTCCACAAATATACATATTTGCGACGTCCGTGTCCAAAGTAGTCCGCCAGTACGTGTCGATAGATGCGATGGGTGTAGAAGCATGCTTCGTCAATGCATTCAGCGGGAAGTGGGAGTACAATCTAGCCTGGGTATTCCCACCACCGCCATTAATTCCCAAAGTCATCCAACACCTGAACTATGAAAAAGGGACGTTTCTGGTAGTGGTCCCCAGATGGACGCGAGCCTTTTGGCGAACAGCTCTGAAATCCAAGGCAACAGCTGCACCTATGGTAATGAAGAACCTGTCCTTTCACTTGAGGGATCTAGCCACGAATTGCCCGCCTCCAGAAGTGTCATCGATGACTTTGGAGGTATGGCAAATACAGGGTGGAATAAGCTAATAAAAGACTTACCTTGTGATGTGGAAATGTTGAAGTCGGCTTGGAGGTCGTCCACCTGGAAAACATATTCTTCTGCATGGAAAGATTGGAGAGAGTGGTGTAGAACTGAAGGCGTTGTTTCAAATAATCCTAGTCCTCAGCAAGTGGCGAGATATTTGAGTTACTTATATAGAATTAGAAAAGTAGCATACAGCACAATCTTGTTTAGGAAATCTGTAATTGCCACATTTGCAAATCTGGGGGCTGAACATAACATATGCACCCATCCTATCGTAACATCTATCTTAAAAGCAATCAGCCTGAAGTCGGCTAAGAAATTTTCATTGCGCCCTCCTGTGTAGAATATCCAGGATTTGATTACTTGGTTAAAAGATAATCCTCCAGACGGATCAAGTATTTACCAAATTTCTAGATATTGTGCCCTGTTATTGCTTCTTGCTTCAGGAATATATATATACACGACTTGACGTTTTTACGAGTACATGACAAGCACTTCTCTATACCAAATGGGACAATAACGTTTTGGCCAGCGTTTGGTTCCAAAACGGATCGTGTCAAGGAAAGACAATCAGGGTTGGTTAATAAATAAGTCTTAAGATTCAGAATTGGACATTGTAAAATGGATACGGCAGTTGCTGCTTGTGTCTGGAAAGGAGAAAAGCGTCTCCGGGGTTAGTGAACTTGGTTATTACAACTAGAGGAAAGGTGAAGCCTGCTTCCAGAGCGGTGATTGCTGGGTGGCTAAAACCGGTATTCTTAAGTCTGGGTTTAGAGGTTGGTCCAGGATCAATCAGATCAGCTGTTGCATAGCTATAACTTTGAAAATAATTTACCTCTAGATGATTTATTAAAAAGAGGTAATTGGCGAGGCGATAAATTTTTTTTTCAAGTATTATTGTAAGTCTGTGTTGGCGCCCTCTTTGCATTCCGAAAATACTTTGTTATATTTCTTTGTACCAGTGTAATTTAAGATTATCTTTTAAGTTTGAATTAATATAATAATTTCAAAATCATCGAAGGAGAGATAAGGAGACTGATGGCAACTGTTTAGTTCCTATGATTGTTAGTGAGAGGAATTATGTTTTTGTTTCTGTTGATTATATTATGTAAAGATCAGCTGATTTATTATTGTTAAACGACATCTGATAATATCACGATAATACAAATTATTCGTATTTAAAATTTTCATTTTATTTTATAAGTCACAGTACGCTATACTAGTGCCGGCAGATACCAAAACAAGTCTCCGGAAGGTCAAGCCGACGGCACAGAACTGAAATATGAACGTTTTCTACCCCGAAGGGAGGAAAACGAGTATTTCAGGTCTTGCCTAGGCTTGACCTGGAGTAAGTCCCTTGCCGCCACCAAGAAACTTCACTCAGCTCCGGGTGGGTACTGAAGAGGCGCACTCGCGGGACTCGTCGCGCCTAGCCGGCACTCGCGAGCGCGGCGGGGGCCGCCCCGCGGCTCCGCTCCATAGATAGGCTATCTCGCTCTCACTAGTAGGTAAAGTATGCACGCACATGAAAGGTAATAGTAGGGTAATCTCCGGAAGGTCAAGCCTAGGCAAGACCTGAAATACTCGTTTTCCTCCCTTCGGGGTAGAAAACGTTCATATTTTGACTTGGATAAACCAGTCTGTTACCGACAGACTCAGCGATTATTGAATACTTTTGTGTTTAGCTTAACGATAGCAATCGTGGCCGGATCAAATAAATAATTGTCTTTAAGTTTGGCCAAGTTTTATAATTTACTTAAAAAAAATATTCTTCAACTCCATGTCTCCATTGTTCCAACTGTTGAATTTTTCTTTTTTGCGCTTTTCTAGGAAGACAAAAGGTCTTATATTGAAATTTGTTAAAATCATAAATAAACTTACATATTAAGTTTTAAGGTTTATAATAAATTGTCGTTCTTGATATTGATAATGTAATGACAAGAGTTGCTTCTAGCTCCAAAATAGAGTAAAGGTACCAATTTGGCAACGAATGACGTACCTTATTGCCTACATATTTAGTTTTATTTTATTAATAAATATTTTTGTACATATTTTAAAAATGACTTTTTATTTTGCATTGAAAGGTTATTGCTACCTTTTCTCTGATAACAGAATGTCTTAAAAATTAATATTTTCCAATCTTAATGGAGCTTTATGTGTTAGTATTAAGGTGCATAATTAACTGAAGTTGTTGCTAATATAATACCTTTTTCAACATTTAACAGTCAGATACTCAAATGTTTATGTGTTGTCAAATTGGGACATTTTTGCGATAATTTTTGTTCGTGACCCTGATTCTATTACTTATTCTATTTCAATGGCCGCAATGCAATTATTAATCTCGTTAGCGAAATAATGAATGTCAAACCTCTGATCATTTCTGTTTGCATAAATTCCAATATTGAACGATCGTTACCGAATAGTACTCAATAGCACCCCAGTCTGTCCTCCCTAGAAAAGGGGTTACCAATTGGACAATTTAATTGCTCCGATCCATTTAAAAACACCAAAGCTCGCTAATTCAGGAATGTTGACACGAGCGAGGCAATCAAAATAATTGTAGACAGGGTCGTTCATTTTATTTTTTGTAACATTTATGGTATCCAATTCCAGTATTACCACAGCACAAATACATAGTGTACAATGAGACGTCGCGCCCTTTACGAGTCTGTATGCTTATACCTACCTAGCGCTTACAAGGTCGTAGCACCTACTTAACTTAGAAAAATAAAATTAAAATTATATGGTTAATCCCTCCAACGACTCGTTCCTGTTATTCCATATAATATATTCTAGGCTCCGTCGACCAACCGTATGAAGTGTCTATTTAGGCTGTGGTATTTAATATCCCAGATTTTACTAATAATTTAGATGTAATTTAAATACTTAATACACTAGATGATGCCCGCGACTTCGTCCGCGTGGATTCAGGTTTTTTGATTCCCGCTGGAACTCCTTAATTTTCCGAGATAAAAAGTAGCCTATGTCCTTCCTTTCTACCCCTGTACCAAATTTCAGCAAAATTGGTTGAAAAGATGGGCGGGGAAAGCGTAGCAGACAGACAGACAGACAGACAGACACACTTTCGCATTTATAATATTAGTATGGATTTTTTATATGCTTCAAAACTATTTATTATTTTGTCAACTGGTAACCCTACCTTGGAGAGTTCTCTCGTATTCTGTCCCAATGGACCGCAAAAACGTGACTAAACACCCACTTACCACGACCACGTACGACCACTACTTAAATAGGTAAGTATACAAAATTGGGCGGAAACGGCTGGAAACAATATTAACCTTCCTAATGTGTAGCTAATGGTTAATATTCTTTACTAAAATTTAGATGCGCTACAACTATCTTTATACATAATATAAAAATATATAGTAGGTAGGTACTTATAATAGTAGGTAGTTTAAGTTTCCTAAAAAATATCCTGAACTAGATTTCCTATAACGACCTCCTGGAGCAGCAGAAGTGCGATTGTCTAACTTATGTTCATGGTGCCATACTAACATCACTTATAGCATAATAAAAAAGTAATTAAAATTTCTGATTAATATGATTCACCTTAACATCTCCTAAATAAGTAGGTATTATATTATTTCTGTAACAAAAGCAACAACAATATTGAAATAATACTGGTTTTAGCGATGGTAGTAAGCCCCCTGGGGGAAATATGAGGAAAACAGTGTAATCATTATTGTATTATATTAAAATCATTATCTCCCTAGAAATTTAAGATATAAATATTGGTCTTACTTTGCAGGCAATCTTCTCGTCATCCTCGTAGTGACGCTATCGCGGCGGCTGCGCTCTATTACCAACTTTTTTCTAGCGAACTTAGCGGTGGCTGATTTATGCGTAGGAGTGTTTTGCGTTTTTCAAAACTTAACCATCTATCTTATTCCAAGGTAAGAAAACGAAATACATACCATTATTACGAAATTATTTGTTAAATAGTTATGGGACTGCCCCGAAATAAAAAGCAAAAACTGAGAGTGAAGGATTTATCCCTAGTGTAAGATCGGTCTTACTGACGTAAATAAATTATGGATTTATACTATAAAACTGTATGAAACAAAGTCAATATACGGGTTTGTTTGTTTAGGTACTCGTTTTTCTAACTCATTGGATTTCAACACGGTTTTATATATTATTTAGATCGTAAAACGTGGTATCCCTAACCTACGAGGGATACCATACCCCATATTATGTAAATTACATTCAGTCTAAAATCACCGTAAACTAACCCAAGTAAAGCCAGGACTAGTTATTCAATGTTAAGTACATTAATAGTAACAACTAACAAAACTGAAAACGCCTGTGTAAGTAACATAGGTACATATTAAGTACCTAGTTTAAAAGAAAATTTTTGTTACTTCGCTTCATACTAAACTAACAAAAGGCGTGTGTAAATTGGGATTCTATAATTATTTTGAAAGAGTTCACGAAAATGAGTTCAGAAATATTTTATTTTTTAAAAATAATAAGTAAGTATAACTTTAAATGCCAAAAACAAACGAGCTGGAAACGATAACAACAACACATTAGGTAAGAAGGTATTTATAATCGCATAAGCTCCCTTTCATCCAATCTTTGAAAGAGCTTTCCATATAGTTACCTACATCTATTCATGTAAAAGGAAATACTGTGGTTTCCAAGACTACTAATTCAATTATCGAATGCTAAAATTACCTACTAAAGGTGAATGCGGCGGGCGTCTGCAGAGACTTATTATCATACTTATTACAATTATTGTACTTAACTAGATACGCGTTTTATATCTTCAGGCGACCTCTTATCTTTAACAAGCAAACTAAACTTACTCATTGCCTCGCTGGTTAAAAATGCTTCTGTAATTTATGCTTGTGCGAGAAGCGATTTGTTAATTTTGAAGTAGAACTTTTGAGGTATAACCTACTTCAATAGTTATCAAATCGCTTAGATTTAGCTAACTATAGATACCTAGAGGTAACTTAGTAACATGTGGCCTATACCAAAAGGTGAACATTTGAAATTTTTTTTGAAACTTTACCGGGCCAAACTGTCTTCAGCGATAAAATTAGTTTTTGTATGGACTAGTATATTCCATTTTTTTGTCGAAATAATCAAGCTCGATAATCAATAAAACATAATATATAATATTACAAAAAGTTATTTTACGCGACGACGACGACGGTTAAACCACAGGTTAAACGAAGCTCCAGAACACGCGACATACCTACTCATACAAAGAAACTTGGCAAACAACGCTTTACACTTGCAAGAGCTTTCTTTGTGTTGTGCACGTAGATTTTTAGGGTACCGTACCACTAGAGTAAAAAAGGAACCATTTAAGGATCAAGTTGAAATTAATATCAAATACTCAGGTCTACGGTCCCTTTGAGCTGTAAAAAAATCAAGCTTCTAAGTCAATGCAATCAAAAGATACGGCTGTTAATGCCGCATATATTTTGCATATTTTGACACTCACTTTGCAATAAAACAAAACCTATAGGGTACTTCCCGTAGACCTAGAATCATGAGATTTAACAAGAAACAAGGTCTCACGGCACAAGTATAGGAAAAAATCCGAAAAACGTTACTTAGGGTTCCTTACTCATAGGGTGTCAAATTGTTTGTCAGGCGCTACCAGTTTAGCGCTATAATATGTAAGCTAGTTATTTCACAGCCGATTACGTGTTGTTTCTTTGTATTCTCTAGTCTACTTTCTTGTTATATTTTACTAATAGAATTTATATTGTGTGGTGGTACGGAACCCATTGTGCACTCTGAGTCTGACCTCGCACTTGACCGGTTTTTGTCTTTGGAACTGAAATAGTAACTATAAAAATTTTGACCAAAATTTCGTTTGAAACTTGTTTTGTTTAAATGGATGCCAAAGAGCCTTAAAGAAACAATAAAGACTAATGTAATTAATTGGCATGATTTTACTAATTTCTCTTCTTGTTCTTTTGTGTTATTGTTTATTTCTTTACCGTCGAAATAAAAAGAATATCTTCAAAGAAGATATAAACATGATATAAATTGGTTTCCTCAAAACAATTTTATTATATCCCGCGACTTCGTAAGCGTAGTTTAAGTTTTTTTGATTCCCGCGGGAACTCCTTAATTTTCCTACATAAAAAGTAGCCTATATGCCACCCTCCAAGTCCTCAACTATACCCATGCCAAAAACCACGTCGATCCGTTGCTCCGTTGCGACGTGATTAAGGGACAAAACAACAAACAAACAAACAAACACTTTTGTATTTATAATATTAGTATGATGAAAAGAACAAGGAATACATATTATTATTCCATGATTATTGTTGCATTACAAAAATGTCCAATAGGTAATTCTAACAATTTATTAGCATCTTAATGGACATGGTCCAGATTTAAATGGAGCACGCGATGAGTCCTTGTAGAGAGCATAAAATTAATATATATACAAATGTAAACCATTTTTGATAATCCCCGCGATCACTCCCGCGACTTCGCGTGGATTGATGTTTTTCGGTTCCCGCGGGAATTCCTTATTTTCTGGGATAAGAAGTAGCCTATGTGTCATTCCAGACTATAATCTATCTCTGTGCCAAATTTCATCCAGATCCGTTCAGCCATTCTACATCCATCCATCCATCCATCCAAACTTTCGCATTTATAATATTAGTATAGAAGTATAGACTAGCTGACGCCCGCGACTTCGTCCGCGTGGATTGAGGTTTTTGCAGTACCCGCGGGAATTCCTTATTTTCCGGGCTAAAAAGTAGCTTAAGTGTTATTCTAGACTATAATCTATCTCTGTGCCAAATTTCATCCAGATCCGTTCATATCAGCCGTTCTGGCGTGATTGAGTAACAAACATCCATCCATCTATCCAAATCTTCTGAAGAACGGAACCCTAAAAATGAACAATCTTAAAGAAAAATTTCAAAGTTCTGCCAATATCAAGAAAATATACTCAAAGAAAATGTTTCTCCAAAAAGTTTTCGTATTCTTACAAATCTTGCGAATATACCAACTCTTCAAAAGCCATTCTATTTGAAAATACCCAAGCGATGGGTGGGTCAACTTTTTTCGTAGTTTCTATTAAATATTCTCCTTTTTATAAATATAAAAGGCGACTTACTGATATAGGTATACCTAGTCAAGTTTGAGTCCTAAGAACCATGTTATAAAGTAGCCAACATGCTATACCTCTGTATCTAGAATAGTTACCTAGTATTTCTGTAATTTGTAGTAAGTTTTTTTAAATAGTATTCAAGTTGATACGTAAGTTTCTTGCTTTGATCTACGAGATTAAAAGCAACGAAGCGAAAATACTTCTTTGCAAAATGTATCATCCACTTAACTTTCTAAAACTCGTAAACCAATAAATAGTATTTATTAGATTTTGTTGAGTATTTGGCTAAAATGATTGTATAAAATTATATGGTTTTCAGTGGATTTATTTTCTTTTTTTAAGTAACTGCTTAGCTGACCACGAGGCCCCGGCTTCACACGTAGATACCTATACATAATTAATTATTATGGTATACCTATTTGTCTGAAAATTGCCTGTCTTGTGAAAACTCGAAAAAAAACGTTAATTACTTATTGAGATTAGCACTTTCTAAAGACAAACGCGTACTATGTAATTAATTGTCTGAAATGAATGACTGAAATCCGAAATGTTCAATGCTAGGTCAAGGTCCGTTACCAAATCCTAGCGTAAGCTACGAATGGAAATAGGTAATAATATAATTTAACCACACTAACAAAGCAAAAACTGAAAAAAAAATAATGGAAAAAGTAGACCGTATAATTTTGTTGTTGTTTTGTTAAGTTGTGCTAAGCAAATATTTTTCATTTTTGTATTATATTCTAATAACTAAAACAAATTTCAGCTGGGTGTTTGGAGACTTCCTCTGCAAGATGTACCAATTTGTGCATTCATTGAGTTACACAGCGTCGATTTTTATTTTGGTAGTGATATGCACTGAGAGATACTTCGCTATTATACATCCTATTACGTGCAAACAGATTCTAACTTCGACAAGATTGAGGGTAAGTTACTTCTTGGCCTATATCTTAATTCTTTTAATACACTAGTGATGAAACTAAACCTTGAAACGACTACTTACCAATAATAATTTTACACAGGTCATTATTTTACATGGTCTGAACTGCATAAGTAATAAAATACACAAATAATTGTATACCTAATATTCAAAGTAGGTAGGTATTAATATTACGAGGCTATTGATTAAAGAAAACAATTTCCATTACAGATGGTTCCGACAGTCGACCGATATTAATAATTATATTGCGCGTCGGTATTGAGCACTTGAGAATTTTCTTCCAGATATTATATTTGTTGCCAAACTTCTATGGTAGTTATTACTTAAAAAACCGGTCAAGTGCGAGTCAGTTTCGCGCACAAGTTTTTCTTAATTCTAAGTAATTAGTTTCGTTGGCCTATTCCACACAAGCCCTAGAAAATTCGAATTCAGGTGTCCCAATGACGACATCCCGAAGGATTATGTTTCACACAAAAACTGGGATGTGCGGTTGGTTCGGCTGACACATACAACTTATAAGCATAATTCCAGAATTATTATTGCCCACTTCTGGAATTATGCTTACACGGAAGCGGACTGGATTACCAAAGTCAAAATACTCGTATATAAAAATAATTTCAGTATGGCGTATCCCGCCAAAGAAATAAACACATCGAATGAGTCAAATATCAGTTTAATTAAACCTTCACCAATAAATAAATTACCAACCACTATTCTTTTCAAAAAAATTAAACTCAATTTTAAACAGAAAGCTGACAAACTTTAGTTTTAAATCTTACAAGTGACAGAGATCCAGCAAGGTTTTGGCTTGCTACCATTTGGCTTCATGCCTTGCCATCCAAAAACTCTTTACACACTCTTTTAGTTAACGAAAGTTTTTGTGTGGCCTTAGGTGTCAGATTAGGAACACCACTGTGCACTGAGCACAAAATATGTCCGTGTGGAAAAGAGGTTGATAAATTTGGAATTCATGGACTGTCGTGCCAAAGGAGCGCTGGTAGGCTATTTCGGCATGGCTCTCTAAATGATACGATCAAAAGGGCTCTCGCCACCATAGATATTCCTGCGCTCATTGAGCCGGCAGGGATTGGTCGGGTGGTAAGAGACCTAATGGATTGACGCTGGTTTCCTGATTCCTGGACGCTAATGTAGGACGCAACATGCGTTGACACATTGGCCCCGTGTAATATCAGGGAGACAGCATCAAGGCCGGGAGCTGGAGCCGAAAAGGCTGAAACCAGTAAGCGCCGGAAGTACGCTAAATATTGGTTCCGTTTGCTGTGGAGACCCTAGGGCCGGGGAGAACACCGGGGAGTCTCCCGTACTCCCATTCGTTTGACCCATTGATGGGACCACGAGAGTGCGAGATATTTCACCGCGGTTATTTGCCTCATCTACTGAAAGGCTGGCCCCTTTTTGGCGCAAAGGATCAAGCTGGCTATCCAGCGCGGAAATGCAGCGAGCATGTTTGCCACCATTCCACGCGGGCGGGGTAGGTTTAAGTTCTATTGTTTTTTTTCACTTTTATTGAAAAGGTTAACTCGTATTTCACTTTGAACTAGGTAGGTACAGATATGTTACAAAATCTATGCATGTACCTACTCACGAGTAGTTCTTTAACAATATGATGAGGGCCAGTCATCAGTATAGGTATAAAAGGCGCGATGCGAACGTCCAACAGTGTTTAATGTTTATGCAGCATCTAATGAACGGTATGAACTATGGAGGTTATTCTTACTGTGAAGCCTACATTGGAGATTTCCTGTACTATTGTGACAAGCTACTGCAGTCCACCCGTGTTAATGCCGGCACACAATATGCCGTTTGTTTCAGCCACAGGTGTAAGTAGAGAATAATCATAATAATTTCTTGCAGTTGGTGATACTAGGCGTGTGGATAACAAGCGCAGCTTACAGCGCTCCCAAATTCATATGGGTGGAGACTATTACAAATGAATTTGGTGATGGTCATGTGGAGACAATATGCATCCAACACCGAATGAAATACAACTCCGAAATATTCGACATGGTTAACTTCGGTCTGCTTTACGTAACCCCTCTCTGCGTGATGACGGTAAGCTTTTAATTATCATGATTCTTTGTCCGAACCGCAAAGCTAGAGAATTTGTTGAAATAGGAAACAAATTTTCATTTCCCGCTCAAACAGATTTGGGAAACTCAATTGAATGAATAATACAATTAATTAAGTGTCCAAAAGAGACTACAGTTTTCAGCGGAAAAAATGTAAATTCTGGTATTTCAACTTTTTCATTAGAATTTACTGAATTTCTAATGTATTTATTTGAAGTAAAGTATTTTTAAGTAAGGTAAAACATTGAAAAACTCCCAAAATCATTAGGTACAGAACAAATTATTATAACATAAGTTATATTTTATATTTTCAAGCATTCTGTCGGAAATGTCAGAATCACCCCACTCCAAAGGGAATTTCAACCATTCATTTTATTATGTTCACTCGGACTTGTGCCTGAAAAGCAAGATAATAGTATTTATTTTGACGATCATATTATTGTAACTAGCTGATGCCCGCGACTTCGTCCGCGTGGACTAAGTTTTTTCGATTACCGCGGGAGCTCATTAATTTTCCGGGATAAAAAGTAACCTATGTATGTATGTATATTCTTTATAGCTGATGCCCGCGACTTCGTCCGCGTGGAATAAGTTTTTCAGTTAATTTTCCAGGATAAAAAGTAGCCTATATTACTATCCCACGGTATAATCCCCCTATAATGGTGAAACACGTACTTCTTCATATTTTAACGAAAGCCCAAATGCTGTTTCATGGCTATAACTTGAGAAATTAAGGATTTTCATACAAACACTCAACCCCTATTTCACCCCTTCGGGGCTGGAATTTTGAAAAACTGTGAAACACATATGTTTTCATTTTCAACCCGCAGCTCATATATCAAGTTTCATGGCTATACCTTGAGAAATTAAGGACTTTCATACAAATTCTCAACCCCTATTTCACCCCTTCGGGGCTGGAATTTTGAAAAACTGTGAAACACATATTTGATTTTCAACCCGCAGCTCATATGTCAAGTTTCATGGCTATAACTTGAGAAATTAAGGACTTTCATACAAACTTTCAACCCCTATTTCACCCCTTCGGGGGTAGAATTTCGGGATAAAAAGTATCCTATGTCCTACCTCGTAGTATGGGCTCAAATCGTGCCAAGTTTCGTTTGAATTCATTCAGTAGTTTCGGCGTGATGCGCGGCCAAGATACAGACAGACAGACAGACAGACAGACAGACAGACAAAAATTAAAAAAATTACAGATTTGGCTTCAGTATCGAATATTGAGTGCCCTCCAAATAATTTTTTTAAAATATCTTCAATGTACAGAATTGGACCTGTTACAGTTTTATTAAAGTATAGATAGTGATTTCAAGCGTAAAGTATTTATCAACGGGCGGAGCAGAACAGCCAAAAGAGATTGTGATTTCCATATAATTTTGCAATACGGGTAGATAATTCTCCATTTAGCAGGGAACATAAAAATACTCGAGAAGCATAGGTACTTTACCTTCATATAATATTGTTGACTTCCTCCATCAGGTTGCAATGGTTGCAATCATACTTCATACTAATATTATAAATGCGGAAGTGTGTTTGTTTGTTGGTTTGTCCTTCAATCACGCCGCAACGGAGCAACGGATTGACGTGATTTTTGGCATGGGTATAGTTGAGGACCTGGAGAGTGACATAGGCTACTTTTTATCCCGGAAAATTGAGGAGTTCCCGCGGGAATCAAAAAACTTAAACCACGCGGAAGTCGCGGGCATCAGGTAGTATATCTAATAATTTTTCTTTAGGTACTCTAATCATATATCAAATAAATATTATAAATGCGAAAGTTTGGATGGATGTATGGATGTATGGATGTTTGTTACTCAATCACGCCCGAACGACTGAACGGATCTGGATGAAATTTGGCACAGAGATAGATTATAGTCTGGAATAACACATAGGCTACTTTTTATCCCGGAAAACTAAGGAGTTCCCGCGGGGACCAAAAAACCTCAATCCACGCGGACGAAGTCGCGGGCATCAGCTAGTATCAAATAAATATTATAAATGCGAAAGTTTGGATGGATGGATGTATGGATGTATGTTTGTTACTCAATCACGCTCCAACGGATGAACGGATCTGGATGAAATTTGGCACAGAGATAGATTATAGTCTGGAATAGCACATAGGCTACTTTTTATCCCGGAAAATTAAAGAGTTCCCGCGGGAACCGAAAAACCTCAATCCACGCGGACGAAGTCGCGGGCATCAGCTAGTACTATCAAATAAATATTATAAATGCGAAAGTTTGGATGGATGGATGTATGTATGGATGTATGTTTGTTACTCAATCACGCTCCAACGGCTGAACGGATCTGGATGAAATTTGGCACAGAGATAGATTATGGTCTGGAATAGCACATAGGCTACTTTTTATCCCGGAAAATTAAAGAGTTCCCGCGGGAACCGAAAAACCTAAATCCACGCGGACGAAGTCGCGAGCATCAGCTAGTCCATATAAATATTATAAATGCGAAAGTTTGGATGGATGGATGTATGTATGTATGGATGTATGTTTGTTACTCAATCACGCTCCAACGGATGAACGGATCTGGATGAAATTTGGCACAGAGATAGATTATAGTCTGGAATAGCACATAGGCCACTTTTTATCCCGGAAAATTAAAGAGTTCCCGCGGGAACCGAAAAACCTCAATCCACGCGGACGAAGTCGCGGGCATCAGCTAGTATATTATAAACGCGAAAGTTTGGATGGATGTATGGATGTTTGTTACTCAATCACGCTCCAACGGCTGAACGGATCTGGATGAAATTTGGCACAGAGATAGATTTTAGTCTGGAATAGCACATAGGCTACTTTATATCCCGGAAAATTAAAGAGTTCCCGCGGGAACCGAAAAACCTCAATCCACGCGGACGAAGTCGCGGGCATCAGCTAGTACTATATATATTTTATACCTACTTCAAGTTTAGCTAAACATTTCCTATCGAAGTTCGGTTATTGCTTCTCAAAGTTTGCTATAAAAGGCAAGGAACCAAAATCAAGATTCGGTACACTAAGTAATAAATAGGCAGAAAAGAAAAATGTTGCCAAGGCGAAGTTTCTGAAACAATAGTTATTATCAATCAACATTTAAGTTAGGGTCATAAATCCATATTTCCATACTTTACTAATATCATTAATGCGAAAGTGTATCTGTCTGACTCATCTTTTCAATTGATTTTGATGAAATTTAGTATAGAGAAAGGTTGCATCCCGGGGAAAGGACATAGGCTACTTTTTATGCCGGAAAATTAAGAAGTACCCGCGGGGATCAAAGAATTTCAATCCTACCTACCTACCTAATTGAGGGTCCTACCGGCTGCGACATGTTGTGTTTCCTGTTTCATTCGATCTCAATGAAACTATTCGGTTTTGTTAGCACGGTTTTATATTTAATCACTTTTAAATATTTATAATGTACAAGTTTTATTATTATTATTATTAATACTCTTTATTTGTACACCACTGACCACAACACAGAAAAATAAAGGAAACACAAATACACAGAAAAAAATTAAGTAGAATACAAAAAGGCGGCCTTATCGCTTAGTAGCGATCTCTGCCAGGCAACCTTAGGATTAGGAGAAGTTTTACTTTTCTATTACGGAATCTTACCAGAGACAAGTTAACCAGAGACAATTAGCATATACCTACATACTACACCTACTTACCTATGAAATTTCACCCAAGCGAAGCAGATGCGGGTCTAGCTAGTAATATTATTATGCTACATAAATAACTAAATAAGTACGGTGAAAAATAGGTACAGTTTGAGCCGACCCCAATTAACATGGGTTTAGTCTAAATACATGTTTAGTGAGCAAAACAGCTTTGCTGAAACGAGGTCATTAAATTTGTTTATCTAAGTCTTAGATAAACTTTGTATAAATAGAGATTTTGTTAGTCAAGCTATTCCGGTGTATGTGTATATTATAATATTAGTGTTAAACATGTTTATTAGTACACTAGACAATGCCCGCGACTTTGCCCGCGTGGATTACGTTTTTAGGGTTCCGTACCTCAAAAGGAAAAAACGGAACCCTTAAAGGATCACTTTGTTGTCCGTCTGTCTGTCATTAATCAAAATGCAGGTAGGTAGGTACTGCTAAGTAGTGTCAGCAAAAATACAAAATTGTAAGTATAAGCGGAATGAAAATCGCATTTCACGCATAGCGGTATGTAATAGAAATTAAAATAAAAGCAGCTCATATATTCTAGTAGAACAGAAATAATGAATTAATGGTAATTACGTAAAACTAGAATTTCATTTATCCACATACCAAAAACAAAAAAAAACTGATCGGTATATCGTATAAGTACTAACTTACTAATTTTGTTTACTTTATCTGTATAAACAGAGTAGCAGATGCCAACGAAATGGACTGTGAATGAAAACATTGTATAATAACATTCCTTTTTTCGTGAAGCGTCGGTAAAATACTTTCCATCATCAAATTCGCGGTAACGGTTTAGAGTCGAAATTGGATTTCATTTAAAATGGTCCTCAAAATATTTTAAATCTGATCATGTTGCGCGCAAATTGATACATTGTTACAATACGATCACTCTGAAATCGAAACTGCTGTTTTCATTTTATAACTGTATCAAGTTACATATTAAAGAAATATAAAATCCATTGAAGTAGAATTTTACATTTTATTTCAATGATAAAATCGTTGATCGAATGTCACTTTGACTGTTTTCCATAAGACTCTGAATGTATTTTTTTCTAACAGCACATTCTTAACTTCGCTGCGTGAAAGAAACCGACTGTAAATAGTATTTCAATCACAGTACTAGATAGTGTAGTAAATTCTTGCGTTGATAATATTATGCTATATTTAATGAAACTTTTGTGTTGCAAAAAAAGTAACTGTTGAGTTTTTTGCCAACTATTCTATGTAGAATCTGCTATCCGAACCGGATGGTAGAGTCAGGATATGACGCAACTCTTCAGTCTACCTTCCCTTAGTATCCAAGGCAACGATCTCAAAAAGTATTGGATTCGTACCAAGCTAACTAACTAACTAACTAGCTAACTTCTTATTGGACCTACTAAGTACTTGTTTTCTATTTCAAGATTATTCCCATGTCCATGTCTTATAATATAGTCATTGCATCTAGTTAGTTTCTTGGTCTCTCATTTATCCATTCTTCACTTTTGCCTGAAAACGGAAAAGCTTCTCTTTTTACGATCGCACCTCACATCACACTACAGCATCTGTAAGATATTGTCCAATTATTAATAATAGTAATTATTAGTAATAGTAATTATTAATAATTATTAATAGGCAGCTGGTTCCACAATTTACATGTACATGTAAATTGTGCCACCAACCAGCTGCCTTTAGTGGTAGGTATTCCTAACAAGCTAAACCTATTTCCTCCTCCCGTTAGCTAAAACCCCGTTACCTTAAATTTAAAAAAAACATTTAAAAGAATGCATTGAGATAAATTAAGTGTTGCGCAGGTGTTATACACAAGGATCGCTGTGGGGCTGTGGCGGAGTTCCCATGGTCTGGGGCAGCTCGGAAAAGGCCGGTGCTGCGGCACGCAGTATACTCGTGGAGAAAAAACCTCTCCTGCCAACTCCGACTCCCAACGGCCCGCCGGTGGCACCTCGGAAACCAAGGTAACAGTAGAAGTACGTTACGGAGTAGGTTAACAGTAGAAGCTTTTTATTGCCAAATGATATTCATAAAGTATTATTATTGAAATTTTAATACCAGCACATACATATTTTAATATAATGTAATTATTTAGTACATAATAATATATTTATTCTACGAATGACTTGCAGGCAATTTGATATGGGTACTGAATATGAATATCAAAAGAATTTTCCGAAATTACGGCGGCTCAAGTTATATTACATACTTAGATAAACAATTAAGTAGTTACTTTATCTATTTTAACGTGTGTAGCTGAAGGTTCTTTATTACGTTTATGTAAATGAGTAAATAAGTTATAGTAGGTATGTTTCTGTTTGAATACATCACTAACACAGATTTAATACACCTATTGTAAACTCCATACCTACCTATAAGTCGTGATCTAGTTGCATTCTTATACTATCTTTCTAAATACCTACTGCACGAGAAAATAAAAATATTAGGTATTTTGGTAGGTATTTGAGTTACAACTTGTAAGTTAAATTATTAGGTAATTGTAGAGCTGCATTGCCAGGCTACGTAAGACTGTAAGTACTTGTTATATTTGTACTGATAGTATTTATTTTTCAGGGGAAAATATCGACACCTTCAAAAACGAAGTCCTGTCACAGTAACGAAACCAAAAATTGTCATCATTTGAGCCATCTCTCAAGAAATGTGCTGCGCGCGCGACGCGGGGTAGTACGCATGCTAATTGTTGTCGTACTGACGTTCGCGATATGCAATCTACCATTTCACGCGAGAAAAATGTGGCAGTACTGGTCCAGTGGCTACGAAGGCAACAGCGACTTCAGCGCTCTATTCACGCCGCTCACTTTTCTGATAACATACTTTAACTCCGGCATAAATCCTTTGCTGTACGCGTTTCTATCGAAAAACTTCAGAAAAGGTATGCGAGAATTGCTGTTCTGTAATTTTTCCGGGAAAAGGAAAAGTGATAATATGATACTTTTAAATCGCGTTGGTGGAGGTGGTCTTCGGAGAAGTTCGACCCGATCTACGCGAGCTAACTGCAGTACTGTGACTACTGCTCCCAACGGGGAGTCATGAGGGTTGCACCGACGCAGGTATCTCTACAAAATCGAAAACACGGACATTTCCTGATTGACGGACAGCACCGACGAGGTAACCGATAGCAGTGGGCTTTACACAGTTTCTACAGTAACAAGAAAAGATTTGTACGATTGAAACTTTGTAAATGAATAAGTCGTCGCGGACCCTTGTTTGTCAGACTCGGCAAATGGTGTGGACATTGTTAAAATTATAGTGATCTCATGAGCTTACCTTAGTACGTAAATTTCGTGATTGATTACGTTACGTTTACGGGCTACAAAATAAGATAAATGAAAATATATTATCTACTAGCTGATGCCCGCGACTTCGTCCGCGTGGTTGAGGTTTTTTTGATTCCCGCGGGAACTTCTTAATTTTCCGGGATAAAAAGTAGCCTATGTGCTATTCCAGACTATAATCTATCTCTGTGCCAAATTTCATCCAGATCCGTTCATCCGTTGGAGCGTGATTGAGTAACAAACATACATCCATACATACATACATCCATCCATCCAAACTTTCGCATTTATAATATTTATATATATATATGGAAGTACTAAATAAACTATAGTAACTTTATGCATGAAAATATAGTAATAATAATAATAATTTAATTTAATTGATTACCTAATGTATATGTTACCACTAATATTCGATACGTTAAAGTTCGAAAAACATTAATTAGATTAGATTAGACTTATGGACTTTACCTTCTTCTTCTTCTTCTTCTTCTTCTTCAGGAATAGTCAACATTAACGTCCCTGCACCGTTAAATCGCGAAATTGATAGATCATTGTTGTCGCTATTTTTATGCCTGTCGCGTGCACGGGAGTGCTCCCTACCCTACTGGCAAAGACGTACCGCTAAGCTATTTAACGTTCCGTTACGATGCCGTGTAGAAAACGATTAGGGGTATGGGCAACGTACGAGTACTATTAGTTATTCTGTACTATTACTTTCCTACAGGAGACCTATGTCCAGCAGTGGACGTCCATCGGTTGAGAACGACGACGAACGACGACGATTACTTATTCTGTAGTATAACTGTAAAATATATAACTGCCATACACCTAATAGATTAGCTCGCTACCATCTCAGACTGCATCATCACCTATAATCAGGTGAGATGCAGCCTGAAAATTAAAGTTAACGAGTATCCTAAATTTTCAGGCAATCTATTCAAAAAAAATTGAGAACACAATTTTGCGAAATCAGTTTATTTTAAAACAAATGCATAAATTTAAGAATATCTTGAAGTTTTAGACATACTACTTACAATTAATGAGGCCCTTTGAATTCAAGAATAATAAAAATTTGAAAACACTTTAATATTTAAGGACACTTGAAAATAAATGAATATCTTGAATTTTAAGAGACCTTGAAAATGTATGAATATCTTAAAATTTGAGAAATGGCCTTAAAATTTATTTAAGAACACCTTAAAATTTAAGAGAAATTTGGTAACACCTAAAATTTTAACGCTCCCTTGAAATTAAATGTCTCTCAAATTTAAGGTGGTCTTAAATTTGGTGGTTTTAACAATACACAATAGTATCAAACTAAATTCACTCTACTATTTTTAGTGATTAGACAAATTAAAGTTTTTAATTTCAATGAACATACACTTTTGATTTCAATGAAGAACCTATTCACTCAACTCTAGAGATGCGTGGTCGTTAGACTCCATATTACCTAGGAAATGTCAACATTACCTAGGTAATGTGAGCAAGAAAACAATTTTTCAAACTCTAACGGACTTGGTACGTTAATGTCGACATTACCGCGTTATTAATGTTAACGTTAACGGTTTTAGCAACTCTAACGGTAACATAAACAATTAAAATCGTTTGTAATAATTATATGTACCTATTGATATTTAATTATTTATTTTCTTGAAAATATGATAATAATTAAATATCAATAATTACCTATGCATATATTATGTATGTCTACAAAATAATATTCCAATTTCGGTGGTTCAAATGTATTATAAATAATTAAAACAAGAAAATTAAGCAGGCTGATTAACATATTCTATCTAATTGCGGAATAAATAATTAATTTATACAAAATAAAATTTTCCTATACAAAGCTGACAAAATGTAGTTGTTGTTTTGTACGGTGTACCTATCTAAATCTAACAAAACGTACCTATTGCATACGTTGTTGAATTTTTGTATGAAATTTGAAGTTCAAAATAATGAAGAAAACATTATAAGATTACCAACCAAATAAGCTAAGTTACAAACAATATAATAAATAGGTTTCTTACAATTTGTATAGGTATATGAAATAAGTTAATACTTTATTTTAACGTTTAAACTATCGTGAGTGAAATTCATTATAACTATACATAACTATAGGTAGGTACATTATAGTCGGGCATTTTTCCGACATAACACGTGAGTTTAATCGGGAGTTATGTATAGTTATAACTTTATAAGTTATTACTGTATAACCACAGAATAGGTAATTGGTATAACGCTGCAGATTTGTTCGAAAAAAAGCAAAAACTTAAAAGTCAGTGTGACTAAATCAGTTTAATCAATAATTAAAAAATTAAAATTTCTTTTGAACAACTCAGCGTTAGTGAAGTCCCAAGGAGTTGCATTTAAGCGAAGCATAGAGTATTATCAGCTTCCTTTTTCCATGAAGCGAAGCAAATTATAACAAACTAGAGGTCACTCGCGACTTCGTCCGCGTTCAATTTCCTATGAGATTTTCCCGCCGCAAAAGGGCCTACTTATAGAGGCTACCTAGCTTCGGCAGGTTTTGATTATTTAAAACTAATAACCTCAAAAACTAAGAACCTTCATGCAAGCTTCCAACCCCAATTTCACCCTCTTTAGGGTGGATTTTTGTAAAACTACTTACACAGGATTATTATTTAAAACTAATAACCTAAATCCCGATTTTTAAGTCTCAAACTTCAAAAACTTAAAACCCTCCTGTTAGCTTCCAACCCCTGTTTCACCCCTTTTGATGTAGTTTCGAAGTATAGATTTATTTTAGACCGGAATAAAGCAAACCTTGAAATAAGGCAATTAATAAAATAAAGCAATTGACGGAGTAAATCAGAAAGACAGTTTCTTGTATATAATACGAGCGTAGCGAGGGTATTCATAGTCATAAATGCCAATTTTCATGTCTCTAACTTCAAAACATATTATGACTTTCATACAATTCACCCCCATTTCACTTTCTTAGGGGTGAATTTTCTCAACCTTCCAAATTTCAAGTTTGTATGCTGTATAGTTTCTGAGATATCGTGATTAGTCAGTGAGTGAGTGGTATATTTCGCTTTTATATAAATAGATGATGGGTAAATTCAATAGAATATGAAGCGATCTCGTTTAATAATATTTTATTTTTCTATTTTACGATGTCGGCTTGTTTTTCTTGATATCGCACCCGAGACCTGGCAGCGTTCACTTCAGCCACAATTGAATTGCCTTCTGAAGAACGAGGCCCATGAATACAACATGTCAATGTTTACTTGAAAAATTGGAAAGGTAAAATTATATTGGCGAAGAATTTATGTGAAGGATAATAAAAGAAATAACTTCAAACCTTGAAATTACAGGTAGGTATACTTTATTGATTTTATGTTTCCTCTTACCGATTGGGGTTAAACATTGATTATTTTGTTCGACAAGATTGCAAAGTTCGTTTTTATTGCGAGTGCCTAGTTTGAATTCCGAGCGAGCGAAGGATCCTGAGTGTAGTGTGGGATTTAAAGGCACAAGAAACAAAATACTTTGCTATCGTGAGATACATACAACTTTTCACCTCAATATCGAGAAAGTATAAAATATTATTGATAGCGTTACAATACAACTAAGGTAAAGCTGGCTAGTTAAACCTTGTTACTGTGCAAAACATCAGTTTAAAATACCTATTGTATATAGTTTTTGAAGTCATCGCCAAATCTTTTTAGAAGTTTGTTAAAAATTACAAATGTCGAGAGTCACTCGGTATTGTCAACATTAGGTACAAGAAGTCGTATTCGCGACATGCTTACCATCGAACTATAAGTACAGTAAATTGCTTTCCTATTTTCCTACTTGATACTTACGAGTAAATGAATATTGTGACAGCTTCTCTCAAGTTTAACGTAGCCGTATGTATTTTAAAAGTTGAGTATGTCATGAAAATTATACATAACTAGCAGATGCCCGCGACTTCGTCCGTGTGGTTTAAGTTTTTTTAATTTCCGCGGGTACTCCTTATTTAGCCTTTGTCACTCTCCGGTCCTTGGGGTCTACTCTCTTTCTCTAAAACGAAACTTCGCAAACAAACGAACGAAATTTCGATAACTCCTCTCCTACATAATATTATCTCTATGCTCCTCTCTATTTCGTTTTCGTACACGCAGATGAAGTACGGATCCACAGAAAATTTTCGTGACCGATTGGATTGAACGATTTTGAGTGGGTCTAATAACAGACTAATTACGTTCGTTTGCGAAGTTTCGTTTGAAAGAAAGAGAGTAGACCCCCTTAACTATACCCATGCCAAAAATCACGTCGATCCGTTGCTCCTTTGCGGCGTGATTGAAGGACAAACAAACACACTTTCGCATTTAAAATATTAGTATGATATAATATACCTTTTCAATACCTCATGATGTACTTAGGTATATCCTGTCATGTCTGTGCTGTGTTTTTATCCTAAGTCTTGGAACAACCAGGCGGCATTAGCTATTGCGAGGCTCTGGGCCGTAGATATTTGCGAGTCAGGAGATTCAAATACATAATTAGTACCTAATGACTTTTTCTACTTGGGCTTTAGCGATGTTGGGGAAGAGTGTGAGGCCCCTGCAAGAGCGAGGCCCCGGGCATTTGCCCTGCTTGCCACCCCCTAAGGCCGCCACTGCTTGGTTGAGCCTGACAGATTTGCATGAACATTTATAGTTCACGCACGAGTTAAATGCAGAGCAAATGTATGGTGACACATACATTTACTCTTCATTCAACTCTCAACTCAACTATAGGTAAGTGTAGACAGACGGACTGCATTTTGATTTATAGGACTGCACGCCGACTGCATAATTGCAATTTTTTACAACAAAGAAACTAAGAGATGGCTAAGTAACTTCTATAAGGCCGAAAAATTGTATGCTTTCTTCGTTTTTTTTGTAAATGCTTAGGTACTAAATCATGCTTTTGTAAAAATGTGTTAGTTTGCAGTAAAAGTATATTATTCATTCATTCATTCATAGATGCAACTATAAATACAAAGTTTCAGTCCTATCTGTTCATTTACCTTTGAGATAGGTATAGCTGAATCAGTGAGGAAGACAGCAACAACTTTGGAGAAAGGTCCGAAAGCTTAGTTAAATGCTTTATCGACAAAGTTTGTAAAAGCTGGGAGAGTCGATCTGTTTATTTTCAGTACATTTCTGCCGTCTCTTACAATTCCTGGATGATGTAGTAAAATTCGCCATTGTGCATGCCTATTAAAAAGCAAAACATTTGTCTTTTTGTGGAAGTGCGGTAAATCACTATCCGACAGTTCACAATGTAAACTCGTGGACGATTTCCCATCAATTTAACGCACATGTTCCTTTATCCCACTTATCCACAGAATAGTCTAGTTTATTGACAGATGGGAGTGCGGAGATGTGTTTGCACGTGATCGATTTCATTGTGTCACTATTCGTACTTACATTCTGATCCATTAATTCAAGAAAATGTTCTCTCAGGAATGGTTTTTTTTAGTTTTTGAAGGAGTTACGTTAATTTAGAACAAATGATTGCTATTTTCAGTAAAAATTGTTGTTACTGAGGCAGATAATGCCCTAATATACCTACCTACGTACTTTTAATATGTATTTTTTATCCGTAGTTTTCCAAACCTCATTTAAGTATTTTCGAAGCTTCGTATTGACGTATTTTGGTGCAACTTTATGTAAAAGATTGTCTATATTTTGATAATAAATACCATAAGCTTATAATAAGGCCAAATTAATATGTCTAGATAGAGTATCTCAAAGTATCTACTGCCTACATATTTTAAAAATTAGATAAACTTTAGAGAAGTAAAGTATTTTTTTAATGAGCTGCTCTGTTCAGAAATATGTGTAGGTAAGTATATTGTATTGTATTGAGTTTAATAATGACCTAAACCTACTTATACCTATATTACCTTCTAAATAAATGTAAATATAATACCATATCATAAAAATCTTCCACTGATACCCGTTTATATAAATTGTGTTTATGAAATAAATAGTTCTTCTTCATATGCTTTTTTATTTCACACTATTTTCCTAAAATATTAATAAAAACCAGTATACACACTTGAAACAAGAAACAAGCGGCACAAAACTGTGCTCTGTGGCGATCTATGCAGGAGACCTTCGTCCAGCTGTGGGCGTCTATAGGTTGAGATGACGACGACGACGACGATACACACTTTCACATTTAAAATAATATTAGTATATGGATTTGAATAGGTACTATACAATTTAAGTTGCGTTTCGCACCGGATAAGTAGCGCATCGATGGACGACTGTCGACCCCCACTATAGATCTTAAAATCGAGTAGCTGCGGGAGCCGCTGGAAGCATCGAGAGGCAGAAGACCGTGTACTGTGGAGAACTATAGTGTGAGGTTTCTCAAAGCTATAAATGCATATTTTAAGGCATTTTTCGTTGTTTGACAACGTAATATAGTGCAAGTAAGGGACCTCTTGCAAAAATTCAGTTAAGTATAGTAGCGATAATTTAATCGTAAAATCTACTACAACCTCAAAGAAGTCGAGAACTTTAACTGCGCGTTAAGGTCACACACATACTAGTTTTTAGGGTTGTTATAGATCAACGCAATGTATGAATATAAATTTCACTTTAAACTTTTGCTTGTTTGAGACGACAACGTCGATGACAACAACTATTGAAGTTTTTTTTCTTCAGTTTGGGAGGAAAAAATCCCTCCGGACTTCTTCCTGTCGGCAGGGCGTGTCCGACTTGCACGGACTAAAACAACCTACCCCACGTCTTCCGGGTCAGCACGGAACCACTTGGCATAACTTCGTGACCACAGGCTGACCCTCGTTTCATATTGAAGTAAGAATGTGGATAACTGACTTATCTTTAAATAGATAGGTAGGTAGATACATAATCCATACTAATATTATAAATGCGAAAGTGTGTCTGTCTGCTACGCTTTCACGGCCCAAATACTCAACTGATTTTTATTAAATTTGGTGCAGAGATAGGTTGCATCCCGGGGAAATTGAAGAGTTCCCGCGGGAATCAAAAAACACCAATCCACGCGGACAAAGTCGCGGGCATCATCTAGTATATATTCAGTAGTATTCAGTAGTAGTAGGATATTCATCAAATTCCAAGATTTACCTATTCCAAAAATTGCAGACCGATTTTCCGCGAGATATCGTTTGAGCCACGCGAACGACGGTGCATGCAACCTGCGCAAGTAACTCACTTGAATAGAAAAGTTTATGGGTTTTCACACAGTACGCCACCCGGCCGTTTACACGGTGCATGGAACCCGCAGACGGCAGAAGTGTTCAACTCAACTAGTGAAAATCGAATCATGTTCCATGTACCACCACCATTACAGTACATTAACGTCCCACCGCTGGGCACAGGCCTCCACTCTCGTAGGAGAGAGGGAATAAGAGCTTAGACCCACCACGCTGCTCCAATGCTGGTTGGCGGGCTTTAACGACTATTATCATGTTAGTGATGATAACCGGGACCGACGGCTTAACGTGCTCTTCGAGGCATGGGGGTTGCTCACCGCCAACTTCCAACTCCGGGCTGGCACCGAAAATTTCTTAACTGAAAAACTCAATACCTAACTATTTGTGCTCGACCGGGAATCGAACCCAGGACCTCGTGGTCCGCAGTCGACTATGCTAACCGCTAGACCGACGAGGTAGTCCGTGTGCACGTAGCCTATTTTAAAATAGCGTCTAAATCAAATCACCAGCACCACCAAGCACCTCATAAAGGTGATCTGACAGGAATTGAAAAACAAATCAGGAGGATACCTAATAAAAAAATCGTGCAAATCATTACGTGCTCGTACCTTTAAAATTACTAAATTGGTTTTACTTACCATTCTCCATACATGGTTTTTTTATTTAAATATCCAAATGAAGCATTCGTATAGGTACACTTGAGAAAAGTACCTAACGAATTATTTAAATAGGTATATAAGGCACTAGGAATTCACTTTGAATTTTAAAATAAGGTCCACAATAAATTGGGTCGCGACCCTTGCCCTACCGGTTTGCCTGACCATATTATAGCCTATATTCTGCTGGAAAATGTGTGTATTTGGCGACAACTTTACAAGCTCTAGCGCTAATGAATAGAAATTGATTAAAACGCAGTAGGTAATTTAAAAAGAATAAGTTGGTTCCTATTCAGTGTTTAATTAGAAACTAGAATAATTGTAAAATGAGTATTAAAACATATTTATAAGATCTTAAGGCAGCTCTACTTACAGTACGCGCGCGAGTTGAATGCAGAGCTTTTTTATGTGTCACCATACATACCTATTAAACTCTGCATTCAACTCGCGCGCGAACTATCTTATCCAAAATCATTAAGTAGGTACTTAATTTGAAATTCAAACATGGGAAATGAGAAAAAAGATAAAGTTTGAAATGATGACACATTCTTGGAACTCATTTCGAATAATATTTCAACACAATAAGTGAATAAATTAATTAATGTAACTCAATTGATCCTTTTAGCGCCGGAGCGGTATAATTAATGTACAACCTGCATGAATAAATTGATTGACAATTTCCATTTACAAATATTATCTTATATACTTACCTATATATATTATACATAGATAAAAATTATTTCCCTTGGTCGCGGCATCACGCGTGAACGGCTGGACTAATTTCGCTAATTCTTTTTTTGTTGTGTTTGTTTGGACCCCGGGATGGTTTACATTCACAATTGGACCGGGTGCTGCATCGGTTCGAGGTTCAGGACAGGACAAAGTCTGCCGCCGGGCCTACTAGTTAAAGGTACTATAATATAGAAGAATCTGGCGCGCCGACCGCTTAATAATTCCAAGAATACCTATAACATTATGACGAGTTTCATGGATATGGAGCATAAATAGGTATGCAGATGAAACTGACTGTGAGAGTCTGAAAATTATTTTCTAGAGCCTTTGTTACAGCTGGTCGTCGTTGTCAACCGATAGACGTCCACTGCTGGACATATACCTACTTCGACTTTTCGATTCTTTTCCACGCGCTACGGTGCTACAGCGGATGCCCGTGACTACGTCCGTTGGATTGCGACACAGAAGATTGATAAAATTATACCTTTAAATCTATACTCTATAGTCTATAAGTTTATTATAAATGCGAAAGTTTGGATGGATGGATGGATGCATGTTTGTTAGGTACTCAATCACGCCAGTGTTCGCGTTCAGAACGGCTGAACGGATCTGGATGAAATTTGGCACAGAAATAGATTATAGTCTGGAATAAAACATAGGCTACTTTTTATCCCGGAAAATTAAAGAGTTCCCGCATAAACCAAAATACCTCAATCCACACGGACAAAGTCGCGGGCGTCAAATAGTCTAAGGATATAATAGATAGTCTTAATTAATCCTATGATAGGTACGTAATTTCACGGTAGACACGTTTGTTTAATTTCGCTTTCGTTTACTACAGTAAAGAGCTTCGAAAAGCTTCCATTCCAACAACGTCAGTCTTTAAATTAGGTAAGTACATTATTAATTTCTTCAAACCATTATTTAATGCCATCTATAAAAACCGGCCAAGTGCGAGTCGGACTTCCGCACCGAGGGTTCCGTACAAACCTGTAGTAAGTTTTACGATTTATGACGTATTAAAAATAAAAATTACGTTTGTTGTATGGGAGCCCCCCTTTAATATTTACTTTATTGATATTTAATTATTTATTTTGAAAGGTAATATACAAGTTAATATTCTGTGAAAATTTGAACCGTCTACCTGTTACCGTTTTTAATATTGAGCAAAAAAATACGAAAAAAACACGTTTATTGTATGGGGACCCCCCTTAATATATATATTTTTTTAATTTTTAGTATTTGTTGTTATAGCGGCAACGGAAATACATCATTTGTGAAAATTTCAGCTTTCTAGCTATCACGGTTTATGAGATACAGCCTGGAGACAGACAGACAGACAGACAGACAGACAGACAGACAGCGGAGTCTTAGTAATAGGGTCCCGTTTTTACCCTTTGGGTACGGAACCCTAAAAATAGATACATATTATGTACCTACCTATGCAGAAAGGCAAAATAATATGAACATAATTAAATTAGGTATGTGTGTATAGTTTTTTGTATTTTCAAACTCAAGAGTGAATAGTACCTAAATATTTAGCTTATATAGAATTAGAGAAAAAACATAACTTTGAGTAAGTACGTATAGTCAAAGTTACGTTCCGTTGATTCTGCCTGCCAGCTGGCGTTCCTTTAATTAATATCTCGGTAGGTACCTTCTATATTATACAATACAATTGTGTAGTCGAGAAAGTCACAGTAAGTAATGTTTGCTATCAGGAAAACTTATTCCAAATGCACGTAATTCGAAAATGTGCTCGACGTGAAAAAGTGAACAGATAAGCTTAATTCATAAGCTACTTGGTGAACAGGCTTTTATTAAAACAGTTACAAACATGCTTTGTGCGCTCCGTAATCGGTTTATTGGTAAAAAGTTTCTAGTCCGTTGTTTTATTCACGTGACATGTGACGTAATATTATAGTTCATAATATCTGGGTGACCTGGTAGGTATTTATTTTTTCAATACACTTGCTCGCAAAATGCACTTACAGAGGCAGTAAACAGGGCTTGTAAGTTAAATTTACTGCCCTCGTGCTTTTTTTTTGCAGAATTTACTGCCCTCGTGCTATTTTTTTGCAGTTTTTTTTTAATTTTTGTAAGGCCACTTTACTTCTAAATAAAAAGTTTTCTTGAAAGAAGGTTCATAATGGTATTGACTTTGTATGTAGAAAACTTAAAAAATAGTAACATTTAGATGTGGATTGATGAAATTAATTCATGAAATTAAAAATTGTATTTAATTTAGTTAATTAAAATTGTTTTAAGTTTTATAAATCAAAAAAGTAAAGGCTGAATAGTCCAGGCTGATAGTTAAGAGCTAGAACCTAGAGCCATGAAGCCAATTAAAAAAAACGCAATTACAACAACGCGCTATAGATAGGTACTACTAAAATCTTGAATCTGTGCGCGCTATTTTTAAAAGTTTCATTGTTTTTCAAAGTTTTCTCACAAATGTATTGAAAAATATCGTGTGATACATGGGCGTTAAGGTTTTAACAAACTCGTGACGATGGTCAGCCCTCGACTGGCGTCATCGGGCTGACATTAGTCAACTCGTATGTAAAAACCTATTTACCGCCCTTATATCACAAACTACTATTTCGGTAAACCAATTTAAAATTTAATAAAAAAAACGGAAAAAAGAAAAAACAATTGGACTGAAGACAACGGACTCGAACCGGGGTCTTCTGCTGGTTTCCCACTTGAGCTATTATAACCTTATGGATGATGGCGAAATTTACCTTCGTATTATAGTGATATTGTAGCAGTTTATCATTGCCTGAAAACACGGATAAAACGAGATTTTCTAAAAATGAATCCTAGCTAGATCGATTTATCGCCCCCGAAACCCGCTGCACACTAAATTTCATGAAGAATTGCTCGTTTAAAGGTTATGATTATTTAACTTGTAATATCCGTGAAATCCACCGCGTGATTTTCGGTGTTTTTAAAATTCCCGTGAAAAAACTATAATAAATAAATAAATAAATATGTGGCGGTCTTCGCAGTTCGCACATAATCCAATAGATGGCATTACTAGTACGATGGACGCGAACACGAACAGCCCAACTCACGCTTACGAAGTTTTCTCTGAATTATGCTATTTAAACGACCTCCAAAGATTAACGGTTGGACCAGTGGTCCCCGAGCACAACACCCGCTCGGAGGATGATCATCCTATGTTACGGTCGAGCCATATCACCTGCTCCCGTACAAATACATAAATAAATAATAATTTATATAATATATAAGTCATACGTATAGAAAGTTTGCATCCTGGAGATGGGCTAGATACGAACTTTTCAGTGCGGAAAATGAAAAAAACTCCACGGCCATTAAAAAAACCTAAATCTACGCGGACAGTTTCGCGGACCGCGGTCATCATCTTGTACTCGTACTTACCTAAATGATTATTTCAGGTAATTATTCCTGTACCTCGAGGTCGGTATCAAGACGTGTTTTTTACTTTTTATTTTTCTTTTTGTTAATGTCCTATATTTATTGATATAAAAACCAGACAGATACAAACAGTACAACCAAAGAAATTTTTCTTCAATTTTATACTTGTTTTATACTTTTCGTATTTTGAATATTCTTTAATATACAAAATACGAAAATACTTTTTTAATACAGTTGCTCAAAAAGTGGCGTATTGCAGGGACGTATAGCGTTCGGGATGTGGGCTATTACATACTCGTGCTTTTTTTTTACCTTTTCCGAACTCGTGCGCTCTCTTTCCCAACTGTCAAAATAATGTCTATTAAAAAGAAAAACCAACCATGAAGTTTTTACTAAAACAATTCATAGAAGTTTTTATAATTCATGCAAATACGCATATTTCTAAAAAGAAGCTAGGTACTAATTTGTTTCAATATCAGATTTAATGATTTGATTGAATGAGTTTGGTTAGGTTTCATTTCATTTCATCTCATTAAATTTCAATTTATGGTTCCGTACTCAAAGGGTAAAAACGGGACCCTATTACTAAGGCTCCGCTGTCTGTCTGTCTGTCTGTCTCCAGGCTGTATCTCATAAACCGTGATAGCTAGAAAGCTGAAATTTTCACAAATGATGTATTTCCGTTGCCGCTATAACAACAAATACTAAAAATTAAAAATATATATATATTAAGGGGGGTCCCCATACAATAAACGTGTTTTTTTCGTATTTTTTTGCTCAATATTAAAAACGGTAACAGGTAGACGGTTCAAATTTTCACAGAATATTAACTTGTATATTACCTTTCAAAATAAATAATTAAATATCAATAAAGTAAATATTAAAGGGGGGCTCCCATACAACAAACGTAATTTTTATTTTTAATACGTCATACATCGTAAACTTACTACAGGTTGGACGGAACCCTCGGTGCGCGAGTCCGACTCGTACTTGGCCGGTTTTTTATTTCATATCAATAAAAAAATTCTACTGAAGACTTGGCTGTATGGGCATAGTTCCCTTTGCCTACCAGAATGGGTGAAGAAAAAAAAAATTCTGCTTATATTCTACGGTTGGCGCCATTTTTCAGAAATTTTCTTTGCGAGTTTAGTTGTTTGTTGCACAAAATGAGTAATTTCGACCCTAGTTTTTTTGAATTAACACCACCGGAACTCAGTATAATTGCACAAAATGCTTCGGAGAACATTTTACCGGAAAAGTCAAAAAGTCGCTACATATCTACATACGACGAATTTATTGCGTGGAGAGAAGAGAAAAAAGCAAATAGTTTTTCAGAAAATGTTATGTTGGCATACTTCTCCGAACTCTCAGCAAAATTAAAACCTACGTTATGGTCGACGAGGTTTTCGATGATAAAAAGTATGCTGAAAATGCAACAAACTAGAAACTGGGAAAAAAATCACACACTCCATTAATTTAAGGTCCAGTCCGTCTCCTTCACATGTTGCAGAGAACGTTCGTCCATCTACCTTCGTTGATAATGATAATTCATCAGATCCAACTCCATCAACCAGCAAACGCCACTGTATGACAAATATACATGAACAATCATACGAAATTAATAATAGTTTGTCTCAAACAGTAAATATGCAACCTAAAACTTCCCCAGTTAGTATAAAAAACTGTACCAATTTCAATGTAATATGTGAATTATAACTTTTATAAGAAATAAATGTTAAGTTAGTTGTGTTTTTATTATTTTATTAAATTGCTTCATTTTTTCGCAACTGTGTTCAGTACACGTGCGGAACCGTCATTGCAACTTGTTCCGACTGTCAACCCTCGCTTTCGGCTGCGCCTCGGCTCGGGTAGACATTTGTCGGAACTCTTTGCAATGACAGCCTTTCCACACTTGTAATGAAATATACTATTTCCCCAACCTATGTCTTTCAGCAGCAGACCCAGAGTAACACTCAGCAGACGTGATACGCCTCCATAATAGTAATAACTTTAAAGAATTGACTTTTTTTAGGTTCTTACTAATTGTATCAAAAATATTAAAAAACATTTCGAAAAAATCAGTGGACAGGGAAACGCTTATCTCTACAGGACATCTCTACTAGTGACCCTTGGCAGCGGAAGGTATATTTTATGCCTGAAGGGAAGGGCAACCACATTTATTTTAGTGGTATCGGCTTTAGATAATATTTCACATTTTATCGTATTTTCTTCTCCCTCCGCATGGTTTTCCTATTTCCTTGTATTAATTACAATAAATATATTAAAGATTTCGCGGCAATCCGCAATACCAACTTTATTTTTCTCCTTATTGTTAACAAGAAGGAATTTTAAAAAAAATACATTAAGGCCCTTTAAACATTTACCCCGCGACCAACTATAGGTAAAAAACTCAACTATAGGTATAAAACTCGTCACACTACAGCATATATATGCACGCTTTACGAGAGCGTAGAGCTATAGAGCGTAGAGACGCTCGATTTTATAGCCAACTAACCAATTTTGTTACTTGAAAATATTAGACGATTATTTATTTACTAGGTACTTGTTTACGCTGTTGGCCGCGGTAAATATTATGTACCTATTTATGCGCCGAAACAATACTCGCGGCTACAATAATACTCAGTTTTTGAGATTGTAAAATAATGTATAAAAGATTATCTTACCGATTTCGTTCAAAATCGATATCTGGGGTTCCGTAGGATCACAAAATAGGAAACTGTTACCAAAATTTTAAAAAAGTCAGCGCCATTTTGAAATTCTTTGTTATCGTACCGATTTCGTTCAAAATCGATATCTGGGGTTCCCTGGGATCACAAAACAGGAAACTATGAACAAAATTTTAAAAAAGTCAGCGCCATTTTGAAATTCTTTGTTATCGTACAAATTTCGTTCAAAATCGATATCTGGGGTTCCCTGGGATCACAAAACAGGAAACTGTTACCAAAATTTAAAAAACGGCAGCGCCATTTTGAAATTCTTTGTTATCATACCGATTTCGTTCAAAATCGATATCTGGGGTTCTCTGGGATCACAAAACAGGAAACTGTTACCAAAATTTTAAAAAGTTCACTGCTGACTTTTTTTTGATTGACTGCTGTTTTGTGATCCCAGGGAACCCCAGATATCGATTTTGAACGAAATCGGTACGATAACAAAAAATTACAAAATGGCGCTGACTTTTTTAAAATTTTGGTAACAGTTTCCTGTTTTGTGATCCCAGGGAACCCCAGATATCGATTTCGAACGAAATCGGTACGATAACAAAGAATTTCAAAATGGCGCTGACTTTTTTAAAATTCTGGTAACCGTTTCCTGTTTTGTGATCCCAGGGAACCCCAGATATCGATTTTGAACGAAATCGGGACGATAACAAAAAATTTCAAAATGGCGCTGACTTTTTTAAAATTTTGGTAACAGTTTCCTGTTTTGTGATCCCAGGGAACCCCGGATATCGATTTTGAACGAAATCGGTACGATAACAAAAAATTTCAAAATGGCGCTGACTTTTTTAAAATTCTGGTAACAGTTTCCTGTTTTGTGATCCCAGGGAACCCCGGATATCGATTTTGAACGAAATCGGTACGATAACAAAAAAAATCAAAATGGCGCTGACTTTTTTAAAATTTTGGTAACAGTTTCCTGTTTTGTGATCCCAGGGAACCCCAGATATCGATTTTGAACGAAATCGGTACGATAACAAAAAAATTCAAAATGGCGCTGACTTTTTTAAAATTTTGGTAACAGTTTCCTGTTTTGTAATCCCAGGGAACCCCAGATATCGATTTTGAACGAAATCGGTACGATAACAAAGAATTTCAAAATGGCGCTCACTTTTTTTTAATACATACATACATACATGCATACATACATATATATTCCTAACATACCCTTTCCTTGTGGCTTTGCCGTAATCGGGTAAAAAAAATACGCCTACACTTGAGAACTTCCTTCTTTGTGGATGTCGGTATCAAGTTTTTCTAAGCGCAGTACACATAGAGAATATTATATCTCTATGGCAGTACACAACACGGTGTTCATTTTGTCGTAATAAATTTCGTGCAAAAAAGCGATACACCCACCCGTCCACGAGCGCGTCTCAGCGCGTACTGAGCGCCAAACGCCTAGCGCTCGGCTTGTTTTCATAGAAAAATGTATGAAACATTTTTTTTTTGCCACATAAACTATAAACATATTTATTTGTTTTCTTAATGCTTTGCACCATGGATAGAGGACTATATAAGCCCCACTTTATTGTTAATATTCAAGTTAAAATATGCAGCGGATCTAGCTTTATGGGTACCTATCCGGACCCCATTTTTCGTCATTTTCAGCAGATCTTGCGTTCGGAGAAACGTATTTATGCAGAAAATTTGTATTGGAGTGTGCATTTTTATAAGGTCAAACGAGAGATGAAGAAATGACCTTTAATTTGATACCATGACATTCCCACAGCTGTGACTCCCGATTCTTTAAAGTGTACCTGGAAAAGGATGACACATCATGAAATCCGTATAAGGCACCTTAAAAACCATAGACATTGAGCTGTACGCACGTACGTGTAGGTGACGATGGGTAACATTAGCACATTGACGCATACTTACATTCAACAAAGGATTGCGTGCAAATTATTTCAAAAATGGAACATAAAAAAGTCCTAGATGTACGGTACTGCTTTTAAGACATTAGAGTGATAGAGTTTTGTATTATAAAAATTCTGCTAGTTTCATTCGTTACGCGCCTATCACCCCGCCGCTTTGCTTTGTCTAGATGCCTTCGTTGAACGACTGGTAGGAAAGAACGTATCCTATTAGACTGTGGGTATGTTCCGAAATACACTGAGAGCACTGTAAGGTGTGACGTCAGTTTAGTACACTGCGAAGCCGTTCCTTTATAGTTAACTGGTTACTGCTTAAAACGGAACGCAGTCAGCACTGAAAGCACCTTACCTCGAAAACGCCAGTGCTCACAGTACAAAGATGGCGTCGATTAATGACGTCATATATTTCCCTAGGATACTGCAGCAGTTTACTGTCAGTTATAACGGAACGAATTTCTCCACAGTAAAGAGCACTGAACAGCTTGCTCGCAGTCTATAACGGAACACAGCCTATAAAGGAACTTCTTCGCAGTGTACTAAATTGACGTCACACCTTGCAGTGCTCGCAGTGTATTTCGGAACATACCCTGTATGAAATGAATAAATAGTTACGCTATGTTACGATCAATAATCTACGTTTTTTATTTTCCATTTTTGAAATAATTTGCACGCAATCCTTAATTGAATGTAAGTATGCGTCAATATGCTAATGTTACCCATCGTCACCTACAGCTGACGCAATGTCTACGGTTCTTAATGTATTTTTTTTAAATACCTTCTTGATAGCAATAAGGAGAAAAATAAAGTTGTTATTGAGGATTGCCGCGAAATCTCTAGAATTTTTATTGTAATTTATACATTTATTTAAAGGGATGTTTATTAAATCCCTTTCGGATTTCGATGCACAATACGTAATACAAAGTGAAGGCATAGGGTAAAGTGAATGTGACTATTTATTTGTTAATATCATCAAGTGAAAATAAAGATCTTACTCCTACTATCAAAATGTAACAACAGAATGGCAAAAAAATAATTAAAAATCGTTATTTATTTTATTTTCTCGCAGTCGAAGTGAAAAGTAGAGTGTTTACCACGGGACTAAAAGCCATTCTACTCGATTCTATAGCATATTATGATGATTCTATGATGATTCTATAGCATTTCATACGAGATGTTTAGAAATGGCTCATTTTAGTCCCTTGATGAACAATCTACTATTATACTCGCACAAAACTGATACAGTTGGTAATTTTTTTTTAGTATAACTCACAACTAAACTACTGCTTTGATTAATACTGCCAAAAATTTACTTATTTTATACACGCAAAATTGAAATACGTAGTAACTTGTAAAAAATCCGGAATTCTTTCTAAGATTCGAGCCGTCAGCCGCTGCTGTTGCGTAGGCAATAAAAAAGTCCGTAGCCCCGAAAGATTAATAAGGTTGATTTTATAGCTGTACAGACTACAGACCAAGGCGCGAACTATTAAAACAAAATTAGAACTTTGTGAACTTTGCCGCATAGATATTTTTCTCTTTATTATCAGAAGATAAGCCTGCTTTATTATCGAAAAAATGCGTATTATAGGAGCACTTAAACCTGGGGAGAGATGTCTACTTACACTGATGTCTGAAAATTTTTTGAACACTATATTTTCTTTCCTATTCATACTTAGGATAAGTATAAACGCGAAAACAGCTTAAACCTGTCTGTTATCTTTTCATAGCTCAACCCATTGATGTAGAATTTTAGTATACCTATGCTCAACCTCTAAAACTTTGCTAAAATTTGGCACAGAGATAGCTACTTAGCAGGTCAAAGGTCCCACAATTTAAGCCTGGAATATCAAACAGTTCCCATGGGATTCCTAAAAACCTAAATCCATGCTCTTACATTTTGCGAGCAAAAACCCCGGTACATTAATCATAATGATATTTTTTGTTTATTGTATAACTAAAATAAAAGTATGTAATTACAATAATTGTACATTACGGTCCCGGGCGAAAATAAAGCAATTCAATTTAAGTATAATATTATATCGATTCATGAAGCTGAAGTCCACGACCATCGGCTTCACCATTTTTAGGGTTCCGTACCAAAATGGTAAAAATGGAACCCTTATGGTGCGACTTTCTCCGTCCGTCTGTCCGTCCGTCACAGTCGATTATTTCAGTAACTATTAAAGCTATCGACATGAAATTTGGAATAGTTGTGTATAATAGTGGCCCAACATCATTAAAATAAAAACAAATCGAAAATTATTTTTAGTTTAATTAAAAAAGGGGGAAAATCGGGGGTTTGAAATTTCAAAGTATGATAACTATACTGAGTGGGATATATCATATGAAAGGGCTATACTTCTACATTCTAAAGCAGATTTTTATTTATTTTTATGCATAATAGTTTTTGATTTATTGGGCAAAATGTCGAAAAAATACCGTCCCCCCCCCCTTATCTCCGAAGTTTACCAATTGAAAAATCTGAAATAATTATGGTCAATAGAAGCTTATGTATATTTTACAGGAAAAATAAAACCAACGCTCTAACTAGCATAGTTTTTTTTGATATTAACAATAAACCTCTACAAACAAAGTTAGTTTTGCGGTTCATTTCGTCTTGTTTTTAATACGTCATAAATCGTAAAGCTTACTACAGGTTTGTACGGAACCCTCGGTGCGCGAGTCTGACTCGCACTTGGCCGGTTTTTTTTTATTTTTTATCCACTACAAGTTAGCCCTTGACTGCGATCTCACCTGATGGTAAGTGATGATGCAGTCTAAGCGGCCTAACCTGTTAGCGGCATGGCAGTTATATTAAATCCATACCCCTATTCGGTTTCTACACGGCATCGTACCGGAACGCTAAATCGCTTGGCGGCACGTCTTTGACGGTAGGGTGGTAACTAGCAACGGACGAAGCCTCCCACCAGGCCAGACCAGGGAAATTCAGAAATTATAAATTTCCAAACCCTGCCGGGGACCGAACCCGGGGACCTCCGCACGTTAAGGCAACAGCGCTCAACACTGCGCCACGGAGGTCGTCACCACCACCATCACGTTAACGTGTTAACGTTGAGGCGATTCAGCTGCTCGACGTTACGCAGTTATTGAGGAGACTTAAAATAACCATACCCTTTGAGCTAGTTCTCAATAGTGATTAGTTATAAGTGTAGTGTAAGTGCTGCCTTAAAGAACACAAGAACATAGTGTCTTTAAAATTGAATAAAGAAAAGACTAAGAGGCGTCAATGGACTACCTACTTATTAGTATACTAGCTGATGCCCGCGACTTCGTCCGCGTGGATATACCAAGTTTCATCGAAATAACTTGAGAAATGACCGACTTTTATACAAACTTACAACCCCTATTTCACCCCTTTGGGGGTGGAATTTTGAAAAACTGTGAAAAACGTATGTTTTCATTTTTAACCCGCAGCTCATATATCAAGTTTCATGGATATAACTTGAGAAGTGAAGGACTTTCATACAAACTTTCAACCCCTATTTCACCCCTTCGGGGGTAAAATTTACTAAAACTGTGAAATACGTATTTCTTCATTTTTAACCGGTAGCTTGTATACCAAGTTTCATCGATATAACTTGAGAAATGAAGGACTTTCATACAAACTTTCAACCCCTATTTCACCCCTTTGAGGGTGAAATTTTGAAAAACTGTGAAACACGTATGTCTTTATTTTTAACCCGCAGCTCACATACCAAGTTTCATGGCTATAACTTGAGAAATGAAGGATTTTCATACAAACTTTCAACCCCTATTTCACCCCTTCGGGGGTAAAATTTACAAAAACTGTGAAATACTTATTTCTTCATTTTCAACCGGTAGCTTGTGTACCAAGTTTAATCGATATAACTTGAGAAATGACGGACTTTCATACAAACTTTCACCCCCTATTGCACCCCCTTAGGGGTGGAATTTTGAAAAACTGTGTCACACATACTTCTTTGTTTTTTACCGTAAGCCGAAATAAAAAGTTTCGTTGATATAACTTGTAAAACATCTTGAGAAACGAAGGACTTTCATGCCAACTTTTATCCCCTATTTCACCATTTTGGGGGTCGAATTTTCAAAAACTGTGAAACACGTATGTCTCCATTTTCAACCCGCAGCTCATATATCAAGTTTCATGGCTATAACTTGAGAAATTAAGGACTTTCATACAAACTTTCAACCCCTATTTCACCCCTTCAGGGGTAGAATTTCGGGATAAAAAGTATCCTATGTCCTACCTCGTAGTATGGGCTCAAATCGTACCAAGTTTCGTTTGAATTCATTCAGTAGTTTCGGCGTGATGCGCGGCCAAGATACAGACAGACAGACAGACAGACAGACAAAAATGAAAAAAATTACAGATTTGGCTTCAGTATCGAATAATGAGTGCCCTCCAAAAAAAATTTTCAAAATATCTTCAATGTACAGAATTGGACCTGTTACAGTTTTATTATAAGTATAGATAAGATAATTTATAAGTTTAGGTTAACGTAAAATTACTCATTAGTCTAATTTTAAGGCTAGATAGTGAGTATAGGTTGTATATACTATATACTCATCTTAATGGAAAAAAAAATATCGATTCATGAGGCAATTGTGGCTCTCAATTATGATACTGGGCCTTTAGAGCTGCGCTGCATCGATATCCCCACTTAAATACAGAGCTAATTTTAAATTGATTTCAGCAAGAATAATAATAATTAGCCATTTATTTCGAAACAATGGGTTAATCTTATTTAAAATAACATTATTACATAGGAAAGATATATAAATTATCCAGACCTTCAGCACTTTTCATTCTATTTATAGGACTGCCTGAAAAAAGGAGTATATTGCTTTCAGGGTTCATGTATGTATGTATGTATGTATGTATGTATGTATGTGAGTTTGTATATTCCACCATAACTTCTATACGCCTGAACGGATATTGATGAATGAGATATCGTTAGAATCCTTAGCTTATTCCGGGTGACATAGGCTAGTAAAATTTAAATAAAAATTGCTAGGGTCCCGCATCAAAGACTAAAGTTGTTTTTTTTTTCCAAAATGAGATTAACTATATTGTCATCATCAAGAAAATGATGAGTAGATTCTAATAATAATCATTTAACTATAGCAGTCGTATTTTTAACGGATTTGCAAATCCGTCCTTAACTATTGCAGTCGTATTTTTTAATTCTTTGAGTTATAGGTATTCACTTGTTTACAAAATATGTACCTATCCCTCAGTTCGACGTGACATACGTGGCCTACTCCAACGAGTTTTTAACATTTCTAACTCAAACTTTTAAACTTTAATGCCTTCTAAAATGTTAACTTTTTTCCCCTTTACATATTGTCAATAAATTAAGATAAATACGAATAACTTACATAAGACGGAAATACCTAGCTAAGTACCTACTGGCAAACATAAAAGTTCCCAAAAAGCACTTATTGCATCAATTTCGAAATTTCAAAACTTTCTTGTGCTACCTACTAACAAGATATTTGAAACGACAAAGAGTAGCACCACCTTTAAAACTCGTGTTGAGTATTGCATAAAGCTTTTTACTTTCATTCGATTCCATGTTTTTGACACACAAAGCCCGCTGTGCAATGTGCATCCATATCAACCTGAAACTCAGATTATTCCAGCTCTTTTATTTTGTCCAAACAAGCCGGCAGAATTAGAATATGCCGCTAAAGTAAATAGGAAAACTCACTCTACTCACACTTAGCAGCAAAGTTTATTTAATGCTAAGTTTGATTTAACCATTTCCAATAATTTCCAACTGACCTATTTTTTTGTATTGGCTACAATACACATGATTTTTTTAGCGTAACCTTGCTAAAAGAAATCATCATTTTTACTATAAAATATACAATAAGCCACCAAATAATAACTTTCCGTCCAATACAATACGCCCGTAGCTGTTTAAAAGTTCTCGATCCCTTTCCATTTCCTTTGTAGAGTAATAAAAACTAGCCGAGTAGGTAAGTATCTTTTTTTTATCATCAAAAAATGGGGCGAACAATAGCTTCGCTAGCTGTTTTATTAAATACTAGATAATGCCCGCGACTTTGTCCGCGTGGATTAAGGTTTTTTGATTCCCGCGGGAACTCCTTAATTTTCCGGGATAGCCTATGTCCTTCCCCGGGATATAACCTACCCCTGTACCAAATTCCAGCAAAATCGGTTGAAAAGATGGGCCGGGAAAGCGTAGCAGACAGACAGACAGACAGACAGACAGACAGACACACTTTCGCATTTATAATATTATTAGTATGGATTTTATCAGTAGGTTATATTTTCAAATAGCCCGAGGCCAATAGTGAATGTGACGACTCTTAAAGAAAATGCATCATTAATTTTTGTACTAGGTATCTAAACTATCTACATATATCGAATACTATAATTCATTTTACATTTTATTATAACTTTATTATCTAGATTCTAGAAGTATGTGGGCAGTCCGCAGTGCAGGGCAGCGTGCCGTGGCTCGACGTTATGCAGTAGGTACACGGTGGCGGCGCCGCGCCGTGGTGATGTATAGTTCGCGCGCGAGTTGAATGCAGAGCAAATGTATGGTGACACATACATTTACTCTGCATTCAACTTGCGCGCGAACTGTACATACAATGATAAGGAACATACTCCTTATCAGTTTCTACACCGCATCGTACGGGAACGCTAAAGCGCTTACGAGCACGAAGAAACCAAAATATATGTAGGTACATTTTACTTGTGAAATAAATTTAAAAAAAGGTTTCCCACGAAAAGGTGAAAATTAGGTAATAGCTATAATTATAATGTGATAATTATAATTATAACAAAACCGGGACCTTCCGCATAAAAGGCGACAGCGCTAACCACTAAGCCAGGGAGGTCGTCGAACTACTACCACAGAATAGGTAGATAATAGTAGTAACTACTACACAGTTACTATTAGTCGTCCGGTCAATTTAGACATCCAAGGTTACAAAAATTCACACTTGGCTGAAAATTGGTAGGATTGTTCAAAACACTATTATAAATGCAATGTGAAAGTCCTCATCGACCCGACCGCGACACCTGGAAAAAAAATTACTGGGGGTCAAAGGTCACAAAACGGGTTTTTCGCGATTTTCAGCAAAACGGTAAGTTTTATCATAAAATTAGCCCAGACAAAAATTGTAGATCAGATAATTATCTATAAAAAATGTTTCAATACTTTTTTCCTAAGAGCCACCGTTTTTTGAGATATATTAGATTCAAAAAGTTGAAAGAGTTATAATCGTCATATATACTCGAAAGTGTTCTATTGCTGCAGCTATTAAAAGACAACATGAAGAACAAGAAGCCAGTACATCTACTAAAAGTTCTCCTCGTACTAGAGCACGTGTAAGTGAATCAGCTTTTTGTTTCCCCGCTGGATCATTCCAGCCAGCCGAGCTCACTCCAGATTTCCGGTAGTTTTGCTGCATGGGAACCCATGTAGGCTTCTCGTAGGGTGGATACGCCGCTGCACTCGAGCAGTATGTCGGATGAGGACTTTTCACATTTCATTTATAATAGTGTTTTGAACAATCCTACCAAATTTCAGCAGAGTGTGAATTATTGTAACCTCACCCCTATTTTTTGGTCTAATTTGACCGGACTATATATATACGACTAATGGATAACGTTTGGTATTTTCAAAAGTAGGTAATTTCAATTTCAGCTGTTCATCGACACTGATTGAAGTAAAGCGTGGAACTTGAAGTGAGCATTAAATTGTTCAAGTGTTTGCATGTACCTACCTACTCGCCCGTTGCATTGTGACGACACATTTCACTGCTACAAAGCATTAATTCTCTGGGTACCTAAGCCTCTCGGTAACCCCAACCTACACTGGGTCTGATCAAATAACAGTTGTTTAATTCAATTGAGAGGTCGAACAAATTGAGATAGAATCAAGTTTTATCCCCAAGGACAGAAGTTAGATGTGTAACATTTATTTTATTTCTTTTGAATAATATTTTTTACCTTTCTACCTACCGGTGGCGGTGTAGATAGGCTAGGTCTCCCTACTAACTTACTATTTCTGAGTTTTTGTAGAAAATTAAGTCTTCAGGGATATTTTTAGACAAATCTGATATAGCCAGGCGTACCTACAAATAAAACAGTTTGTTAATTATATTTTTTTTAATTTTCATTACTGAGATTATAATAAAATGATTTATGAGTTGGAATGAACATTTAACTAAGTACATATTTTTTGTAAATCCTACCCTGGCTAAATCCCTTTGCATTTTTATTATGACAGTATTGTAATACCTGGCTTTGGCGAAAATTATTAACTTAAAATTTCAGACTAGGTCCGTAGATTACGAAGGTAGTCCTGGGTAATATTCTGAGACTAGACCACAGAATATTAAAATCTAGACAATTTGAATCTATATGTGGAAAGCAATATACATATACGAGCGCCTTCATAGTTTTCACTTTTCGTATCACTAGTTTTGTCAAGGAATAGCAACCGAAATACTGTTACTAGATGGGTATACCATAACGACCCTTTTATAGGAACCCTTACTTATTTAGCATCCCCCTTGAGCAAACGTATTTGGAGCATGAAGATCATAGAGAGATGAGACATCCTTTTTCGTACGAACCTGTTTATCTTCAACTATGCCTAATAGCTTTTATTAGACCAATTCTGATGGGGCCAATTCTGTTGTGCACCATCTCTATACTAAACTAAAAAATGACAGCTCTTTTTATATTGCTATCCCTTTCATAATACTCCCTGCGGAAAGGGGCAGCACTAAAATTTACAGCTGTCATTTCAGTTTAGTTTAGAGATCCAGAATTGGCGACGGTATATGTCAATATATTACAAGTCATTAATAATCTACTCTTACAGAAGATAATATTAGTTGTAATACGCAATACAATCAACATGTTAATAAAGCGAAATGGCGCGGCGTCACACCGCAGCCGCGTCGGTGCCTTTCGATAAATGCGATTTTTGAGATTTAAATACAAAATAATATATTCCAAGGAGTTCCTTAAAAAATTATTAAGCGACTCTGCGTCAAATGCCTAGGTTGGCCTTGCTTAAATAGTCCCTCTAGGCTTTAGGGGTAAATTTATCCTACTTACCACAAAATTTAGTAACGAGTGCATTTTACGAGTGAATTTCTATGCAGAAATTCAACACAACAGAAATTCAAGACGCTTGTGTTAAATTTCTGGATAGGAATTATTCTGGCAATTGAACGAGATTATGCCTTTGGTCTTATAGGAGTATAAAGCTCCCTTATATGAAGGTTTAAGCTCATGTTTTCAGAAGAATAATCATACTTACGTTATATTTGCGAAATCGTGCATGTAAGTTGGTTTGTCCTTCAATCACGCCGCAACAGGGCATCGGATCGACGTGATTTTTCGTGTGGATATATTTGGGACTTGGAGAGTGTCATAGATTTCAATTTTCCGGTAAAAATCCCGGCATAAATCTCGGAAAATTGAGGAGTTCCGGCGGTATTAAAAAAACTTGTTACACTCGGGCGACGTCGCTGGCGTCAACTAGTATGATATATTTGAACGTACCAGATATTCCATTTTCTCATCCAACTAAACTAAGTGCAAAGCTTTGTTTTGAGTAGACACATATATAGGCAGGACTAGGTATGTATCAACTTATATCTTTAGACACTTGTCGATTCTCCGTGAGTCCGTCTGTCAACTAAGTACAATTTCCGGCCCCGGTCTCTACATTTCCGCTGACAAATGAACTTAACGAATCTCGATATTTCAGCATTATAAGCGTTATATTTATTTCAATGTCGTACATTGTTCTACTTCTTCCGCAGAAGCTAACGCTCAGCTTGCATTAATTATCACGTTTAACATACTAGTGGTTCGCCCCGAACTGAGACCTCGCGGTATCACAGAGCGCCATCTATTGACATCAGTGTGAAGTTTTGTTAAAAATATCATCATCATTAAAAATTAAATAATTTCGTTTCCTTATAACATTTATCTAATTTTAGTATTTGTTGTTCAAGTACAGGATATAATTCAAATAATTGATCAAGTTTCAGGCTTGAGAGTTCAGAAAATTGAGAGTTCTGAGGTCAACTTTGGACGTTAGAAAATCGCCACTTTGAAAGCCCCCCATTTCGTCAATTTTAGGGGAAAAATTAAAAAAAAAATATTTTTGGACTCTATTCCTAATTATCTTTAAAATGATATACTGCAACCCTATGTAACGCTATAAAAAATATTTTACTTCGCATTCGCTTCTATGAGAGCCCCCCTGAAATAAAGATTTTTATAACTTTTTAAGCCATATTCGGCGGGAGGCCATCGGTTTACATATTATATTTAAATTTGAAGTAATTACGTTCAGCAATTCAGAAGTTATAAGGCTCTGACAGACGGACGGACAAGTGCCAATTCACCCAAGTAGACTCAGAGACCTTCGCTTCGCTCGGTCAAATATTGTACGTATGCTACTGTTTAAAATGCTATAAAACTATATAAGGAGTTACCAAATGTTATATGGTCTGGACGCATCATTAGGATCTACTTTCATGAATTTACAGAATTTATTAAAAACTAGCTGATGCCCGCGACTTCCGCGTGGTTTAATTTCTTTTATAAATTCCGGGGGGAACTCTATGATTTTGCGGGATAAAACTTATGTCACTCTCCAGGTCTTCAACTATGTACCTATATCCATGCAAAAAATCACGTCGATCCGTTCCTCTGTTGCAGCTTGATTGAAGGACAAACCAACAAAGTGCAAACCAACATACCAATAAACCAACAAACAAACACACTTTCACATATTTTGTTACATTTGTATGAATTATGATATGATAATATTGAAAAACCATTTTAAATTCAGTAAACTTATCATCAAAATGGTTATTACTTTGATAAGCCTTTACCTGCAGATGTTACCCGGATAATGGATACCTACGTTATTAATTGATTTAATAAATTCTTTAGCATCAAATAACGATGCAAAAACATTTTGTAAAAATCTTACAAAAATTTAACATAATTATAACAGACTAACTTACGCCTATTAAATTTTACTTGCAGAAATCAGCTGTAATTTTCATAACATTGCTAATTTCTGCAAGTTTTGGTTGACTTGTCGAAGCTGTATATGAAAGTTTTATTGCTAGTGGACCCATACATACTCATACTTATTGTCATACTTATTGGTTACTAAAATTCTACATCAATGTTGGTCTTTGAATGGCCTATTTTGTGCTTTTTCCTGCAGACTAAGCTTCACTAGTACCTACTATAATTGAACGAGCGAAGCGAAGGTCTCTGAGTCTACTTGAGTGAATTTGCACTTGTCCGTCCGTCCGTCCGTCCGTCCGTCCGTCCGTCCGTCTGTCAGAGCCTTATAACTTCTGAATTACTGAACGTAATTACTTCAAATTTAAATATAATATGTAAACCGATAGCTTCCCGCCGAATATGGCTTAAAAAGTTATAAAAATCTTTATTTCAGGGGGGCTCTCATAGAAGGGAATGCGAAGTAAAATATTTTTTATAGCGTTACATAGGGTTGCGGTATATCATTTTAAAGATAATTAGGAATAGAGTCCAAAAATATTTTTGTTTAATTTTTCCCCTAAAATTGACGAAATGGGGGGCTTTCAAAGTGGCGATTTTCTAACGTCCAAAGTTGACCTCAGAACTCTCAATTTTCTGAAAGGCTGAGCCTGAAACTTATCAATTATTTGAATTATATCCTGTACATGAACAACAAATACTAAAAGTAGATAAATATTATAAGGAAACGAAATTATTGAATTTTTAATGTGCTTCAGTATTATTAACAGAACTTCACAATTATGTCAATAGATGGCGCTCTGTACAAGTTTATGGATACCGCGAGGTCTCAGTTCGGGGCGAACCACTAGTTTTAATAACAATCTGTGAGTTAGAATTTACGTTACCCAAGTACTTGTTTTCAAATGCTTGAGTCAAATGCTCAAAACTAGTTCACAACAATGGTTCCTGTAATAAGGACAACAGATGCCATTTCTAATGCCTTATTAATTAAGTAGAGTACGAAGTGCCTATTACGCGTGGTTTTCTCAAATCTAAGTAGATATTTGACTTATATAATATAATCTAGCGATGGATTTTTCAATTACTTCTCATGGAATTGGACAGGAATTTAATCCCATGGCAATAATTTATAAAGAACGTTTCTCCAGACATTGTGTGTGTGTGATGTGTGACATCAATAAACTAATTTTAGGTAATTGTCTCATTTCAATTTTCGATCTATATCAAAATACTACGATATAATACATATTACGCAGATTGAATTAACCCTAACCTGCACTAACAAAGAACATTAACCAGATTGTATCGACAATGTAATACATTAGACAAATAGAAACTCTATTATCATAAATCCTATCTTAGACCCCTGTCTGCGTAATTTACCCTGTGCCATGTTAGCGGTCCACTACCCACAATCAAATAAATAGGTTCACAAAATTTGGATTGTGGATTGTATTCGTATTTTACATTACACATTACATACATTATTTTACCTTTTTAACACTATTATTTCGTATATGTATACTTGTAGACATTCATAATGCAAACTGATATCACCTAGTTAGTCGTCGGTTAAGTCTAAACTTAGGTAATCATAATATTATAGTGTGGAGACCAAAGTTAAGAAAAAATACTGAAATAATCGACTGTGACAGACGGACGGAGAAAGTCGCACCATAAGGGTTCCATTTTTACCATTTTGGCACGGAACCCTAAAAATGACTGTAAACCAATTATGTCAATATACAATATATTTTATTTTATTTTTATTTATTTTTGACGACCAAAATAATACTTTTTAGGGTTCCGTAGTCAACAAAGAAATCCTTATGGTTTCGCCACGTCCGTCCGTCCGTCCGTTCGCGGCTTAGCTCAGGGGCTGTTATTATTAGAAAGCTGTAATTTGGCAAGGGTATACATATTAATGACGCCGATAAAGTGTCAAATAAAATTTAAACAAAATAATGTTTCTAGGGTACCATCTCCCCTACACGTAAAGTCGGGATAAAATTTTCTTTTCTTGTCTATATCATGGTGTGAAAACCATTCTGGAATCCACTTGCGAAATATTTAGTTTAAAGTGCTAGTTTTTGTTTGAGGCAAGCGCAAGCTAAATGGTTGTTTTTGGATGCATGAAAAAATCCATGGCAGTTATTTATACAAGGAAAACTATCACAGCTAAGTATAACGAGTAGAAGTCGACCAGCTTAAAAAATGTCAGCATAATTATTGTGACGGGTAACTACGGAACCCTACACTGCGCGTGGCTCGACACGCACTTGGCCATTTTTTTTAAAGTAGGTACAATAATCTACTTTTTTATGTATACATAGCTGTATGCTTTAGCCTTAAAAAAAGTTACAGGTTATTTTGTATACTATTTCATAGGTATGATGAGGGGTAGATATGCGTACTTAAATAGTATGAATAACAGGGTATGTGTTTGTTTTGTGACCACCATTGGTATACCTAATAGACTTGATTTACTAAAAAATAAAAAAATACCTTCATACTTTATGTCTCACGTATATTTTACATCAGCAATAACAATTTTATTCATATCACATCTGTTTCTGTATATCTGTTTTAGACATTTCCAATATTTTTCTGACGATTGATTCGGTAACAAGCAACACCAAACTTTAACCAATTACTCTCTGGGAAGTCGAATCCCGCTGCGACCCCGTTTTGATATAATATTATATGTATTTTCCTTATTTATCGAATAAGGGCGATCGTATATACACACGTCGTATGAGGTATAGGGTTCCGTAGAATTGCTTATAATAACTAGCCAAGGACGTCAGAAGTCACGCCCAGGGGTTTCTACGTAATACTAGTTGGAAAACCGATAGAACAAAATTTAATAAAGTCTTTTATTTAGAACAAATTGACTCGATTGATTACTTGACTTACATTTACCGTCTCTGCTGCATGTATCAGTGCTGTCAAGACTCTGGCTTACAACTTTTGTGGGTTCATATAAATACAAACATCAATGGATCTTGGTGCAGATCGCAAACAACGTTTACATTTGACTGGCACTTACTGAGTGCATTGGCAAGAGTCTTTATAGGTAATGCTTGTACTGCGTTAACGTGCTTGTAACAAACAGCAATCAACAAGGACTGGCAAACAAAGCGTTTTGCTTGTCGCCCAGTGGTAAGCGTCTAAAGTGCTTGCAATCTTGCAAGCGTAAACACACGAGCAACATGTTGGTGTTTATATCGATGCTTGGCAAGCATCTAGATAGGAAATAATGAAGCTTTTGAATATTGTATTCGTGCGTAGAATGCTATTACCACAAAAATTATAAATACGGCTCTACACTGCGCGAGGCTGCTCCTACAGCGTATATAATAATATTTGAAAATACGTTTACAGATAAGCCATTGTCGATTGAACATATTAATTGTATTTGATTATGTACAAAATCTGATTTATGTACAAAATTTGTGTGGTTCAGACAATTGTTTGAATTTTGAAAAAAATTCAGAAGATTTCGATGAATCTGAAGATAATTCTGCTGAAAAGGAGAAGCCGGGCCTTTGCTTAATCACTGAAAATCAATTATCAGAAGAATCCTCAGGTTATCCGATCGATATTGAAGAAGAAGGAGATAATGAAATTACAAATAGAAGCGATATTGAAGAAAGAGATGATCAATTTACAAATGTATTAAAAAAAATCTCGATTAATGTAAACTACATTCATTTACTAATTGTTAATGTAAATATAAAATTAAGTTTTTTATCAAATAATAAAACTAAGGATCTGTTGTATTTTTTTCCGTACAATTGAATAGTGCAATTAGTTTTTAAGAATTATTTGAAAATTTAAACAAATTATTAACATTTAGTAAAAAAAGGATGGTTGCAAAATTCATTTTTTGATTTTTCCAATTTTTGAGCAAGTTTCTAAATGGGGACTGTATTTTTTTATTATTTCACAATAAAGTATAACTCAAAACGAAAAAATTGCGACCTGAAAGAAGTCTCTACGACAATTTTCCTAAGGAGAATTTTAATTTAAAAAATATTTTTTTGGGCCGAAAAACGTGATTATCTCGGAAGTCTCTTAATATTTTTATCTGGAAAAATTTGTGAATATTTTAGACACAAAAAGATATACTTTCACCAAGTTTCGTCAAAATAAAATTATTTTTGTGTAAATGAAAAATAAAAAACGATAAAAGAGGTTTTTCGCATTTTACTCGGAGATTTTGAGGTTATGTGAAAAAATTATTAACACAAAAGTTGTAGATCTTTTTATGATCTACCACTTTTCTATTATACACTTTTCTCTCCAACTTCAACTTTCGCCGGAAATCGCAATAATCCAAAATTCCACCCCTTTTCATCCCCCATGTTTATCTGGAAACGCCCCTGCTCACGCATTTATTTTTTTTACGTTTATTATACGCCACTTTACCATTTCCAACTCTTCCCATCCTGTTAACAATTTAGTTTTTTTTCGTTTCAATACAAGCTAATTCGCCTGGACTACTATACGCCTACGTACATACGTTTATATGGTACCTACCTATATCTATACCTACCTATATCTCAGATACTCACCATACCCAAGCAATCTAAAATCTAATATATCTTTGAAATTGCTTACTTTGAGATGCAACAGAATGTTAAATAGCTTTCTACGTCGACACTTTCACAACAAATCAAGGAACAAACAAGGTTCTCAAGAAAAATAAACCTTTCCGACTGAGACAATTGATACGTGACTGTCCAGACGAATCATCCGAACACGTGTTCGGTATCTTCAAACTAGAAACGGAAATTGAATCCATTTCAAAGTTGTGTACAGAGCAATATACATTCCTTCACAAATATTGCTATCACTTTTGAAAAAACTATTTAGCAACTTAACCACTTACGAGTAGCTACTATTAAATCTCCTGATTTAATTTCCTGCGTATTTAGTAGTCATGAATAGAACTTTGATAATCATATTTGTAAGAATTTATGTTATTATGAATAGACGATTTGACGATAACAATTTAAGTCCTTGTTGGTGTTTCCAGACCTAGAGTCTATCAACACTGGCACTGTGGCCAGTTCTGGTGTACAACTACCTACTCTAAACCAACATTCACTAAGTACTATTGCTCCCCGTGGAAAAGGATAGCGCTGGATTTAGACCTGTTAATTTAGTTTAGTTCAGCGATTGCGTACAACAGAATGCTACATTAAAATAGGACTCTACAATCGTTTTAGATTCTAAATTCTATGTTTCTTAAGTGAAAACTTCTATAGCCGCGTTGAGCACTTTTTGGTAGGGAAAATTCTTATGGGTTCGCGTCACCGATATGCTGTGACGTATAGTGCAACATTATTTAATATGATTAAATAAAATTAAATTAATATGATTAAATGAAATTATTTGTATTTTAATTAAATTGTATTTATATTTTGTCGCGGACGCCCGCGACTTCGTTCGCGTGGCATAAGTGTTTTCATTCCCACCGGCACTTATTAATTTTCCGGGATAAAAACATTGAACTATATTGTATAGAAGCGCTATACCAAACCAAAAGGCGCGCACCGTTCGGGGCCGGGGAGGGACGCACGGGGAGGTGACGTACACAAAGAGTAACGGTACAGATGCGACATTTACTATAGTCCAATATTTCTACCTACAGTATTTTTGTAAGCGTTTATGTTATGTGTTTTATTTTAAAGGGGATTCTATTACTTTTATTTATTTCTAATCTATTTACCATTTACATTAAAAAATCATAAAAACTTACCTATATATTTTACTGAATTATCTCTGCAGAACATACAAAATTCTTAGAAAAAAATTGCTCATAGGCGAATTTCTTCAAGTTTAAACCTATATTAAGACGGTAAGACTCCGGAGTAAAGGTAGGGATAATATAATAAGGATTATGGGGTGTCTCGTACCTTTAAATATTAGGCTTGTTTTGTTTAAAAAAATAAAAGATGTATATTTTCGTAAATTTTATTTATTTAGTTACCCTGGAACAATATAAGTTTAGTTAACTTTTGCCGTTTAGATGAATAATTAACAGTCTGATCAGTGTTGGCTTCATGTTTCAAGCGAATTGTTGTGTATTTATTTATGATCGCCCGTATCAAATGTATTCGGTGATTCAAAGTGCTTGGTTGATTAAAAGAATGTTGAGCTAAAGATGTAAATACTTCCTTTTGAATAAAATATTTCAAAGTATTAACAGTAATATAAGTGACATTGTATTTAGTAGAGAGACTGACTCCACCACTTTGTTTTATAAGTTGTCGTATTACAGTTTCCGTGGCCATACATATTTTATATACGTCTTCTGTGGAGTACGACAAGCCACCCATATCTTTGATAGTTATTAATTTATGATGTGGCAGCCTTTCTGTTGTGGTTAAGCTATCCACACACACTTCGCATTTTAATGACCTTGTCAGAATCCGGGAAATGTAGCCAGATATGTATCCGACGATCAACTGGGAACCAAAAGGAATTTGATCGCAACTTAGTATGCTGCCAAAAATTTCACAGTTGTTCTCAGCTTCAATATCAGATTCTAAGCAGCGAGTAGCCGACAAGATTTCATTTTGCTCATCGTCGTGTCTGTTCATGGGTGTGGTGTTATTAATTACGTCAGTCGAAGAATTGTGCAGAATATTGATATTGTCTAATGGAATACAATTGCCTGTGAAGGATGAGCGAAGTTCTAAGTGACTTAACGTTTTTTTATAGGCAGCGCGAAACTGCAAAACATTGGGGTTATTGTTATATCCACCATGTTTTCTGATAACCCCAAAAAAAAGCTCTAAATGGTCTTGGCTGAGTCGATACGTTGAAATATAAGTCATGACTCTTTTTTCCTCGACTGCATGTTGATACAATGTTTTCAGAGATTCTATGCAAATAATGGCGCCAATAAATCCTGTTTTGGTAAGTGATTCAACGATTTTCTGTTTTGAAATAGAGATTGTGATACGGGGAGCAAAGTTTTTCCTTTTAATCTCTCTTCGATATTTTCCATGAAATTCCAAATTTAATATGTACTTCTTGACTTTATCAAGGAAATCAAATACTTCAGATTTATTTTGTGCATCAACAGGTCGCTTGAATCCATAAAAGTGACACTTTCTCGAATTCATGATGTCAAACCAGTTATTCATAATTGTTAAAAAATTTACAGTTGCTGACGAGTCTAGGAACTGCGTCGAATTCAAAACCTGGTCGCATAGAATCAATGCTTTTGCTACACTTATGCTTAATAATTGTGTAGCCAGTTTAACTTTCATTATCTGGTTTCGAAAATGTATGTGACGTGGTGTTAGTTTATTACCGAATCTGAGACCCTCGCTCATTTGAAGTTTATTTAGATTGATTAATAGTTGCCATCTAATTTTCTTGCCATCTTCATCAAAAAGCAGCCTCTTCTTTTCAAATGCATTTCTTATTAATTTAATGACATGGCATGGATCCAGAAAAATACATACTTTCTCTTGAGTACATGGGTGCGGAAAATGGGTCACAAAATTAGTTGGGTCGGTTAGTTTACAGCCAAGAACTTCCGCAGCCGACAAATTCGCGGAGCATCCATCAAATGTAATGCCTATTACAGAAACTCCAGCATCATGACATTTTTGTAAGCAGGTTGTTATTAAATTTGCCTTGGTTTCAGCAGTTATCCCTGCAATCAAAAAGTAGCCCACAGGGAGTTTCCAATTTTCAGTCAGCGATACTAACATAAATACCAAGGCCTGTGATGCCACGCAATCGTCAACGTCACCTTTTTGAGGGCCTGCTCCAAAATTAATGGCACCGAGCTTCTGTTGGCTGTGCAATAACTTTTGCTTGCGTATAGCTATCTCATCGAAGACTAAATTGCACACTAGAGGTTGTTCACTTGATTCTCTTTTTTTTTTCAGAGCTTCAAACGCTTCATTAGTGAATCCTGGCTCAGCATCAATCGTACCATACCATCGACAAAGAGTTCTTGTATGTGGAAGGACGTTATTATAAATACTTCTCACATATTTGTAAGCTGCTGGCGAGTAGTAATGCAGTGTTAATGCGAACTTGCGTAGAGCTGGTGTATATTTTAGAGAACATCTACTCTGTTTATTTTTTTTCATTATTTTTTTGTGTATTTCGACCAATTCTGCCTTAGCAAGTAAATTATTTTCGGCTATTCCATCAAGAGAAAAATTTTTTTTAAGAGATTTTACAAGAAGTGTCAGGGATTCACATTTTTTCTTTAAGTTTCTGTTTTGGCGCTGAATTTTTTTAATTTTATCTGTTAACTTTTTTTTAGTTAAGTCTAAGTTACGTATTTTTCGCTTGAGAACAATTTTTCTTGGTGTATCAAAAATTGAATCAGACTCGCTAACAGGCTCAGAAATCGGTTCCATTGCTTCAGCATTGTGAGACACCCTTGGCTAAAACAAACATAACATTATGTTAATGACGGTCAAATAATATTCAATTACTCATATTTGCAAAACCGGTAAAGAATTTTAATTTGTGTTACTTACATCTTCAAAAGGTACAGCAGACTTCTTCAGAAAACGCCTTCCCGCTTTTGTGGTATATTTATCCTCTTCACGAAAATGCAATGAACATATATATGTATGATTGGATGGTAGCCAGGTCTCTTCACTGCGGTTTTTTTGGACAAATTTTATCCATTTTTCCCTATTTTCATGACAAGGACGTAGAAACCTTAAATGGACAAAATGTAACAAATTATGCCTTACTATTATATAATTATGGAGGCTTTATACCTCACCAACTCCAAAATAACATTAATTGTATACAAAATCGGTTCAGTCAAACGCGAGATAATCGCGAA